>OX451737.1:1024336666-1025536666 GCA_948472305.1 Vicia faba
GTATAACGAACAACATCTTGAACGGTGTGTGATACATTAGAGGATGAAATTATCTACTTTGAATGAGAACAAAGATTCACTTGTTTTGCACTTTCGCTTATCTCACTCTTACCTTTGGGCATTTCATCTTGGGCCTTACTGACGACCTGGAATAATAAATATATAATGTATTTATTTAGTAATAATTTTAATAATAATTATTATTGTTAGTAGCTCCGTGTTGGAGTGGTGATAGGTAGTGGTTTCGATGGTCAAAGTAGAAGTTAATGGTAGTGGTTGAAAGTTAAATTGGTGATCATAAATAGATGAAGCGATGATCATCAGTAGTCGGAGTAGTAGTGGATGCTAGTTAACGTGGTGGTCGATAGTGGTCAAAATTGGTTGACATGATCAAAGTGGTGGTTAGTGATTGTCAATTGTCATATGGTGCTTATTAGAGGAGTGTTTGGTGGTTGTTAGAGTGGTGGTTAGAATAACTGCTATAATAGTATTATATTTGAGACTTCAATTGAGATTAAATTCATGTGATATGATTAGTAAAATTTATTTGAAATAATAAAGATCAATTATGAAGTGGTATAGTGGTAATTTACTATTACTGGTAAGCTAGATGGCTTGAGTTCAAATTTAAACTAAATTAAAAAATTTAGAATATTTTTTTAAAATATTAATGACCTTAAAAATGAATTTGTGCCAAGTCACGTGTCAAGCTACCATTTTAAAATTTTTTAAAACTACCATTTTAAAACTTTTTAAAGATAAAGGAATAGAATAGACCCAAAATATCCTTAAGAAATCAAAAAGAATATTTTACCAAAAAAAAATAAAAAAACACACCAAGGTTAAGAGATGCTATAGCTCCAAATTTTGTTGCATCTTTTTTTAAATCAAACTATACACTTCCGGTCTTCACACGATGTTGTATTTGGATATTGTCTTTTTCACTATATAACCGCATGGCAACAAAAAAAAAAAAACATTGTCACCTTCAATTTTACTGTGTATCACCATAACCAGGAAAACTTCACCCACTCTCATCATTTGAAGTTTCATTTAAAACAAATCTACGGCAAGTTTCTTCTTAGTCGCCTAAATAAAAAATCATTTTAAACAAAATTATTGTAGAATTGATTTTAAGTGTTTAACTTTTAATATATTTATATAAAAATGAGTTAAATTGTAAAGTGTTTTTTATTTATTTTAAAAACAGTAATAATATATTATAAAATAAAAGTAATAAAATATAACAATTTGATATGGTGAAGAAAAGAGAAGAAAAAATATGCAAAGACATATGATATGCCTAAAGTTTGACGCATGTATTTATTTGAATTTAAGAAGAAAAAAATAATTTTCAATCCACCGTCGATACAATCAAATCTGCCAAAATACATACAAATATCATTACATGTTCTAGATGGATTCAATGGTTATGCATTATCCAATGCACTTCTGCATTTAGAAGGTTCAATAACTTTAGTTCAATTAGTCGGGAGAGATAAAAGACACTTTCGCCTTCTGCCCCTTTGTCGAGGACCCGTGTGACCCCTTCTTAGGGCCAACAAGATCATTGCTGTCCTTAGTTGTACTTCTGTCCGCGTCAATCACGAGTCTTCTCTCTGCCCGTCACACACAGGAAACCTTTTAGGAATAATAAGATCATGCTTGCCCGCAACTGTATTCCTGCTCGCGACAATAACTAGTTCCAGACATCTCTTCCCGTCACAAACGACTAATTCTTGACAGCTACCTATTTTTTGGGAACCTGATATCCAGATCCAAAATTAGGGACCAATGATCAAGCGTCGGAAGCATTATATAAACCTTCACACTTGTGAGGGTCATGTATTCAATATCTGTTCTGGACTGACCCAATGGCTAGGCATGATCCAATCCACTTTTGCGTTGAGGACAATACAATAACTTTGGCCCAATCAGTTGGGGGAGATAAAAGACACTCTCGTCTTCAGCCCCTTTGCCGAGTACTCGTGGTCGTGTGACCCCTACTCAGGGCCAACAAGACCATCGCTTCCCTTAGATGTACCTCTGCATGCGTCAACCACTAGTCTTCTCTCTGCCCATCATGCGCAAGGCAACCTACCAGGAATAACAAGATCACGACTGCCCGTGACTTCATCCCTACTCGCGACAACGGCTAGTTCCGGGCATCTCTGCTCGTCACAACGGCTAGTTCTTGGAAGTTACTTATTTTTGGGGAACCTGATATCTAGGCTCAAAAATAGACACTAATGTCCAAGTTCCAGGGGCATTATATAAACCTTCACACTTGTGAGGGTCATGTATTCAATATCTATTCTAGACTGGCCCAATGGTTAGGCATGTCCCAGTCCACTTCTACATTCAGGACGGTCCAATAGCTTTGACTCAATCAGTTGGGGGAGATAAAAGGCACTTTCATCTCCTTCCTCTTTGACGAGGACCCGTGGTCGTGTGACCTCCTCAGGGCCAACAAGACCATCGCTGCCCTTAGTTGTACCTCTGTCCGCGTTAACCACTAGTCTTTTCTCTGCCCGTCACGCGCAGGGCAACCTTCAAGGAATAACAAGATCATGTCTGCCCGCGACTGCATCCCTGCTCGCGACAATGGCTAGTTCCAGGCATCTCTACTCGTCACAACGGCTAGTTCTTGGCAGTTACCTATTTTTTGGGGGAACTTGACATTCAGGCCTAAAAATAAGGACCAATGGCCAAATGCCGAGGGCATTATATAAACCTTCACACTTGTAAGGGTCAAGGATTCAGTATCCAATATTCAACTCTAAAACAATATACTCTCTATTGTATCTCTTTGTAGGTATTAATCTCTGACCTGAGAAAGAAAGATAGTTTTCCTGGCTTGTTACATGTATTAATCTTCAATCTCCTTATGTAGATGGTTTTCCTGGCTTGTCACATGTATTAATCTACAATCGATCGTCCACAGATAGTTGTCCTGGCTTGTTACAGGTGTTAATTTGGAACTTGTTTTTGTTGGTCGTTGAGATAGTTGTCATGGCTGGTTTCAGGTATTAATCTTTGACCTGAGAAAGAAAGATAGTTTTCCTGGCTTGTTACAGGTATTAATCTCCAATCTCTTCATGTAGATAGTTTTCCTGGCTTGTTACAGGTATTAATCTACAGTCGATCGTCCACAGATAGTTTTCCTGGCTTGTTACAGGTAATAATCTGGAACTTGTTTTTGTTGGTCATTGAGATTGTTGTCCTGGCTAGTTTCAAGTATTAATCTCTGACCTGAGAAAGAAAGATACTATTCCTGGCTTGTTACAGGTATTAATCTTCAATCTCCTCATGTAGATAGTTTTCCTGGCTTGTTACAGGTATTAATCTACAATCAATCGTCCACAGATAGTTATCCTGGCTTGTTACAGGTGTTAATCTAGAACTTGTTTTTATTGGTCGTTGAGATAGTTGTCCTGGATGGTTTCAGGTATTAATCTCTGACTTGAGAAAGAAAGATAGTTTTCCTGGCTTGTTACGAGTATTAATCTTCAATCTCTTCATGTAGATAGTTTTCCTGGCTTGTTACAGGTATTAATCTACAGTCGGTCGTCCACATATAGTTTTCATGGCTTGTCACAAGTATTAATCTGGAACTTGTTTTTGTTGGTCGTTGAGATAGTTATCCTGGCTGGTTTCAGGTATTAATCTTTGATTTGAGAAAGAAAGATAGTTTTCCTGGCTTGTTATAGGTATTAATCTTCAATCTCTTCATGTAGATAATTTTCCTGGCTTGTTACATGTATTAATCTACAGTCGGTCGTCCACATATAGTTTTCATGGCTTGTTACAGGTATTAATCTGGAACTTGTTTTTGTTGGTCGTTGAGATAGTTGTCATGGCTGGTTTCAGGTATTAATCTCTAACCTAAGAAAGAAAGATAGTTTTCCTGGCTTGTTACAGGTATTAATCTTCAATCTCTTCATGTAGATAGTTTTCCTGGCTTGTTACAAGTATTAATCTACAGTCGATCGTCCACAGATAGTTTTCCTGGCTTGTTACAGGTATTAATCTGGAACTTGTTTTTGTTGGTCGTTGAGATAGTTGTCCTGGCTGGTTTCAGTAATTAATCTCTGACCTGAGAAAGAAAGATAGTTTTCCTGGCTTGTTAGAAGTATTAATCTCCAGTCTCTTCATGTAGATTGTTTTCCTGGATTGTTACAAGTATTAATCTACAGTCGATTATCCACAGATAGTTTTCATGGCTTGTTACAGGTATTAATCTGGAACTTGGCAACATTGGTCACATAGATAGTTCCCCCGTCTGGTTTCGAGCATTAATTTGTGGCCTGCTGTATTTGTTGGTAAACTCGTCTTGCTTCAGGAGTTCATACCACTTGGTAGTGTAGATAGTTTCCCCGTCTGGTTTCGGGCATTAATCTTTGATCTGCTGTATAAGTTGATAATATTCGTCTGTCTGCGAATTAAACCTGAAAAAGGCAAAGTCAGTTTCATGCGATGTCATGATATATGAATTGCATGATTCTCTCAAAATAAATGAGACTATGATATATGCATTTGTGTTGCATATGCCATGATGTTTGTAAAATGATGTATGAATGCAATGTATGAACGAGTCAGTCATTCTATTGCAGTGTTGTAGAATTAGGGAAAATAAATCCCTGATTGTAGCTGGGGGTGAAAAATGTAGGTATTCTGATTTTTTTGAAGTTGAATACCGGGAGATAGATTTCCGTTGTTTAGAGAAATAAACTCTGTTGGGGAAAGGAAACTCCGTAAACTGCTTGGGGATTTTATGGAAATCTTGTTGGGGAATCCCGAGAAGCTTGGCAACTTCACTGGGGAATCTTTTGTTGGGGCAGTAATTTGGAGATTTTGCTCCGCCGGGGGGTATGAGAACATCTGACACCATTAGGCTGCATACTGAGGATATGGTAGTAACCTTGTAGTAGGATGTCTCTGCCTCTGTACCTGCTGGGGAAAACATCTGCTGGGATTTTATGGACGGCCCTTAAATATTGTCCTGTTTCTTAGAGTCATTAGTAACTATCTTTCTGTTTTTTATACGTATATTTGTAAGCATCAATCACATTCAAATTCATATGTTCAAAAATAATCATTGGACGTTTTCGCAAACAAAGCAGAAAAATAAAAACAAATAGTTTGGCGTTTTTAAAGAAATAGCTTTGTATTAACTTGAATAAGCGTTTTTATACAAGGAGACAAACATCCTAGTAAGAGAATTCCGTCATAAGAATGAAACTAATACAAAATAGCGTACAAAGAAAAACAGCTATGTGAAATAATCTCATTGGGTTCCCATTCTGCTATTGCCTTTATGTCTTTGAGCGTCTCATCACTTTCGCTGCTTGTCCGAAGCTGATTGGATTGATTAGTACCACTTGAGCTTGATAGTTGATACTGAAGATTGGTTGTAAGGTGATCCAACGGGACATAGTTATACGCTTTGAATCCCTAACTTTTTCCTAGACCGCCCTTTCAGGTTTTTAGCCCACTGGGATACCCTTTTTTGCCTGATCCGCCTTTTCAGGTTTTCGACTTGCCGGGTGTACATATTTTTTTATGTATATTCCTAATTTTTGCCCGAACCCTTTTGGTTCGCCGGGATGCCCTTATTTTTTCCTAGGAAAATCAACCTAGCGGGTCTTTGTTCATGCGTAGTATCTTTTAACTATGTCCACGTTTACAGGGCACGGAAGGTCGTCACCGTCCATAGTGGTTAACATCATGGCTCCACCAAAAAATATGTTCTTGATCACAAATGGCCCTTCATATGTAGGAGTCCATTTTCCCCAGGGATCACCTTGTGGAAGTATGATGCGCTTGATTACCAGGTCACCAACTTGATATACTTGACGTCTGAATTCCATGTTTAAAGCTTTGAGCATACGCTTTTGGTACATCTAACCATGGCAGACAGCCGCGAGCCTCTTCTCGTCAATCAGGTTTAATTGGCCAAGTCGAGTCTGAACCTATTCGTCTTTATTCAAAACTGCACCCTTCATGATTCTCAAGGAAGGGATCTAGACTTCAATGGGTAGGAAAACTTCCATACCGTATACCAAAGAGAAAGGAGTTTCCCCTGTTGATGTGCGCATTATGGTGCGGTAAACATGAAGAGCAAATGGTAATGTCTTGTGCCAATCTTTATATGTCATCGTCATCTTCTGTATGATTTTCTTGATATTTTTATTAGCAACTCCTACAGTGCCATTCATCTTCGGCCGGTAAGGATAAGAGTTATGACGCTGGATCTTGAATTGCATGCAGAGCTTGGTGATCATAGTGTTATTGAGATTGGTACCATTATCCGTAATGATTCTTTCTGGAATACCGTACCGACATATAAGGTTATGTCTGATGAATCGAGCCACCACATTCTTGGTGACGGAAGCAAACGAGGCTGCCTCAACCCACTTCGTGAAATAATCAATGGCAACCAAGATGAAGCGGTGCCCATTAGAAGATGTAGGTCTAATCTCTCCAATCATATTGATGCCCCACATTGCAAATGGCCAGGGAGCAGTCAAGACGTTTAGAGGAACTGGAGGTTCATGTACTTTATCATCATAGATCTGGAATTTGTGACAAGTTTGCGAATGCTAATAACAGTCTGCTTCCATAGTGGACCAATAGTACCCTACCCATAGGATCTTTTTAGCCATCGTGTGCCCACTGGAATGAGTTCTAAAGGTACCTTCGTGCAAACCAACCATAATCTCTCTACTTCACTCTTGTCTAGACATCGAAGCAAGGTAGAGTTGCAGTTGCGCTTGTAGAGGATCCTGTTATTGAGAAAGAACTTGGCAGAGAACCTTCTTAGGAACTTCTTATCATTGACCGAAGCTCCCTCAAGATACTCTTGGGCTTCGAGATATCTGTTGACTTCATTGAACCAAGGCCCGTCCACTACTTCTTCAATACCAATCTCGTGACAGTATGTTGGTTCGTCCATCCTTTCAATGGTGATCTGAGGAGCCTCATTATCCCACCTGACTTTGAACATGGATGACATTGTAGTTAGCGCGTCCACTAGTTGATTTTCCTCTCGTGGAAAATGCTCAAATGTAACTTCTTCAAAGTGTGGAATCAGTGTCAACATATGCTCTCTGTACGGGATGAGATTAGGATGCTTCGTGTCCCATTCTCCTTTGATTTGACTGATCACTAGGGCCGAGTCTCCAAATACATTCAAGAATTTGTTCCTCAAATTAATAGCAGCTTTGAGACCCATAATGCATGCTTCATATTCAGCCATGTTGTTGGTACAATTGAAACATAATATGGAAGTGAAAGGAGTATGATAGCCTTCAGGAGATATGATCACAACACTGATTCCATTGCCAAGTGCGTTGGAAGCTCCATCAAAAACCATAGTCCATCGGGATCCTTCTCCAGGTCCTTCATCCGGCCCAGGTTCTTCATAATCAGCTACTAACATGATGTTCTCGTCCGGGAACTCAAAATTCATGGATTGGTAGTCATCCACATCCTGGTGAGCTAAATGATTAGCTAGTACGCTTCCCTTAATTTCTTTTTGGTTTGTATACTGAATGTCGTATTCGGTCAGGATCATTTTCCATCTTGCTATTCTTCCGGAGAGAGCGGGCTTCTCAAAGATGTATTTGACAGGATCCATTTTAGATATCAATAAGGTAGTATGAGTCAACATATATTGTCTTAGTCGGTGAGCAGCCCATGCCAAAGCACAAAAAGTTTTCTCGATCAGTGAGTATCTTGTTTCACAGTCGGTAAAATTTTTGCTAAGGTAGTATATTACATGCTCTTTTCGACCAGACTCGTCATGCTGCCCCAACATACACCCCATTGAGTTCTCTAACACTGTTAAGTACATGATCAGAGGTCTTCCTTCGACTTGAGGCATTAAAATTGGAGGCTCTTGAAGATATTCCTTGATTTTGTCAAAGGCGTTCTGGAAATCGTCATTCCACTTCACTGCTTGATCTTTCTTCAGTAACTTGAAGATTGGCTCCCAAGTAGCGGTCAGATGTGAAATGAATCTGGCTATGTAGTTTAGGCGTCCCAAGAATCCCCTAAATTCCTTCTCAGTGCAAGGAGTTAGCATTTCTTGTATATCTTTGACCTTTTCAGGGTCTACTTCAATGCCTTTTCCATTGAAACGAAGCCTAAGAGCTTAGCAGATCTTACTCCAAAGGTGCACTTATTCAGGTTTAGCTTCAATTTGTATTTTTTCAGTTTCTCAAACAGTTTTTGTAGGTGATCAAGGTGCTCATCTTTAGTCTAAGACCTGGCTATCATATCATCAATGTAGACCTCTATCTCGTGATCATATCATGAAATAGAGCTACCATGGCGCGTTGATAGGTTGCCCCGACGTTCTTCAGCCCAAATGGCATAACTTTGTAACAAAAAGTGCCCCACTGTGTGACAAAGGTCATTTTCTCCATGTCTTCGGGGGCCATTTTGATCTGATTGTACCTAGAGAAACCATCCATGAAGGAGAATAATTTATGTTGTACGGTGTTGTCAACCAGAACATCGATGTGGCAAAGTGGAAAGTCATCCTTGGGGCTTGCCCTATTCAGGTCTCTGTAATCCACACACATACGTACCTTACCATCCTTCTTAGGTACCAGAACAACGTTAGCAACCCATTGTGGATAATAAGTGACAGCTAAGAAACCAGCTTTGAACTGTTTCATGACTTCAGCTTTGATCTTCTCTAACATCTCAGGCCGCATACGACGAACCTTCTGTTTCACTGGAGGGTAATCCTCTTTTCTAGGTAGGCGATGAACCATAATATCAATGTCAAGTCCCGACATGTCTTTGTATGACCAGGAAAAAACCTCAACATAGTAATGTAGCATCGGTATTAATCGTTCCTTGACACTATGCTCCAAATCAACACCTATCTTGACTTCTTTCTTGTCCTCTTCAGTATCCAAGTTAATTGTCTCAACCGGCTCTTCATGAGGCTGTATTGCCCTTTCTTCCTGTTGTAACAGTCTGGCAAGTTCTCCTGGTAGCTCACAATCTTCCTCACCTCCGTCCTCGGCTTGGTAGATAGGATTTTCAAAGTCATAATGAGCAATAGAAGAACCGTTATCAATGGGATTCAAAGTGGATGTGGATCTGCAATTTGATATGTGGGTGTGTGTAAGAGCATAGCTGTATATTTTTGATAAAGTAAAAAGGCAGAAAAGAAAAAACAAAGAGCACAAAATTTGCATGCAAAATGTCTAATGGTTTATTGATGACATATGAAAGTGAAGTAATAACCCTCATAAAATAGACCATTGTGCCTTGGGTAAGACACAAGGCTTTAAAGTTTCAATTGTTCAAATATTACATATCCTTAAAAACAAAAGACAAATTACTCTTGAATAAAAGAGATGGGAACAAAATCCATGGCCTCCCAATTGCTTAGTCCACCACTGGTAGTTGGGAAGATCCACTTGTCCAAGTTATAGCTACTGTCAGCATCTTCTGTAGCGGAGACAACATCAATAGCACTGACTTCTGGGCCATGCTTGGGCATAGGTGCAGTTATGATGTTGGGAGTCTCATGGGGACCAAATCCAACCTACTTTGCACCAATAAGTTCTTGCACCTTGTTCTTCAAAGCCCAACAATCATTTGTATCATTCCCCGGAGTTTCATAATGATAGGCACATCGAGCATTTAGGTTGTAGCGAGGAGATGCAATATTAGGATTCTTCGGAGCTTCCTTCAGAGTCACCAAATTGGACTTCAGTAGATGTGGCAAAATATGGGATAATGTCATGTTGATCTGGGTGAACTGCCTTCTGGGCGCATCTGGTCTGCGCTGATTGTTTCGTTGTTGGTTTGAGGCAGGATTAGAAATCATAACAACCCCTACCGTCGAACGACACTCAGCTTTGTTGTGATTTATTTGGCCATAAGCAGCACTGACCTCCTTCTTTCCAGTGAAAGGTTTCTTTGTAGTATTGGAGGATGAATCTCTCTGGATTTTACCACTTTTGATTCCAGCCTCTACCCGTTCACCAGTCAGTATTAGTTCAGTGAACCCAATAGAAGAACTCCTAATCAGATGGTTAAAGAACGGCCCGAATAATGTGCCCAAGAACATGTCCACCAGCTCTCTATCAGACAACGGAGGCTGGACTCTTCCCGCAAAGTCTCTCCACTTTTGGGCATAATATTTAAAACCTTCGCTGGAACCCATAGACATACTTTGCAACTGTGTACGAGTTGGGCGAGGTTAGAATTATATTGATACTGCTTGTAGAAAGCAGCAGCCAGATCTTCCCAATTACGAACGTTGGTTCTTTCCAGTTGATAGAACCATTCCAGCTGAGTCCCTGCCAAACTTCCCTAGAAGAAATGGACCCACAGATTCCTGTCAGTAGTGTGGGGTTGAATCTTCCTGACATACGACCTTAAATGCAGCTTAGGATAGGAGACACTGTCGTACTTGGCAAAACTAGGGACCTTGAATTTCTGCGGGATGACCACCCCTGAGATCAGCCCTAGCTCTTCAAAATCCATCTCGGGTATCCTTTGGATCTCCATAACATTGAGTCGATCATCCAGTTGTTTGTATTTATCATCAGCAGGAGGATACTACTCCTCAGAATAGTCAGGTTCACCTTCCTCAGACCCTGGGTTGTTGTTTTTTTTCCACCGGCTTCTCTTCTTGATTGTCCCCCTCATTTGACGGGGTTGTGAAATCTATAGATTGCTTAGCAGGTCTTTTGAATCTTCTACCCAAATTCAAGACACCAGCTGGTTTCTTTGCCTTCTTAGTCTTCTCTTTGACGACCAGAGCTTTCAGATCTTCTTGCCCCTGGGCCAGAGCTAGGAACATCTGCTGAAACTGAGTGTTTTGAGCTTAAAGATCCTTTACTTTTTGTTCAAGAGCCATTTCTTTTGATGAAATAAACAACGAAAATAATAAGAAACTTGTCTTAAAATACCTGCTTATGCAATGAAATGCATGATAATGTTTATGCCATGTTTTCAAGGACTTTTGAGATCTTAAATTTGCTTAGTCAAAGAGAAGAACAAACATTAATTGCATTCATAAGTTTAAATGATTAAAATGATGCCCCTTGGGATTACAATTGAAGAGACAAAAGTGAAAATAAACTCCTAAATCTAACAGGACTCAAGCTTCCCATGAGTGCATCCTCTTTGGTGCAATGTAGGCATTCAAACTTTGTTCTTCATGCAATTGTCATGTAAGCTCCAAAACCCTTTTCTCACTTGCATAGAACTGGGATTTAAAGGTATCTTGTTCCTCTTTTAGTTGAATCTAAGACCTTTGTAATTCCTTGAGAGTAGTTGGCATGTCAGGATGGAGAATGGTATGAGGTACATCTGTATCTGCAATGGGTTCCATGATGATGGGTAGAATGGCGGGGTAAGGCATCATGAGATTTTGAGTGCGAGTTCGCACCCACTTAAGATAAGGCTCTAAAGGGATGGAGTTCTTATGCCCCAACGTCTTTCTATCCACTTTGTTTACCATGCCCCAAGCTCAGATGAACCTCCGATGGTACCCTTGAACATCATCCTCGTAGTTGAACACAATGCCTTGAAGCAATACATAATGAGGACTATCCCTCCTAGCATACCCAAACGGTCGCAACGCCAAACAAGGGTTATAAGTGATTCCTCCCCTAATGCCTAGGATAGGGACATTAGGGAATTCCCTACAGTGATCAATGATGGTAATGTCTTCCATAGATCGAGGATACCAGTGAATATCTGAATGTGTGAGAGACATCAACCTGTTAGACCATCTTAAGCCTTGTTCGTTCTTCATGACAGACCGGGGTAAGTTTGAAATAAAAGACCTAGCCAACAAAGGAGTGCAACATATAAGGGTCCCTCTTCTCTTTACAGTGCGAGTGTGGAAAGAGTGTAGAATGTCTCCAAGCAAAGTAGGCATCGGGTTACGAGACATGAAAACCTTGACCGCATTCACGTCTATGAGTTGGTCCAGATTAGGGAACAGTACCATCCCATAGATGAGAAGTGCCAATACCTCTTAAAAGGCTTGTAAGTCAAAAGTATCCCAAAAACTATGAGATTTTTCAAGCAAGAACTTATCTAGAAACCCTTTGATACCGCTTCTTGTTTCCCAGTTTGCTACGACGTTAGACTGTTGTAAATACAGGGCTTGAGCAATTTCTTCAGGCTTTGGGTCTCTTTCCATACCATTGAAGGGTAACTGATTGAGGATAGGCACACCCAATAATTGAGAAAACTCTTCCATGGTAGGCACCAACTGGTAGGCGAGAAATGTAAAGCAGTGATGTAACGAGTCAAAGAAGTAGAAGAGAACTTTCACCATATCTTCATCAGGGCTTGAGGTGACCAAACTGAGGAGCCGACCATGTCTTTTAGTGAATGCGTAATTCTCAGGAACCCTTGATCCTAACTCTTTGTGTTGAGGAGGTACCCTTACAAGGTTGACTTGGATAGTATTTCTGCTGATGGGAGTCATGTCCTACAAAACAGACACAAAGATAAGTCCTAAAAGTCCTTGAAATGGTTAGTGTGATATGCCATGTTATGATGTTATGTAAACCTCTTTATTGGCGACCAAAATATCCTGGATGTCAGATCTCAATGAGTGTAGTATCGAGTATCAACTAACTTCGGACTGCACCAAAGCTGGCTATCTCACTACTTCTTAATGGCCAAGTTGGTTCAATTAAAGGTTCTAAGGTCAATTGATGCTTCATGACGCCACACAGCGGCCCCGTATTCTCCTTGACTACTCAAGGGCTACTGATACCAACAAATGTGTCACATAAACGTAGCTATCGTTTCAACCGTGTCGGTATATCCCGCACAGTTCCTATGATCTATTGCTACTTACCTAAAAGGTGCCCCAGATCCGGGTGTAGGATCTTTACAAGTAAACCCAAGAAAAACCCTTTAAGATAAAGCAAATAAGCATACATGGAAATCAAGTTAAATATGACTTAAGCTCTAAGGTAACCCCACTTTTTACAAATCCCCAGCAGAGTCGCCAGTTCTGTGATATGGTGGCAGAACCGACTGTTATACTGGTGTGATACGGTGGCCAGAACTGAGACTGTTTGAAATACTGGTTTGCGTTTTGCGTTTGTGTTTGCAAAATGTCGCGGTAAGCAAGAGTCGCCACCGACTTTTATTTTATCCAACTGGAAAGGAAAAAAGCACAGAAAAATTCCTTTTTTCGAGATATTCTGAGTACATGGGGTAGATTATAGAAAGGGAAGGTATTAACACCCTTTCTATTTGTAGTTATCTACGGGCTCTTAGGTACTTGCTCATCATTTTTAAAATTGCTTCTGTGTTTGATTTGAAAAAGTTTTTGACTTCGATTTAACTCTTGCTTCTGTCTTCAAGAGTGTTACAAAGTGTTTTTGAAAACTTTGTTTGAAAAGAGTGTAAGTGTGAAAAAGTTTGTTTGAATTGAGAAAGTACTTAAGAGCTAATCTACCTACTCGAAAAAAGAATCGTTCTATGTTTGTTTCCTTTAGACAACGCTATCCCACTATTAGTGAGTAGGTAGCACCATCGTTGGAGCTTTGAGGGTCAATTCGAAAGGGACGTACGTCCACTAAAGCAATGTTAGGACGTCTTAGTGATAACTCTAATGTCTTAAGATCAATATTCGAGGCAACAATTCTGAGGTAACCTTTCCGAGGAAACTTTGATCTTTGAGACAAAAGAGCGACCACTAAAATACCCTATACTTAATGATCGTTTACCGAAGGCAACCGAAGTGGGAGTATACCCTAGGAGTGCGCATGTGCAAGTGATTCAATTTCAAGTTTATTATCTTTGCACATTTAGGGTTTGCTAACTGTTTTAAAGTTTACATACATTCTTGTCATGCATCCCTATTATTCATACATCTAACAGTTAATATTTTGAGGAATTTAAAATGCGGAAAATAAAGCTAAGCTATTACAAGGCTTCGAGTATTAATTACATAGCCAAAAACAACCCGTAAAAAAATGATAAATGAAAGTAAAAGCCCTAATTAATCTATTACAACTTGTGAGCAATTACATCAATATGGTAAAAATAAATAAACGCGATGAATCGAGATCGAGAAAGAACTAGGGTTTTGACCCCGTCTAACCTAATCGAAAGAAACAATTATTTTTGTTGTTTTTAATTATTTTTAAGGAAAAGAATAAGGTTTTTAAATTAAATACAAAATTAACTAGTAATTAAATTAATTAAAGAAAATAATTTACATGGCCTATTTTTATATTTTGGTTATTTTTAAGAAAAAGAAAATGGAATTTAGTTAGAAACAAAAACCCTAATTGTTCTAATTAATTTTAATGTATTTACAAAATTATTAAAGTTACCCTAAAATTAAATAAACTAATTAAATTAATTAATTTTTTTGATAAAAAATAAATCTAAATCTAATTGGATGAAAATATTTTTTTTGTGATTTTTTGAATAAAAGAAAATTAATTTGTGTTAGTAAATATAAATAAATAAATTAAATAAGGGAAATATAAAAAGAAAAGAAAATAGAAATTGGGACTGAAATAGCAATTTTAGAGGGGTGTGAATATCAGCTTCTGGGCCCAAAACAATTGACCCACGTTGACATGCCTGTTCCAGTGCTGCACATTGACCAAGGTCTATGGTGCTCCTTCATCTGATGGCCTTTAGATCTGGTCATCTGGAGATCCAAAGGTTGAATCTTGAGGATGCATGGTGGTCTCTATATCTGTGCGTACGCCTGATCACTTAAAGAAAAATAAGGTGAAATAATGGGGGGACCTGGGATTCGAACCCAGGTCCTGTTACCTTTTCCAACTGCTCCACTACCAACTGCGCTGCATGCTTGCTTTGTATACAAAATAATAACGATTGATAATATACAATAATGGGAGTTATGTTAGAACAATGTTTGAATCTACTACCCTATATTTAAGTTTTGATGATAACAAAGTGAAAAGATATAGTATTTATATGTTTCATGTTTGAACTATATGCTGCCTAAAATTACTATGCTCTGACTTGCAGATACGCTGATTGAAATAAGCAAGATCACTTTTTCAGCATCAGAATTTGATTTCATACACCAGCATCAGAAGTTGCTGAATCAGAACGTCAAGATCAGATGATCAACCCACGTACATGCTGAAGCTTGATGAACAGAACTGCGCGTAAACACTCTGATACAGAAACACAATAGTTCATCAGCAGCGAAGCAGAATCAGAATGAGCCAAGCCAGAACGTGCATTGAAGAAGCAACGGTACTGTGCATTGAACGCTAATTAATTCCAACGGCATCATTCTAGACAAGATCTGCTCAAAAAGGAAAGCTTGTTATTAGCATTGAATCAAGAATATTGCATTCAACGTTCATCTTCTCAAGTGCTATATAAACAAAGCTTCGAAGATTATAATGGCTAATGCTCTCCAACTCTCTACACGCACAAAGCTGAACAATAATCTTCATCTACCAGTTTTGCTAAACCCCAAACTCTGATACTCCATTAGTGTTTAGCAATCTAGTTTCTAAGCTTCATTTGTGTATACATCACAGTTGTGATAAAGTTTTGTAGAAAACATTCACACACATTGTTTTATACCTTTGTAAGAAAGTGTTGCCTTGACAAACCGGATTGTGGTTTGAATCAAGAAGGCTTTAGCAGTTGTTAAAGCAGATTTGTATTCAGTTGAATATAGTGAATTAAGACCTCGTTGGAGAGAGGCGAAATCACCTTGACGGGTGGACTGGAGTAGTTTGAGATCAAACGAACCAGGATAAAAATATCTTGTCAATTGCTTTAAGATTCCAGTTTTACAATTCAACCCCCCCTTCTTGTGTTTTTCACCCCTTCAATTGGCATCAGAGCGCCTGGTTCTGAGCTAAAACACTTAACCGTGTCAGTACAAGATCCAGCGTCAGAAAAACACAATGGCAGGAAACAACTCTCATTTCAGCAATGACAACAATGAGGACAGAGACAGATTCAGCGGCAAACCTCCAGTCTTTGATGGAGAAAACTTTGATTACTGGAAAGACAGAATTGAAAGCTTCTTTCTAGCACATGATGCTGATCTGTGGGATATGGTGACAGATGGATACACGCACCCTGTGAATGCAACTGGTCAGAAGATTGAAAGAAAATCAATGACTGATCAACAAAAGCGTGACTTCAAGAATCACCATAAGGCCAGAACCATCCTCCTCAGTGCCATCTCCTATACTGAGTATGAAAAGATCTCCAACAGAGACACAGCTAAGAACATCTTTGATTCTCTCAGAATGACGCATGAGGGCAACGTTCAAGTCAAAGAAACAAAAGCTCTGGCGCTCATTCAGAAGTATGAGGCATTCAAAATGGAAGAATCTGAATCCATTGAAACTATGTTCTCTAGATTCCAGATTCTGGTAGCTGGTCTCAAAGTTCTGGACAAAGGATACTCTACTGCTGACCATGTCAAGAAGATAATCAGAAGTTTACCCAAGCAGTGGAGGCCTATGGTTACTGCTCTGAAGCTAGCGAAAGATCTCAACAAAATCACTCTGGAGGAACTTATAAGCTCCCTCAGAAGTCATGAGATAGAGCTAGAAGCTGACGAGCCTCAGAAGCAAGGTAAGCCTTTAGCTTTAAAATCTAACAGAAAATCTGAGTCTAAAGTTTTGCAGGCAGTTGAAGAAACATCTGATGGATCCTCATCAGAAGAAGACGAGCTTTCCCTTCTCTCCAGAAGAGTAAATCAACTGTGGAAGCAAAGACAAAGGAAGTTCAGGAATCCCAGAAGATCTGATCAGAACGAGTCTTCTTCCAGATTCAGAAGGACAGATTCTTCCTCTGGATACAGAAGATCTGAAGGCTCCTCCAGTAGCAAGAAGCCAAACACAAAAGACATCATCTGCTACGAGTGCAATGAGCAAGGACACTACAAGAGTGACTGCCCAAAGCTTCAGAGGGAAAAGCCCAAAAAGAAGTTTGGAAGAGAGAAGAAGAAAAGTCTCATGGCCACATGGGATGACTCTGACTCGTCTGAAGCTGACTCAGAATCAGATGATGAAAGGGCAAACATAGCGCTCATGGCTAACATTCCAGATGACAGTGAAGCTTCTGAATCAGACTCAGAATCAGACACAGAAGAGGTATTTCCTAACTTCGCTGTTAATTTTACAAAGGCTGAACTTGCTGAAAGCCTCAATGAAATTCTGGAACGTTATCAGCAGATTAGAGCTAAATTCAGAGACCTGAAAAGGAATCTTGAATCTGACTCTAATAAGTCTGAGAGTCTCAAATTGGAAAACTCTGAGCTGAGAGATAAAATTTCAAAATTAGAAAACTCTTTACAAAACTCTCAGAAGGAACCAATTTCTGAAACTCCCAGCAACGCTGATGAGATCATAAAGGAGTATGATCACAGTTTCCAGAAGTTCCTTGCTAAAAGCATAGATAGAAGCAGAATGGCTTCAATGATCTATGGAGTTAGCAGAAACGGCAGGAAAGGAATAGGATACCAAGGTAAGGTTCCTACACCTAAGAATGTCATGGATTTAACCATTAAACACACTCCTCTAAATTCACACTTTGTGTATGGTCACACACATGACATCAAATACACTAGCAGTAAGCACTCTGTGAAACCAAAATTCAACCAGAGTTTTGGTAAAACTAACAAATCAGGACCCAAGAAGATCTGGGTACCTAAGGATAAAATAATACATGTTGCAGATATCTTTAGCAGCAAGTCAGAAACACCAGTCATGGTACCTGGACTCTGGCTGCTCACGACACATGACGGGAAGAAGGCATATGTTCCAAAGCCTGGAACTTAAGCCTGGAGGCCACGTTGGCTTTAGAGGCAATCAGAGGGGAAAGATTATTGGCTCTGGAACTGTAGGTAACGGAAATCTTCCCTCTATTAATAATGTTCTGCTAGTTGATGGATTGATGCATAATCTGTTATCCATAAGTCAATTAAGTGATAACGGTTATGATATAATCTTTAATCAAAAATCATGTAAAGCTGTTAGTCAGAAAGATGGGACTATCCTGTTTAATGGTAAGAGGAAAAACAACATTTACAAAATCAAACTTTCTGAACTAAAGAGTCAGAACGTAAAATGTCTTCTGTCTGTTAACAACGAGCAGTGGATCTGGCACAGAAGATTGGGGCATGTTAGTATGAGAAGAATATCTCAGATTAACAAACTCAATCTGGTCAGAGGACTTCCAAATTTGAAGTTCAATTCAGATGCTCTGTGTGAAGCATGTCAGAAAGGCAAATTTGCAAAACCTTCTTTTAAATCCAAAAATGTTGTTTCTACCTCTAAGCCATTAGAACTTCTGCACATTGACCTATTTGGACCAGTTAAAACTGCTTCAGTCAGTGGCAAGAAGTATGGGTTAGTAATCGTAGATGACTATAGCAGATGGACATGGGTAAAGTTCTTAAGACACAAGGACGAGTCACACTCTGTGTTTGTTACCTTCTGTAACCAAGTTCAGAATGAAAAAGATCTTAGAATCGTTAAAGTCAGAAGTGATCATGGTGGAGAATTTGAAAATAAAGATTTTGAGTCATTCTTTAATGACAAAGGCATTCTGCATGATTTCTCTTGTCCTAGAACTCCCCAACAAAATGGAGTTGTAGAACGAAAGAACAGAACATTGCAAGAAATGGCCAGAACCATGATCAACGAGACAAACGTTGCTAAGACTTTCTGGGCAGAGGCAATAAACACAGCGTGCTACATTCAGAATAGAATCTCAATAAGACCTATTCTGGAAAAGACTCCATATGAATTGTGGAAGAACAGAAAGCCCAACATTTCGTATTTTCATCCATTTGGATGTACTTGCTTTATATTGAATACGAAGAATTATTTGAACAAGTTTGATTCTAAGGCACAGAAGTGTATTATGTTAGGATACTCTGAACGCTCAAGAGGGTACAGAGTATACAATACAGAAACACAGATTGTGGAAGAATCAATCAGTGTTCGTTTTGATGACAAGCTTGACTCTGAAAAGTCAAAGCAGAATGAAAATCTTGCAGGTATAGAAATTGAATTTGCAGGTTCTGAAGACAAGTCATCAGAAGCTCTCAACACAGACATTCCTTCAACGTCTGAAAGAAGCAATGCTAGAAATCCTACAACTGCTGCTGATCAACCTCAGAAGAGATTACCCAGAAGCAGTTTGGATCACCCAGAAGAGACTATCCTAGGAAGAAAGGAAGACCCAATCAGAACAAGAGCAAGCTTCAGAAACTCTGAAGAAACTCTTATGGGACTTGTATCTCTGATTGAACCTTCTTCTATTGATGAAGCACTTCTGGATAATGACTGGATTCTGGCAATGCAAGAAGAGCTGAATCAATTCACCAGAAATGACGTATGGGATCTCGTTCCCAGACCAAAAGGATTCAACGTCATTGGAACAAGATGGGTGTTCAGAAACAAGCTTAATGAACAAGGTGAAGTCGTCAGAAACAAGGCACGACTGGTTGCACAAGGTTATAGTCAGCAAGAGGGGATAGACTATACAGAAACCTTTGCCCCAGTCGCCAGGTTAGAATCTATCAGACTTTTAATCTCATTTGCTGTTAATAGAGGCATCACTCTGTATCAGATGGATGTCAAAAGTGCATTCTTAAATGGTTATATAGAAGAAGAAGTTTATGTTCACCAACCCCCAGGTTTTGAAAATACAAAACATCCAGAACATGTTTTCAAACTGAAAAAGTCACTGTATGGTCTGAAACAAGCTCCCAGAGCTTGGTATGAAAGGCTAAGTAACTTTCTGCTTGAAAATGAATTCACCAGAGGGAAAGTGGACACTACTCTATTCTGTAAAATAGTTAAGAGTGACATTTTAGTCTGTCAAATTTATGTTGATGATATCATTTTTGGTTCTACTAATCCTTCTCTTGGAAGAAAATTTGCTAAGTGTATGCAGGCAGAATTTGAGATGAGCCTCATGGGGGAACTGAAATTCTTTCTAGGAATTCAGATCAATCAAACTCCAGAAGGAACTTACATTCATCAGAGCAAATACATCAGAGATCTTCTGAAGAAATTTGACCTCTCAGAATGTAAGCCATCAAAGATTCCAATGCATCCCACGTGCATTCTGGAAAGAGAAGAGGTAAGCAAAAGTGTAGAACAGAAAGTCTACAGAGGTATGATTGGTTCTCTCCTTTATCTGACAGCTTCAAGACCTGATATCTTATTCAGCGTATGTATTTGTGCTAGATTCCAATCAGATCCTAGAGAATCTCACTTAACAGCTGTTAAGCGAATTTTCAAGTATCTGAAAGGTACTACTAATCTGGGTTTGTTTTATAGAAAATCTAGTGATTACAGCTTAGTAGGCTACTGTGATGCTGATTTTGCTGGAGACAGAGTGGAACGTAAAAGTACTTCTGGAATCTGATCTCGTGGTCCAGCAAAAGGCAATCAACAATTGCTCTGTCAACAGCAGAAGCTGAGTACATAGCAGCAGCAGGATGTAGCACACAAATTCTCTGGATGAAAAGTCAGCTTGAAGACTTCCAGATTTTTGAGAGTAACATTCCTATTCTTTGTGATAATACTTCTGCTATTTGCTTAAGTAAGAATCCTATTTTACATTCTAGAGCTAAGCATATAGAAATAAAGCATCATTTCATTAGGGACTATATTCAGAAAGGTATTTTAAACTTGAAATTTATAGATACAGACCATCAATGGGCTGATATCTTTACTAAACCCCTTTCAGAAGATAGGTTTAATTTCATTCTGAAACATCTCAGCATGAAAGCATGCCCAGAATGAAAATGTTTTAATTCCATATATTTATCTTCAGAATGTAATTATATTACTGTGAACTTCTGATCAATCTTCTTTCAGAAAGATAGAACATGCAGATTGTATCAGATGCAAGTCTAAAGATCTGAGAGTCTAATCTCAAAGACAGACGTGCTGATCACTACATCAAACAAGTGTCATCCAATCATCAGCAAATCTCTGAAGCAGAACGCGTGCACGCTTCTGAGAAGGCAAAGTGCTGATTGGGTGCATTGAGACACATGTCTGGTAACCGTTTTTAAGTATCTTTCTTAAATCCCCCAAAATCAGCAAGCATTTAATGCAGAGTAATCACGCTTGTTAAATGGCAATCATTTTTTTTTCTCTCTCTTAAAAACGTTTAATTTTTCAAAATAATTTTTGAAAACTCTATTTAAGCACATTAATCCTTCATTTTATGATGTACTGTTTTGACTATGTTTTGTAATGTTCTTTTGCTCTGATTATGAACTATTTTAATATAATTAGTTTTTTTCTGATCTTAAGTGTTTTAACACATCACCAACACTTTTTGATTGCTGACAAAAAGGGGGAGAACAAGAATGATATTTAAAATCAATAACGGCTAACTAGACAGAAATTCTCAAACATTCTAACTCTATTACTTGAAATGTTTTTTTTTTCTATTTTGTTTAAAGTCTACAGGCACAAGGAAGCTCCTGAACACTATGAAGACTAGAAGCTCTGATCAAAATGTAGAAGCTCATGTTGCTCTGATCAAATATGAAGTTCTGATCGACCTAATACTCTGATCCAAAGCAAAGCTCTGACATGAAAAGCTCTGAAGCCCTGCTCTCTGATAAGTCAAAGACTCTTATAATCTGATGTTCAAAGAAAGAAAAAGATCTGATCCTGAAGAACACGTATATCAAAGGGAAGTAACAAACTCAGGGGGAGTATCTCTTAACTCTGATTTCTCCTTACTTCTTAACTCTGAAACATTTCCCAGACACCTTTTCACGTTATTTTTCATTTAAAATATCTAGTTTTTGTCATCATCAAAAAGGGGGAGATTGTTAGAACAATGTTTGAATCTACTACCCTATATTTAAGTTTTGATGATAACAAAGTGAAAAGATATAGTATTTATATGTTTCATGTTTGAACTATATGCTGCCTAAAATTACTATGCTCTGACTTGCAGATACGCTGATTGAAATAAGCAAGATCACTTTTTCAGCATCAGAATTTGATTTCATACACCAGCATCAGAAGTTGCTGAATCAGAACGTCAAGATCAGATGATCAACCCACGTACATGCTGAAGCTTGATGAACAGAACTGCGCGTAAACACTCTGATACAGAAACACAATAGTTCATCAGCAGCGAAGCAGAATCAGAATGAGCCAAGCCAGAACGTGCATTGAAGAAGCAACGGTACTGTGCATTGAACGCTAATTAATTCCAACGGCATCATTCTAGACAAGATCTGCTCAAAAAGGAAAGCTTGTTATTAGCATTGAATCAAGAATATTGCATTCAACGTTCATCTTCTCAAGTGCTATATAAACAAAGCTTCGAAGATTATAATGGCTAATGCTCTCCAACTCTCTACACGCACAAAGCTGAACAATAATCTTCATCTACCAGTTTTGCTAAACCCCAAACTCTGATACTCCATTAGTGTTTAGCAATCTAGTTTCTAAGCTTCATTTGTGTATACATCACAGTTGTGATAAAGTTTTGTAGAAAACATTCACACACATTGTTTTATACCTTTGTAAGAAAGTGTTGCCTTGACAAACCGGATTGTGGTTTGAATCAAGAAGGCTTTAGCAGTTGTTAAAGCAGATTTGTATTCAGTTGAATATAGTGAATTAAGACCTCGTTGGAGAGAGGCGAAATCACCTTGACGGGTGGACTGGAGTAGTTTGAGATCAAACGAACCAGGATAAAAATATCTTGTCAATTGCTTTAAGATTCCAGTTTTACAATTCAACCCCCCCTTCTTGTGTTTTTCACCCCTTCAAGTTAGTGGAGAGAAAAATAAAATTTGGCCAGAATTCAAATAAGCGAATAAGAGGGTGCCACGCCAGTCATCCCCAACCTCGCTCCGTTGGTAAAAGTTAAAGACTTTTACCTACGGACATATGTCTGTAGCTATAACCCTGACTCGTTTCAAAATCTTCCATGGGCATGATAAATGACATCTAATGCCACGAATCAAACCGCCTTGGCATTCTGAGCATCATGATGCCCTTCATGGGGGCTAATTTTACCTGTACACAAAGATCCCAAATCGAAGCAAAAAACCCTAACAATGGTAAACTCTGATACAGTCCACAAAAACAAAATTAAATGTTATAGATAGTTTGGAAATGTTTCAAGGAGCAAGAATATATAATTATTTCATGCTATAGATGCCAAAATTATGAAATTCGATTTCAAGAACAAACCAAAGTCGTGGCTAACTTACAGTGGGTTTTGGCGCTGGAAAGTGCTTGTTCTTGATTGGTACAGCCTCCTTGCAATCCCAGGAATCGAATGAGATGGCTAGGGGACCTTGAAAACGCCTGGAAATAGAAAAACATATTACCACTTTTCTTTGTTTTTTTCAAGTTTGGTTCTGACTTCTCACGCCTCCAAAGCCTTGTGATTTTTTTCTGCAAATGTTCCCTATATACTGAGGATTGGTTTAGGGTTGCAAACATGATCTCAATCTTTTCCAATTATTGATTTTGATCTTGATTTGGTTCACTTAAAAATCCTTCCAAAAATAGGCTAAAACCAATCTTTTTATGCACACAAAGGCCTTGCACGAATTCAATCACTTATCAGCTGGATATAGGACCTGAAACATGCACAAGATCTTGAGGTTTCAATGTTTTGTATTTTTTCATGATTTGTTTTGATTTAAATTGATTTAATTACAATAAAAATCAAAATAAATAATAAAAATAGGATAAAGACAAATGGAAAGATCTAGATTTCTTGGACCATGCTACCAACTCAAAACAAGTTCAAAAAGTTAGGCCCATTTAGCAAAAATTGCAATTTGAGGCATAGTTGACTTTTGACAATTTTGCAAAAAGGGTCAACTTCACCAATGCATAACTTCCTCAATTTTGACTCTTTGAAGGTTTTCTTGGACTTTTTAGAAATATTGAGATGTCCTCTAAGAAACCCTTTTGGTCTCATCTCAATTTGGTATTCCATGTTCATGTATGGAGCTTTGACAAAAAATGTGTTTTTGTTGACATTTCAAAATGACCTATAATGTCCAAATTCATAACTTCTTGTGAGTGCATATTTTGAGCTTGGGAGATGAAGATGAATTGTATAGAATTGCATCCTATTAAAAATGAGCTTTTGATGGGTCATTTCTCATAAAGTATTAGAAAGTTGTGCTTGGTCAAAGTTGAGTTGACTTTTCCTACAAAACCCTAATTTAGCAACTTTTGAGTTTTGATGATTTGTGAGCAATCCTTGAGGAATCATGATCAACCCTTGATCACATGATGAATGATACTTAAAAATGACGATGTTGACCAAAAATCTTGAAGTTTGACTGTATGTAGGTCACAATTGACTTTTGCCCTAACATAGTCAATTTTTAGGCCTTTGAGCAATTGACTGAGCAAATTTCCTCTGCAAGGCTTGAAACTTGACATGAATGATCTTGAGAACATATTAGGACAATGGTGAGCATTTTGGATCCCTTGGACTCAAGTATCTTGATGCAACATGAAAACCTAATTTGAGGTAGACTGCCTTAGGAGAGAGCTTGTCTGGTCAACCCTTGGACTTCCTTGAGCAACTTGAGGACCTCACTTGAAATATATTGAGAAATATGGGAGGGAAAATTTTGGGGTACAACAAATGGTTTTGCATTTGTGTTCGCAAATGTTGCGGTAAGCAAGAGACACCACCGAATTTTCTTTTATCCAACTAAGGAAAGAGTGAAAAGAACAGAAAAAGACCTTTTCGAGAATTTTCTGAGTAAGGGGGGTAGATTATGGAAAATGAAGGTGTGAGCACCCTTTCCATCCATAGTTATCTATGGGCTCTTATATGCTTAGCTCATTTTTTAAATGCCTTGTGCTTTTGAAAAATATTTGAAAATGCCTTAGTGCGGCGATTCGCTTTATGATAACTCTTGTATCAGTTCTCAAGAGTGTTGATAAAGCGTTTTTTGAAAGTGTTTTGAAATGTTTTTGTGTAAGTGTGGAAATTTTGTTTTGAGCAAGCATCTATGAACTATCTACTTATACTCGAAAAGGTTTTTTATTATCTTCCTATCCTTTAGACAGTGTTATCCTACTATTACTGAGTAGGTACCCCTATCGTTGGATGTTTGAGGGACATTCGAAGGGATGTTTTTATAGTCACAAAGGCAACCAACTGGGCAAGAAGTTTTAGTAACTACCCTAGGGATCTAAGATCATATTTTTACCGAGGCAACGTCGAAAGGATCATTGAGGTACTTATGATCTTTTGAACCAGAGGGTAGCCACTAAAATCTCTCACGTTTCGAGAGTTGTGACTATTTCCGAAGGCAACCAAAGTGGGAGTACCCTAAAGGTGTGTATGTGCAAGGTGTGTTATGTTCAGTTATTTTAGTCTTGAGTTAGGTTTGCTAATGTTTGATTATTAGGCTCTTGTCAAGCAATCCTATTATCATACATCTAAGCAATTAACATATGTACATGAATTAAAGTGCGGAAATGTAAATCCTACGCTATTACATGGCTTCGGGGATTAATTACATGTCCAAAACTTGGAAAAATAAAGAAAAGCGGTAAATAGTCCTAGTTAGTTTTTATTACATCCCATGAGCAGGTACAATAATATAAAAAATAGTGACGAAGCAATAAACGCGTGAGAAATAGAAAATAATGTCTAAAAATCCTAAGAAATAAATATATTTTTGTTTGTTTTTATTTATAAAAGAAAGCAAAACCTAAGTCAACTTAATTTTAATTTTAAGAAAGATGTTAAAGTAATTAAATTAATTAGTTACTAAAAAATAATTTTAATTAAAAAAAGACTAGACCTAATTTTTGTGATTTTGTTTTAATGTTAATAAAAAAAGGAAGAAATAAATAAAAGAAATAAACAAAACTAAAAATAAGAAAATGAAAAGAGGACCTTCGATCCAGGGAAGGAAATGATCCTTCGATCCTGGGAAAGATATGGCTCTTTCGACTTAGGGAAAGAAATTATCTTCTTCGATCCAGGGAAGGAAGCTATTCCTTTCGATATGGGGGAGGGAGTGATTTTCGATCTAGACCTACAAGGAAAATATTAGCAAAAAAATAAAAAGCATGACCTGGGTGTCGAACCCAGGTCCTTCAATCCTGCATACGTTGGTTTATTTAGGCCAGATCTGCAGTATGGGCGTTAGAGATAAAAGAAAACAAAAGTGGACCTGGTGTCGAACCCAGGCCCTTAGGTTTGAATATAAATCGAACAGAGCTACATAATATCCTGAGCGTGAATCAAGTACTGAACAAACACTAATAAATTATGAAACCATAGATATGAATTTGAAAGTTTACCAACGATGGGAGGCTTTGATTTGACACTTTTGGGCGTGAATTGGCTTATGCTTGGGAACGTCTCCTGCAAACTTCAAGGAGTGAGTGAAGCATTGTTGAAGATTCCTTTGATTTGGACCACTTATGAGATTTTTGATAGCTTTAGTATGGCTTATGAGGCAGCGTGTGTGTGTGAGATAGTGTATGGGTGTAGTTTCTGGGCATATGTATGTCGTCTCCAATGGTTTTTTCTCCGCCTTTGCAATGTGCCTTAGGCCTGTACTTATAGGAGTTTGAGGGGAGTGGAAATGGCAAGGGACGGCCATTAACCAGGCTTTGAAGGCAAAATCAAACAAATTAAAGGATTTCTTTTTTTGGATTATCCATGCCATTTTGAAATGTTGAGTGAACCTGGACATGTTTCACCTTCGAATACCCTCAAATCTTGCCATTCGATTGACTCTGAGTTACTTCCTTCGAATGGCTATGGTTTCATCCTTATAGCTCCTTCGATTGAGTCTATCTACATCAATTTGAATTGCTCAGATCTTTGATGACTCTGAATCCCAATTGTTCATAGTTTCCCCTTATCAGAGTTTCTTCAATTAAGTCACCATCTGTATCAATTCAAATTGCTCATAATTTTCTTCGTCAGAGCATTGTTCTTTTGATGGTTCTGAATTCGAATATGTTCAGAGTTTCCCTTATCAAGGCTTCTTCGAAAGCCCCTCAGATATTTTCTCTTCGATTGGCTATGACTTGCTCCTCATGGCTCCTTCGATTGGACCCATCTATTTTCCTTAGCTGCTTGATTATGAAAAACTCAAATAGCCCAAACGAGAACATCATTCTGGCCAGTCGAAGCCTCTTTTGTCACCTCTTTCGAATGCCATTGCGCAGGAGGCTTGGGCCTGGCAACATGTAGGACCAAGACTCATCATAAGACAAACTTGCTTTCAATAATTATGTGTCTCCTTCAAATGGACCACCTATATATCCTTCGTATGGACTTTTTGTGTGTCTTTGAATAGTCCACATGTATGCCTTGTGCTTTCTTCAAATGAGCCACCAATGTGTATCCTTCGAATGGATCTTTAGAGTGCTCTTTTGAAGGGGTCATATTGCGTGTCATAGTGCATAAACTATGTTGAGGGGTCTTGGCCTTGTACATTAAAAACAAACACAGAGGAAGTCTTTGCCTTGTGCATTAAAGGCAATCATATCAGAAGCCTTTGCCCTTGTGAATCTAAGACAAGTCTGAGGAAGCCTCTGCCTTGTGGATTCGAAGGAACTTGTAGGGGGTTCTTGTCTAAATAAAACTTGGACAAAGGCTTGCTCAAAGGGGAACCAACGCTCAATCGAAGCTGGTGGGCCAATGTTTAATCGAAGGTTTTTAGAGGCCCAATCGAAGCTTGTGAGACAAATATCGCTCGAAGTGTTTTCAAAGCTCAATCGAAGCTCCTTATCCAGATGCCAATCGAAAACCCTTTTGTTCACCTGCCAATTGAAGGATATTATTGACATGCCATCAGAGTACACTTTATTCAGATGCCAATCGAAAGACACATGACCATCATTCAAAAAATTTCATTTTCTTCAAACAAGTGTTCGTAAACCGCCCATGTAAGAGAAAACCTTGGAAGACATGAGAGGGAAAATTTTAGGGTACAACAGTAAGCAACAACCGAGATTGGTTATCTGCACAAAGAAAAAGAACTACATTATCCCACAAGCTGAAGGAGGGGTGTAATTCTTCAAGAGTAACATTTATCTAAATTTCCACATACAAAGTATGGATACTCAAACGATTGAGAAGAAAGACAGGTTATACACCAATTCTGACTCGCACTTTAACTGCAAAGGTGAACACGGCTAAAAATACTGCAATAAGAGTTTTCAAAAATCAAGACACTTGATATTAGAATCGTATTATGGATTTGTGAGAAATTGACATGAGGTCAAGAATACTTGCATACATTAACAACGAGAATGTATTATGAGGAAAGACTACGGGAAATATCACTTGGGATATCTAATAGAGTTCCCTTCGGAGAGGTACCATCAACCTAATTGAGAAGAAAAGGTGCTTGAGAAAGACTTAAATTTAGCTTATGATTCAATACATGTTTGAGATTTTTTAGCGTTGTGCTCCATATAAATGGAAATGCTACGCGCTTTTGGAGGATCCAATGCAATGCAATGATGATTACTATATGCAATGTACCCAGGTGAAATATATATCGAGAACTCAAAGGATTGCATCCTGTCTCCTAATTTCTGCTGAAGAAAACCAATAACAAAGAATTAAATCCTGATCTCAACTGAGGATGAAAATCCTGACTTCAGTTGGAGATAATGATCCTTGACTTCTGATGAAAAATGCCAACAACTCAGACTTAGGTCTCTGGTTTCTGATAGAGGAACACCAATTTTATAGACTTACATATTTGATAAGCTAAGGATAACGATCCATACTTCCCGACATGCTCTTCAAATTCACAAGTTGTTTAGCCCGTGAATGGACTTAACCTAATCAACTCTAAAGTGGAGGAATGCCCCTGCGTAATGCCTTGCCCCAGTCTGTAGGGCTTTTGAAGAAATTTTCTTCGAGATGACTTCCTAAGATTTAGGCCATCAAGATAAACTTCCCCGATGTTATTAACTTTGCAACAATGTCCCTGACTAACCAAAGATGGAAATGGTTTCAACCACGCCTGGGTGAATTCCCCTGATTAGTCATCACGTTGAGAGATTCCTCGAATCTTGACATAACTGCCCCAGATCGACTGAACTCTTACTCAACATAATATTGACATGCTTCTTTGTGCCCCTTAGGGTACTCAAACTTGAGATACACAACCTCTACTCAACGGAGTACTAACATTGAAGTATCTTTCCCATGCTTAACAGAGTCTCAACAAACCATTTCCTTGCCTCATGCTCATGGAGGAATAATAGGCTCATAAAGTTTTGAAGACAACACCCCTTGCATATTTTTGTATGGTTATTAATTCTTTATTTTCTTGAACCCTTAACTATGACTTATAGTTTGAATTTTTGTCTTGCCTCAGAAATTAGGGAGTATTCACATTATGATATGGTTGAATTCAAGTTGGGGAGAGAAATGTTTATGTGCTTATGTTGTGATTGCTACACAGTTGTGAAAAAAAAGTGAAAAAGAAACAAAAGAAAAAGAAAGAAAAAAATAAGAGAAAAGTTTTGAAAAACAAAAACAAAAAGAGTATGGAGTAATGTTGTATTAATAAGTGATAGGTGTTGGTGAGAAAATTGGAATGAAGAAGAAGTTTGATTAAAATTATTTTGCTTGAGTCTTTGTGATTTGATCACTCCCGTAGATTTAGGTAAGTTTTTGTTTTGATTAGCTTTAGGACTTATCCATTGTTTGTTAACTAAGCCACATTACAACCTTAAAAAGTCCTTGTGATTCTTTCCTTTGTATATTCAATATGAGTTTTTAGATGAATGTATAATTTAGTCTATTGTTTTCAAGATTGGGGATGAGTGTTTTTTGCCCATCACTATTGTGTGTTCTTTATCTACCGATGAATTTTTACTAGGTATGATTCATGATTGAGCTTGTTTTGTTTTAGAATGTTTAGTATGATTTTTGTACTTAGGATTCGTTTCGTTTACATATTTTCATTCTAGGATTGTGGTAAGTATTTAACTTGCGTGTATGTTTTTGTTTGAACCATCCATTTGTTTTCTGTTTTAAAACTTGTTGATTCATGATATTTTGGTTGATTACTTTTGGTTCTTTGAGTTGTTTGGCCTTGTTTGAGGACAAACATGTTCAAGTTGAGGAGGGTTTGATAAGTGAAAGTTATAGTTATTTTTGTATATACTTTTTGTTGCACTTATCAACTCTTTGTTCTTAATATCGGTTGAATAAACCTGACTTTTGTATAAATATGTTTAGTTTGTGTTTATATGTGTTTTTGTGTACATAGTGTACCGTTTGATGATTTTCCATTCATTTTGTAGGTATTTGTTGCATTTTGGAGCATTGAGGAATAAGGTGTCAAAGACACGGCTCTAGATGCGTGTTTTCAGAATAAAAGACTAGTTTTATGTAGTTTTGTCCAAGAGAACCCGCTTAGCACACAGAAGGCCGCTAAGCGCGAGTGTGCTTAGCATATTTTGTAGCACACTACTTGCATTTTGACATTTTGACATTTTGACAAAAGCATTATTTTGATTCCTGAAGAAATTTTTCCATCGGGAGAACCAAATTCTTCATTTGATGCTCATTATGCAAGCTCACTTGATGTTTAAGCACTTATTCATATGCATATAATGTTTATTATAAGAATGATAATTCTAATGCAAAGCTCGTGTTTGTCTTGAAGTTTAACAAACTTTTATTAAAAATATTTCGAAACATTGAATTTTTCTGTACAAAAGAAAGCAAAAAGATGGAGTGATACTACCTCAAAAGTTTAAGCAAACCTCCTAGAAGTCAGATTACCGTACTCTCGTTACAGTGTTACTTTAGAATTAACCCTTGCTTCAATTAGTACTTTTAAGGGTTGTAATGTGGCCTAGTCACAGTTTTAGAAAAAAAGATTTAATGCTCAAAATTATTTGTACCCACCCATTCTCCATGATGTCCTCCATTCTTACATTCAGTTAAGTCGATACGAGCACTCATCTCTCAAGAGGAGTTTATGATGGTTGAGGAACCACTGAGGCTTATCGGACATGGCAGTCACTCACTTTTGTTTTTTGGTGTCTGGTCACACGACATTGTTCTTGAGGATATTTCTTTGGTAATCCTTCTTCGCTTTTTGCGCTTTTCATTCTTTTTCATTTTCCCTAACTTTTTCCTTGACAAATTCGTTTGAATTTTGATTTTAAAGTCCAGCGGGATGCCCTAATTTTTTCCTAAGTCATTTTCTTTCAAGTTTTTTCTTTTTGACTTAACATGCTTTCTTTCTTTTCTTTTTTCAATCATTCTTTTTTCTTTTGAACAAATCGTGTGACCCTGAGTCTTTTGACTTTTTGGAAGGGTTGTGACGGCCTTATTTCTCAGTCGATGAGGGGTAACTGTTGTACCCCAAAATTTTCCCTCCCATATTTCTCAAGACATGTCAAGAATAATCTCCAAGTTGCTCAAGATTGCTCAAGAGTTGGACAATCAAATCATCTCCTAAGACAGTCAACCTCAAATTAGAGTTTTGTGTTGCATCAAGGTCCTTGCATCCAAATGACCTCAAGTGCTACTCAATGTCCTAATATGTTCTCAAGTTCATCCATGTCAAATTTCAAACCTTGTAGAGGAAGTTTGGTCAGCCAATTGCTCAAAGGGTCCAAAAATCGACTGTGCTAGGGCAAAAGTCAACTGTGACCTATATACAGTCAAACTTCAAGATTTTTTATCAACATTCTCATTTTTAAGGATATTTCGTCATTTGATCAAGGTTTGATCATGATTCATCAAGGATTGCTCAAGATTCAAAAGTTGCTAAATTAGGGTTTTGAAGGAAAAGTCAACTAAACTTTGACCAAGCATAACTTTCTCATACTTTATGATAAATGACCCATCCAAATCTCATTTTAAATAGGATTCAATTTCCTACAATCCATATTCACACCCCAAGATCAATAAATTCACTCACAAAAAGTTACAAATTTGGACATTATAGGTCATTTTTGAAAGTCAACAAAAACACCTTTTTTTCCAAAGCTTATAACTTGAGCATGGAATATCAAAATGAGATGAGACCAAAAGGGTTGGTTAGAGGACATCTCAAGGTTTCTAAAAATTCCAAGAACACCTCTAAAAGTTCAAAATTTAAGAAGTTATGCATTGTTGAAGTTGGGCATTTTTGCAAAATTGCCAAAAGTCAACTATCTCTAAAACTTCAAATTTTGTCAAATGGGACCACTTTTTTCCACTTGATTTGATCTTGTCACACTACACACGTGTCCTATCTTCAGTCTTGTGTCCATTTATTGATTTTTCTTTTTTTATTTGTTTTTTATTGAATTAATTCATTTTAAATTAATTTAAATCCAAATAAAATCCAAAAATTGATCACTTGGAATCTTTTTGATTGATACAGGCCTTCATTGTCATCATGGACATGATCAAACTCGTATCTCACCATATCATGAACAAATATTGGATTTTTGGACAAAATTGGAAAGATTTTAACGGAGGATCAAGCCATATCTTCAAGCATTGATTTACAAAGATTCAAAGTCCAAAACTTGACCTAATACAATGCATTATACATATACAAGGCAGGGGGCACGAATTGGAGACCTAGAGGCTGTAGAATCACAAGAACAAAATTTGGAAAATTGTCATAAAAGCTTGAAACTGAAATTCGCCTTAGAGGTGTTTTCAACACAAAATCTCAACGCTATCCTCTTACTGGATATCCACTGAGTTGAAAGCAACCCTTAATAAGCCTTCATACACCTTCAAAAGCGCTGTAAGTCCTTCGAAACATCACCCTGCATTTAAAATTGCAACCTCTCATTCTGGCATTTTCTTGACAAAACATTGAAATATTCATGATCCTTGAGTAATTTCTAAGCTTTCTGCATTATTTGATTGTGTTTTTATAGCCTATAACCCCCTAGCCGATTCTAGGGTTCTTGGTATTCGTTTTTGGGCATTTTTGCTACAGGTGAAATCAAGGCCATTAATGTACATGGACGTGTTCAGGAGGAAGAGACGAGCATGTTTGTGGTTTTAGATTGAGTTTTAATGGCCTAAAATTGATTCTAGGTGACACCCATGGATTTAGCTGCGGATATAAATCCACAGGTAAATATCCAGGTTCCAGCGAAGAAGATGAAGACGTGCCTCTTCCTTATTGGACGTTTTCAAATCTCACGCCTTTTTTTATATAATTCTGGCATATTAATTATTTTCTCCATATAATAATTGTTATCTATCATAATAATAAATGAAACAAAGTGATGCAGTGGCAAGGGCGTGTGTTCATTGGCTAATAGGACCTGGGTTCGAATCCCAGGTCCACCATATTGCATATTATTCTTTTTCTTCAAGAAATCCAATGCGTTTCAGGAGTTGTGGTTCATCATGAAGCCGCATCTAATCGCTTGCCAGATGGCCCCAGGCCAGATCTGGTGGTCCAAAGGAGATGCTAACCATACTCCAAAGTCAATGTGCACGCGTGGAATCAGAAAGTAAACACAGGCTTGCACGTTAATGGGCCTGGAAAATTGCAATTCTCACCCCAGATCTGGGCCCAAACCCCCTTGGTTATTTCTTTTTTTTCTTTCTATTTCTTTTATTTGTTTTATTTAATTGTTTGATTAATTATTTTTATTATTTAAACTAACCAATTAAAATCTTTTCCTCATAAAATCAAAACCAAAAAAATATATTTTATTTATTATAATTAAATTCAACATTTTATTTTTGTAAATAAATATTAATTCAATTAATCTAGTTTTAATTAGGTTTAACTTTTAATATTTTTGCAATATTTAAAATCAATGTAGATAATTAGGTTTTACTAACTTTAAATCAAATTTATTTTATTTCTTTAAATATCAAAAAATCAAAAAATATCTTTTTTAATTAATTTATTTATTTAATTAACTTAACTTAACTCCTTTTTAATCCAAAATAAACCAAAAAAATGCTTTCTTTCAAAAAAGGGGTCAAAACCCTAAAAAACTCGCATTCGATTTAACTTTCCGCGCGCGATCTATTTTTGCCATATTGATGTATCTGTTTCCCGGAATGTAATATTTAAATAGGACCTTTGATTATTTTATCGCTTTATTTATTTTCCGCATTTTAAATTAAAGGGTTGTTTTTGGCGATGTAAATACCCGACGCCTTGTAATAGTTTAGTTTTAATTTCCGCAATTTAATTTCCGCAATCTATACACTGTTAGATGTTTGATAATAGGGAATGCATGACAAGATCAAATGTTTGAACTTAAAATCAACATAGATAACCATTGACATGTACAAAGATAAAATTAACCGAAATAACACACTCGCACATGCGCACTCTTAGGGTACACCTCGCTTGGTTGCCTTCGAACGTGGTCATTGAGTATAAGAAGTTTTAGAGGTCACCCTCTTGTCCAAAGATCATAGTTTCCTCGAAACGGTCGCCTCGGAAAAATGATCTAAGACATTCGATTTACCGCTAAGGCGTCCTAACATTGCTTTAGTGACCACACGTCCCTTAATCGAATTGACCCTTAAAACTCCAACAACGATGCTACCTACTCATCAATAGTAGGATAGCATTATCTAAAGGACATTAGCACAAATTGATTCCTTTTTCGAGTAGGTAGATGGTTCTTAAGTACTTGCTCTTTCAAAACAAAAACAAAACCTTTTTCACACTTACACCTTTCAAACAAAAAACTCTTTTCAAACCCACAAACATAAAGAAAAGCAATTTCGAAAACACTATGAGCAAGTACCTAAGAGCCCGTGGATAACCACGGATAGAAAGGGTGCTAACATCTTCCCTTTCTATAATCTACCCCCCGGACCCAAGAAACATCTCGAAAAAGGAATTTTTCTGTGCTTTTTTCCTTTCCTTGTTGGATAAAATAAAAGACGGTGGCGACTCTTGCTTACCGCGACATTTTTCGAAAACAAACGCAAAACTTGAACCAGCATTCCAAAAACAGTCAGTTCTCTCCCACCGTATCACAGTAACCATTGTGGTATCATCATCTTTTGATATCTCGGTGTGTGAAGGATAAGGTTTGACTGAACCTCAAATGCTCACTCCTTTTTGAAATTTGAACACTCGATCAAATTAACTGAAATCTACCCGTCCTCGGGTTAAAAGTTGAGGGTTTTTTATAAATAGAAAAAAAAACTCCCACTTCAAGGCTCAAAGGGGTTGACAAGGGTTTACCTCCCTTATATCTCTAGTGTTTTGGGATTTGAAACAATGCATGTACATTGCCAGCAGGGTTTTATTCTAAAGCATACCATTTGAGATTCTTGGTATATTTATCATCATCCTCCCTCCAGAGTTATTTTGCTTTATTTAACAAGAGTTAAGTATCAAAAAGCAAATAAAGACAATTATGATTTTTATTCACAAACAAACAAGTTTTGCATACAAACAGTATTGAACAAAATAATAAAGGTTACAAATGAGAATGCAAATGAATTAAAGATTGCAAATGTTGACGAGACTTGACTCCGTATGGACTTATTGCTTTAGAAGATGCTCTTACAGTGTTGACATTCACTAAGTCAAAGGAGAATTCAAATCTGACCATCTGGTGTGAAATTTATAGCCTTTGCATAAAAAAGTCTTGCACCTTGTCTCTGAATGGGTTACAGTCTTCGATTGAATGGCCAGGTTCCCTAACATGATAACCACACCTGACATTAGGATCAAATCCCATAGGATAAGAAGGAATGATAGGTTTCAACTGCTTGGGTTCCACCAAGGAAAACTTGAGCAACTGAGGGAACAATTGACTATAAGGCATAGGAACATTGTCGAACACTCTTTTTGGCTTCCTGTCCTTCTGCCTACCTTATTGCTTACATCTCTGTCGATAGGTTTACTGATGAGGAGTATACTGAACTGGCTGCACACAAGGAATAGGCTTTGGTTGAACAAATTGAACTGGTGCTTGGCTGATAGTTGCAACACGGATTTGTGGAGCATACTTGTTAGAAGTTGCTTCTACCACCTAATTAGGAATCTCAAATGGAGATAATTAGGATTTTCTTCCTCGTCCTTGGAAACTGCATTTGTTTCTTCGTCATCCTGATCCGGGAATTCAAAAGTAGTAGCAACATCCTGGATCTTACTAGTCTTAAGACTATTCTTAATTCGTTCTCCCACGACAACCAAGTCTGAAAACTTAGAAGTAGTATATTTAATCATCAGATAGGGACCTTGCAGGGTATCTACGAACATATCCCTAAGCTCTTTCTCTAAAAGAGGAAGTTGAACTCTGGTAGCTAGTTCTCTCCATCTTTGTGCATACTCCTTGAAAGATTCTCCAACCCTCTGAGTCAAACCTTAGAGTTGAATTCTGGTAGGAGCCATGTTGCACTGCTTGAAATAAGTTTCAGCTAATTCTTTCCAAGTTTGGATGTGTTTCCTTTCAAGTTGAGTATACCACTCAAGAGATGCTCCACCAAGGCTATCCTAAAATAAATGCATGAGAAGCTTTTCATTTCCCACATAAGGAGCCATCTTATTGCAACAGGCTTTGATGTGAGTCATCAGACAAGTGGTACCCTTATACTTCTCAATATTGGGGACTTTGAAATTAGCAGGAATCTTGATACCAGGCACCAAGCACAAACTAGAAGTGTCTAAACCAAGGAAGTTATGACCCTCAATAGCTTTCATCCTCTCTTCTAGGAGGTGAGGTTTTTTCTCAGACTTAGTGTCATCAATTGGGAACCTGAAGGTATCAAATGACGGCTCAAAATTGTCTTTATGGTGAGGAGCTCCATTGACAGGGATATAAACGGTATTTCTAACATCCTGGTTCAAAAGAACCTCCTCTTGGTTGAGATTAACATTTGGTGGATTAACATGATCAGTAGTAACAACTGCGACCCTTGATAAGTGAAAATTGTAGCTATTTTTGTATATACTTTCTGTTGCACTTATCGACTTTTTGTTGTTAATATTGTTGAATAAACCCGACTTTTATGTAAATACATTTAGTTTGTATTTATTTGTGTTTTTGTGTACATAGTGTATTGTTTGATGTTTTTCCATTCATTTTGTAGGTATTTGTTGCATTTTGGAGCAGTGAGGAATAATGTGTCAAAGGCACAACTCTGGATGCGTGTTTTTGGAATAAAATATTAGTTTTGGGATTTGTTGTCCAAGAGAGCCCGCTTAGCCTGCAGAGGCCACTAAGCGCGAGCGGTACTCAGCGCATTTCGTAGTGTGCTGCTTGCGTTCAACTGTTTTGGCAGAACCAAAGTTTTGAAACCCTCTTAATGTGGATAGTGCACTTAGCACGATTTAGGTCAGTTTAGTGTGTAAATATCGCGCAACCTGCTTAGCACGCTGAGGTCGCTTAGCGCGGTCTGTTGAGATTTGTTTTATAACTTCATTTTCAGTCATTTTTAGGTAATGGTTTTGGGGAAGTTTTTGCTCCCAACTCCATCAACTTGTAAATTTTGTTAGGATTAGCTTAGATAACAACTCTGGAGCTTGCATACGGATGATCCGGGGTGGATTTCTCTTCGATCGACACTGACAAACTGGTAGATTTGTATTTCATTTCTCTTCCTCTTTGTATAATCTCCTATGGTTAGATTTGCATGTATATTTTCTTTTATCTGGTGTATGTTTGTCTCCCTTGGCGTTATATAAGACTTGCTTTATGAATCTTTATGGATTGTTGTCCTAGATTTTTTCTCTACGCTAGGGATTTGAGTTGTTATAGACATATACTACTTAGGTTCTTATCTAGGATGATTAATCTATTATATTCTGAACTCTAGAGATAGATTTAGAGTTGACAATCTACGTAGGTATCAGAGCTTAAATCCTCTGTGTTGTTTGTGTCGTTCTGAGAGATCATTGACACATGTGAGCATGGTTGACTTCTGTGTTGTCGAGGTGGTTAAGAGATCGCTATCGAGGTGGTACAGTAGGCCTCTCAATTTGGGCTAAAAATGACTTAGGTTGTGAGTGATACGTAATGACATTGGTGAGTAATGTTAGGTTAAGTGTAACAGGTCGATAGGTTTAAGTCAGTGAGAAGTAGTATATATGCATACCTGATAAGTTCTTCCTTAGTTTTTCCTTTTGTTTACATTCATTTTCTGTTAATAACATTTTCTTTACAAAACCCATTCAACCCCAAACTCATTAACAATAATTTGTTGAACGGAAAATCAATAATCAATCTCTGTGGAAACGATATGATATAACTTAAATATCACCCGGTAAACTAATAACTTACTTTTTGCTCATCGCTCTACAACAACAACAAAATGGTGTCATTGCTGAGGATTGGTTCTATTGTTTTTGCATTGCGATAATTTCTTTGTTTTTGAGTTTTGTAATTAATGTATATGTTGTATAGAAATTGTACATTAACTTGTATATGATACTTGTGCATATATGTGTTTTTTCTTTATTTTCACGTATTGTTGTGAATTGTCTTGTTTTTGTAACATTTATTGTGTGGATGTTAGAATACTTTCTTTAGGTTTGCACGGTGTGATAATACCATAGCATGACGAGAGGAGGTTACTAGCTCGCACAATAAAGGCGTCAAGCTGACGACGTAAAACAAGCATGTTGTATTTTTTTTATTTGTATTCTTTTTTGTTATGTGTTGACTTGTGTTTTAACAAGTTGAACTCAGATTAGTTTTTCAATTTCAAATTTTCACTTTTCAACTTGTAAAATACACTTTCAATTTTTATGTTTCGTTATGTAAAATTGTGTATTTCCGCAAGCTTGTCGTGTTTAGCTTGTGGAAGTGTGTCTGTTAATGTTGTAAATATTGTAATTTTTGTGCATAGAGTGTGTTGGTGATGGTGGAGTTGCATAGCAGCTGCACCAGGTGCTGCTGTCTTTTTTCCTGAATCTGGTGTAGCGTGCTAAGTGGGCTCCAGGCCGCTTAGCACGCTCTACTGTGCAGAGCCAGTAAATTCTTTTTAAATTTTTACTTGGCTTTTCTTTTTCCCTCTTCAACCTAGGCCTTGTAGTAGTAAATATATTAGTATAATTAATTCTTTTGTTGTTGTTTGGATTCAAATTTTGGTTCGATAGCTTGAAGTCTCTTTTGGTGACTTTCCAAGTTTGAGTGTTTCAACTTGTGAATGTGTGGTAATGATTTTGTTAAAGTTTTGTAAACGTTTGAGGTATGTGTTTATCGCTTTCTATACCTTAACATATTCATGATACTTAGACCTTTTACAATTTTTATGCCATTCATTCTTTTGTACACTTGTTCATTTGTGAATCACTTTAGTTCTTACCCTTTTTGTGAGGTAGCTTTCCATAGTTCATATATACTGGAGACCACAATGCTTATTTTGACTAGATTTTATAATGTTTAATCTTTTATTTGTGTTGATTGTATGAGTGCAAGAAAGTGATCAAGGTTTTTTTTGTTCCATTTTGAGCACAATGACCCCTTGCCAAATAGTCAATTCACCTTGTGAGTGTGTGATCATTTGTAACCCTTTGAGCTTTTTGTTGATATCCATGTTGTGTTTGCTAAATGCTTGTCTATGAGTGTTTAGTTTCCCTTTTTTCATGGATGTTGATTCTTTGTTTTCATGAACCCTTAACTATGATTTGTAGTTGAATTTTTACCTTGCCTTAGAAAGTCGAAAGTATTCACATTATGATGATGGTTGGATTCAAGTTGGGGAGAAAAATGATTACGTATTTATGTTATGATTTCTATGAGGTTGAGATAAGAAAGGAGAAAAAAAAGCTTTGAAAAAGCTTTGAAAAAGAAAAACAAAAAGAATTCTAATAATGTTGTGTTAATAAGTGATGTGTGTTTGGTGTGAAACTTGGGATGAAGAAAAAGTTTGATTAAAATTCTATTGTTTGAAACTTTGGTGAATTGATCACTCCCCTAGGTTTAGGCAAGTTTTGTTTCGATTAGCTTTATGACTTATCACTTGTTTGTTAACCAAGCCACATTATAACCTCGAAAAGCCCTTGAGATTCTTGCTTTTATATTTTCAATGTAAATTTTTGGATGAATGCATAATTTAGTCTATTATTTGCAAGATTGTTGGATGAGTGAAAATACCTCATTTTTATGTGTTTTTCATCTACCGATGATTATGTTTGCTAGGTGCGATTCATTTGTGAACTAGTATTGTTTTATAATGTTTGGTATATTCTTTGTATTTAACATTCGTTTCATGTTTATGTTATCGTTGTAGTTTAGTGGCAAGTATATTTCTTCGCGTGTACCGTTTTTCATTTGAGCCATAGCATTTGTTTTCTATTTTTCAAAACTTGTTGATGCATGATTCTTTGGTTTATTACTTTTAGTTCTTTCAACTGTTTGGCCTTGTTTGAGGACAAAGAAAGTTTAAGTTGTGGAGAGTTTGATAAGTTCAAATTGTAGTTATTTTTGTATATACTTTTTGTTGCACTTATCGACTTTTTGTTGTTAATATCATTGAATAAACCTGACTTTGTGTAAATACGTTTAGTTTGTATTTATTTGTGTTTTTGTGTACATAGTGTAGCATTTGATGTTTTTCCATTCATTTTGTAGATATTTGTTGCATTTTGGAGCAGTGAGGAATAATGTGTCAAAGGCACAACTCCAGATGCGCATTTTTGGAATAAAAGATCAATTTTGGGAATTACTGTCCAGGAGAGCCCGCTTAGCGCGCAGAGGCCACTAAGCGCGAGTGGTGCTTAGCGCATTTTGTAGTGCGCTGCTTACATTCTACTGTTTTGGCATAACCAAATTTTTGAAGCGCGCTTAGCGCGGTTTAGGTCGGTTTAGAGTGTAAATATCGTGCAGTCCGCTTAGCGGACTTAGGCCACTTAGTGCAGTCTGCTACGATTTGTTTTATAACTTCATTTTCAGTCATTTTTAGGTAATGGTTTTGGGGATGTTTTTCCCCCAACTCCATCAACTTGTAAATTTTGTTAGGATTAGCTTAGATAACAACTCTAGAGCTTACATACAGATGATCCAGGGTGGATTGCTCTTCGATCGGTGTTGACAAACCAATAGATCTATAGTTAATTTCTCTTCCTCTTTGTGTAATATTGTATGGTTGGGTTTGTATGTATATTTTCTTTGATCTAATGTATATTTGTCGCCCTTTGCATTTTATAAAACTTGCTTTATGAATCTTTGTGGATTGTTGTCCTAGATTTTTGCTCTGTGCTAGGGATTTGAGTTGTTGTAGACATATACTGCTTAGGTTCTTATCTAGGATGATTAATTTGTTAGTTTCTGAACTCTAGAGATAGATTTAGAGATGACACTCAAGTTGGGTATCAGATCTTAAAGCCTCTGTGTTGTTTGTGTCGTCCTAAGAGATCGTTGACACAGGCGTGCACAGTTGACTTATGTGTTGTCGAGGTGGTTAAGAGATTGTTGCCGAGGTGATGCAGTAGGCCTCTCAATTTGGGATAGAAATGACTTAGGTTGTGAGTGATACGTAGTGACATTGGTGAGTAATGTTAGGTTAAGTGTAACAGGTCGATAGGTTTAAGTCAGTGAGAAGTAGTATATATGCATATCTGATAAGTTCTTCCTTAGTTTTTCCTTTTGTTTACATTCATTTTCTGTTAATAACATTTTCTTTACAAAACCCATTCAACCCAAACTCATTAACAATAATTTGTCGGACGGCGAATCAATAACCAATCTCTGCGGACACGATACGATATAACCTAAATATCACCCGATAAATTAATAGCTTAGTTTTTGCTCGATGCTTTGCAGCAGCAGCAACCCCCTGGACCTTTTGTCTTAACTCTTCTTGTCCATGGGAGAGGTTATGAATAACCTCCATGAATTGACCTATACGGGTATCCAACTGTGTGTTCATCGCATCCAAATCTTCCTTTAACGGCTCCATGACTAGCCTTTGGATGTCGAGAAATCAGCCTTGAGGTCTTGAGATTCTGAAAAACGAACCAGGTTGCAATGAGTCTCCAGGTGGAGATGAATGAAATGCATGGATGATAAGAGAAATAAACTCTTATAATGATGGATGTAATGACACGCAACACCATGGGTTCAAAAATTCAGCATAACAACTGTACAATCTTCTGGATAATTGCTGTATAAATCTACTGAATAACTATTGTATATTCTGTGAACAGGCTCAATATACCAGGATCAAAGGTGCAGAACATACACCAAAAGAACCAAAGTCAACAACAGAACATACGGTCACCATCAGAACATATAGTCACCAACAAAAAACTAGAACATAACCATAAGAACCACACAGAGTCACCAACTGTAACTGTAAGAATCACCCCGCCCCACTCATGGGTGTAATCTAGGTCAGCGTAAGGTCAATGGTAACTCAGAATCTCGGGTTCACCTGAAAAGACTATCGTCGTACACCTACGTGATAACGATAGTACCTCATTAAAACTTCATCTAAGCATGGATGACATGACCACACTAGAAAGACCTACATCCCCTAGCCGTCATGTTCCACTCTATTCCTATGTGTTCTTAAGAGTTTACAATTGTGGCATAGGTATTGGGCCTTTTACCTCAATAGTAACACCCATCCAACAAGGAAACACATAATCCAATACAACACCAATATATGGAAAGCAATAAAGATGCAATGCATACATATGCTCAAATAAACTTGTACAAATGAGCAAGCTATAAAGCATAAAAAATAACACCCAAAGAAAGCAAAACAAAAAAATCTAAGAGTGACTATGGGATGGACCAGAAATTGGTCAATTTGTCCCCAGTGAAATTGCCAGCTGAAGCAACTAGGAAAATCATCGAGATAAAATCAATGAAGTCTCCATCAAATGTTTTTTATCCCACCGAAAGGGAAAGGTGAACATTGAGTAAACCTGAGAAGGGTAAAATCACAATCAAACGATCGAGAGATACGGGTAAGGGATTCGATTATGCAAGGGGAAGGTATTATCACCCCTCACCTCCATGTTACTCCACGAGATCCATTCTTGTTGTTCTAATCAAAGGTGTGTTCATATCTAAAGCTTACAAGCTAAAGGACAAAATGCAAAGAGGGAATGCATGCAAAAGGAAACACAGGGGAAAGAAGGAATACTTACAAGGTTTCTCTGCTTGGGCCCTGTTGTACTAAAAAATCCCCCCCCCCCCCCCCCCCATTTTCTTCTTAAGACATTCTTTCAAGGCTTCTCAAATATTCAAGACACTCAAGGGTTGACTAGTCAAGATGCTCCTCCTAAGCTAAAGGCCTACAACTACGGTTTGGAGTTTCTCAAGGAAATTTGGTTTGCAAAGGTCTCAAGTGGCTTCCATGGTTCCCCTTAGGTCCTAAACAAATTTCATGTCAAGTTTCAAGTCCTGCATCACAAGTTTGCTCAGTCAATGGCTCAGATGATTGAAAATCAACTATATTGGTCAAAAAGTCAACTATGGTCAACATACAGTCAAACTTCAAGATTTTTGGTGAAAATCAATATATTGAAGTGATATTCATCATTTTATCTAGGTTTGACCATGATCCCCCAAGGAAAGCTCTCAAATCATCAAAAGTCAAGAATTGTCAAATTAGGGTTTCCTTAGGAGAAGTCAACTGAACTTTGACCATGCATAACTTTCACATACTTCATCAACTTTTCCCTAAACAAAATCCCATTTTGAAGAAAACTAAATTCCCTACAACTTTGTTTTTATTCTTAAGTCCAAAAATGCTTCATTTGAAAGATATAAGCTAAAACATTATAGGTCATTTTCAAAAGTCAACAAAAGACACTTTTTGTCAAGGCAACTTACTTCAAGATAAAGTCTTCAAAAGAAAAAATGATCAACATAGAGATTGTAGAGGACATCCTGAGCTTTCCAAAAAGTCTAATATAATCTTCCAAAGATGAAAATTGAGTAACTTATGAATTGCACAAGTTGGGAAATTTTGAAGAAATTCATGAAATGCAAAATGAGCAAAATTGAAGTTTTGAACTAGTGAGCCTAACTTTTCATGTTCAAACATGTTCATAATGTGTTACAGGACCTATAAATCCATTCACATATTTTTTACAATTTTTATTTCTTTTATTTGAATTTTATTTATTTAAATGCAAATAAAATCAAATAAAATATGAAACAATGGTATAAAGGCTTGGGCTTTTTGTTTCAACCATCCAAAGGCCTAAGACAACTCATGACAATTCACTACAACCTTGCCAAAACGTGCAAGACTCAAAATGGCAAAGAAATCACTCAAACTGGCAAGTTTTCAAAAATTGATTCTTCTTTAAACCATGGCTTCATGAGTTGATTCCATGCCATATTTGTCAGCCCAAATACAAGCCAACAACATGTCCAGATTCGTGCAAGGCATCCAAAAGACAAGAATCATGCAAAGAAGGTAAGTTTTCAATATGTTGGAATATTGATTTTATGGGCATGAATACCTTGTCCCTTTCCATACTTGTTGGCTCCTATTTCATTCTCTATATAAAGGCAAGCAAAGCCATGCCAAAGGACCACAAAATCATTTGCACTAAAGCTCTCCAAAAATTCTCCAAAATCCAAAGAAGTTGTGAAAATGATATCTCACATTCCAGCAAGTTTTGATCCAAACTAAGGCTTGCATTCACTTCCCGAGGGTCAAAAGTGTTGATCCAAGTCCATATTCGCACTCCTAAAATGCTAGAACCTGATTTGTGCATCACACCAATTTTTTTTTTTAAATTGGTAAAAATCAAAACTATGTTTTCTTGTGTTTTTAATCATTACTAACATGTTTGATCTCCTTCTATGCATCATTAGAACATGATAGGTATGTTACATGTAAAGTTTGACGCATAAATGATGTTTTACCATTATTAGGACGCTGAAGCCATTGATCATCAAACTGGACATTGCAAGCAACTTTCTCCCCTTGCACCCCCCATTTGCTTTTCACAAAGCAGGCCCATAGTCTTTTTAATTATTATTATTATTATTATTATTATTTAATTTATTTCTTTTATTTTTTTAATCACTTTTTTTTAGTAAAATCATAAAAATAAAAAAAAATAGATATCGGTTTTAATTAATTAACTTTATTTTCATAATAAAAATTAATTAATTTAATCACTTTAAATTTATTTTATTAATTAAAATATAATTAGAATTAGGGTTTAATTATCATTCATTTATTTTTCTAAATAAAAACACCAAAAATATGTTTTATACTTAGAATGTTTTTTAGATATCTTGCCCTCTTCAATCTCCGCGCATTTATTTACTTTTTCGCATTTTTTTTCAATATTGTAACTGTCCAAAGTATGTAATAGATAAAATAGGACCCTTTACATTTTTATCCCCCAATTTTTGGTTTGTACTCCCCATCCTCGAAGCGATGTAATAGCATAGTTTACTTCCCGCACTTTTATTGTCTGCCCTTGTATATATCTAATTGCTAGATTAAATAGGCGTGCATGATAAGACTTAAAAGTAAACGGTAGAAAACCTAACATTCAAGATAAACATAACTGAAATACAACACACTTCGCACATGCGCACCTCTAAGATACCTTCACTTGTTGCCTTCGGAAATAACAGTCACGTCTCTTGAACATGAGAAAATTTTAGCAAGGACCATTTGGTTAAAAGATCATAGTCCCTCGATGACCCTTCGGTGCTGCCTCGGTAAATGATCTTAGTACCTTAGGGTAATTGATAAAATGTATTACGAGTTGCCTTCATGATTGTATGGTGAACCTCACATGTTCCTCAAAACATCCAATGATAGGGCTACTTACCAAAATATGGTAGGATAGCACTATCTAAAGGAAAAAAGAAAAAGAACAAAGATCATTCGAGTAGGTAGACAACTTGTAGTTGCTTGCTCACAAAAACAAAACAAATTCCTCACACATACACTCTCTTTTCTAAATATTTTCAAAGACAAAAAACACTTTGTATGCATTCTCAACGATACGAGAATCATTACAAAGTTTGCCGCATAAAGGCGTCTTTTCAAAAATATTTTCAAATACACTTACACAAAAAATCATTTTCAAAGTAAGCTAGCAACTAAGAGCCTGTAGATAACTACGGATGAAAAGGGTGCTAACACCTTCCCTTTTCATAACATACCCCCTTACTCAGAAAATTTCTCGAAAGGTCTTTTCTGTTCTTTTCACCCTTTCCTTTATTGGATAAAATAAAAGTCGGTGGCAACTCTTGCTAACCGTAACATTTTGCGATAAAATGTAAAACCAGTAAATTCAGTTCTCCCATCGTATTACAGGCCCCACGACCAAATGCCTACATATCCCTTTTAAGGAATCAGAGCATCGTAGTTTGTCTCAAAGTTTCCATTTATTTTGTGTTTTTTATAAGCAATATTAATTTCACTTCCTACCGTAGCTCGAACTTTGTATACTCACGCGTTGGCATAGGAATGAATTAACATGTTCTTACTTGAAGAGGTATTTTCAAAATAAAAATTCCCGAAGGCGAATAATGCCACATTCGTTCTCTAGCAAGTAGATATGGTGCCACCCGACCTTTGGGAATTTACACGTCGTATTGTGTCGAATAGAATTAACACATCCTTTTGAGAGATTCGAAGAAAGGGCCGAAGGCGAAAAGATTTTGAATTGGTTGATGTCTTGTACCTTGAAAAAGGATTTAAGAAGTGTTAATGTTTTTTATGCATTTTCCAAGAAAAGTGTTTTAGTCTTAAGAATTCAAAAGGGAAGAAAAACATCTAAGGGAAACTATTTAGTTCTATACCTAATGTTATCATGCAATGATGGTCCTAAGGTTTGGATTTTGAAAGGGAAATCTCTAGCTATGTTAGCATGCATGGATTACAATCTTAATGTCTAACTTGCATCGAAAACAAAACAAGTGAATCCTAATGGAACACGCGAGAGTCTAAAGAAGAGAACAAACATAAATACAAACAAACAAAGTCGAGTCGAAGCCAAAACAAAATCGAGTGCGAGCTAGCAACAAACAATGAGCCCAAAGGATTTCAAAGTGGGAGTAAGGAGCTATTTCCACTTGATTTCATCGAGCACCGACATTGAGTAACAACTCGGAGCGTCAACGTTTGATGAAACATGAGCTAACATCATTGAAACGAATGACAAAGTGTGGGGGATGATTACGGTCCCTTTTCCACTTATTTGACTCAATAGACAAGAATAGGCATGGTTTAAAGCACCAATGTAAGCTAGGAACGACACATACTAGAATGTGTGGGGGGAGATTACAGGCCCTTTGTTCCACTTATTGACTCGATAGCAAGCATAAAATAAAAGGGACATGGGAGGGGATTGGGATTTGCCTCTTTTGAGGTATTTTGCACACAAGAAAACACAAATATTGCCTTATTTTGAGGACTTTGCGCAAACACAAACAAGAATGCCTCCTAAAGGTGCCACGCAAGTCGTCTTCTTCCCTTCTCCGTTGGTAAAAGCCAGAGACTTTTACCTACGGACACAAGTCCATCACTAGAAACCCTGCATATTTCAAAATTACATATAGGCGCGGTAAACGAAATCTAAGGCTGTGGACCAATTCGTCTTGGCCTGCTGAGCATCATGGTGTCCTTCTTGTGGACCAATTTTGCCTGTATAAAAAGATCCTAAAACGAGACACAAAACCCTAATAATGGCAAATCTCTATAGAGTTAGAAAAAATGCAATTAATTATTATAAATAGCTTGCAAATGCTTCAAGGAACAAGAATATGCAGGTAATTCATGTTAGAAGTTCCAAAATCATGTGATTCGATTTAAAAAAAATTCAATGTCGTGAATCACTTACAGTGAGTTTCAGCGCAGGAAAATGCTTGCTTTTGATTGCTATGGCTTCCTTGAGTGCCCAGGAAACGAAAGGGATGGCTTGGGAGTCTTGAAAACACCTGGAAGTGTGAAATCAAGTCAGAACTTTTTGGTGATTTTTTCAAGTTTTGTTCTTCCTCTCCACGCCTCTAAACCTTGTGCTTTTTGTCTGCTTTTGTTTACTATATATCAATGATCAAATTAGGTTTATAAAAGTTCATTCAATCTTTGTCAATTATGGATTTTGATCTTGATTTGATTTCCATGAAATTCTTTCCAAAAATAGGCCAAAATCAATCTTTTTACACACACCTATTCCTTGCACGGTTTGATTCACTTGCTAGCTGTATATGGGACCTGAAATGTGCACAAAATCTTGAGGTTTGAATGATTTGGATATTTTCATAATTTATTTGGATTTAAATTGATTTAATTGGAATAAAAAATCAAAGTAAATAGAAAAAATAAGATAAAGACAAGTGGAAAGAGCTAGGGCTCATGGACCATGATACCAACTCAAAACAAGTGCAAAAAGTTAGGCCCATTTGACAAAAATTGCAATTTGAGGCACTTTTTACTTTTGGCAATTTTGCAAAAAAGGTCAGCTTCACCAATGCATAACTTCCTCAATTTTGACTCTTCAAAGGTTTTCTTGGACTTTTTAGAAAGCTCAAGATGTCCTTTAAGCAACCCTTTTTGTCTCATCTCAATTGAGTCTTCCATGTTCATGTAAGAAGCTTTGACAAAAAAGGTGTTTTTGTTGACTTTTCAAAATGACCTATAATGTCCAAATTCATAACTTCTTGTGAGTGCATATTTTGAACTTGGGTGCTGAAGATGAATTGTAGAGAAAAAATGAGCTTTGGATGGGTCATTTCTCATAAAGTATGAGAAAGTTATGCTTGGTCAAAGTTGAGTTGACTTTTCCTGCAAAACCCTAATTTAGCAACTTTTGAGTTTTGATGCATTGTGAGCAATCCTTGAGGAATCATGATCAACCCTTTATCAAATGATGAATAATACTTTAAAATGAGAATGTTGACCAAAAATCTTGAAGTTTGACTGTATGTGGGCCACAGTTGACTTTTGCCCTAGCACAGTCGATTTTCAGGCTTTTGAGCAATTAACTGAGCAAACTTCCTCTGCAAGGCTTGAAACTTGACATGGATGTTCTTGAGAACATATTAGGACAATAGTGAGCATTTGGGATCCCTTGGACTCAAGTATCTTGATGCAACATGAAACCCTAATTTGAGGTAGACTGCCTTAGGAGAGAGCTTGTTTGGTCAACCCTTGGACTTCCTTGAGCAATTTGAAGACCTCTCTTGAAATGTATTGAGAAATATGGGAGGGAAAATTTTGGGGTACAACACCTGGCATATCTTCATACGACCAAGAAAACCCTTCCACGTAATCATGCAACATTTGAACCAACCTGCTTTTGACACTGCCTTTCAGGTTAGCGCCGATCTTAACCTCTTTCTTGTCTGTCTCAGTACCCAGATTGATGACTTCAATTGACTCTTCGTGCGAATGAATAGCTTTTTCCTCTTGTAATAGAAATTTGGCTAGTTCTCCCGGTATTTCCCAATCTTCCTCGCCTTCGTCTTCGGCTTGGTTAATTGGACATTCAAAGTCATAGTCGGCAATAGTAGAGTCATTAGCAATAAGATCCAGAGTGGATGAGGACCTGCAAGAGCGTGTGTGTGTGCATGTAAAATACATGGATATTTTGAAAAATGTATTTGAAGAAAAAGAAAGACAAAGAGCACAAAGATTTGAATGCAAAAGAGTCCAATGATTTGTATTGAATGATCATATGATAAGATGAACATAAATAAAACCCGTGACAAATAGACCAAAGTGCCCCGGGCCAGACACATGACTTAAAAGTCATTGTTAAATATTACAGACAAAATGTTCTTGAATTAATAAAAAGCAACAAATGAGTGATTACTCCTCAATGAAGGAGATGGGCATGAAGTCCTTTGCATGTCAATTCTTGAGCTCCGTAGTAGTAGGATACATCCAATCTTCAAATGCAACTTCATCATCGGAATCACCTACAGTGTTGACTTTGTGGCTTCCAATACGGAGAGGAGGCTTCCCAGCACGAGCACGCCTCACTTCCTTCTGAGCCTTGACGGTGAAACCCAAACCGCACTTGTCTTCTTTAAATGTGATATCCAGGAGTTTCCCCCAAGTATTGCAGCTTCCTTCTTCAACTGCAGTACGAGCATCTTTGAATGAAACCATCTTCGGCACGACCTTAACGGCTTTGGACACATCAGAGGAACATTTGGTAGCAGCAACCAATGGTGGCATAAATTCAAAGGCTCGACAGGGGGTCTCTATGAATTCTCCATCCATCTCCACGTATTTGAACGAGTTAAGGTGGCTTACCATAAACTCTTCCTCTCCACAGACAGTGACAATTCTTCCCTTGACCGGATATTTGAGATTTTGATGAAGAGTTGAGGTTACTGCCCCAGCTCCACGGATCCAAGGGCGACCCAACAAACAAGAATAGGCAGGACGGATATCCATGATGTAGAAGGTAGAGTTGAAAATTTTTGAGCCTACCTTGATCGGGAGATCCACCTCTCCATGAACTGTCCTTTTTGATCCATCAAAGGCCCTCACATTGATATCACTTGGTTTCAATACTAAACCTTCACAATCTAAACGGTCTAACACCCTCTTGGGTAGCATGTTTAAAGAAGAACCAGTGTCTACCAGAACATGTGCTGGGGTGGTCCCCTTGCACTCGACGGAAACATGTAGAGCTTTATTGTGGTTCTTCCTAAGCGGTGTTAGATCGGCATATGAGAACCCTAAACCATTATCAGCCGTCAAGCTTGCCACACAATTCTCAAACTGGTCAGTTGTGGTCTCATGAGGGACATGAGCCTTCTTCAGGAATTTAATTAATGCCCGAGCATGAGCGTCGGAGCAAAGTAGCAAGGACAACATGGAAATCTTGGAAGGGGTTTTCCCCAATTGCTCCACGATCTTGAAGTCACTCCTTTTTATGATTTTTAAGATCTCATCCATTTCATGAGCGGAAGGCTCTCCATCAGCAACGTCCTTTGTGGGTACTTCCGTCTCAACAGGTTCAACTACCTTCTCCTTTTCCCTTGTATCAGTACTTGGCTTAGCAGCAGTGATGCAGATAGGTGCCTTTGTAACAACTGGTGGTGAGTTGTTGGATGAAAAGATTCTCCCAGTTTGGGTTACTTTACTTGAGCCAATTATGTTACCAACATCATCAGCTTTGTCTTCTTTGATCCAAGCGTCTTGTTTTATCCCATGGTAAAACACCTCAGCACCATAGTTCCATGGCACTGCCTTGTTTGAAGAGTATGGAATTGGTCCGGGAGCGGTAATTATTAGAGGAGCAACAATTGTTTCATTTGAAATCGTGATAGGACCTTTGGAGGAGATCCTAAGAGGTTTGTTTGGGATGGTTATAATGGAGAGATCTTCACATTTATTAATCAAACTTTTGGCAAGCGGAGTCTTCTCGAATAGGATCTCGTGGCTATGCATCAGGCGTTGAATGCCTTCCTTTAGCCCTTATCATCCATTGAGTTGTTTTGTATAACAAACACAGTCTTTCCCACAGCCAGGGAAAATCCCTACTTTCAACAGATTCTTTTTTATGATATTCAGCGGAGTAGTCAAGTCTTCGAAGAGGCAACAAAAATGGTATCTTCAACAACATTGACACCATTGCCATGATTTGGCATAGGTGCGGTGATTACATTCGGAGTTGGAGGAGGATAAAATTCAATAGTCTTGTTATCGATCAAGTCCTGAATTTTATTCTTCAAGGCCCAGCATTGGTCAGTCTCATGCCCGGGGCTACTTGAGTGGTAAGCACACTTGGCGTTCGGGTTGTACTTTGGTAAAGAGGTATCTGGATTGGCAGGAGGATTTCGTAATGTCACTAAATTAGCCTTTAGTAAGTGTTGTAAGGCTTGAGATAATGACATGCCTAACCTCGTGAATTGTCTTCTCAGAGTTTCAAAACATTGATGATTAGCAGATGGTCTTTGAGCAGGAGTTCGATTGGAAATTCGAACAACATTAACAGACAAATGATCATCTTTCTTGGTACAGGCCCTTGCCCCATACGCAGCATTGGTTTCTTTCTTTGCAGCAAAAGGTTTCTTTACAGGATTGGAAGTGGAGGCAGATGCCATGGGAATCTTCCCGCTTTTGATGTCACTTTCAACTCTTTCACTGGTTAAGATCAGCTCGGCGAAACCGAAAGAAGAACAGCCAACCAACAAGTTAAAGAATGGACCAGTTAAAGTGCCCATAAACATGTCAATGTGCTCCCTATCAGTCAAAGGTGGATGAACCCTACTGGAAAGGTATATCCACTTTTATGCATATTCTTTAAATCCTTTATTCTTCCCCATGGTCATATCTTGTAACTAAACTCTTGTTAGCACCAAGTCGGAATTATACTGGTACTGGTGGTAGAAAGTGGTGGCTAAGTCCTCCCATGTATTGATACGAGAACCATCCAACTGTTAGAACCATTCTAGTTGTGTTCCAATCAAGCTTTCTTGGAAAAAGTGAACCTAGAGTTTCTTATCAGCAGTGTGCAGCAGTATCTTGCGCACATAAGATTTCAGGTGAAGTTTTGGACAAGAAACTCTATCGTACTTTGCAAAGACTGGTATCTTGAATTTGTGGGGAATAACAACCCCAAAGATCAAACCCAAATCATCAAAATCTAAATCGGGGACGGCTTGGATCTCAACAGCCTTCAATCTGTCTTCTAACTGCTTGTACTTGACATCGATGAGTGGATACTGCTCGTCAAAATAATCATCATCAGACACTTGATCATTAATACAGTCAGCCTGGGTACTCCTAACTTCAGCAATATGATTCTCGTCTTCTTCAGATGAGTCTTCCACTACCGGGATCTGACGAACCGACTCTTTGAACCTTCTACCCATGTTGACCAGGGCTTTCTTCTCGGGTTTCTTCTTAACTGCCAACAACGCCATCATATCTTGTTGCCCCTTGGCTAGGGCCAGTAGAGTCTCTTGGAATTGAGAGTTTTGTGCCTGAAGATCCTTCACAGTTTTCTCTAGATCCATCTCGCTGAAATAAATAGCAGAAAGATAAGGAAACCCGTTGTATGAAAACATGTTATATTATGATGCATGGGAGATGTGTATTCAAATGATTTCAAGAATTTGTGAAATTTAAAGTTTTTATAGACAAAGCATGAACAAACGTAAAATTTCATTAATTAATTCAAAATGACTACAACATGCCTCTTGGGCATACAAAATAAATCTCTAAGATAAAAAGACTGAACGCATCCTCTTCGGCGCAATGTAGGCGTTCACGCTTTGCTCTTTATGTAGCTGCTTTGTAAGCTCCAAGACCCTTTTCTCACTAGCGTAGAATTGAGCTTCGAAGGTATCTCGTTCCTCCTTTAGATGAATCAAACCCTTTTGCAAGCCTTCAAGATACGTAGGCATGTCGGGATGGAGGATGGTGTACAGGATAATCTCCTTCAACCATAGGTTCCATGATAACTGGTAAGATGGAGGGATAAGGCATCACAAGTTTATGAGCACGAGCTCGCACCCACCTAAGGTAAGGCTCAAAGGGAATGGAATTCTTGTGTCCCAGCGTCTTACTATCCACTTTTCTTACCATCCTCCAAGCTCGTATAAACCTCTGACAGTAGCTTTGATCGTCACTCTCGTAGTCGAATACCACTCCTTGGATGAGCATATCATGTGGACCATCCCTTCGGGCATAACGAAAATATTGTAAGGCTAAGAAAGGGTTGTAAGTGATATCTCCCCTAATGGCAAGCAAAAGGACATTAGGGAATTCCCCACAACAGTCAATGATAGTAACATTCTCCAAGGATCGAGAACCCCAATGAATATCTGAATGTCTGAGCGTCATCAACCTATGGGATCACCTCAAACCTTGCTCATTCTTCAACACAGACCGGGCAAGATGCGAAATAAACCATCTAGCCAAGAGATGAGTGCAACACATGAGAGCCCCTTTCTTCCTCATAGTGCGAGTGTGGAGAGAATGTAGGATATCTCCCAACAAAATAGGCACCGGATTGCGAGAAATGAAGATTTTAACAGCATTTACATCTATAAGTTGGTCAGGGTTTGGAAACAAAACCATCCTATAGATGAGAAGGGTCAAGATTTCTTCAAAAGCTTGTAAGTCCAAAGAGTTCCAACAATCTTGAGCTTTCTCAAACAAGAACTTGGCTAAGAACCCTTTGACATCACTCCTTGTTTCCCAATTAGTTGTGATATCATATTGTTGCAAGTGTTGTGCTCGGGCAATCTCTTCAGGTCTTGGATCTCTTTTTGTACCGTTGAAAGGTAGTTGATTGAGAATGGGAATCCTCAAGAGTTGAGATAATTCTTCCAGAGTTAGTACAAGCTGATAACCAGGAAAGGTGAAGCAATGGTATATAGGATCAAAGAACTGGAAAAGAACCTTCATCATATCTTCATTTGTGCTAGAGGTAACCAAGTTTAGGAGGCGACCATGTCTTTCGGTGAATGAAGAGTTCTTAGGGACCCTTGATGCTAACTCTTTGAGTAAAGAAGGTATCTTTATGAGATTGACTTGAATGGTTTTCTTGTGAATAGAAGCCACGTCCTACAAAACAGAACAAAGATAAGTCCCAATAATCCTTGAAATGGTTAGTGAGAATGAGTATGATGTTATGATGTTTATGATGTTATGTACAAATAAACATATACAAACAAGACAAACAAGTTCTTAGGTTTAGGCTTACATGGAGTCTTATAGGTAAGTACCCTCTTGAAGTTTAGTTGGCTTAAACCTGTCCTAGAAATAGTAACTGGGTTCTAAGGGATCTCAATATCACTGATCTTTCTTATCGCGCATGGTTTCAGCGTGAGCCTCATTAATGGCGACCAAAATATCTCGAGAAGTTTGATCTCAATGAGTGTAGTATCGAGTATCAACCAACTTCAGACTGCACCGAAGCCGGTTATCTCACTACTTCCGAATGGCCAAAGTTGGTCAAGTAAAGGTTTTAAAGTCAGTTAGTGCTTCATGACACCACACAGCGGCCCCGTATTCTCCTTGACTATTCAAGGGCAACCGGTACCCACAAATGTGTCACACTAATGTAGCTATTTCTTAGACCATGTCAGTATACCCCGCATAGTTTCCACAATTTATTGTGTAACACCCCAATTCTACCCCAAGCAAATTATGCAAATAAATCAGAGTTATAAAATTTCATTCATACAAACGAATCGGGACGTCACAAATTCTTCTAATAAACTCATTGCATTCATCATGGATATATAACACTTTTTCAAAACATCGGATGAACTAACAACATAACATCTTTCATGTATATATTCAACAACTACGCAGCGGAAATCTTCAATAACATCTTTAAATAAAATAGCAACAACTTCGAAACATCTCATATTTAGTAAGTAAACAATTTAAAGTTCAACAACTAAAAATCAGCAATCACAAATCAGCAAGCGTTCATCCCCCCGAGTGTTACATATCAGAGCAATGACACCGACTCGACCTATTGAAGGTATACGGCCTTCACTCTCGGTTACCTGCATGTTACCAACATAAGGGCAACATTCAAACAGAATGGGTGAGATATCTAACAATATAATAAAGCGTATAATAATTAATATATTAAATTAGATCACCACTTCTCATCTCATAATCAACAATAAATACAACATATATATTCATTCAGCAACATCAAATACATCTCATTATTCAATCACAAAAATGCGACTCAAAACTATGCAAATGCATGTGGTACCATTGGAGCAGAACTCCCATCTCAAAAATCTAATATGCCAATTAATAGAGGCATCAACAAGGCATAGCCTTTGGAGTAGAACTCCCATCTCAAAATTTTCCAATCCAGGCCATCTAAAAAAAATGCAATGTATGCCATGAATGTAATAACACACTCAGTCAACAACATCTCAAAACACATCTCAAAATGACAACATCTCAATCATCAAAACGACAACATTTCAATCATCTCAAACAACAACATCTCAATCACAGCATCTCATAAACATCTAAAAGTAATTTGTTAAACATTACTTATTTATCAACATCATTTGTTCATCATAATTTATCAAACACAGCTTTAATAATCACATCTTATTAATAACTCAGTTGTATATCAATACTACAGTAATCCCTACTATTATTCTACAGTTCTACTTCACTTCTGTCATTAATCCTACTGTCATAATTCTAACAGCAGTCTCTAACATCTCAAAATTCATCATTCTATCCAAAAATAGCACAACAGTCATCTACGGGAATTAATCCTAAGTCCTAAATTAGTTACTGGAATTACACTTCCTAATCATCATTTTAATCATCTAAAATAATAATCATTGCGTTAGCTAATCAACGCTTCGAACGACATCTCAAACAACATCCTACAACTCAAGTTACAGCAACTTAAAAACTGATTCTGTCAAAAATTATTCAGTATGCATCGACACAAAACACTATGCATCGACACATCCTACTTCATATTCATACTATGAGTCGACACATCCTCCTTATTGATCGACTCGTCCTACCTCAAAATCTCAGCATTTATTGACACATGCATCGTACCGGTCGACTCATCCTGAGTCTAGCACTCATCATGCATCAATGCGAACCTCCATGCATCGACTCATCCTGAGTCAAACACCCTCCTTGCATCGACTCATCCAGTTTGAGGTCGACGCATCCTGCAATTTCTGCATTATTTTCTACATTTCTACTGCATTTTCACTACTAGAATATAATCACAGTCCTACAAACCTCATCCTAACCATGATAGTTCATCACCTAATCATTAACCTTTAATACTACATCGTTTACACAACATCATAACATCATTTATCCATCGAGAATTCATCAATATTCATCATACATCATCCAATTCAAGAACAAAAACAACAATTACACCTAACCCCATATACCAAACATCATGAACCCAATTATAAAGCCAGAACCCCACCCTTACCTTGGATCGAAGGTCGCTCTACAATTTCTGGGTTGAATCTTTGTTCTTGTCGTTTCCTTCAAAAACCAGCAGCTTCACGTTTCCACAATCCTTATTTCTCTTCTTACTGTTTCTTCCTTCTATTCTAACGACAAATAATAAAATAACCTAATATTATTAGATTATTCCTTAATGGGCTCCAACTTACACCCCCTTATTACATATACTCACACAATCAAGTCCCACATTAAATAATATTAGCTTCTAACATTATTTCTCATAATAATATAATACCTCAAATATATTATTATTTCTCCATTTAATAAAATAAATCCAATTTAATAATACTTCTTCACAATTATTCCAAAAATAATTTAATTAAATAATTAATTCAATTACGGGCGTTACATATTGCTACTTACCTATAAGGTATCCCAAATCTGGGTAGAGGATTAGAACAAGCCCAAACAAGGAACCAAAATGTAAAGCAAACAAATCTAACAATGAGAGCAAATAAAGGTGATCTAGCCCTAAGGTAACCCCACTTTTAAGTTTCTCCTCAACAGAGTTTCCAGTTATGTGATACGGTGGGAGAACTGACTTGGGTGTTTTGCGTTTGGTCACAAATGTTGCGGTTAGCAAGAGTCGCCACCGACTTTTCTTTTATCCAAAAGGAAAGGCTGAAAAGAACATGAAAGACCTTTAAGATTATTTCTTGAGTTCAGGGGGTAGATCATGAAAAGGGAAGGTATTACCACCCTTTTCATCCATAGTTATCTATGGGCTCTTAGTTGCTTTCTAGATCACTTGCTTTTGTTTCAAAATGTGCTTTGTGTGGTTTTTGAAAGTATTTTTGAAAAGGCGCCTTCGTTTAGGCAAACTTTGTAATAATTCTCGTTCGTAAGAACGTATACAAAGTCTTGGACTTTTGAAAATGTTTCATGTTTTTGAAAGTGTTTTGAAAGTGTTTGGTGTTTGTTTTGAAAATTAGCAAGGATGTTTGATTTGAAAGTGAGCAAGCAACTAGGAACAATCTACCTACTAAAAAGTCTTTGTTTATTTCTTCCTTCCTTTGATATTGCTATCTTACCATTGATTTGGTAAGAAAACTTTATCTTTGGATGTAAAGGGACGGGCGTAGGTCATCGTATATACATGATAGCAATGTTGTGAGATATCTTAGCATTTCTCTTTAAGGGACTAAGATCATTTTGAAAGGCAGCATTTATAGCGTCATCGAGGTACTATGATCTTGTATTCTTTGATTGCTTTTGCTAAGATATCCCATATGCATAACATGGCCATTTTTGTAAGGCAACAAAGTGGAATTACCCTAAGGGTGTAAGTGTGCAAGTGTGTTTGGTTTACATGCATTGTTTATCTTGAATTAGGGTTTGCTACTTGTTGATTTTAATCTTGCCATACAAACCCTAATTAATAACATTTATATAAAGCGATAAATTGCAGAAAGTAAAATTACTACACTATTACATCATTAGGGGAGGGGGTATACAAATTTACAAATGGGGATTGCAAGAAAATTAAACCTAATTATCTATTACAACCATATTGAATAATGTACAAGTAATTGAATAAATATGCAAGAAAAATAAATGGAAAGGAAATGATTTTTGTTTGGTTTTTAATGGAAGGGTTTAGTCTTGACTTAATTAAGAAAATGATTAATTAAATAAAAATTAAACTTAAACTAACTAAAAAAAGAAATTAAGTTTAAAGCATTTTTTAGGTTTTTTTTAAAAGGTTTTAAATTTAATAAAATAAATATGAAAATGAATTAATTAAAAGAAACCTAAATTCTAAATTAATTTTAATTAAAAAAATAAAAATAATTAAACCTAAATATAATTATTAATTATTTAAGAAAAGAAAAAAAAGAAATTAATTTGTTAAGAAAAATATTTTTGTTCTTTTTGTTTTATAAAGAAGATAAGCAAATAAATGTGTAAATAATAAATAAAAATATTTTTGGATTTTTTAATAAAATAATAATAATAAGAATAAGAATAATAATAATAATAGTAATAAAAAATGATAAAGAAAATGAAATAAAATAAAAATAAGAAAACGAAAATAAATAAAAATGAAATAATAAAAAAGTTGGGCCAGGTGTGTAAAAGTAAAGGCAGGGGTTAGAAGAAGCAAAAAGACAAGGCCCACTGACTTAGGCCCAGGTGTTGGCTGTTTGAAGCAAAAAGGAAGGAAAATGTTGAGAAAATGAGTAAAAGGTAGCGCTGGGTCTTGAACCCATGACCTCCAACATACACGCGCGCTACCTTTGCCACTGGGATGGTTGTACATTCGGTAACATAAACAAAACAATAAATACATAACACAAGTCAAGTCCTGAAAATGACTTCATCTTCAACCTCCAGCCATGGTTCTTGTAACTTGCTCATTTCTCAATAAAAATGAAAGATGCAAACATGAAAGTTGCTCCATTTTTCCATACGAATTCAACCATATAAATATCATAAGTTATAAATCAAAGATGAATGAGAATTTCTAAAAGTACCAAATTATGACCTAATTATTTTCAGAGATTCAAACCTAAAATTCTCTAAGCTCAATCAATATAAATGAAATCTATGGACATGTACAGTTTCAAGGCAACGATGTCTACATTTTATCTTCACAAATGCAAGCCTAATAATTCCTAAATGAAAAGTTAGAAGTTTAGAAATGATACCTCAAAAATGGAAATCGTGAAATGAAAATGAGCTTGATTCAAGGTGCTGCAATGATCAGGTTAGCTTCCTCAAGTTCCCAGGAAACTAATGCAGTGATTAGCTTGAGAAATGGATGGCTGGAATGGTTTGTAGAAGTCAACTTGCAGTGCTTTGTTTTTGGTTATGGAGGATGATCGAAATGGAATTACAGTTATGAAACAGGGATATGGATATGTTATATTTGATGTGTAGGAGCTTTAGGAACCAAAAGGCCAAGAAACGCACGAGTAAATTTTGAGTTTGGAGTTTTTAGTCAGAATATGCAACAATGCAGGTTTGTTGTGCAGTTCTGAGTTTGGGAGAGTTTTAGGGTGCTTCAGCTCGTGTGTTAGCTTGCAAATAGGCCTCTATTTATAAGCAACAAGTTTGGAGACTTGTATTTGATCAGAATTCAAAATCACTCTCTTAAGCTCAACATGTGATTTACTTGAGAAATCAAGTTTCAATGCCCTTTGTACTTGCTAATGTAGAGTGGTTATGCTTTAAACAAACTTACTTCTAACTTTGTAGATGGAGTGTGATAAGAGGGAACAAGTGAGAGGCTCAAGAATTGACTTTGTGCATAAAGCTTGCTTTTCAAGAATGGCATTGTTAACTTTCTTCCCAAAATGGCAATTTAAATTGGACAATGCTTAAACCACTTGGATTATAGCTCAAAAGTTTATGTAATCCATTAATGGTGGATAGATAGACAAGTTAGAAGGCCTGCAAAGCAATATTATGCAGCCTAACATTGAGATTGGATTATGTGTTCATCAAGAAATGGCTTGTAATTCAAGAATGAAACCCTAACTTCTTGCCTTCGATTCTCCTTGCTCAAGTATGATCTCCATGAGTTATTGGACATTTTAAAAAGCTTGTAACATCCCCTACAACCTTCATGTTGGACATTTTTGAAAATTCCATTTGGAACTATGTGAAAAGTTGCCATGAAGTTAGGTCAAAATCCTACCTAAATTAGGGCAAAATTTCACTAAGTCCTTAAGTTTCATGAACATGTCTTCTTAAAATCATAAATTGAAATCCATGCCTTTCTAGAAAAAGTTATGCTCTACAATGTTTTAGATATCATTGAGATCTACAACTTTCATGTTGGAAGTTTCCTTTGAATCATCTTGCATCATGGTAAAAATTTGCCACAAAGTTATGAAAAAATATGAATTTTCCAACACTTAGAAAAATTCTAAGTTTAGAAATTTTGACTTTTCAAAATGAAATCTTTAATTTTTTATTTCTTGATGAAATTTTTTTCATATTTTTACATGTCTTGATGAATTGTAATATTTGAAACTTGATCTTGATCAAAAAGTCAAAGTTTGTCTTTTTAGTGTACAATTGACTTTTCATCAGTTGGCTGAAATTCAACAGTCAATCAATTGAACTTGAGAAATGTTTTGAGTCATGACATTAGATCAAAATGATGCATTGAATCCTTGAGATCATTCCTTGAACCAATAAGTCATTTGCTAGGTCAAAAATCAAAAATTGCACCTTCTCAGTCAAAAAATCCTAATTTTGACCATTTTGCCCTTTTGATGATCTGATCAAATTTCTTGAGGAATTGTGATCCAAACTTGATCAATTGACATATATGAGTTCATGATGTTGATATGGATCAAGAATTATGAAGTTTGACTGTAAATTGACCATAGTTGACTTTTTCCCCAATACAGTTGATTTTACATCATCTGATCAATTGACCGGGCAAAAATGTGATCCAAGACTTGAAACTTGACATGAGCAATATTGAGGGTCCAAAATGATCCATGAAAGTCATATGGGGCATTAAAAGTCCATTTGTACTTGTGCAAACTCAAATCTTAATTTTCAGCCATCAGTGCTTAAAGAGGGGTCTTGAGTTGATCAAACCTTGTGCAGTCTTGAACCAAAGGAGATCTTATGAGAGATTACTTGAGAAAATGAGAGGGAAAATTTTGGGGTACAATAGCACCTTTCCATTCGTAGTTATCTACGAGATCTTAGTTGCTAGCTCGTTTTGAAAATTCTTTTTTTGTGTAAGTGTGTTTTGAAGATATTTGGAAAAGACACCTTAGTGCGGCGAACTTTGTAGTGTTTCTCGTTTCTGAGAGAATGTATAAAAAGTGTTTTCTTGTCTTTGAAAATGTTTAGAAATTTTTTGTCTGTGTATAAAAATTATTTTGTTTGAGCAAGCAACTAAGAGCTATCTACCTACTCGAAAGGTTTGTTCTTTTCCTTTTTCCTTTAGATAGTGTTATCCTACTATTAGTGAGTAGGTAGCCCTATCATTGGATGTGTTTGAGGGACAAGAGAGGGTTATCGTACAATCATAAAGGCAACTTTTAGGACACTTTAGCAATTTATCATAAGGGACTAGATCATTTACCGAAAGGCAACATCGAAGGGTCATCGAGGGACTATGATCTTTTTAACCGAGGGTCTTTGCTAAAGCGTCCCACGTTCGAGGAACATGACTGCTTTATTTTGAAGGCAACAAATGGGGGTACCTTAGAGATGCGCGTGTGCGAGTGTGTTGTGTTTCATTTATTTATCTTTGGATATTAAGTTTGCTAGCGTTTGCTTTTAATCTTATCATACAATCCTATTAGGCTAAACAGTTAATATTAGTACGAAAAAATAAAGTGCAGAATTTAAAGTTACGCTATTACATGGCTTCGGGGAGGGGGATTACAAATAAAAGTGGGGAAGTAAAAGTAAAGTCCTAATGTACAACTATTATATCCTTTTGCAGTTACATCAATATGAAAGAATCAAATGGGAAATTTAAAATAGGCACACAAATATGTGAAGCGAATTAAAACCTTAAAACTCCTAAATGCATAGAATATTTTTGTTGTTTTTATTTGTTTTAAGATAACATAAATTAAACGAAATCTAATGTTAATTAAATAAGTAATAAATAATTATTATTTTTGGTATTTTCATTTGGAAAAATATTTGAAATGATTAAACCTAGTTCTAATTGGTTTTAAATTAATTAAAATAAGTCGAAATAACTAAATTAATTAATTTACCAAAATTAAATTTAATTAGAAAAACCTAAGTCTATTTTTTTGTGATTTTTATGATTTTATCATAAAATAAAATTGGTCTAAAAAAATATAAAACAATTAAATAAATAAATCTAAAATAAAGAAAAAGAGAAAATGCAATGGCCTGATAGACCAAGCAAATGGGGGGGTGTATGCTAGCAATCTGCTAGGCCCAACCAAAGTCAACCCAGACCCCTGCACACTTCAATGTTGCTGGCTCCTTGATGGTCTAGTGTGGGCACTTCAATATGGGGTGTTGGATCTGCTATTAGACGGATCCAAAGGTGATGATGATAAAGCGCATGGTAGGTGTGCCTGAGTGTGAAGTGCTGGATCTGCAAGAGTAAATCAGAAAAAAATCATGCAAGAGGTACGGATCGAGCCCTTGCCCTTGCCCATAGTAATGCTTAATCATGCAATGCTTGTACTGTTAGGACAGTTGTACTTCCATTCATATAAGCACATTGATAAATATATAATACAAATCCAGTCCTAATGCTGACTATGCAAAACACACGTGCCAAATGGGTTCCCAGCAATTTAAATAAACCAATCGTTTGTTCCATTTCATCCATGAAAGCGTCAATGTTGGTCAAGCCACCGCGGGTGGTGGCTCTGGTCATCCCTTCCGGTTGGCCAAAACTCCAAACCTGCAAAAATCAATCATAACAACAACAAAATTGACCCTACCCCCTTAATTTGGGGTCTACAAATTCAGTGGTGGTACTCATTTGGTCTGAGAGTCCCTATGTTATGAGTTTCGAAAGTTTCAGCTCGTGATGCCCTAACAATGGCATCACATGATTCAGGCCTCAAAGCTCTCATGTGAAACATCTAACTTGCTCAAATGGATATCCTGAACATAAATCAACTCATCAAACATGTCAACAATGCATAAATTTTGGTTTCAAATATATCAAACCTTGCTTGACCGGTGACACTCGATTATGCTGACTTGGGATGCTATGAGCTTCAAAAGTGGCAGGGACAGACTCCCGGGACTCTCAAGAGCGTGATGGAGTGCTTAGATCTGATAGAGGATGGCTGTATTGTTCAATGCAAATTGCTTCTTTTCTTTGAATTTTTTTTGAAATTTTTTAGGGTTTGCTTGAGGCTGGCTGCGCATATCCTATTAATCTGGATCCCTTGTGTTTATATGTGCTAGCAACTAGGTTAAAAAATTCGCACAAAATCTCTATGGCTTGATGAAAAAATATGAGTTTTCAATTTTGTATCAAAACTTTCCATTTTTGATGATTTCCTCTTCCATTCTATTTCTGCATGTTTTTGACAGCTTTCTTTGGCTTCTTGGTCTTCAATTTGATCAACAAATAAAGCCCACACGCCTTACATCCTTCTTTGCATTTTGTTTTGATTTAATTGGTACTTAAATGAATAAAATTCAAATAAATAAAAATAAAAAATCACAATAGTGCATGAATAAGTTTAGGGGTCCTTGAGTAATTCATAAACATGTTTGAACCCCAAAAAATAGGTCCATGAACTTAAAAATGCATTTTTGCTCAAAACTGACTTCTTGCATTTTCACCAATTTGCACTGGTCATAACTTGCTCAATTTTCATCTTTTGTAGATGATTTTAGACTTTTAGAAAGCTTAATATGTCTTCTACAATCTCTCTTTTTATCATTTTTGCATTTGGAGAATTTATCTTGATGTAATTTGCCTTGACAAAAAATTGCCTTTTGTTGACTTTCAAAAAGACTTGTAATGTATTGGCTCATATCTTTCCAATGATGCATTTTTTGGATTTTAAGACAAAAGAAAAGTTGTAGAGAATTGAATTTTATTCACAATGAGCTTTGGTTGGGGAAAAATGTATGAAGCATGTAAAAGTTATGTATGGTCAAAGTTCCGTTGACTTTTTCTAGGAAACCCTAATTTAGCAATTTTTGATCATTGATGATTTGAGAGCATTCCTTGAGGAATCATGATTAAACCTATATAAAATGATAAATATCACTTTAAAATGTTGATGTTGACCAAAAATCTTGAAGTTTGACTGTATATTGACCACAATTGAATTTTAGCCTAATACAGTTGATTTTCAGTCATCTGAGCAATTGACTGAGCAAACTTGTGATGCAAGACATGGAACTTGGAATGAGCACTCTTGAGGACACATTAGGAGCCATGGAAATCATTTTAGGCCTTTGGAACTCAAACTTCTTTGTGAAAAGTGAAACCCTAGTTGGAAGTCCCTTTCTTAGGAGGAGGATTTGTCTGGTCAATTCCTGGTCAATCTTGAGCATTTGGGGACCTCTAGGAGTATGTTTGGAATAAAATAAGATGGAAAATTTTGGGGGTACAATAGCTGCCCCTGTTCAATCATCTTAAACTTGGAGATTTAGATTGGCTTGTCTGTCTTTTGCGATCTGAAGGTAGGAGATGATTGAACACTAGAGTGCCTAGAAATTTGCGCTTGTCGGTGCACAGAGTTACGTTGTCTGTTGATGGTATGCTTGAATGTGATTAAAAGATGTAATTTAGAGAGGAGACTGAGAGTCATTAGAGATGGGCTTATAGATGCCATATGTGATCGGTGGAAATAGAACTGACTGTTTTAAAGCTGGTTCACGAAATGTCGCGGTAAGCAAGAGTCGCCACCGTCTTTTATGTTCTCCAACATGGAAAGGACAAAAGCACATCAAAATTCCTTTTCGAGATGTTTCTCGGTTCGGGAGGTAGATTATAGAAAGGGAAGGTATTAGCACCCTTTCTATCCGTGGTTATCCACGGGCTCTTAGGTACTTGCTCACTATGTTTTCAAAAATGTTTGCTTTTCTTGTGTTTTGTGGGTTTTGAAAAAGTTTCATTTTGAAAACTTCTCGGTAACTCTTGTATCAGTCCTCAAGAGTGTATGAAGTGTTTGTTTGAAAACTTTTGAAAGTGTAAGTGCGAAAAGTTATTTTTTTGGTTTTGAAGGAGCAAGTAACCAGGAGAAATCTACCTACTCTAAGGAATTAAGCTGTGTAAGAGTCCTTTAGACAGTACTATCCCACTATTGAGAAGTAGGTAGCACCGTCATTGGAGTTATTCGGGTCAATTCGATTATAGGGACATGTGTGGTCACCAAAGCAATAGTAGGATGTCTTAGCGGTAACCCTAATGTCCTAGATCCTTTTTTATCCGAGGCAACCGTTTCGAGGCAACTGGATCTTTAGACAGGAGGGCGACCTCTAAAACACCCTATACTTGACGACCACCTCGAGGCAACCAGGTGAGGCGTACCCTAGGAGTGGCATGTGCATGTGTGTCAGGTTTCAGTTAATTTTATCTTTGAGCATGCATCATTGTGAGCTACGGGTTGATTTTATTTGTCAGGCAAGTCTTGCATGCATAATTAGCAGTTAATAATTGTGCGGAAAGTGAATCTACGCTATTAAAAGGCGTCGGGTATTCACATCGCCAAAAACATAACCCTGCGAAAAGTAAATGCGAGAAAGTAAATAAAGCGATAAAAATCCTAATTAACTATTACATTCTCGGAGCAGATACATGAATATGATCAAAAATAATAAATGCGCGAAAAGAAATTGAATCAGGACGTCCTTAGGGTTTTGACCCTTTTTGAGAAAAGAAAGAAGTTTGGTCCATTTTTGCATTTAATTAAATATTAAACCTAATTTACTAATTAATTAATTAATTAAAAGAAAAAGTATTTTTGTGTTTTTTATGTTTTAATGAAAATAAAATAAAAAGAAATTAAAATTGTCAAAACCCTAATTCTAGGCTAATTTTATTTATTGTAAAAAAGTAAAAATTAAACCTAATTAAACTAAATCAATTTATTAGTATTTATTTACAAAATAATGAATTAAAGTGAAATTAATAATTAATAATAATGAAAAATATTTACATTTTAATGGTATGAATTTATTATGAAAATTAATTAATTTGTGAGTTAAATAATAATAATGGTAATTAATAAAAGAAATTAAAAGGAAAAAGAAAATAAAAAGAAATAGTAAACCAGGGGGGTGATGGGCCCAATATGGAGGTTTGTTCTGGAATTCTGAAGCCCATTCGTTTCTCAAGCCTTTCTGACTTTCCTGATTGTCCAGCGTATGGTTGACTTGTGAACACCATGGTCATCCATCTCTTGACCATTGGATTGGTGATGGTGGCCACATGGCGCCTGATTGTTTGATGCGCATGGTGGAACGCCTTTGTGAAGCCTGCACATGATTATGTTATGAAAAACAATATAGAAATTTCGGGGTAGACTTGGGAATCGAATCCAGGTCCCAATGGTTAATAGCCACCTCATCTTCCACTACACCACATGCCTGCATTTATCATTAAGATAGAGAGAGAATGTTATATTGGAAAACAAAACGCTAAGCTGTAAAACCTAAAACGCGTGCCATCTTTTTGAATTAACCAATGATACATCAACAGCACATCATCTTCTTCGTTCACTTGCAAAAAAACAAAACAGATAGCGGGGGTTTTTAACCCCCACAATGTGGAACGACGAATAATAGCGATTAGGCGTAGGGGCTATATAAATATTTTGTGATATGTCCAGTGTGTTCGTCTTGTTCAGGCGGTTTCAACCATGGGTCTTTCAAAGCTTAATTTTTCCTATGTCACAAACCCCCAATTTGAGAGCTTGAAAACCCTAAAATTCATCAATGGCAATTTCTGTTTCAGGGCATTTCAATGCAATTAAATCACACCATTAGCTTCATATGAGTCTTATGAACACAAAACAATCAACAAAACATGTCAAATGCGCATGAATAATGAGATGATTCTGAAAAATATGTGCTAACCGTTAAACCGTTTTTTATGATTCTTGTGGCTTTAGTGCTTGGTTTCGATTGCAATATGTTCCTGGGGACCCCTGCAATGTGTTAGAAGCAATTAAAAGTATTGAATTGGCCTTGAAGTGTGAAAACAGTTTTCAAGTTTCTTGAAAAAAATTCAATATGGCTATGGATTTTTGCAGCAGTTTTTCACGTTTTATGCTTTAGGTTTAGCTTGTGCATATATAGTAGATTGAATTTAGGTTAAATCTTTGACCAAAAATCCATGGAATTATGGTTTGTATATTTGATTAAAAATCAAATATTTTTCAATCTTTTTGATTGAAAAATCTTGCCAAACTTGGAGATCCTTGTCCCCTTGATGTGCACACGAAATCTCCAGCATATATTGGTCATATTTGCTTCATGAAAAGATTGCAAAACCATATCTTGATATTTTCCTACAATTAAATGAATTAATATTGATTAATAATTCAATTAATTAATAAAAAATAAGAAAATAATTCAATTTAATCTCAATGGGTCGTGCATAATCCTTGGATAAAGTTTCAAGAAGGAATTTGAGGCCCATTAGCAAAAACAAAGTGTTTTGAGCAAAGTTGACTTTTGCAAATTCACAAAAATTTCCCAACTTCTCCAATGCACATCTTGCTCAATTTTGATCATATGAACATGTTCTTGGACATTTTGGAAATGTCTTGAAGTCCTCTAACCAATGCCTTTGGTCCCATGTCATTTGGATTTACCAATCTCAAGTTATGGTCTTTGACTTAAAGTGCATTTTTGTTGACTTTTGAAATTGACCTATAATGTAGAAATTGATAACTTTTTGTGAGAGCATTTATTGGACTTGTAATATGAAGATGAGTTGTAGGAAATGTCATCCCCTTCAAAATGAGCATTGGATGGAATTTTTCTGATGAACCATGAAAAAGTTATACCCTGGTCAAGTTACAGTTGACTTTTCTGTTGTCCAAAAATAGTAACTTTTGGCATCTTGATGGTTTTTGAGCCATGCTTGTGGAATCATGATCAAGACTTGATCAAATGATGATTGTGGACTCAAAATAAGATGTTGAACAAAAATTCTGACTTTTGACTGCCAAATGACCATTTTGCCCCTGCAGTTGACTGTGAACCAAATAGGGCTTTTGATTGTGCAATTTGCCACTGTGAGTCTTGAGACTTGTCATGTAGATGCTTGACAATGTATGTAGGCCTATGAGACTTGATTGAGCCATTGAAAACCCCAAATTCCTTGAAAGAACCAAAACCCTAATTTTGACTGGGTTAGGAGGCATTTGGACTGTGCAACCCTTGAGTAATCTTGAACCATTTGAAGATGATTCTTGATAAATCTTGAAGAATATGGGAGGGAAAATTTTGGGGTACAACACCATCCAAGGTAACTGTTGATTGTAAACTGGGAGAAGTGTCAGAATAAACCTACAATAGATTTAATCTGAGCCAGCAGATGTACATATTCGAATCTGACTGGAAAATTGTCAGAATAGACCTATGGTTGGTTCTATTTGAGCCAGAAGATGTCTTTGACCAAAAGAAGTATTAAAACAGATCTTGGGTCGATTTAATCTGAGACAACAGAGGACTCTATGGTCTTTAACTGGAGTAAGTATTAGAATAAATCATTGGTCGATTTAATCTGAGCCAGAAAAAATCTTTGAATGGAAGAAGTATCAGAATAAATCATTGGTCGATTTAATTTGAGCCAGAAAAAGGTCTACTGGGAGAATTATTAGAATAAATCATTGGTCGATTTAATCTGACCCAGCGACTATCTACGATCGTATTCAAATGGAAGAAGTATCATAATAAATCATTGGTCGATTTAATCTGAGCTAGAAGAGGTCTCTGTTATCTTTAACTGGAAGAAGTATCAGAATAAATCATTGGTCGATTAATCTAAGCTAGAAAAAGGTCTACTGGGAGAAGTATCAGAATAAATCATTGGTCGATTTAATCTGAGCCAGTGACTATCTACGATTGTCTTCAAATGGAATAAGTATCAGAATAAATCATTGATCGATTTAATTTGAGCCAAAAGAGGTCTCTGTTATCTTTAACTGGAAGAAGTATCAGAATAAATCATTGGTCGATTTAATCTGATCCAGAAAATGTTTTTGACTGGAAGAAGTATCAGAATAAATCATTGGTTGATTTAATCTGAGCCAGAAAAGGTCTATGTTCTCTTTAACTGGAAGAAGTATCAGAATAAATCATTGGTCAATTTAATCTGAGCCAGAAAAAGTTCTTCAACTGGAATAAGTATCAGAATAGATCTACTCCTGATCTAAGCTGAGCCAGAAGAATATCCACTAGTAGAAATATTATAATAAAACCTTTGGTTAATTTATTATAAGCCAGAAGACGTTGTCTTTGATAAGACTGTCTGGTCCTACCAATAGTTGATGATGTTGGTCTTGTTGATTTATCTTTTCCTAAAAAGGTAAAGAGTTAGCTGTATGTAATGTCTTGATGTATGAAATGCATTGTAGAACGATGTTCTCAAAATAAATGAGATTGTGTTATATGTGTTTTGTATGCGTATGCTATGACGTTTGTAAATGATGTATGAATGTGAGAGTATCAATTGCTCTTTGTATTGTCCTTGCACTGGGGAAAATGAAACCCCTGACTGCTATCGAAGATGAAGAACGTAATTCCTCATTCCTTGTTGAAGTTAAATTCGTTGGTGATTACCGCTTTCTGTCTGAGGATATTCCACTAGAGATTTGGATTTCTTCTTGAGTATAGAAGCTTTTAGGAGAGTTGATAACATGTCATGGTTCTCTAAACGGATGGATTACATGCACTCTGACTGGGGATGGAAGAACGAATAGTCCTCTGATGCGAGTGGCTACTCTTTTGGAGATAGTTATTTTGGTTTATCCTGCTGGAGAGGGTTTTGTTGGGAAATTATATCAATTTGGAGAAATAAACTCCGCTGGGGGACAAACTTCTGTAACTAGAGAAATAAACTCTACTGGGGGAAGAAATTTTATAAACTGCATGTAGATTTTATGAAACCTTGTTGGGGAACCTAAGAAATTCATAGACCATGTTGAGGAATTCTCTGAGATGCTAGGGAAACGATTTAACCTCTTTATCTATTTATGAAATGTTGGAGCAGTTGAAATCATTAGGCTATATGATGAAGATATGACGGTGAACTTTGCGGGAGGATGCCCATGTTTCTGTACCTACTGAGGAATGTATACTTGCTGATGATGAATTTTGTGAAGATAGTCCCCTAGGGGTGGTTGCTCTGTGGGGATTTATGGATGACCTTTGACATTGTCCCAACTCTTAGAGCCCTTAGTAACTGTCTTTTAATTTTTATGAATACATTTGTAAATGGTAATCATATTCAAATGCATATGTTCATTTAAAAATAATCATTGGACGTTTTTGCAAGCAAAACAGACAAAATAAAAAACAAATAGTTTTGAACTTTAAAAGAGGTGGCTTTGTATTAATTTGAGAAAGTCTGCCTATAACAGGCGTCTTGGTACAAGGAGACGGACATCCTAATAAAAGGATGTCATCGTAAAATGACAAATATACAAAGTGGTACACAAAGAAAATTGTTATGTGGTATAATCCTATTGGGTTTCAATTCTGCTATTGCCTTTATATCTTTGAGCGTCTCATCACTTTGCTGCTTGGTAGAAGCTGACTGGATTGATCCGTACCATTCAAACTTGACACTTGATAACAAAGTCTGGCTGTAAAGTGATCCAACGGGACATAGTCATACGCTTTTAATCCCTAATTTTTTCCTGGACCGCCCTTTCGGGTTTTCAGTCCACCGGGATACCCTTTTTTGCCCAAGCCGCCTTTTAAGGTTTTCGACTTGCCAGGTGTACAACTTTATATATATATATATATATATATATATATATATATATATCCCTGATTTTTGCCCGAACCCTTTTGGTTCGTCGGGATGCCCTTATTTTTGCCTAGGCCAGTCAACCTAATGGGTCTCTTTTCATGTGTAGTATCTTTTAACTATGTCCGCATTTATAGGGTGTGGAAGGTCGTCACTATCCATAGTGGTTAATATCATAGCTCCACTGGAAAATATACTCTTGATCACAAATGGTCCTTCGTATGTAGGAGTCCACTTGCCCCCGGGATTGCCTTGTGGCAGGATGACACGCTTGATTACTAGGTCACCAACCTGATATACCCGACGTCTAACCTTCTTGTTAAAAGCTTTGATTATATGTTTCCGGTACATCTGACCATGAAAAACAGCCACAAGCCTCTTCTCGTCGATCAGGTTCAATTGGTTAAGTCGACTCTGAATCTATTCGTCTTCATTTAAACCTGCATCCTTCATGATTCTCAGGGAAGGGATCTGGACTTCGACGGGTAAGACAGCTTCCATACCGTATACGAGAGAAAACGGGGTTGCTCCTATTGACATATGCACTGAGGTATGGTAACCATGAAAAACAAAGAGTAACATCTCGTGCCAGTATTTATATGTTACTGTCATCTTTTGTATAATCTTCTTTATATTCTTATTGGCGGCCTCCACAGCGTCATTCATCTTCGGCCGATAAGGAGAAGAGTTATGATGCTGGATCTTAAATTGCGTACAGAGCTTGGTAATCATAGTATTATTGAGGTTGGTACCATTATCTGTGATAATTCTTTCTGAGATGCCATACCGACGGATAAGATTATGCCTGATGAATCGTGCCACAACGTTTTTGGTAATAGAAGCGAATGGGGTTGCCTCTACCCACTTTGTGAAGTAATCAATAGCGACAAGGATGAAGTGGTGTCCATTGGAAGCAGTGGGTCTAATATCTCCAATCATATCAATGCCCCACATTGCGAACGGCCATGGAGCGGTCAATACATTTAAAGGAACCAGAGGCACAAGTACTTTGTCAGCATAGATTTGGCATTTGTGACAAGTCCGGGAGTGATGATGATAGTTTGTTTCCATAGTGGACCAATAGTAACCTACCCTTAGAATCTTCTTAGCCATCGTGTGTCTGCTAGAATGGGTGCCAAAGATACCTTTGTGCATATCCTCCATGATCTTTCTAGCTTCTCTCTTATCTACACATCAAAGTAAAGTGGGATCATGGTTGCATTTGTAGAGAATTCTATTACTTATGAAGAACTTGGCAGAGAACCTTCTCAGAAACTTCTTGTCATTGATGGACGCCCCCTCAGGGTACTCTTGGGCTTCAAGATACCTTCTCACCTTGTGGAACGAAGGCTTTTCCTCTACTCCCTGAGTATCAATTTCATAACAGTATGCTGGTTCGTCTAATCTTTCAATAGTGATCTGAGGGGCTTCGTTATCCCATATGACTTTAAACATGGATGACATGGTAGCTAGCGTGTCCGCTAACTTATTTTCTTCTCGTGGAACATGTTCAAAGGTGATCTCTTCAAAATTTGAGATCAATGTTAATATATGCTCTCGATAAGGATGAGATTAGGATGCTTCGTGTCTCATTCTCCCTTAACTTGGTTAATCACCAAGGCTGAATCTCTGTATACTTGTAAGAACTTAATCCTCATATCAATAGCAACCTTGATACGCATAATGCACGCTTCATACTCGACCATATTATTGGTGTAGTTAAAACATAGTCTGGTAGTGAAGGGTGTATGAAAGCCTCCGAGAGAGATGATCACAACACCAATGCCATTTTCGAGCACGTTGGAAGCTCCATCAAAGACCATAGTCCATCGGGGTCCTTTTTCAGGTCCTTCATCCGGTCCTGGTTTTTCACAGTCACTTACGAGCATAATGTTTTCATCCAAGAACTCAAAATTCATTAATTGGTAATTGTCTACAGCCTAATGAGCCAAATGATCGACTAGTACACTTCTGTTGATTGCTTTTTGGGTAGTGTACTGAATGTCATATTCGATCGGGACCATTTTCCATCTTGCTATTCTTCCAGAGAGAGCGGGCTTCTCAAATATGTATTTGATAGGATCCATTTTAGATATCAATAAGGTAGTGTGAGTCAACATATATTTTCTTAGTCGGCAAGCAGCCCATGCCAAAGCGCAACAAGTTTTCTCGAGTAGTGAGTATCTTATTTCACAGTCGGTAAACTTTTTGCTAAGGTAGTATATTGCGTGCTCTTTTCGACCAGACTCGTCATGTTTCCCCAACACACACCTAATTGAATTCTCTAATACTGATAAGTACATGATCAGAGGTCTTCCTTCAACTGGTGGCATCAAAATTGGAGGTTCTTGAAGATATTCTTTGATTTTGTCAAAGGCCATCTGGCAATCATCGTTCCACTTCACTACTTGATCTTTCTTCAGTAATTTGAAGATTGGTTCACAAGTAGTGGTTAGGTGGGAAATGAATCTGGCAATATACTTTTGACGTCCCAAGAAACCTCTAACCTCCTTCTCGGTGCGGGGAGTTGGAATTTCTTGAATATCTTTAACCTTTGCAGGATCTACCTTAATACCTTTGCCACAGATAATGAAACCTAGGAGTTTACCAGATCCTACTCCAAAGGTGCACTTTTTTGGTTTCAGTCTCAACTTGTACTTCTTTAGCCTTTTAAATAGATTTTGAAAATGATCAAGGTGTTCTTCTTCAGTCTTAGACCTGGCTATCATGTCGTCAATGTAGACCTCTATCTCGTGATGGATCATATCATGCAATAAAGCTACCATAGCACGCTGATAGGTTACCTATGCATTCTTTAAACCAAAAGGCATAACTTTGTAGCAGAAAGTGCCCCATTGTATGGAGAAAGTTGTTTTCTCCATTTCCTCAGGCGCCATTTTGATCTGATTATAATCGGAGAAACTGTCCATGAAGGAGAATATATTATGTTATGCGGTGTTTTCAACCAGGACATCAATATGGGGAAGCAGAAAATCATATTTGGGGCTCTCCCTATTAAAATCTCTGTAATCCACACACATACGTACTTTACCATCCTTCTTAGGCACTGGTATCACATTCGCAACCCATTGTGGATAAGAAGTAACAGCTAAAAACCCAGCATTGAAATGTCTCATGACTTCATCCTTGACCGTTTATGACATCTCAGGACGCATACGACGAACCTTTTGCTTCACTGGAGGGAAGTCTTCTTTTATTGGTAGATGATGAACCACAATATCAGTATCGAGCCCCGACCTGTCTTCGTATGACCAGACAAAGATCTCAACATAGTCATGTAACATCTGGATTAACCGTTCTTTGACACCATTTTCCAAGTTGGAACCTATCTTGACTTCCTTTTTATTCTCCTCAGTACCCAAATTTACCACCTCGACCGACTCTTCATGAGGCTGTATTGCTCTTTCTTCTTCCTGTAATAGTCTAGAAAGTACTCCCGGTACTTCACAATCTTCCTCATCTCCGTCCTTGGCTTGGTAGATCAGATTTTCAAAGTCATAACTGGAAATAGCAGAACCGTTATCAGTGGGATCCAGGGTGGATGTGGATCTGCAATTTGGTATGTGGGTGTGTGTAAGAGAGCATAGCTATTTTGACAAAATAAAGCAAAAAAGAAAGACAGATAGCATAAAATTTGAATGCAAAACGTCTGATGATTTATTAATGACATATGAAAATGAAGTGATAACCCTCACAAATAGACCGTTGTGCCTCGAGTAAGACATATGTCTTAGAGTTTTAATTTGTTCAAAGATTACATATCCCAAAAATAGAAAAAAGAATTACTCCTGGATAAAAGAGATAAGCACAAAGTCTCTAGCCATCCAATTATTGAGTCCACTATTGATAGTAGGGAAGATCCAATTGTCCAGGTCGCAGTCACTGTCAGCGTCCTCCATAACATTGACTCCATGGTTGCCGATGCATAGTGGTGGTCCTCCGACGCGAGCACGACGAATAGCTTTTTGAGCTCCTTCTTAAACCACAGCCTTTGCGTTCTTTAGAGAAACCATCTTCAGTGGAGGCCTAGTAATCTTCTGAACAACAGTAGCAGCTTTGGTAACAGCGATCATCTGAGGAACTTCTTCAAAATTCTGACAGGGGGTTTTAATGAACTCACCGTCCATCTCTACATATCTGAAAGAATTTATGTGGCTTACCATATAGTCTTCTTCGCCACAGGCTGTAACAATATTTTCGTTAACTGGATATTTTAACATTTGATGCAAAGTGGAAGTGACAGCACAGGCCCCATGAATCCAAGGGTGTCCCAGTAAGCAGGAGTAAGACAGGAGAATTTCCATCACATAGAAAGTGGATTCGAAAGTTTGGGAACCAACTTTAATTGGAATGTCCACCTCCCCGTGTACCATTCTTTTGGAAACATCAAAAGGCCTCACCATAATATTACTGGGCTTCAATGTAAGTCATTCACAATCCAATCTGTCTAAAGCACCCTTGGGTAGAACATTCAGAGACGAACCCGTATCAACTAATACGTGAGCCAAAGTAGTACCCTTGCACTCAATAGAGACATGCAGGGCATCGTTATGTTTTATTCCCTTAGGAGTTAAGTCAGCATCGGAAAACCCCAGTCCATTATCAGCAGTCAGACTGGCAACACAGATCTCAAATTGGTCGGCAGAAGTCTCTTGTGGCACATGAGCAGACTTCAGAAAGTTCACCAAGGCTTTAGCACGGGCCTTGGAGCACAACAACAAAGTTAGCATTGAAATCTTCGAGGGGGTTTGCCCCAATTGTTCCACAACATTGTAATCAGCTTTCCGTATAATCTTTAAAATTTCCTCCATTTCTTGCTTGGAGGCCTAAGGAATGGCTTCTTTTGGTGCCTCCTTCCGGGCAGGCTCACCCAATACCTCTTTGCTCCAAGCCTCAGTTGACTCAGCAGCAGGAATAACAACAGGAGTAGCAATAGTCTTTGGAGAGATTTCAGGAGAGAAAATCCTTCCGCTTCTGTTAATCTTACTGGTCCCAACAATATTTTCAATGTTAGGATTGGTATCTTTAGTAACTTCATTCTTGATAGCCAATAGGTCTTGCTTGACGCCATGGTAATAAACATCAGCTCCATAATTCCAAGGAACAGCCTTGTCAGAGGAATATGGTATTGGTCCTGGAGAGGTGATGATAAGGGGAGCAACTTTAGGGTTGTTCGTAATCCTTAAAGGACCTTTGGAGGAAACCCTTGTAGGATTATTGGAAATGGTAATAATTGATACGTCTTCACATCTTACATATTCACATGATTTTTCCATATAGGGAGTCCTCTCAAATAGGATTTCCATGTCGTTCATCAGGCGTTGAACACCTATCTTTAGCAGCATACAACCATTGGGCAGGGATGCACAAAGGTGACACAACCTTCATCATATCTTGGAAATAAACCAGATCCTAAAAGATTCTTCTTAACAACTGGAAGAGGAGTAGTCAATTCACCCATAGAAGAAAAAAACAGAACAACATCAACAACATTGATACTCTTGTCATGCTTGGTCATTGGTGCATTTATTACATTGTGAGTCTCAGGAGGGTCAAATTCAATCTCCTTTGCATCAATAAGGTCTTGAACTTTATTCTTCAGAGCCCAACAATCATTCGCATCATGCCCCAGACTGTTGGAGTGGTAAGCGCACCGCGCATTCAGATTATAATGGGGAGAGGAAGTGTTTGGGTTTTGAGGAGGATCCTTCAGAGTGACCAAGTCAGCCTTCACCAAATACTGCAATGCCTGAGACAAAGGCATGTTAATTCTGGTGAATTTTCTTCTAGGCGCATCTTGCCTGCGTTGATTATTTTGTTGTTGAGCTGGTGCGGGGTTGGAGATCATTACAGCTCCTACCATTGGACGATGTTCAACTTTACCATGATTTCTTTGACAATAGGTAGCACTGACCTCCCTCTTTCCACTGAAGGTATTTTTTGCAGTACTTGAAGATGCGGACCCTTGGATTTTACCACTCTTGATACCAGCTTCCACTCGTTCCCCTGTCAATATCGGCTTGGTGAATCCGACTAAAGAGCTTCTAATCAAATGGTTGAAAATGGGCCTATCAGAGTACCCAAGAACATATCGAACAACTCCCTATCAGACAATGGAGGTTGGACTCTACCTGCAAGATCCCTCCACTTTTGGGCATAAACTTTGAAACCCTCAATGGAACCCATAGACATGCTTTGGATTTGCGTGCGGGTTGGAGCGAGGTTAGCATTGTATTGATACTGCTTGTAAAAAGAAGCAGCCAAATCTTCTCAATTACGGATGTTGGTTCCTTCCAATTGATAGAACCACTCTAACTGCGTTCCTGACAAACTCTCCTGAAAGAAATGAGCCCATAAATTTCTATCAGCTGTATGGGGTTGGATCTTCTTGACGTAAGACCTCAGATGGAGCTTGGGACATGAAACACCGTCATATTTTGCAAAAGTGGGAACTTTGAATTTTTGTGGGATGACTACAGTTGAGACCAACCCTAGCTCTTCAAAGTCCAAACCAGGTACCCTCTGAATCTCCATAGCATTGAGACGATCCTCCAGCTGTTTATAATTGCCACCAGCAGGAGGATATTGTTCCTCTGAGTAGTCTTCTTCCTCTTCATCAGTCCCCGGGTTGTGATCTTCTTATTTTGTCTTCTTGTTATCATCCTCCTGATTATCCCCTTCATTTGATGGGGTTGCGAATTCAAGATCTCACTTGGCTGGTCCTTTAAGCCTTCTCCCCATGTTCAGGATGCCAATTTGTTTTTTTACTTCTTTGTCTTCTCTTTAACAATGAGATCTTTTAGATCTTCCTGTCCTTTAGCTAGAGCCAGGAACATCTGTTGGAATTGAGCGTTTTGTGCTTGAAGATCCTTAACAGTTTGTTCAAGAGCCATTTCTTTTTGCTGAAATAAATAGCGAAAAGATAAGAAACTTGCCTTGAAATACTTGCTTATGTAATGATATGTGTGATCGGTGGATCTGGAACTGACTGTTTAACGCTGGTTCGCGAAATGTCGCGGTAAGCAAGAGTCGCCACCGTCTTTTATTTTCTCCAAATGGAAAGGACAAAAGCACAGAAAAATTCCTTAAAGAGAGTGCTCTCGGTTCGGGAGGTAGGTTATAGAAAGGGAAGGTGTTAGCATCCTTTCTATCCATGGTTATCCATGGGCTCTTAGATACTTGCTCATTTGTGTTTTCAAAAATGGTTAGTTTGCTTTTCAACTGTGGGTTTTAAAAAGTTTCTTTGAAAATTCCAGTTCGACTCTTGTGTCAGTCCTCAAGAGTGTTTGAAAAATTGCTTTCGAAAGCTTTTTGAAAATGTGTTGGTGTGAAAAGTATTTTTTTGATTTGTTTTGAAATTAGAGCAAGTATCTACGAGTTGTCTACCTACCCTAAGGAATTAGTCTGTGTAAATGTCCTTTAAGTAGTGTCATCCCACCATTGAGAGGTAGGTAGCACCACCGTTGGAGGTATTCGGGTCAAATCGAGGTTCGGGACATGGTGATCACCAGAGCAATGGGAAGATACCTTAGAAGCTACCCTCATGCCAGGTTCCCGGATCATGAGGACTTACTAAGACATCCTCTACTTGACGATCACCTTTCGAGGCAAGGCAACAGTGAGGCGTACCCTAGGGGTGGTGTGTGATTTGTGTGTCATGTTCATTTGTATTTATCTTGTCATGTTATAGGTGTTCTACGCTTGTTTTTATTTTGCCCATACATTCTTTCATGTCATTTGATTAACAGTTAAAAGTTGCAAGGAAAGTAAATTCTAAGCTATTACAAACGGCGCGGGTCCACATCGCCAAAATTAACCAGGACCCGATTTGACAGAAAAATAAAGAGATTAATAGTGCGAGAAAATGTTACAAGGCTTCGGGATAGATACATGAATATTTAAACAGAAAAGAAAATAAATATGCGAATTAATAAGGAATTAATAACGAGGGCGTTGGACCCTTTTTGCAAAAATTGAATTAACGCTGAATTAATTAATTAAAAAGAAAGCAAGAATTTGTTTTTTTTTGGTATTTTTAGTGTTTTAGGAATTTAATGAGAAAAAGAATTAATTAAAATTAAAATAAGAGGCAAACCCTAATTCTAATGGCTTTTAAGTTATTAAGAAAAATATTGAAGTTTTTAACCTAAAATTAATCCTAATTTTTACATGCAATTTAATTATAAAAATAAATATTTAATTATTTAATTATTTATGAAAGAAAAATAATTAGGATAAAAAATTATTAATTAAACCCTAATTCTATGTTTTTTTGGATTTTTGTTAAAAATATTAAAATTAAAACCTAATTTACACTAAATTTAATTATATACATTTATTTATGAAAATACTAAAAAAATAAAATTTATTATATTTTTGCTCTTTTCTGACTTTTATGTATTTTTTATGTTTTTTTGTGAAAATAATAGAGTTAATTAACAAAACAATAATAAAAGGAAATATATAATAAAAATAATAAAAAAGGTGAAAAATATGCAAACCTAGGGGGTTCAGACCCCAAATGGGAGGTATGGCCTTTAGCAATCTGGCCCATTTGAATTCCTGGCCTTGTGGACTTTTTTACTCACGTGCAGAACGTTGACTAGAGCCTACCATAATCTCCAAATCCTGGCCCTTGGATGGATGACATTGGACGCGTGGATGGCTGGATATAGGGACGTATGATGATCCACAATGTTATGCCTGCACATGAATATCTTTTGGAAAAAATTATATGGAAAGGGTGGGGACCTGGGGCTCGAACCCAGGTCCTGAAGGTCATTCGTTCACTTCCTTGCCAGCTGCGCCACTGAACCAATTTGTTAATTAAATAAACCACAAACATTATAAAGTGAAACAAAAGCCAACGCGTATTTCCGCGCGAATTTTCAAATTCACCAATCCGCTTATGCCACGATATCATCGTCCTCTTTGTTCCTGAAACACAAACAGAATAAGCCACGGTTTTTTATATGTTCTCTTAGGTATGTTTTGAGAAAATAGCGAATAGGTCCCCTTGGCATATAAATTCAGCGCGAGCATGCCATTATTTTCGTCCAAGCGAGCTGGTTTTGTTCATGGTACTGAGGACTCCCAATTTTACAGCATGTAAAAACGCCTAAATCGAAAGCTTGGTAACCCTAGAAAATAACAATGGTGGAATCGTGTGTGGTGCATAAAAACATAATTAAACTATCAGGTTAGCTTCAGAATTGAATATTGAACATGAATCAAGCATCAAAGATTAGTAAAAGTGCATGAATCGAGATGCAAGATTATGAGATTTTCTCTGTACAGTTCATATTCGTTTTACCAATTCTTGGCGTTGTGATGGATGATTTTGATTGGAATCGTTTCTTTGAAGCTTCAGGAAGCCAATGGGATGAAAATCTTGGCTTGAAACCACCTACAAGTTTGTTTTCAGAATTCAGTTTTTAGACCAAATTTTCAAGTTTTGTTTATGCTCTTCTGCGCAGCTTAGTGTCCTCCTGCATTAGGGTTTCATTCTAGCTTATGTAGTGAGTCAATTAGGTCAAGAAAAATAGAACAAATCCAATGCATTCATGGTTTTTGGAAATTTGATTTTTAAGGATCTTTTTCAATCTTTTCCATGTGTTCTTGTATCAATTATGACCAATTCAATCCAAATCTTTCTATATTGAGTCATGCACGAAATCTTGAGGATAAAACATGCACAAAAAGATTGAAAAAACTTAGGTTAGCATTTTTCATGTATTTATTTTAATTTAAGTGAATTATTATTAATAAAAATCCAAATAAATAAATAAAAAATGAATAAAAACTTCCCTTTGGGCCAAGTGGTCGTGCACATGCCATGGATGATGATTTGTGGAAGAAAAATGGGCCCATTAGCAATTTTAGGTCATTTGAAGTAATGTTGACTTTTCAAAATATCCAACAATTTCCCAACTTCCACAAGGCATAACTTGCTCAATTTTTAAGCTTTTCTCATGTTCTTGGACATTTTGGAAAGGTCTTTGAGTCCTCTAACCAATGCCTTTGGTCCCATGTCATTTTGATTTACCAATATCAAGTTATGGCCTTTGACTTAAAGTCCCTTTTTGTTGACTTTTGAAATTGACCTATAATGTTGAAATTGATAACTTTTTGTGAGAGCATTTCTTGGACTTGAAGTATGAAGATGAGTTGTAGGAAATGTCTTTCTCTTCAAAATGAGCTTTGGATGGAATTTTTCTGATAATCCATGTGAAAGTTATGCCCTGGTCAATTTCAGTTGACTTTTTCAACTGTCCAAATAAGGAAACTTTTGCATCTTGATGATTTCTGAGCCAAATTTTGAGAATCATGATCAAGCATTGATCAAATGATGTTTGTGGCTTCGAAATGATATGTTGACCAAAAATTTGAACTTTTGACTGTCAAATGACCATTTTGCCCCTACAGTTGACTGTAGTGCAATTTAGGGTTTTGACTATGCAATTTTGTGCTGAAAGCCTTGAAACTTGATATGGGGATGCTTGACCATATTTTTGGGCATGTGAGACTTGATTGGACCTTTGGAAACTTCATTTTCTTGATCGGAACCAAAACCCTAATCTTGACTGTTCGTGAGGCCCTTGCACTGTGCAACCCTTGGGGAACTTTTGCAGTTTGACTTGGCAATTTCTTGAAGAATATGGGAGGGCAAATTTTGGGGTACAACAGTTGCCCCTGTTCAATCTTCTTAGACCTGAGGATGCAGATTGGCTGACGCGCCTTTCGTAATCCGAAGGTGGAAGATGATTGAACACTAGAGTGCCCAGAAATTTGCGCTCACATAGTAGCCGTGTGGTGATGGGAATGGGCTTACAGATGCCATTTAGCGGTTGATGAATAGGATGATGGGCTTATAGATGCCATCTGGATGTTGATCGCGTAAGAGATTCCTTAGCGAGAACCTGCATACCTGCAAAAGAAAAATGAGTACCTGGCACGTTGCAGGAGCTGATTTTCAGATGCTTGGTACAGATGCGTCCTGACTGGTTACGGGAGCTGAGTCTGGAGCTTCAAACGGTGATGAATGAACCATGGATGGTTACTACCTTAGCGTGAACGGTAAGAGAACCTTGGGTGACTTTAACTTCGACTACGCTCGTTGAGAAAATCTTGGTGGGAATTACCATCTTCGCAGTATCGGGAAGAGAACCACTAGGAAATTATAATCTCAAAGAAAAACCTAAAATGGAAATCTCATGCACCGTCGGAGAGAGAACCAATAGGAAAATATAATCTCAAAGAAAAACCTAAAATGGAAATCTCATGCATCGTCGGAGAGAGAACCAATAGGACATTATAATCTCAAAGAAAAACCTAAAATGGAAATCTCATGCACCGTCGGAGAGAGAACCAATAGGACATTATAATCTTAAAGAAAAACCTAAAATGGAAATCTCATGCACCGTCGGAGAGAGAACCAGTAGGGAAATATAATCTCAAAGAAAAACCTAAAATGGAAATCTCATGCACCGTCGAAGAGAGAACCAATAGGACATTATAATCTTAAAGAAAAACCTAAAATGGAAATCTCATGCACCGTCGGAGAGAGAACCAGTAGGGAATTATAATCTTAAAGAAAAACCTAAAATGGAAATCTCATGCACCGTCGGAGAGAGAACCAGTAGGGAAATATAATCTCAAAGAAAAAAACCTAAAATGGAAATCTCATGCACCGTCGGAGAGAGAACCAATAGGAAATTATAATCTCAAAGAAAAAACCTAAAATGGAAATCTCATGCACCGTCGGAGAGAGAACCAATAGGACATTATAATCTCAAAGAAAAACCTAAAATGGAAATCTCATGCACCGTCGGAGAGAGAACCAATAGGAAATTATAACCTGATAACTTCTACTGAGTCTTCATCAGAAAAATCTGTTGGGAGTCGATTTGGCTGGACTAGAGAAGGCCTTGGACTGGATAAGAAATCTTTAGAGTCGATTAACTGAACCGGTCTAGGTTTTGAAATATGACTGAGAATTTAACTGAATCTTTCCTGAAAGGTAAAAGTCAGTCATATGCAATGCATGATATGGGTCAAGCAATGATGTTCTCATCATAAATGAGATTTGTATGATATGATGCGTCTATGCATGCTATAATGATGTATGTGATGTTTATGTATGTGTTTTTCGTCTAGGAAAGTAAATCCTTGACGGGTGCCGGGAAGTCACTCCTGGGCTGCTGTTGGAGAAAAGATTTTTGCTTCCGCTGGGGATGATAACTGCAAGAATACCGGTAGGAGGAGATGACTCCGTTGAGGAATAAACTTAGCAAATGGAAGATTCTGCGGGGAGAAAAATACTCTAGCGACCATGCTGGGGAGTGATACTCTGTGGGGAGAGAGGTATCTTGCTGAATTGCTGATAGTAACTTGCTGGGGATACCCTTATTGCTGGAAGTGTTGATAGACTTCGCTGGGGGTAAAGAGATTTCGTCGGGGACGCTCTTTCCGTGGCTTTTGGCTGAGGATAACCCAGTTATATCCTGTTAAGGAAATAACTCTTTAAATAAAGCCGGACGACGCGTTCGTGCTCTGCGAGGGATAAGCTTCCAGAATCTACTGGGGATAAGCTTACTGCTTGGGGAAGATAAATTCCAACTTTCCTGGGGAATTAGATTGGACTCTCCTGGGGAGACTTTGGACTGTAATTTTGTAAGTTGAAAGAGGGAACCTAGGTAGGGTTTCCTGCTGATGACCGCATCTGAAATGTAGAAGGAACCTGTGTAGGGTTACTTTGATGATGAGTTCGTGTAAAACTTCGTTCTTGGAAAGGGAGAACCTGTGTAGGGTTTCTGGGTGACGAGTCCATGTAAAACTGCATCTTGAAGAGAGGGAACCAGTGTAGGGTTGCTTGGTGAGGTAAGTTCATGTAAAACTTCTTGATGAACCGGGGTGAGGTTATCTTGAGCTAAATCCATGTAAGACTTCTGGGGGGAACCGGGGTTAGGTTGCCGCAGGATAAGTTCGTGTAAAACTTCTTGACGAACCGAGGTAAGGTCATCTTGAGATAGGTTCATGTAAGACTTCTGGAGGAACCGGGGTTAGGTTACGGCAGGATAAGTTTGTGTAAAACTTCTTGATGAACCGGGGTTAGGTCATCTTGAGATAGGTCCACGTAAGACTTCTGGAGGAACCGGGGTTAGGTTACTTGGATAAGTTTGTGTAAAAACTTCTTGATGAACCGGGGTTAGGTCATCTTGAGATAGGTCCATGTAAGACTTCTGGAGGAACCGGGGTTAGGTTACTTGGATAAGTTTGTGTAAAAACTTCTTGATGAACCGGGGTTAGGTCATCTTGAGATAGGTCCATGTAAGATTTCTGGAGGAACCGGGGTTAGGTTGCCTGATTTTGATTAAGTGGATGATTGTCCTGTTTGGTCTCGGATGTTAACCCACGATCTGGAATTTGTAAAGGTAGATGGTAATCATCCTTATGTTGATCTTTCCTTTGTACTTTGGTTGACAGAGCAATTAGATCGCCTGGACGACTCATTATTGCCCCTGTTTCTGAGGTGAAGGGAGAAGATACCTTGGAGGTAATCTGACAACTCTTCTGGCAGACAAGTGACGAGATGTCGGGACATAGTTGTACGCTTAAATCCCTAATTTTTGCCTGGACCGCCCTTTCGGGTTTTCAGTCCACCGGGATACCCATTTTTGCCCAAGCCGCCTTTTCAGGTTTTCGACTTGCCGGGTGTACAGATTTTTTCGTTTCATCCCTTATTTTTGCCCGAACCCTTTTGGTTCGCCGGGAAGCCCTTATTTTTGCCTAGGCGTGTCAACCTAGCGGGTCTTTTGTTCATGCGTAGTATCTTTTCGACTATGTCCATGCTTTCATAATGTAGGGAGTTGCCCCTGTTGTTGGACTCTTGAGTGATTCTCCAGGTTGTGACTGGACTGCCCCAAATGATAGTCTTTGATCATGCCATGCCCCTTGATTGAAAGTGCTCCTTCCATTAGAGGGACTCTTTTGTTGAGAAGATCTTCGTTCATCGGATATTCGTTGCGCAAAGTTCTTTGCTGTTCAGACAAATAATCATATGCAAGCAATGTCATCTTAAGAATGCAAAGTTTATGTCTGTCTTGAAATTTTTGAAAATGCATTTTTTGTAGTACAGTGCGGTGTCAACTCAAGATTTTATAGCAAACCTTCAGGAGTCAGGATACCTTCGTAACAGTATGATTTCGAACTAACCCATGCTTCAGCTAGGACTTTTAAGGGTTGTATCGTGGCCTGGTTCACGGTTTAAGAAACAAAGGATAAAGGCTCAAATTATTTGTACCCACCCGCTCTTCGTGATGTTCTCCAAACCTAAACTCAGTTGATCATACGTTAGACCTTGTTTGAGTCTTTGCTCTGATTTTCCAGTGATGGTTCGGACATTGATGATTTATTCTGACTAGGCAGTCATTTTTGTTGAGGGTTTGTGAGACCTCTTTCTTTTGATTTTTTGTTATCCCTTTCCTTTTTTGCCTGAACTGTTTCCTTTTTGGAATTACGTTCAGCGGGATGCCCCGATTTCATAAGTCCCTTTTATAGGTTTTGACTTCTTGGGCTTTTCATTTATGATTTTTTTTTTGATAACGACTGCCTGTCTTTATGATTGTTCTGAACCATCACTGTCTTTTGTTTTGTAAGGACTTCTTTGGTGCCATTCGTTATGCACTTAGATCAACTGAAAGAACTACCCTGCCCCAGGTTATGATTAAGGGTTTTAAATTTCGAAAAGAAAAACTCCTACTTCTTTGGGCTCAGATGGGTTGACGAGGGATTATCATCCTTATAACTCCAGTGTTTAGGAATTGAAACAATGCTTGTACCTCATAAGCGGGGTTCGTTCAAAAGCATACTGTAGATTGTGGTATCGTTTTCGTCATCCTCCCTCAAGAGGTTTAGGATTTTCAGTCAAGAGTTGATCATCACAAAAATATGAAAGCAGTTTTAAGTATAGTAGCCATAATTAATTCAGGGCAGACATGTGTAATGCATTCATGAAATAAAAGAGTTTAACATAATAATTGTTTGTTTAAATAAGAAAAGAAAGATACAACTTGAATTCAAATGAACAAAAATCCCTCAATCCTAGCCATGTTTTGGCAAGGGAGCAGTGATCACGTTGGGGGTCTCAGCAGGTTCAAATTCAATCTCTTTAGCATCGATCAGATTCTGGATCTTGTATTTCAGCGCCTAACAATCCTCGGTATCATGCCCCGGGCTATCGGAATGATAAGCACATTTGGCTTCTGGATTGTAGCTTGGAGAGGAAGTCTTAGGATTTGCAGGAGTATTAATCACCGCAATCAGGTTCATCTTCAACATGTGCTACAATGCTTGTGACCATGGCATGTTAATATTGGTGAATTGTCTTTTATGCTCGTCCGGCCTTCGCTGGTTTCCCTTTTGTGGTTGTCGGCGTGGTGCAGAACCAGAAATCATGACTGCCCCTGCATGTTGGTCACGACGACTCTTTTGGCTGTATGCAGCATTAGATTCTTTCTTTCCCGTGTAAGGCTTTTTGTGAGTATCAGAAGGTGTGGCCTCTTGGATTTTCCCACTCTTGATACCAGCTTCAATTCTTTCGCCAGTCAGGATGAGGTCGGTAAATCCTGCAGATGAATTACCAATGAGGTGATTGAAAAATGGCCCGGATAGGGTCCCCAAGAACATATCAACGAGTTCCCGGTCAGTTAATGGAGGCTGCACCCTTCCAGCAAGGTCTCTCCATCTCTATGCGTATTCCTTGAAACCTTCACTTGACCCTAGCGACATACCCTGGAGTTGGGTACGTGTAGGAGCAAGGTCGGCATTGTACTGGTAATGCTTGTAGAAAGCAGTGGCTAGGTCTTCCCAGGTATGGATGTTGGCTCCATTCAATTGGTAGAACCACTCGAGCTGAGTCCCTGAAAGACTCTCTTGGAAGAAATGGATCCATAAGTTTTTGTCAGCTGTATAGGGCTGGATCCTCCTTGTGTAAGCCCTGAGATGCAACTTAGGACACGATGCCCCGTCGTATTTAGCAAAGGCAGGTGCCTTAAACTTGTGCGGGATCACTACCCCAGAAGACAGACCTAGATCCTCGAAGTCCAGGCCAGGCACTTTTTGTATCTCCATAGCACTTAGCCGGTCTTCCAACTGTTTGTACCTATCCTCAGCCGGAGGGTACTGTTCGTCGTTGAAATCTGTCTCATTGTCGGAGACCACTGGACTGGGAACCCTTTCCTCTTGATGACTGCCTTTCCCCACAGATGGAGTTGTCCTCTCAGTTTCGTCCTGCAGTGTATTCCTAGATCTGCGTCTAGGGCTGAACAAAACAGTCCTCTTCTTCTTCTTTTCCTTCTTCAAGAGCAGAGCCTTCAGATCTTGTTGCCCCTGGGTCAAATTCATGATCAGCCCTTGGAATTGGGCGTTCTGAGCCTGGAGGGCCTTGATAGTGTACTCGGTTGAGGATTCAGGATTCATGACGAGACTGCTGAAATAAACAGCGAAGAAGGTAAGCAACCTGCAGAGAATGGATACCTGTTATGCAATGATGTGTATGATATGCATGCAATGATTTCAAGGATCTCGCGGGGTAAATAAGAAAATTGTTAGCATCGGAATTGGTAGCTTTGATTGAAGGAAACCCATGCTGTTGAGGATTCTTCTTGAAGGGTCAAAGGCTCACCATATCCAGTGGGTCATAGCCCCTGACAACCTTGGCTAGAGGAAAATAAATCCTCTTTGCCCCTTGCTGGGATAGTTGATTCACCATGACCTGCATCACAAGCCCTTGAGACCCTTGAAATGGGTTAGGATGTATGCAATGGTATGATGTCATGATGCATGGGGTAATATGAATAAACCCTGTTATGAGCCCTTATTAAGGACTATAAACAGAAACCTGCAAGAAACTCAAGTGTCAGACAAAAAAGCATGCAAGTAGTCAAGTACGAAGGCACACAAGTCACACAAGAGAAGCCCTTAGAGTTTAGGCCAGCATGGGGTCTGGGTATTACCCTCTTTCAGTTGGTGGGCTCAACCTGTCCTATTAGAAGTAACCGGGTTCTAAGGTTCCTAATATCACGGGATTGTTTTCATTGTTCACCGTTTCGATTTAGCCACTGAACTGGCGACCGAAATATTCCAGGAAAGCAACCCTCAATTGAGTGTAGTATCGAGTATCAACCAACCTCGAACTGCACCAAAGTCAGTTATCTCACTACCCTAAAGAGGCCAAGATAGTTCAATTAAGGTTCCTAAGGTCTGTTGATGCTTCACGACACCACGCGGAGGCCCCGTACTCTCCTTGACTGAACTCAAGGGTTACCGGTACACACCAAAGTGCCACATCAACGTAGCAGACTGTTTCAACCATGTCGGTATACCCCGCACAGTTCCCTCACAGCCTTGTTGCTACTTTCTAAAAGGGTATCCCCCAGATCCGGGTTAGGATCTATAGAACTCCCAAGACAGTCCCACAATTTAAAGCAAGCAAAGCAATACAATTGAAAACACAGTTATGAACTAACCCTAAGGTACACCTCACTTTAAGATATTCCCCAGCAGAGTCGCCAGTTCTGTGATCGGTGGATCTGGAACTGACTGTTTAACGCTGGTTCGCGAAATGTCGCGGTAAGCAAGAGTCGCCACCGTCTTTTATTTTCTCCAAATGGAAAGGACAAAAGCACAGAAAAATTCCTTAAAGAGAGTGCTCTCGGTTCGGGAGGTAGGTTATAGAAAGGGAAGGTGTTAGCATCCTTTCTATCCATGGTTATCCATGGGCTCTTAGATACTTGCTCATTTGTGTTTTCAAAAATGGTTAGTTTGCTTTTCAACTGTGGGTTTTAAAAAGTTTCTTTGAAAATTCCAGTTCGACTCTTGTGTCAGTCCTCAAGAGTGTTTGAAAAATTGCTTTCGAAAGCTTTTTGAAAATGTGTTGGTGTGAAAAGTATTTTTTTGATTTGTTTTGAAATTAGAGCAAGTATCTACGAGTTGTCTACCTACCCTAAGGAATTAGTCTGTGTAAATGTCCTTTAAGTAGTGCCATCCCACCATTGAGAGGTAGGTAGCACCACCGTTGGAGGTATTCGGGTCAATTCGAGGTTCGGGACATGGTGATCACCAGAGCAATGGGAAGATACCTTAGAAGCTACCCTCATGCCAGGTTCCCGGATCATGAGGACTTACTAAGACATCCTCTACTCGACGATCACCTTTCGAGGCAAGGCAACAGTGAGGCGTACCCTAGGGGTGGTGTGTGATTTGTGTGTCATGTTCATTTGTATTTATCTTGTCATGTTATAGGTGTTCTACGCTTGTTTTTATTTTGCCCATACATTCTTTCATGTCATTTGATTAACAGTTAAAAGTTGCAAGGAAAGTAAATTCTAAGCTATTACAAACGGCGCGGGTCCACGTCGCCAAAATTAACCAGGACCCGATTTGACAGAAAAATAAAGAGATTAATAGTGCGAGAAAATGTTACAAGGCTTCGGGATAGATACATGAATATTTAAACAGAAAAGAAAATAAATATGCGAATTAATAAGGAATTAATAACGAGGGCGTTGGACCCTTTTTGCAAAAATTGAATTAACGCTGAATTAATTAATTAAAAAGAAAGCAAGAATTTGTTTTTTTGGTATTTTTAGTGTTTTAGGTATTTAATGAGAAAAAGAATTAATTAAAATTAAAATAAGAGGCAAACCTTAATTCTAATGGCTTTTAAGTTATTAAGAAAAATATTGAAGTTTTTAACCTAAAATTAATCCTAATTTTTACATGCAATTTAATTATAAAAATAAATATTTAATTATTTAATTATTTATGAAAGAAAAATAATTAGGATAAAAAATTATTAATTAAACCCTAATTCTATGTTTTTTTGGATTTTTGTTAAAAATATTAAAATTAAAACCTAATTTACACTAAATTTAATTATATACATTTATTTATGAAAATACTAAAAAAATAAAATTTATTATATTTTTGCTCTTTTCTGACTTTTATGTATTTTTTATGTTTTTTTGTGAAAATAATAGAGTTAATTAACAAAACAATAATAAAAGGAAATATATAATAAAAATAATAAAAAAGGTGAAAAATATGCAAACCTAGGGGGTTCAGACCCCAAATGGGAGGTATGGCCTTTAGCAATCTGGCCCATTTGAATTCCTGGCCTTGTGGACTTTTTTACTCACGTGCAGAACGTTGACTAGAGCCTACCATAATCTCCAAATCCTGGCCCTTGGATGGATGACATTGGACGCGTGGATGGCTGGATATAGGGACGTATGATGATCCACAATGTTATGCCTGCACATGAATATCTTTTGGAAAAAATTATATGGAAAGGGTGGGGACCTGGGGCTCGAACCCAGGTCCTGAAGGTCATTCGTTCACTTCCTTGCCAGCTGCGCCACTGAACCAATTTGTTAATTAAATAAACCACAAACATTATAAAGTGAAACAAAAGCCAATGCGTATTTCCGCGCGAATTTTCAAATTCACCAATCCACTTATGCCACGATATCATCGTCCTCTTTGTTCCTGAAACACAAACAAAATAAGCCACGGTTTTTTATATGTTCTCTTAGGTATGTTTTGAGAAAATAGCGAATAGGTCCCCTTGGCATATAAATTCAGCGCGAGCATGCCATTATTTTCGTCCAAGCGAGCTGGTTTTGTTCATGGTACTGAGGACTCCCAATTTTACAGCATGTAAAAACGCCTAAATCGAAAGCTTGGTAACCCTAGAAAATAACAATGGTGGAATCGTGTGTGGTGCATAAAAACATAATTAAACTATCAGGTTAGCTTCAGAATTGAATATTGAACATGAATCAAGCATCAAAGATTAGTAAAAGTGCATGAATCGAGATGCAAGATTATGAGATTTTCTCTGTACAGTTCATATTCGTTTTACCAATTCTTGGCATTGTGATGGATGATTTTGATTGGAATCGTTTCTTTGAAGCTTCAGGAAGCCAATGGGATGAAAATCTTGGCTTGAAACCACCTGCAAGTTTGTTTTCAGAATTCAGTTTTTAGACCAAATTTTCAAGTTTTGTTTATGCTCTTCTGCGCAGCTTAGTGTCCTCCTGCATTAGGGTTTCATTCTAGCTTATGTAGTGAGTCAATTAGGTCAAGAAAAATAGAACAAATCCAATGCATTCATGGTTTTTGGAAATTTGATTTTTAAGGATCTTTTTCAATCTTTTCCATGTGTTCTTGTATCAATTATGATCAATTCAATCCAAATCTTTCTATATTGAGTCATGCACGAAATCTTGAGGATAAAACATGCACAAGAAGATTGAAAAAACTTAGGTTAGCATTTTTCATGTATTTATTTTAATTTAAGTGAATTATTATGAATAAAAATACAAATAAATAAATAAAAAATGAATAAAAACTTCCCTTTGGGCCAAGTGGTCGTGCACATGCCATGGATGATGATTTGTGGAAGAAAAATGGGCCCATTAGCAATTTTAGGTCATTTGAAGTAATGTTGACTTTTCAAAATATCCAAAAATTTCCCAACTTCCACAAGGCATAACTTGCTCAATTTTTAAGCTTTTCTCATGTTCTTGGACATTTTGGAAAGGTCTTTGAGTCCTATAACCAATGCCTTTGGTCCCATGTCATTTTGATTTACCAATCTCAAGTTATGGCCTTTGACTTAAAGTCCCTTTTTGTTGACTTTTGAAATTGACCTATAATGTTGAAATTGATAACTTTTTGTGAGAGCATTTCTTGGACTTGAAGTATGAAGATGAGTTGTAGGAAATGTCTTTCACTTCAAAATGAGCTTTGGATGGAATTTTTCTGATAATCCATGTGAAAGTTATGCCCTGGTCAATTTCAGTTGACTTTTTCAGCTGTCCAAATAAGGACACTTTTGCATCTTGATGATTTCTGAGCCAAATTTTGAGAATCATGATCAAGCATTGATCAAATGATGTTTGTGGCTTCAAAATGATATGTTGACCAAAAATTTGAACTTTTGACTGTCAAATGACCATTTTGCCCCTACAGTTGACTGTAGTGCAATTTAGGGTTTTGACTATGCAATTTTGTGCTGAAAGCCTTGAAACTTGATATGGGGATGCTTGACCATATTTGTGGGCATGTGAGACTTGATTGGACCTTTGGAAACTTCATTTTCTTGATCAGAACACAAACCCTAATCTTGACTGTTCATGAGGCCCTTGCACTGTGCAACCCTTGGGGAACTTTTGCAATTTGACTTGGCAATTTCTTGAAGAATATGGGAGGGCAAATTTTGGGGTACAACAATATGCATGAGATGTTTATACGATGTTTTCAAGGACCTTGTGGGATTTAAAATCTTTTAATCAAAACAAAAACACAGATTTTTTATTAGTAAGTTCAAATGAAACAAAAGTTAATAAAGAAATAAAATTAGAACTTCTAAAACTTCTAGGTTTCCCATGGACGCTTCCTCTTTATGTTGATATAGGTATTAAGGCCCTGTTCCTCGTGAAGCTGCTTCGTTAGCTCCAACACTTTCTTCTCACTGGCATAGAATTGAGCCTCAAAGGTATCTCGTTCTTCCTTGAGTTTGATCCAAGACCTTTGCAGTTCTTCAAAGTTTGTTGGCATGTCAGGATGAAGAATAATGAGAGACTCATCCTCTTGAGCAATAGGCTCTAAGATCACTGGTAAGATGGCGGGATATGGCATCATAAGACCTTGAGGACGAGCTCGCACCCATTTGAGGTAAGGTTCCAAAGGGATGGAATTCTTGTGCCCTAAAGTTTTACCATCAGTCTTCTTAACCATGCCCCAAGCGCGTATAAACCTATGATAATAACCTTGCAGATCATTGTCGTAGTCAAACATAATACCTGGATGAGCATATCATGAGGAACATCTCTTTGTGCGTACCTAAACTGATGTGGGGCTAAAGAAGGGTTGCAAGTGACGCCTCCCCTAATGCCCAGGAGTGGCACATTGGGAAACTCTCCGCAGCGATCAATAATATAGATGTATTCTTGAGAGCGAGAACACCAATATATATCAGAGTGAGAGAGAGACATTAACCTTTGAGACCATTTTAAGCCTAGATCATTCATCATTACTGATCAAGGAAGGTTCGAAATAAACCACCTATAGAGCAAAGGTATACAACACATCAGAGTTCCTCGTTTCTTCATAGTACGGGTATGGAGAGAATACAGGATATCCCCGAGCAATGTAGGCATTGGATTGTGAGTAAGGAAAATTTTGATGGAGCTTATATCTATAAGTTGGTCCGGATTAGGGAACAATACCAACCCATATATCAGGAGGTCTAAGATATCCTCAAAAGCATGGAAACTCATGGCATCTAGGAATACCTGAGCTTTCTCTATCAGAAACTTTGCAAGAAGACCTTTAACCCCACTTCTCCTTTCCCACTTAGATTCAATGTCAGATGGATTCAAGTGCAAGGTTGTGGCAACCTCTTCAGATTTTGGATCCTGTTCTAAACCTGTGAATGGTATCTTCTCCAATATGGGAACTCCAAGTAGTTTAGAGAATTCTTCCAACATGGGCACCAACTGATAATAGGGGAATGTGAAGCAATGAGGTTTAGGATCAAAGAACTGGAATAGGACGCTCATCATACCCTCATCAAAACCTCTAGTAACCAAAATGAGAAAGTGACCATGTCTTTTGTTGAATTGGGAACTTTCAGGAACCTTTAAGACCAATTCCTTAAGCTTGGAAGGAATCCCTACGAAGTTCATCCGGATGGTATTTCTACGAGTGGAATCCATAACCTACAAAACATAGAAGAGATAAATCCCCAGGTCCTCGAAATGGTTAGTGCAAATGATATGTTATGATGTTCATGATGTTTACGTTCATGCTTTAAAAAAATAGCAAACACAAACAAATCACACAAAAACCTTAGGTTTAAAGGCTTGCATGAGGTATATAGGTAAGTACCCTTTTGAATTTTAGTTGGTTCAACCTGTCCTAGTAATAGTAATCAAGTTCTAGGGATCTCATATCATTGATCTTTCTCTCAGGCATTGTTTCAGCTCAAGCATATGAATTGCAGTCGAAATATCCCGAAAGTCCAATCTCAATGAGTGTAGCATCGAGTATCAACCAACTTCAGTCTGCACTAAAGCCAACCATCTCACTGCTTTCTAATGGCTAAGATGAGTCAATTTAAGGTTCTAAAGGTCAGTTAGCGCTTAATGACACAAAGTGGAAGTCTAATGTTAGCCTTGACTGACTCAAAGAACATTAGTACAAGCCAGAGTATCACGCAAACGTAGCTATCATATCATCCATATTGGTCTATGCTGTATAGCCTCCATGATTTATTGCTACTTACCTAAAAGGTGCCCCAGATCTGGGTATGGGATCTTTAATAACAACCCAAACATAAACCCAAAAGATAAAGCACACAAATAAAACAAGATAAGCAATTTAAAATGTTCTAACTCTAAGGTAACCCCTTTTTTTAAATTAGAGTCCCCAATAGATTCGCCAGTTCTGTAATGCGGTGGGAGAACTGAATTTTACTAGTTTTTTTATTTTTATTCGCAAATGTTGCGGTTATCAAGAGTCGCCACCGACTTTTCTTTTATCCAACAAAGGAAAGGGTGAAAAGAACATGAAAGACCTTTCGATATTATTTTCTGAGTAAGGGGGTAGGTTATGGAAAGGGAAGGTGTTAGCACCCTTTTAATCTGTAGTTATCTACGGGCTCTTAGTTGCTAACTCGTTTTGAAAATGCTTTATTTGTGTAAGTGTGTTTTAAAGATATTTTGAAAAGACTCCTTAGTGCGGAAAAGTTTGTAGTGTTTCTTGTTTCGGCGAGAACGTATACAAAGTGTTTCCATGTCTTTGAAAATGTTTAGAAAAAGTTTGTGTGTTTATAAAAATTGTTTTGTTTGAGCAAGCAACTAAGAGCTATCTACCTACTCGAAAGGTTTGTTCTTTTCATATTTCCTTTAGATAGTGCTATACTACTATTAGTGAGTAGGTAGCCCTATCATTGGATGTGTTTGAGGGATAAGCGAGGGTCATCGTACAGTCATAAAGGAAACTTGTAGGATGCTTTAGCAATTTATAATAAGGGACTAGATCATTTACCGAAAGGCAACATCGAAGGGTCATTTAGGGACTATGATCTTTTTAACCAAGGGTCTTTGCTAAAGCGTCGCACGTTCGAGGGACATGACTGCTTTATTCTGAAGGCAATAAGTGAGAGTACCTTAGAGGTGCACGTGTGCGAGTGTGTTGTGTTTCATTTATTTATCTTCGGATATTAAGTTTTCTAGCGTTTGCTTTTAATCTTATCATACAATCCTATTAGGCTAAATAGTTAATATCAGTACGAAAAAATAAAGTGCGGAATTTAAAGCTACGCTATTACATGGCTTCGGGGAGGGGTGTTGTACCCCAAAATTTGCCCTCTCATTTTGTTAAGGGCATGCTCATTAAGGTCCTTATTTGCTCAAGGTTGACCAAGAATTGATCAGCCAAATTCTCCCCTTGAGCAATGGGTTTCCATCTAAAGTTTCACCTCTCACAAAGAATTTTGGTTTGCAAGGGCTTCAAATGATTTTCATGGCACCATATAGGCCTCAGCATAATGGCATAGCTGAAAGAAAGAAAAGAAGTGTGCCTGACAAAGTGTAGATCGAAGGCTGAAGATATTCCTAAGTGCTTTTGGGTCGAAGCAGCTTCGACAGCAATATGCAGGCTAATTTGAAACATCCAAGGAAGACTAGATCAAAAGAAAGCATGAGGAGGCTTTTCCTAAAGTCTTCGATTGGAAGAGCTAGTAAAGTCATCGAAGGGTTTTGCTTTCGAACCACTGAAATATAAGTTATTCGAAATATTCAAGGAAGATTAGATCGAAAGAAAGCGCGTGAGGAGGTTTTTTCTAAATTCTTCGATTGGAAGAGCTAGTAAAGGCGTCGAAGGGTGCTGTTTTCGAATCATGGAAATATAAGCTATTCGAAGCACTACAAGAAAATACCTTTTGACTGGCACGTTGTTTGAATGGGAACTTTGAAAACATGTGGAAGGCGCATGATTCGAAGGACATGCCATCTTCAAGCATGGCTTGATCAAAGGATAATTTGAGATGAATCAGCCAAGTATAAGTCACTTCAGAGCTTGTGGCATGTACCTGAACAAATGTTGGATGTTTGAAGAGAAGTTATGATGCTCTTATGTTACCCTTCGATTGGTGCATACAAGCTGTATATCCAAAGAAAACATGTGGAGAGCTCATGATTCGAAGGACATGCCATCTTCAAGCATGGTGTGGTCGAAGGACAGTCAGAGCTTCTGGAATGTACCTAAACAGGTGTGGAGAAGTTCTGATGCTCTTAGGTTACCCTTCGATTGGTGCAATACAAGCTATATTCACCAACCGAAGGTGGACTAATGTGCAACAAAGTTGTTTCGTGTAGGCAAGCAAAGACATAAGCAAAGGGCGGGAGTTAGAATCGAAGGGCCACATGCATAATTACATTCGAAGTAAATAACAAATTGAAGCTTCGACAGGCCAGAAGGAAGTGTTCGATTGGGCTAGTTTGATATTTTAAGATCAAGCAGCTAAGGCAAATAGTGGCTCAATCAAAGAAGCCACAATGATGAGGCCTTGAGCCATTCAAATTGGAATTCAGAGCCACTCAAAGAACAAGGCTTGAGGGCATTTGAAAGAAGTCAAGGAGTAAAACCTGTCCAGGTTCATTCAAAACCCAAAATGGTACAAGATCATCAAAAATGGAAACTCTTTTAAGGCTTTCGATTCTGCCTTCAAAGCCTGGTTAATGGTTGATTCTTGCCATTTCCATTCACCACTTCCCCCTATAAATACATAGCTAAACGCGCAAGCAAAAGGTGGAGAGAAAAACATTTTTCCAGACACCCACACAATCAGCCGGATGAAACATTGCCACAAAAACATTTTTGCATAGACAAATCACACATTTCCTATTGAAGCTGCGTATACACTGCCTCAGAAAGCCACACCAAAAATTCCAAAATCTTCACAAAGTGATCCAAAATCGAAGCAACCTTTCCAGGCCTCTTCAATCTAAACAAGCGCTCCACTCACTCCCTGAAGGTTCCAGAAGACGTTTCCAAGCACTAGGCAGGTCCAACGCACGCAGGAGCATCACTCACACAATCTCTCTGTTGGTAATTTACTTTCGATCTCAAACTAGCTAAGTATGCAGTTTTAAATTCATATTAATCATACATTCATGTTATTGCTGATTTTTGTGATTGTTCCCATGTGTTACATACAAGTTTAAGTGCAGGGATAGGGTCGTGTCATTGCTAGGGCATGATCTGTATCTTCCTTCGAATATCATGATTCATGATGTTTCAAGATGAAATATCTTGCAATTCAGACTCAGGGGATTCGAACTAGGATGATGCAGCCACAGGCTACCGAATCCAAGACCAGATTCGACCCAAGTCTGGGATTTTGTTTTGTTTCTCTAACGAATTTCCTGCAGATCCATTGTTCCCAGATCGAAGGAGTATATTATGCACCATCATTCCCCTGCTGCCAGATGCTGGCCAATCCAGATCCAGTACCCCCAAATGTGCATTCCATCGTGCACCTTCGACCAGCTTCTTCATTGGATCGAAAGGGAGCTCTGGGCCTCTTTTTGATCCGGGCTTGCATTCTACAATTTTCACCCTTTCTTTTTTTTACTGCTTGGTCCATTTATTTTGTTTTTCTTCATTATTTTATTTCTTCTTGTTTTAATCAACATAAAAATCAAAAATCATTAAAAAAAACATTATGCTTAGTGTTTTCTTTTTGAGTTAAATTTTGTTAATTAATTAATTAATTATTTTAACCTTTTATTTAATTTAAAACTAAATAGACTTAGGATTTTAATTAAATCATTTTCCCAAAATAAAAGCAAACAAAAAGATTTCCTTTCACTTAGGATTTATACGTTATTTTCAATTCGCACGCATTTATTTACTTTTGCATTTTTTCATATTATTGTAACTGCTTACTGGTTTGTAATAGTTTAATCTAGGACTTTTACTTTATTGCTTTATTTTCTTCCCCATTTTGGACTTGTAAATTCCCCCTCTCCAAAGCCTTGTAATAGCATAGATTTAAATTCCCGCATTTTTATTTTCTGTAGATATATTAATTGTTAGATGTATGCCTAATAGGATTGCATGATAAGACTAAAAGTGAAAGTTAGCAAAACCTAACATCAAGATAAATAACTGAAACACAATACAATTGCACATGCGCGCCTTTAGGGTACTCTCACTTTGGTTGCCTTTGGAAAACAGTCACAACTCTTAAAACGTGAGATATTTTAGTGGCTACCCTCCGGTTTAAAAGATCATAAGTCCCCTGGTGACTCTCTCGACGTTGCCTCGGTAAAAATGATCTTAAAACCCTAGGGTAGTTACTAAAATTTCTTGCTCAATTGCCTTTGTAACTATAAAACATTCCTTCTAATGTCCCTCAAACATCCAACGACTAGGGCTACCTACTCACTAATAGTAGGATAGCACTGTCTAAAGGAAAAGAGGAAAAGAACGACCCTTTCGAGTAAATTAGATAGATGTTAGATGCTTGCTCAAACAATTTTACACTTACACAAAACAATTTTCAAAAACCTTTTCAAAACGCTTTATCAACACTCTTGAAGACTGATACAAGAGTTATCATAAAGAAAATTGCCTTACTATTGGCATTTCAAAAACACGCAAAGCACGAGGTATTTTTTTCAAATGAGCTAAGCATGTAAGAACCTGTAGATAACTACGGATGGAAAGGGTGCTAACACCTCCCCTTTTCATAATCTACCCTCCTGTACTCAGAAAACTCTCGAAAGGTATTTTTCTATTCTTTTCACCCTTTCCTCTGTTGGATAAAAGAAAAGTCGGTGGCGACTCTTGCAAACCGCAACATTTGCGAATATAAATGCAAAACTAGTATAACACTTGGTTCTTCCACCGTATCATAGAACTGCCAACTCTGTTGGGGGTGAAGAAAAAAGTGGGGTTACCTTAGAGATAGATAATTTTAAATTGCTTTCCTTGTTTGCTTTGCTTGCTTTACTTTTAAGGGTTTTGTTTGAGTTTACTTGTAAAGATCCTACACCCAGATCTGGGGCACCTTTTAGGTAAGTAGCAATAGATCATGGGGATTGTGCGGGGTATACCGACACGTTTGAAATGATAGCTACGTTAGTGTGATACATTTGTTGGTACCGGTAGCCCTTTAGTAGTCAAGGAGAATATGGGGCCGATGTATGGTGTCATGAAGCACCAACTAACCTTATAACCTTTAATTGAATAACTTGGCCATTAGGAAGTAGTGAGATAGCCGGCTTTGGTGCAGTCTGAAGTTGGTTGATACTCGATACTACGCTCATTGAGATCGGACTTTTGGGATATCTCGGTAGCCAATAAAGAGGTTTGCGCTGAAACAATGTCCGGTGAAGAAAGATCAGTGATATTCAGATTCCCTAGAACCCGGTTACTTTCTAGAATAGGTTGAACCAACTATACTTCAAGAGGGTACTTACCTATGGAATCCATGCAAGCCTAAACCTAAGGATTTGTTTGTGTGCTTGTATATATTTGTTTGTACATAACATCAAAACATTGGCATGCCACACTAACCATTTCAAGGACTTTTAGGACTTATCTTTGTGTCTGTTTTGTAAGACATGGCTCCCATTCGCAGAAATACTATCCAAGTCAACCTCGTAAGGGTGCCTCCTCAACTCAAAAAGTTGGCATCAAGGATCCCTGAGAATTCTCCATTCACCAAAAGACATGGTCAACTCCTCAATTTGGTCACCTCAAGCACTGATGAAGACATGGTGAAAGTTCTCTTTCAGTTCTTTGACCCTTTACATCATTGCTTTACATTTCCCGATTACCAGTTGGTGCCTACCATGGAAGAGTTTTTCAGTTATTGGGAGTGCTTATTCTCAATCAATTACCTTTCAACGGTATGTAAAGAGACCTAAATCCTAAGGAGATCGCTCAAGCCCTATATTTATAACGGTCAGACGTTGTGATAAATTAGGAAACAAGAAGCGGTGTCAAAGGTTTTCTAGCCAAGTTTTTGTTTGAGAAAGCTCACTATTTTTGGGATACTTTGGATTTACAAGACTTTGAATAGGTGTTGGCCCTTCTCATCTATGGGATGGTACTGTTCCCTAATCTGGACCAACTCATAGACGTGAATACGATCAAAGTTTTCATGTCTTGTAACCCAATGCCTACTTTACTTGGAGACATTTTGCACTCTTTTCACACTCGCACCGTAAAGAGAAGAAGAACCCTTATGTATTGCACTCCTCTGTTGGCTAGGTGGTTTATTCCGCACCTACCTCGATATGTGTTGAAGAATGAGCAAGACATGAGGTGGTCTAATAGGTTGATGTCCCTCACACATTCAGATATTCACTGCTTCCCTCGATCTGTGGAAGACGTTACCATTATTGACGGCTGTGGGGAATTCCCTAATGTCCCTCTCCTAGGAATTAGGGGAGGAATCACTTATAACCCTTGTTTGGCATTGCGATAGTTTGGGTATGCTAGAAGGGATGGTCCTCATAGTGCACTGGTTCATGGAATTGCATTCGACTATGAGAACGATATCCAAGGGTACCGTCAAGGGTTCATTCGGGCTTGGGGCATGGTGAACAAAGTGGATAGCAAGACTTTGGGGAATAAGAACTCTACCCCTTTGGAGCCTTATCTTAAGTGGGTGCGAGCACATGCTCAAAATCTCATGATGCCTTACCCTGCCATCCTACCTATCATTATGGAACCTATTGCTGAGAGAGATGTACCTCATACTATTCTCCATCCTAACATGCCGACTACTCTCGAGGAATTTCAAAGATCTTAGATTCAACTCAAAAAGGAACGAGACACCTTTGAAACCCAGTTCTACGCAAACGAGAAGAAGGTTTTGGAGCTTACAAGACAACTGCATGAAGAACAGAGTTTGAGTTCCTACATTGCACCAAAGAGGATGTGCTCATGGGAAGCCAGAGTCCTATTTGATTTAGGAGTTTTGTTTTATCTTTGTTTCTTTCATTGTAAGCCCAAGAGGCATCTTTGTAACCATTTAAACTTATGAATGCAAATAATGTTTATTCTCTCTTTGTCTAAGCAAATTTAAAATCTTAAAAGTCCTTGAAAACATTGCATAAGCATATCATGCATGTCATTACATAAGCAGGTATTTCGAGACATGTTTCTTATTCTTTTCGTTGTTTATTTCAGCAAAAATAAATGGCTCTTGAACAAACAGTTAAGGATCTTCAAGCTCAAAACGCTCAGTTCCAACAAATGTTCCTGGCTCTGGCTAAGGGGCAAGAAGATATGAAAGCTCTTATCATCAAGGAGAAGACAAAGAAGGAAAAGAAACTAGCTGGTGTATTGAATATGGGAAGAAGGTTCAAAGGACTGGCTAAGCGAGCTCTAGATTTCGCAACCCCATCAAACGAGGGGGACAATCAAGAAGAGAAGCCAACAGAAGAAAACAACAACCCCGGAACTGATGAAGAAGAGGCTAATTACTCTGAGGAACAATATCCCCCTACTGATGACAAGTATAAACAGTCGGAGGATCACCTCAATGCTATGGAGATTCAGAGGGTACCCAGTCTGGATTTGAAGAGTTAGGACTGGTATCAGGGGTGGTCATCCCACACAAATTCAAAGTTCCTGCATTTGCAAAGTATGACGGTGTCTCCTGTCCTAAGCTGCACTTAACGTCATATGTCAGGAAGATTCAACCCCACACTGCTGATAGGAATTTGTGGGTACATTTCTTCCAGGAAATTTTGTCAGGGACGCAGTTGGAATGGTTCTATCAGCTGGAAGGAACCAACATTCACAACTGGGAAGGTCTGGCTACTGCCTTCTACAGGCAGTACTAATATAATGTTGACCTTGCTCCAACCCGTACACAACTTTAAAGTATGTCTATGGGTTCTGGAGAGGGCTTCAAATATTATGCCCAGAAGTGGAGGGATCTTGCGGGAAGTGTCCAGCCTCCTCTGTCTGATAGAGAGCTGGTAGACATGTTCTTGGGCACTTTGTCCGGTCCATTTTTCAACCATATGATTGGAAGCTCCTTAGTTGGGTTTACTGAGCAGATATTGACTGGTGAGCGAGTAGAAACTGGTATCAAGAGTGGTAAGATCCAGAGAGATGCATCCTCAAGTACAGTAAGGAAACCATTCTCTGGGAAGAAAGAAGTAAGTGTTACCTACGGTCAGAGAAATCAAAGCAAGACTGAACACCGTCCAACGGTAAGAGCTATTATGATTTCTAATCCTGCATTAAACCCACAACAAAACAATCCGCGCAGACTGGATGTGCCCAGAAGACAGTTCACCCAGATTGACATGTCCTTATCTCAAGTTTTGCCACACATGTTAAAGTCTAATCTGGTTACTCTAAAGGAGGCTCCTAAAAATCCAAATACTGCGTCTCCCTGCTACAACCCAAATGCTTGATGTGCCTACCACTCTGATAGTCCATGGCATGATACAAATGATTGTTGGGCTCAGAAGAACAAAGTGAAAGATCTTATTGAGGCAAAGGAGATTGAGTTTGATCCTCGTAAGACCTCCAATGTCATAATTGCACCAATGCCCAAGCATGAACCAGGGGTCAGTGCTATTGATATTGTTTCCGCTACGGAAGATGATGTCAGTAATTGTGACCTGGACAATTGGATCTTTCCAAATATCAATGGTGGACACAACAATTGGGAGGCCAGGGATTTTATTCCCATTACTTTTATCTAAGAGTAACTGTCTTTTTGTTTTTTTCGGTATGTAATATTTGAACAATTGAAACTCAAAAATCCTTGTGTCTTACCCGAGGCACAATGGTCTATTTGTGAGGGTTATTACTTCATATTCATATGTCATTAATAAATCATTGGATGTTTTGCATACAAATTTTATGCTCTCTGTCTTTGTTTTTTGCTTTTACTTTATCAAAATAGCTATGTTCTCTTACACACACCCACATATCAAACTGCAGATCCACATCCACTCTGGATCCCATTGGTAACGGTTCTGCTATTGCCAATTATGACTTTGAAAATCCTATCTACCAAGTCGAGGACGAAGGTGAGGAAGATTGGGAAGTACCAAGAGAGCTTTCCAGACTGTTACAACGGGAGGAAAGGGAAATACAGCCTCATGAAGAGTCGGTTGAGACAGTGAACTTGGGTATCGAAGAGTATAAAAAGGAAGTCAAGATAGGTGCCGATATGGAGCATAGTGTCAAAGAGAGGTTAATTCAGATGCTACATGACTATGTTGAGGTCTTTTCCTGGTCATACAAAGACATGCCGAGACTTGACACTGATATTGTGGTTCATCGTCTGCCGACAAAAGAAGACTTCCCTCCAGTGAAACAAAAGGTTCTTCGTATGCGTCCTGAGATGTTAGAAAAGATCAAAGCCGAAGTCATGAAACATTTCAACACCGGTTTCTTAGCTATTACTTCTTATCCATAATGGGTTGCTAATGTTATTCTGGTGCCTAAGAGGGACGGTAAAGTACATATGTGTGTGGATTACAGAGATCTGAATAGGGCAAGCCCCAAGGATGACTTTCCGCTTCCCCATATTGATGTTCCGGTTGACAACACCGCACAATATAAGGTATTCTCCTTCATGGATGGTCTCTACGGGTACAATCAGATCAAAATGGCACCTGAGGACATAGAAAAAAACCACCTTCGTCACACAGTGGGGCACTTTCTGCTACAAAAATATGCCGTTTGGGTTAAAGAACGTCGGGGCAACCTATCAACGTGCCATGATAGCTTTGTTTCATGATATGATCCATCACGAGATAGAGGTATATGTTGATGATATGATAGCCAGGTCTCAGGCTGAAGAGGAGCACCTTGATCACCTGCAGAAGCTATTTGAAAGGCTAAAGAAGTACAAAATGAGGTTGAACCCGAATAAGTGCACTTTTGGGGTAAGATATGGTAAGCTCTTAGGCTTCATTGTCAGCGGCAAAGGTATTGAAGTAGATCCTGCAAAGTTTAAAGCTATACAAGAAATTCCAACTCCTCGCACTTAGAAGGAGGTCAGGGGATTCTTGGGACGTCTAAACTACATTGCCAGATTTGTTTCCCATATAACCGCTACTTATGAGCCAATATTCAAATTACTGAAGAAAGATCAAGCAGTGAAGTGGAATGATGATTGTCAGACCACCTTTGACAAAATCAAGGAATATCTTCAAGAGCCTCCAATTTTGTTACCGCCGGTTGAAGGGAGGCCTCTGATCATGTACTTAACAGTATTAGAGAACTCAATGGGGTGTGTGTTGGGGAAACATGACGAGTCTGGTCGAAAAGAGCATGCAATATACTACCTTAGCAAAAAGTTTATCGACTGTGAAACAAGATACTCACTGCTCGAGAAAACTTGTTGTGCTTTGGCATGGGCTGCTCGCCGACTGAGACAGTATATGTTGTCTCACACTACCTTGTTGATATCTAAAATGGATCCTATCAAATACATATTTGAGAAGCCCGCTCTCTCTGGAAGAATAGCAAGATGGAAAATGATCCTGACCGAATTTGGTATTCAGTACACAACCCAGAAAGCAATTAAAGGAAGTGTACTAGCTGATCATTTAGATCAACAGGCTGTAGACGACTACCAATCCATGAATTTTGAGTTCCGGGATGAGAACATCATGTTAGTAACCGATTGTGAAGAACCTGGACCGAATGAAGGACCTGAAAAAAGATCTCGATGGACTAAGGTTTTTGACTGGGCTTCCAACGCACTCGGCAATGGAATCGGTGTTGTGATCATATATCCCGAAGGCTGACATACTCCTTTCACTGACAGGCTATGTTTCAATTTTACCAACAATATGGCTGAATATGAAGCATGCATCATGGGTCTCAAAGCTGCTATCGACTCGAGGATCAAATTCTTGAGTGTATTTGGAGACTCGACCCTAGTAATCAGTCAAATCAATGGAGAATGGGACACAAAGCATCCTAATCTCATCCCTTATAGAGAGTATGTGTTGATACTGATTCCACATTTTGATGAAGTTACCTTTGAGCATTTTCCATGAGAGGAAAATCAACTAGGGGATGCACTAGCTACTATGTCATCCATGTTCAAGGTCAGGTGGGATAATGAAGCTCGTCAGATCACTATTGAGAGAATGGGCGAACCTGCATACTGTTACGAGGTTGATACTAAAGAAGTGGTGGAAAAACCTTGGTTCCATGAAGTCAAAAGATATCTCGAAGCCCAAGAGTATCCTGAGGAAGCTTCAGTAAATGATGAGAAGTTCCTAAGGAGGTTCTCCACCAAGTTCTTCTTCAATAACGAAATCCTCTACAAGCGCAACCACGATTCTACTTTTCTTCGATGTGTGGATAAGAGTGAAGCAGAGAGAGTTATGGCAGATTTTCATAAAGGCACCTTTGGCACCCACTCTAGAAGACACACAATGGCTAAAAAGATCCTACAGGAAGGATACTACTGGTCCACTATAGAGGCAGACTGTTATCAGCATTCCCGAACTTGTCACAAGTGCCAGATATATGCTGATAAAGTACATGTGCCCCCGGCCCCCTTGAACGTCTTGACTTCTCCCTGGCCATTCGCAATGTGGGGCATCAATATGATTGGAGAGATTAGACCTACAACTTCTAATGGGCACCACTTCATCCTCGTCGCCATTGATTACTTCACAAAGTGGGTCGAGGCAGCCTCTTTTGCTTTTGTTACCAAGAACATTGTGGCCCGATTCATCAGACATAACCTTATCTGTCGGTACAATATTCCAGAAAGAATCATTATGGATAATGGAACCAATCTCAATAACATTATGATCACTGAGCTCTGCGCGCAATTCAAAATCTAGCATCATAACTCTTCTCCTTATCGGCTGAAGATGAATGGCGCTGTAGAGGCTGCTAATAAAAACATCAAAAAGATCATACAGAAGATAACAGTGACATATAAAGACTGGCACGAGATGTTACCATTTTCTCTTCATGGTTACCATACCACAGTGCGCACATCAACTGGGGCAACTCCTTTCTCTCTGGTATACAGCATGGAAGTTTTCCTACCCATTAAAGTCCAGATCCCTTCCTTGAGAATCATGAAGGACACAGGTTTGAATGAATACAAATGGGTTTAGACTCGACTTGACCAATTGAACCTGATTGATGAGAAGAGGCTCATGGCTATCTGCCATGGTCAGATGTACCAGAAACATATGATTAAAGCTTTTAACAAGAAGTTCAGACGTCAAGTATATCATGCCGGTAACCTAGTAATCAAGCGCATCATACTGCCGCAAGATGATCCCAGGGGAAAAGGAACTCCTACATACAAAGGGCCATTTGTGATCAAGAACATTTTTTCTGGTGGAGCTATGATCTTAACCAATATGGACGGTGATGACCTTTTGCACCCTGTAAATGATTACATAATTTAAAGATACTACACATGAACAAAGACCCGCTAGGTTGACTGGCCTAGGCAAAAATAAGGGCATCCTGGCGAACCAAAGGGGTTTAGACAAAAATTAGGGATATACATATGGAAAAAACTGTACACCCAGCAAGTCAAAAACCTGAAAAGGCGGCTTGGGCAAAAAAGGGTATCCCGGTGGACTAAAAACCCGAAAGGGCGGTCCAGGAAAAAGTTAGGGATTTAAAGTGTATAACTATGTCCCGTTGGATCACCTTACAGCCAATCTTCGATAATGACTATCAAGCTCAAATGGTAATAATCAATCCAGTCAGCTTCGGACAAGCAGCAAAGAGATGAGACGCTCAAAGACATAAAGGCAATAGCAGAATGAGAACCCAATGGGATTATTTCACATAGCTATTTCTCTATGTATACTATTTTTTATAGTTTTCATTCTTACGATGACATTCTCTTACTAGGATGTTCGTCTCCTTATACAAAAAACGCTTATTTAAATTAATACAAAAATTATCCTTTTGAAAGTTCAAAACTACTTGTTTTTATTTTTGTTTTGTTTGCAAAAACGTCCAGTGATTATTTTTGAACATATGCATTTGAATGTGATTACCTTTTACAAAAAACAGAAAGACAGTTACTAAGGGCTTTAAGAAATAGGACAATGTCTAAAGGCCATTTGTAAATCCTCGCAGATACTTTCTCCAGCAGGTACTGAAGCAGGGGCATCCTACTATAAAGTCACTGCCATATCCTCAGCATACCACCTAATGATGTCAAGTGTTCTTATATCCCCGATGGAGAAAAAATTTTCAATTACTCGCCCGGCATCTCAAAGAACGCCTTAGCCTGGTTCACAAGCCTCTTGGGTTTCCCCCAACAGGTTTCATAAAAAAATCCCCAAGCGGTTTACGGAGTTTCCCTTCCCCAATAGAGTTTATTTCTCTAACAACGGAAATCTGTCTCTCAGCATTTCAACTTCAATAAAATTTGAAGACTTACACTCTTCATCCCCAGTAATAGTCAGGGATTTATTTTCCCCAATTCAGCAACATTGCAGTAGAACAACTGATACGTTCATACATTGTATTAATACATCATTCTACAAACATCATAGCATATGCACCACAAATGCATATATCACAATCTCATTTATTTTGAGAACATCGTTACCCGATGCATCTCATGCATCATGACACTGCATACAACTGACTCTTTACCTTTTTCAGGAAAGTTAGCAAGCAGACAAATATCATCACCAATTTTCAACAGTTCTAGATTAATTCCTGAAACTAGACAGGACAACTATCTGTGAACGACTGATTATAGATTAATACATGAAACCAGACATGACAACTATCTACACGAGCATATTAAAGATTAACTCCCGAAACAAGACGGGGAAACTATCTTCCTTTCTCTTAGGTCAGAGATTAATTCCTAAAATAGGCCAGGGCAACTATCTCAACGACCAACACAAAAGAAAGTTCCAGATTGATACCTGAAACAAGACAGAACAACTATCTGTGAACGACTGATTATATATTAATACCTGAAACCAGACAGGACAACTATCTAGATGAGCAGATTGAAGATTAACTCCTGAAACAAGATAGGGAAACTATCTTCCTTTCTATTAGGTTAGACATTAATTCCTGAAACCAGACAGGGCATCTATCTCAACGACCAACACAAAGCAAGTTCCAGATTAACACCTGGAACAAGACATGACCACTATCTGTGAGCGACTGATCGTAGGTTAATACCTGAAACCAGACATGACAACTATCTACATGATCAGATTGAAGATTAACTTCTGAAACAAGACGGGGAAACTATCTTTCGTTCGCAACTAGGTCAGAGATTAATTCCTGAAACCAGACAGGGAAACTATCTCAACGACCAACACAAAGCAAGTTCCAGATTAATACCTGAAACAAGACATGACAATTAACTGTGAACTATTGATGGTGGATCAATTCCCGAAACAAGACGGGGTGACTATCTACACGATCATCTTGAAGCAATCTTACCCGGATTCCTTCTCGCAATTTTCAGATGTAGTTTAACACAGGCTCATCTTGAAGCAATCTTACACTGATTCCTTCTCATATATCTCCAGATGAAGTCTAACATAGACTCATCCTGAAGCAGCCCTACACAGGCTCCTTCTAATGCATTTCCAGATAACATTTAATTTTCATTCTCCCTAACAAGTTACTGTGAAGCCTGGATTTCAACCAGAAAACAAATAACTTTCATCTCTCCAGTCCAGAGATAATTCCTCATTAGAGCTATGGACAACTAAAGCTCCTAGACTCTATTCCCCACAGAGTTTTCCTCAAGCAGGAAAACAATAGAAATCAACATTCCCCAGTGGAGTCCTCCTCAGACAACAGGAACAGGAATCCCCATAAAGAGACCTCTTATGAAGTCAGCATCTACTCTAGATGGCATATTTAAGCCCATCTCCGATAAATCTCAGTCATCTTCTCCAAATGGCATATGTAAGCCCATTCTTGACATCATCAACCAATGGCGTTACTTCATGTGAGTGCAAATTTCTGGTCACTCTAGTGTTCAATCATCTTCCACCTTCAGATCACGAAAGGCAGACAAGCCAATCTACATCTTCAGGTTTAAGAAGATTGAATAGGGGTAGCTGTTGTACCCCAAAATTTTCCCTCCCATTTTGTTCAGGGCATGCTCATTAAGGTCCTCATTTGCTCAAGGTTGACCAAGAATTAATCAGACAAATTATCCCCTTAAGCAATGGGTTTCCATCTAAAGTTTCACCACTCATAAAGAATTTTGGTTTGCAAGGGCTTCAAATGATTATCATGGCACCATATAGGCCTCAGCATAATGGCATAGCTGAAAGAAAGAAAATAAGTGTGCCTGACAAAGTGTAGATCGAAGGCTGAAGATATGCCTAAGGGCTTTTGGGTCAAAGCAGCTTCGACAATAATATGCAGGCTAATTTGAAACATCCAAGGAAGACTAGATCGAAAGAAAGCATGAGGAGGCTTTTTCTGAAGTCTTCGATTGGAAGAGCTAGTAAACTCATATAAGGGTTTTGTTTTTGAACCACTGAAATATAAGTTATTCGAAATATCCAAGGAAGACTAGATCGAAAGAAAGCATGTGAGGAGGTTTTTTCTAAAGTCTTCAATTGCAAGAGCTAGTAAAGGCATCAGAGGGTGTTGTTTTCGAATCATGGAAATATAAGCTATTCGAAGCACTACAAGAAAAGACCTTTCGACTGGCACATTGTTTGAATGGGCACTTTGAAAACATGTGGATGGCTCATGATTTGAAGGGCATGTCATCTTCAAGCATGGCTTGTGTGATACGGTGGCAGAACCGACTATTTGACGTTGGTTTGCATTTTGCATTGTGTTTGCAAAATGTCGCGGTAAGCAAGAGTCGCCACCGACTTTTATTTCATCCAACCGGAAAGGAAAAAAGTACATAAAAAATCCTTTTTCGAGATAATCTGAGTACGGGGGTAGATTATATAGCCAAAAACCCGGGGAAAAGCGATAAGTAAAAGCCCTAAATTAAACTATTACAAACCATGAACAGTTACAAAAATATTGTCAAAATAAATAATAAGTGCGCGATGAATCAAATACGAGACGATTAGGGTTTTGACCCTTGACTAAACCTATTTGCGATTGATTAAAAAAAAGATGTTTTTGTCATGTTTTGTTATTTGAGAAAGAAAGAAAAATTAAATCAAGAGTTAACCTAATTTTCTGATCGAATTTCAATTGTGAAAGAAATTAAAGTTGCCCTAAATTGATTAAACTAATTAATAAAAAAACATTTATTAAGAAAATAAATCTTTTTTGTGATTTTTGATTGGTTAATAACTTTTGGTGTTGATAAAAACACAGAATAATTAAAGAAAAGAAATTAAAGAAAAATAATGGAAATAACCAAGTGGGCCTGCTGTCAGCAGATCTGGTTCTGGCTGATGGGTCCAGAAGATGACAATCATAAGAAGATGAGGTGCGCTAGATCTAACACTGGCTGATGGATCCAGAAGATGCTGAACCTCAAAAGATGAGGTATACTGGATCTGGTGGCTGGTGGATCAGAAGATGCTGAACCTCAGAAGATGAGGTATACTGGATCTGGCCCTGGTGGATCAGAAGATGCTGAACCTCAGAAAATGAGGTATACTAGATCTGGCCCTGGTGGATCAGAAGATGCTGAACCTCAGAAGATGAGGTATACTGGATCTTGCCCTGGTGGATCAGAAGATGCTGAACCTCAGAAGATGTATGTGTGCTGGATCTGATGAAAACAATGAATAAAATGCAAAAAAGCTCACGCCTGGGATCGAACCCAGAACAATGAGCTTCTGACTTCCTTCTTTTGACCAACTACGCTGGATATTAACTTGTTAATACAATAAAATAATATATCAGAAAGAATAGGTTTCTGGCCAGAATAACGCGCCAGAATTTAAACCAGTCAGACAGGTTGTGACACGCTGTTATCTTCTTCCTTGGGACCGTCGTTTTAGGTTTTGAACCTTTACCTACAGACGCAGGCCTGTTGCTGCAACCTGTGTCATTCAAGAATCAAGCATATGCAATATAAATTCAATTGGGGACCATAGATCAGCTGGGTTTGAAATTCTGATCGTCATGGTACCCATTATCAGGCCTAATTTCGCTTGAAAACCAAAACCCCAAATTGGAGCACGAAACCCTAACAATGGCAAAAGCTTATTCCTGCACTGTAAATTAAATCAAACTATCCAGAAACATTGCAAACATGACGATGAATACAAATATGTAATTTAAACATGCCAAATATGCAAGAATTACAGTAATCAAATTTGGATATTTGTGCAAACCGTAAGCGTGATAGGGGGTGATTCTGGATTTCTAACGCCTGCGAATGACTGGGAATGCTTCCTGAGATGTCCTGGAACAGGTTGCTGGCCTTGAATTGCTCTCAAAGGTCTTCTATCCTGAAATCAGAACTTCACTTTTTGTCAAGATTTTTTTGAATTTTGTTCTTACAGTCTCACGCCTTCAACCTCCCTCTTGATCTTCCAAGCTTTCTTATATAACCTAGAGTGAATTAGGTTAACAAACTTGGATTAAATCTTTGCATTTATCCAAGATTTGATTTGAATTTTAATGCATATGATATCTTTCTATTTTCATGCCAATCATGCTTTTCTTGTACCAATTGCTATTGATATCATTTGATTCTTATACGCCAGCACTATGAGCTCATGATTCTGTCCACAGATCCAATCAAAACAAATCTTTGCTATTATTTACCAATTATTTGATTTAATTCAATTTTTAATAAATCAAAAATCAAAAATAAAATCAATAATGAAGCAAATAATATGTGAGTGCACATTTGTGTCGTGGATCATATTATAAGTGAGGTGCAAGCATAAATAATTAGGCCCATTTAGCAAAAAATGCAAATTTGAGCACATTTGACTTTGGCAATTTTGCAAAAATGGTCAACTTGGCCAATGCACAACTCTCTCAATTTTGACCCTAGTGAGGTGTTCTTGGACTTTTTAGAAATCTCAAGATGTCCTCTAAGCAACCATTTTGGTCTCATCTTAATTGAGTCTTCCATGTTCATGTACGAAGCTTTGAACCAAAAGGTGTTTTTGTTGACTTTCCAAAATGACCTATAATGTCAAAATTCATATCTTTTTGTGAGTGCATATTTTGAACTTTGGAGCTGAAGATGAATTGTAGGGAATTGCATCCTCTTTAAAATTAGATTTGTATGGGTAATTTCTGATAAATTATGAGAAAGTTATGTTTGGTCAAAGTTGAGTTGACTTTTCCTATAAAACCCTAATTTGGCAACTTTTGGGTTTTGATGAAATGTGAGCAATCCTTGAGGAATCATGATCAACCCTTGATATAATGATGGATAATACTTCAAAATGAGGATATTGACCAAAAATCTTGAAGTTTGACTGTATGTGGGCCACAGTTGACTTTTGACCTAACATAGTTGATTTTCAAGCATTTGGGCAATTGACTGAGCAAACTTCCTCTGCAAGGCTTGCAACTTGGCATGGATGATCTTGAGAACATATTAAGACAATGTTGAGCATTTGAGTCCTTTGTGGTTCATATATCCTGATGAAAAATGAAACCCTAATTTGAGGTAGACTGTCTTAGGAGAGAGTTTGTTTGGTAACTCTTGAACTTCCTTGAGCAATTTGGGGACCTCACATGACATTTGTTGAGAGATATGGGAGGGAAAATTTTGGGGTACAATAGCTGCCCATGTTCAATCTTCTTAAACCTGAGGATGTAGATTGGCCCATCTGCCTTTCGTGATCTGAAGTTGGAAGATGATTGAACACTAGAGTGCCTAGAAATTTACACTCGCATGAAGTGATACTTGACTTGCGATATCGGGAATGGGCTTATAGATGCCATTTGGAAGTCGATGACGGAAGATGGGCTTAAAGATGCCATCCGAAGAGGTGTTGATCGCATAAGAGATTCCTTTGCGAGATCTTGTATAGCCGTTGTTGAGGAGGACTTCATTGGGGAATGCTGGTCTCTGTCTTGAGAGAAATAGAGTTTTAGGAGCTTCAGTTGTCTGTTACTCTACTGGGGAATAATTCCAGTTTGGGAAACGGAAGTGAACTATGTGTTTGGTCGGGGTATATGCTGCACTGCAACTTACTGGGGAAATGCGAAACCAATCGTGTTTGATCGGGTCCCGGTCTTACAGTGTTGTGGACTGCTGTCTGGGGATAAGAGAGGCAGAACCCGGATAATAAGGTTATGAGAAGGAACCTGGATAGTAGGTTTACTTCGACATGAAAGCTTGGATAGTAGGGCTGCGCAAAGGAACCTGGATAGTAGGGTTACTTCGACATGAAAGCCTGAATAGTAGGGCTGTGAGAAGGAACCTGGATAGTAGGGTTACTTCGACATGAAAGCCTGGATAGTAGGGCTTGAGAAGGAACCTGGATAGTAGGGTTACTTAGACATGAAAGCTTGGATAGTAGGGCTTGAGAAGGAACCTAGATAGTAGGGTTACTTCGACATGAAAGCCTGGATAGTAGGGCTTGAGAAGGAACCTGGATAGTAGGGTTACTTCGACATGAAAGCCTGGATAGTGGGGCTGTGGGAAGGAACCTGGATAGTAGGGTTACTTCGATATGAAGAAGCCTGGATAGTAGGGCTTGAGAAGGAACCTGGATAGTAGGGTTACTTCGATATGAAAGCCTGGATAGTAGGGAACATGGGTAAGGTTGTTCTTGTCGCGCCGATGATTACTCTGTTTAGCTTCGAGTGTTGATCATGGACCTGCTGGAAGTTGCTAATAATAATTGTCTTTCCTGAAAGAAATACAGGGTTAGTTATGTGTGATGCATGAGATGCATTGTATAATGACGTTCTCAAAGTAAATGAGACTATGTTATATGTGATGTATGCACATGTCATGATGTATGAACATTAAATGCTGACATAATAATCTGAGTCCGGGAAAATAAATCCCTGACTGTTGTTTGGAGAGTGTGAGAAATGGTATTCTTGACTGTTATAACAAACCATAGTTCCTATGCTTCTATTAAGGATGGTGAACAACGATGACTATGTTGGGGATTTTCCCCTTGGCTGGTAAATATTATGCCGGACGACACTCTGTCTGAGGATAACTCTGCGGGGAATAACTCTGTTGGAGAGGAGATACTTTGTTGATAGATCTGCTGATTTGGAGAAATAAACTCAACTGGGGATGAATTTTCGTTGCTGGAGATAATGAGTTCTGTTGGAGATTGAATTTCTTCTTGTGAGAGAAATAAACTCTGCTTGGGGAAAATTTTATCGACTCACTCGTGATTGTGAACCTCAGCTAGGGAGAGTTGTGTCCTGTTCGGGAAAGATTACACCACTGTCTTTGGATACTTTTTATTCTATGGGGAATATAGGTACCACTGCTCATATTCTCAAGCTGGCTCTATCCCTGTACCTGATGGGAAGAGTAACTGTAGGGTTTGGGAACTTCTTGTTTTCCTTGTTCCTGGAATTACGAGTAATCATATTTTGTTTCTCATGTAAATATTTATGAGCAGCAATTATTTTCAAATGCATATATCAAAAATGAATCATTGGACGTTCTTGCAAAACAAAATAGAAAAAGAAAAACAAGTTGAAATTTCTTGTGAAAATGAATTGTATTGATTTTTTGAAGTTAGCCCTTAATAGGCATTTTTGTACAAAGAGGCTGACATCCTAGTAAGAGAACGCCGCTGAAAGATAGAAATTACAATTTGTGTTAAAGAAAGAAAAAACAGCTATGTGAAACAATCCCATTAGGTTCCAACTCTGCTATTGCCTTTATATCTTCAAGCATCTCATCACTTCGCTGCTTAGTAGAAGGTTGATCAGATTGATTGGCGTTGTCCGAGCTTGATAGTCGATACTGAAATCTGGTTGCGAGATGATCCAATGAGACATAGTGTTACACTTTAATCCCTAATTTTTGCCTAGACCGCCCTTTCGGGTTTTCAGTCCACCGAGATACCCTTTTTTGCCCAAGTCGCCTTTTCAGGTTTTCGACTTCCCGGGTGTACAGTTTTTTTCATTTTCATCCCTTACTTTTACCCGAACCCTTTTGGTTCGCCGGGAAGCCCTTATTTTTGCCTAGGCCAGTCAACCTAGCGGGTCTTTGATTATGCGTAGTATCTTTTCATTATGTCTGCATTGACGGGGTGAGGAAGGTCGTCACCATCCATGGTGGTTAGAATCATAGCTTCTCCTGAGAAAATGTTCTTAACCACAAATGGCCCTTCGTATGTGGGGGTCCATTTCCCCTAGGATAACCTTGCGGTAGTATGATGCGTTTGATCACTAGATCCCCGACTTGATATTCTTGACGTCTGACTTTCTTGTTAAAAGCCTTGATCATTTGCTTTTGATACGTCTGACCATGATAGATAGCAGTAATTCTCTTTTCATTTATTAGATTCAGCTGATCAAGTCGGGTTTGGATCCAGTCGTCTTCCTTCAAACCCGCATCCTTCATAATCCTGAGAGAGGGTATTTAGACTTTGATGGGTAGGACTGCCTCCATGTAATACACCAAAGAGTAGGGTGTTTCCCCTGTCGACGTCCGTGCTGAGGTACGGTACCCACGAAGAGCGAATGGTAACATCTCGTGCCAGTCTTTATATGTCATTGTCATCTTCTGCACAATCTTTTTGATGTTCTTGTTAGCCGCTTCGACAGCTCCAGTCATCTTTGGCCGGTAGGGAGAAGAGTTATGATGCTGAATCTTGAACTGTTTGCAGAGTTCGGTAATCATCGTTTTGTTGAGATTTATGCCATTGTCAGTAATAATTCTCTCTGGGACACCATATCGACATATCAGATTGTGTCGGATGAACCGTGCCACGATGTTCTTGGTTACTGTAGCAAAGGAAGTTGCCTCAACCCACTTTTTAAAATAATCAATTGCTACCAGAATGAAACGATGCCCGTTAGACGCAGTAGGTCTGATCTCACCAATCATGTCGATTCCCCACATTGCAAAGGGCCAATGAGCTATCAAAACATTCAGGGGAACCGGAGGTACATGCACCTTATCAGCATAGACTTGGCATTTATGACAGGTTCGAGAGTGCTGATAACAATCGGCTTCCATAGTGGACCAGTAATATCCTGCCCGTAGGATTTTCTTAGCCATGGTATGTCCACTGGAATGAGTTCCGAAGGTACCTTCATGCAACTCTGCCATGATCCTTTCTGCCTCGCTCTTATTTACACACCGCAGTAAGGTTGAATCATGGTTACGCTTATAGAGGATTCTGTTACTGATGTAGAACTTCGCAGAAAACCTTCTCAGAAACTTCTTATCATTAACAGATGCCCCCCCGGGGTATTCTTGAGCCTCAAGATACCTCTTTACCTCGTGAAACCAGGGTTTATCTGCTACCTCTTCAGTCTCAATGTCACAGCAATGTGCGGGTTCGTCCAACCTCTCAATGGTAATCTGGGGCGCTTCATTGTCCCACCTAACTTTGAACATAGAATACATGGTAGCTAACGCGTCCGCCAACTGGTTCTCTTCTCGTGGGAATTTTTCAAAGGTTATCTCCTCAAAGTGTGGGAGCAATGTCAATACATATTCTTTGTAAGGAATAAGATTCGGGTGCTTCGTATCCCACTCTCCCTTGATCTGAATTATCACTAGTGCAGAATCTCCGAATACACTCAAGAACTTAATCCTCGGGTCAATAGCAGCTTGAAGACCCATGATACATGCCTCATACTCCGCCATATTGTTGGTGCAGTTAAAACATAATCGGGCGGTGAACGGAGTATGACAGCCCTCAGGAGATATGATTACAGCGCCAATGCCATTACCCAATGCGTTCGAGGCTCCATTAAAATACATAGACCATCGGGATCCCTCCTCGGGTCCTTCATCTGGTCCAGGTTCTTCACAATCGATTACCAACATGATGTTCTCATCTGGGAACTCGAAATTCATGGACTGGTAGTCATCCACGGCCTGATGCGCCAAATGATCCGCTAATACACTTCCCTTGATTGCTTTCTGGGTCGTGTATTGGATATCGTATTCGGTTAAGATCATATGCCATCACGCTATTCTTCCGGAGAGAGCGGCCTTCTCGAAGATGTACTTGATCGGATCCATCTTAGATATCAGCAAAGTGGTGTGGGTCAACATATATTGTCTCAATCGGCGAGCAGCCCATGCCAAAGTGCAGCATGTTTTCTCGAGCAGTGAGTATCTTGTCTCACAGTCAGTAAACTTTTTGCTAAGGTAGTATACTGCGTGCTCTTTTCGACCAGACTCGTCATGCTGCCCTAGCACACACCCCATTGAATTGTCTAACAATGTTAAGTACATTATCAAAGGTCTTCCTTCAATCAGAGGCATCAGAATTGGTGGTTCTTGAAGGTATTCCTTGATTCTTTTGAAGGCAGTCTGGAATTCGTCATTCCATTTTACTACTTGATCTTTCTTCAGGAGCTTGAAGATTGGGTCACAAGTAGCAGTTAAATGGGAAATGAACCTGGCAATGTATTTTAGGCGTCCCAAAAAGCCTCTAACCTCCTTCTCAGTGCGAGGAGTCATAATCTCTTGTATAGCCTTTACTTTTGCAGGGTCCACCTGAATGCCCTTGTCCCTAACAACGAAACCCCGTAGTTTTCTAGACCTTACCCCGAAGGTGCACTTGTTCGGATTCAACCTCAGCTTGTATGTCTTCAACCTATCAAATAGCTTTTGTAAATGATCAAGGTGTTCTTCCTCAGTTTGAGACCTGGCTATCATGTCATCAACATATACCTCTATCTCATGGTGAATCATGTCATGAAATAAGGCGACCATGGCTCGCTGATAGGTTTCCCCAACATTCTTTAATACAAACGGCATCACTTTGTAGCAGAAAGTGCCCCATTGCATGATGAAGGTTGCCTCCTCCATATCTTCGGGTGCCATTTTGATCTGATTGTAACCAGAGAAACCATCCATGAAGGAAAAGATCTTGTGCTGCATGGTGTTGTCAACTAGGACATCAATGTGGGGGAGCGGAAAGTCATCTTTGGGGCTTGCCCTATTCAGATCTCTGTAGTCCATGCACATCTGTACCTTACCGTCTTTTTTAGGTAATGACACCACGTTGGCTGCCCATTAGGGGTAAGAAGTGACAGCTAAGAACCCAACATTGAATTGCTTCATAACCTCTGCTTTGATCTTCTCTGACATTTTATGGCGCATGCGACAGACCTTCTGCTTTACCGGAGGGCAATCTTCTTTAGTTGGTAGTCGGTGAACAACGATATCCATATCTAGTCCTGGCATGTCTTCATATGACCAGGCAAAGATCTCGACATAGTCATGCAACATTTATATCAACCGCCATTTGACATTAAGCTCCAAATTTGTGCCGATCTTGACTTCTTTTCTGTCTACCTTTGTGCCCAAGTTTATTGTCTCAACTGGCTCTTCATGAGGCTGTATAGCCCTCTCTTCCTGCTGTAACAGTCTAGCAAGTTCTCCAGGTACCTCACAATCTTCCTCACCTTCGTCCTCGGCTTGGTTGATCGGATTTTCGAAGTTATAATTGGAAATAGCAGAACTGTTATCAATGGGATCCAAAGTGGATACGGATATGTAGTTTGATATGTGAGTGTGTGTAAGAGAACAGATGTATTGATAAAGTAAAAAGCAGAAAAGAAAAATAGAGAGCACAAAATTTGTATGCAAAAACGTCTAATGTTTTATTGATGACATATGATAATGACATATAATAACCCTCACAAATAAACCATTGTGCCTCGGGTAAGACACAAGGCTATAGAGTTTATATTGTCTATTACAAATCCGAAAAACAAGCAAGACAATTACTGTTGAACAAAAGTAATCGGCACAAAATATTTGGTCGTCCAGTTACTAGGTCCACCGTTGGTAGTAGGGTAGATCCAACTGTCTATATCAGAATCCTTATCATTGTCTTCTATGGCATTGACCCCATGATTGACAATGCGTAGGGGAGGTCCTCCAGCCCGATCATGTCGAACAGCCCTTTAAACTCCTGAAGTAAAGCCCAAACCAAATTTGTCAGTTGTATAAGGAAAATCAGGGAGTTGTCCCCAAATGGTACACCCACCTTCTTCAACTACTGCTCTGGCGTCCTTGAGAGAAGTCGTCTTCAAAGGAGGTCTGGTGATCTTTGGCACACTAGTAATAGTCTCGTTGATGCCATAGTCTGGGGAACCTCTTCAAAAATTTGGAAAGGGGTCTCTATGAACTCACCGTCCATTTCCACATACTTGAAAGAGTTCAAATGGCTTACCATATACTTCTCTTCACGATGCACGGTGACAATCTTTCCCTTCACTGGATACTTCAACATTTGGTGCAGCGTAGAAGTAACGGCTCCAGCTTCATGGACCCAAGGACGACCCAATAAACAAGAATAAGATGGCCTGATATCCATCATGTAGAAGGTGGATTCAAAGGTCTGGGAACCCACTTTGACAGGGATGTCCACCTCCCCGTGCACCATTATTTTTGAACCGTCGAAAGTCCTCACCATAATGTTACTGGGCTTTAAGGTCAAACCTTCACAATCTAGCCTATCAAGAGCCTTCTTGGGCAGAACATTCAGTGATGATCCAGTGTCCACTAGCACATGGGCCATAGTAGTCCCCCTGCATTCGATCGAGACATGCAGAGCATCATTATGCTTTGTCCCCTTGGGTATCAAATTAGCATCAGAAAAACCCAACCCATTATCAGAAGTCAGATTGGCCACACGGTCCTTGAATTGGTCAGTGGAGGTTTCTTGCGGCACATGTGCAGTCCTGAGAAATGTAACCAAAGCCTTCGCATGGGCCTCGGAACACAATAGCAGAGCCAGCATTGATATCTTCGATGGGGTCTTCCCTAGTTGTTCGACCACATTGTAGTCGCTCTTCTTGATTATCTTTAAAATCTCATCCATTTCTTGTTTAGAGGATTCCAAAATAACTTTTCTAGGTGCCTTCGTCTGGGTAGACTCACCTACAACTTCTTTGCCCTGAGTCCCAGATGACTCATCGGTAGGGGTAACAACTGGAGTAAGGATGGGAGTAGTAGCAGGAGTACTAGCCGAAACAATAGATGGAATAACAACAGGCTTAGAAACAGTCTTCGGGGAGATCTCGGGAGAGAAAACCCTTCCACTTCTAGTAATTTTGTTGGTCCCAACAATGTTACTGATATCGGGATCAGCCTCTTCAGTTTTTTCGTCTTTAATGGTTGACAAATCCTGCTTGACGCCATGGTAGTAAACGTCAGCACCATAATTCCAAGGAACACTTTGTCTGAGGAGTATGGTACAGGGCCAAGAAAAGTGATTATTAATGGAGCAACTCTTGCATAAGATGTAATCCTAACAAGTCTTTTGGAGGAGACCTTGGAAGGATTAGCGGAAATGGTTATGATAGCAACATCTTCATATAGAACAGTTGGAACCGAAGTCTTTTCGAACAAAATCTCTTTGTTATCCATCAGGCGTTGAACACCTGCTTTGAGCAAATAACAACCAGAAGGCGGAGATAAACACATGTGGCAACCTTCACCACAGCCCGGAAATAAACCGGCCAGCAACAAATTCTTCTTGACGGTCATGAGAGGAGTAGAAACTTCATCAATAGAAGTAATAAATAGATCAGTATCAACGGTATTAACACCACGGTTGTGCTTGGGCATGGGAGCAGTTATGACATTAGGCATCTCAGGAGCATCAAACTCAATCTCCTTTGCTTCGATCAGATCCTGTATCTTATTCTTCAGAGCCCAAAAGTCATTTGTATCGTGGAGTGGACTCTCAGAATGGTAAGCATACCGAGCGTTTGGATTGTAACGAGGAGATGTGGTGTTGGGGTTCTTGGGAGTCTCCCTTAAGGTTGCCAAATTAGATTTTAACAGATGGGGTAAAACCTCAGACAACGTCATATTGATCCAGGTGAACTGCCTTTGAGGTCTTTCTACCCTTGGCGGATTGTTTCGTTGTTGAGTAGCCACAGGCCTAGGTATCATCACAACCCCTACCGTTGGATGGTGCTCGGTTGTACTCTGACTTATTGGATTGTAAATAGCATTGATCTCCTTCTTACCCATGAATGGGTTTTCACTGTACTTGAAGAGGTATCTTTCTAGATCTTGCCACTTTGGATCCCAGCTTATACCCTTTCTCCAGTCAATATCAGTTCAGTAAAACCAGATAAGGAGCTACCAATCAAGTGATTAAAGAACGGACCGGATAGCGTACCAAGAAACATGTCCGCCAACTCCCTATCAGACAAAGGGGGTTGGACTCTCCCTGCCAAATCTCTCAACTTCTGAGCGTAGTCCTTAAAACCTTCGCTTGCACCCATAGACATACTCTAGAGTTGAGTACGGGTAAGAGCAAGGTCAGCATTATATTGATATTGCTTATAAAAAGCAGCAGCCAGATCTTCCCACTTGCGGACATTGATTCCCTCCAGCTGATAGAACCACTCAAGCTGAGTCCCGGACGGACTGTCTTGAAAGAAATGGACCCATAAGTTCCTATCAGCAGTGTGAGGCTGAATCTTCCTCACATAAGAACAGAGATGAAGCTTGGGACAAGAAACCCCACCATACTTTGCAAATACCAGAACCTTGAACTTCTGTGGGATGACAACCCCAGGTACCAAACCCAGCTCTTCAAAATCCAGCAAGGGTACTCTTTAGATCTCCATTGCATTCAGACAATCCTTTAACTATTTGTACCTTTCGTCGGCCGGAGGGTACTGCTCTTCATTGTAATTAGTGTCATTATCAGATTCCCATGGACTAGGGTCTTCCTCCCTTATCTCGCCCTCTTGATTCTCTCCTTCCTTGGATGAAGAGGTCAGATCAACCATTTGCTTCAATGGTCCCTTGAATCTTCTTCCAGGGTTTACCACACCAGCGGTCTTCTTCGCCTTCTTCTTTCTATCTTTCATAATAAGGGCCTTCAGATCTTCCTGCCCTTTAGCCAAAGCTATGAACATTTGCTGAAATTGGTCATTTTGTGCCTGGAGTTCCTTGATACTTTGTTAAGAAGTCATTATTGCTGAAATAAACAGCGAAGAAGATGAGAATCCTACTTTGAAACCTCTTTATGCAATGTCATGGATGATATGCGTATGCAATGATTTCAAGGATTCTTAAAGACTCAAATTTGCTTAAACAAAAGAAACACACATTACTTGTATTAATAAGTTTGAATTTTTACAAAGAGTTCCCTTTAGGCGTATAATCAAATAAAACAAAACTTAAAGCAAAAAGAAAATTAGGTTTCCCATAAGCGCGTCCTCTCTGGTGCAATGTAGGCGTTTATATTCCTCTCTTCATGAAGTAGCCTAGTGAGTTCCAGGACTTTCTTTTTGCTGGCGTAGAATTGAGCTTCAAACGTATCCCGCTCCTCCTTAAGTTGAACCCAGGATTTTTGTAACTCCTCATGATCAGTTGGCATGTCAGGATGAAGAACAAGATAAGGAGTGTCTCCTTCAGCAACCGATTCCATAATCATGGGTAGGATGGCGGGGTAAGGCATCATAAGACTTTGAGCACGGGCTCATACCCATTTGAGATAAGGCTCAAGAGGGATTGAATTCTTGTTCCCCAGTGTCTTGCTATCAACTCAATGTACCATACCCCAAGCTCGCATGGACCTTTTACGGTAACCCTGAGCATCATTCTCATAGTCAAAGGTGATTCCTTGGATAAGTATATCATGAGGACCATCCCTTCTCGCATATCTAAACTGTCGCAGTACCAAACAAGGATTATAAGTGATTCCTCCCCTAATTCCTAAGAGAGGGACATTAGGGAATTCTCCTCATCGATCAATGATGGTAACATTCTTCGAGGATCGAGGACACCAATGAATACCTGAATGTGTAAGAGTCATTAGCCTATGAGACCATCTCAAACCCTATTCATTCTTCAAGAAGGATCGGGGTAGGTGCGAAATAAACCACCTAGACAAAAGAGGAGTGCAACATAGAAGGGTCCCTCTTATCTTTATAGTACGAGTATGCAGAGAATGTAGGATATCTCCAAGCAGAGTAGGTACCAGATTGCATGACAGGAAAACCTTAACCATATTCACGTCTATGAGCTGGTCCAGATTAGGAAACAGTACCAACCCATAGATGAGAAGGGATAACACCTCTCAAAAGCTTGTAAGTCTAGGGTATCCCAAAAATGATGAGCTTTCTTGAACAAGAACTTAGCCAAAAAACCCTTGACACCTCTCCTGGTTTCCCAATTTTCTACTACGTCAGACTGTTGTAAGGATAGAGCTTTAGCAATATCTTCAGGTTTAGAGTCTCTTTCCATACCATTGAAAGGTACCTTATTAAGGATAGGCACCCCCAGTAACAGAGAAAACTCCTCCATAGTAGGCACTAGCTGGTAATCCGGAAAAGTGAAGCAGTGATGTAGAGGGTCAAAGAACTAAAAGAGAACTTTTAACATTTCTTCATCAGGGTTTGAGGTGACCAAGATGAGAAGTCGACCATGTCTTTAAGTGAAGGGAGAGCTTTCAGGAACCCTTGATACCAACTCCTTAAGCTGAGGAGGTACCTTTACCAGACTGACTTGGATAGTGAATCTGCGGGCGAGGGCCATGTCCTACAAAACAAGACAAAAATAAACCCTAAGAACCCTTGAAATGGTTAGTATGATATGCTATGTTATGATGTCATGATTATGCTCAGATATAGAAGATATAGCAAACACAAGCAAATCACACAAAGACCTTAGGTTTAAGGCTTGCATGGATTTTAAGGTAATACCCTCTTGAAGTTGGGTTGGTTCAACCTGTCCTAAATATAGTAACCGGGTTCTAAGGGATCTCAATATCACCGATCTTTCCCCCAAATTTCGTTCCGATAGACAATTGACTTTCCACCAAAGTAAACTCAAGAGTTAAGCCTCATTGAGTGTAGCATCGAGTATCAATCGAATTTGGGTTTACTCCAAAGACGACTATCTCACTACATCCTAAAAAGCCAAGTTGATCAATTAAGGTGCTAAGGTCAGTTGACGCTTTATGATACCACGTAGCGGCCCCGTATTCTCCTTGTTTACTCAAGGGATACCGGTATACACCAAAGTATCGCATCAACATAGCTACTATTTCAACCGTGTCGGTATACCCCGCACAACTCCCTCACAGTTTATTGCTACTTACCTAAAAGGAATTCCCCGATCCGAGTTTAGGATCCAAACAACCCAAACAGATACCCTTAAAAGTATATCAAACAAGACAAGCCAAAGAAGCAATTAAAATGACCTAGATCCTAAGGTAAACCCCACTTTTTTATAAATCCCCAGCAGAGTCTCCAGTTCTGTAATATAGTGGCAGAACCGATTGTTTTTACTGGTTTGCATTTTTTGGTTCGCAAATGTCGCGGTAAGCAAGAGTCGCCACCGTCTTTTATTTTATCCAAGAAAGGTAAAAGGAAACGGACAGAAAAAACCTTTTTCGAGACGTTTCTGAGTACGGGGGGTAGATTATAGAAAGGGAAGGTGTTAGCACCCTTTCTATCCATGGTTTTCCATGGGCTCTTAGGTACTTGCTCATTTTGAAATTGCTTTTGTTGTGTTTTGAAAAGCTTTGAAAATGCCTTAGTACGGTGTTTCACTTTATGGTAACCCTTGCGTCAGTCCTCAAGAGTGTGATAAAGCAGTTTTGAAAACTTTGTTCGAAAAGTGTAAGTGTGAAAAAACTGGTTGTTTTGAGAAAGTACTTAAGAGTTTCTACCTACTCAAAAAAGACTGTTCATTTTCTTATTTCCTTTAAATAGTGCTATCCTACTATTAAGAAGTAGGTAGCTCCATCGTTGGAGTTTGAGGGACAATCGAAAGGGAAAATTACGGTCACTTAAGGCAACAGGGAAAGATCTCTTAGTAACTGTTCTAAAGTTCTAAGATCACTTTTTTTTTACCGAGGCATCCTCAAAAGGGACTCGCGATCTCTAAATTAGAGGACAATCACTAAGAATTCTCACGTTCGAGAATAGTGACCGTATTTCCAAGGTAACCGAAGTGGGAGATACCTTAGGGGTGTGCATGTGCAAGTGTTTGATTTCATTTTATTTAATCTTTGCACATTTAGGATTTTCTACTGTTTTAATCAGTTAATCTTTCCATTCAATCCTATGATCATTCATCTAACATTTAATAGTAGTGAAAAATAAAATGCGAGAATCTTAAACCTAGCTATTACAAGGGTTTGGGGAGGGGGTTACATATCCAAACTTGGGGAATTGAAACAGTAAAAGAAAGATAGTAAAATAAACCTAATTAAAATATTACAATCCAGGAGAAATTACAATAATTGGAATAAACATAAAATAATATGCGCGCGACAAATTAAATACGGAAATTAAAGTTTAAATTCTAAGAAAACTTAATTAATGAAAGAAAATATTTTTTGTTATTTATATTTTTTAGGAAATAAAGTAAAATTGAATTTTGCAAATTAGTCCTAATTTCTAATTAATTTTAATTAAGGAAAACAAACCAAGTTACCCTAATTAAATTAATTTATTTTTAAACAAAATTAATTTTAATAAAAAGAAAACTAATTCTAACATTTTTTGTGATTTCTTGATTTTATGATTTAATTAAAAAAAATATTTTTTAAAACAATTAAAAATAAATAAAACAATAAAAATGTTAAAGAAATTAAAAGCAAAAGAAAATATAATGGGCCTGATATGAGAAGCAATTTGGGGGGTGCATGGCTGAAATTTTCCAGGCCCAAGCTTGCTGGCCCTTCTGCATGCGCGTGATCCAAAGGGGCTCTCATTTGGGGGGTTTATCAAGTTCATTGCTTGTTGAACGTTGGATATGGATTGAAAGAAGATCCAATGGTTAGATCTGGAGGCGCATTATGGATGCCTGGTTGTGAGACGCGCTGGATCTGAAACAAGAAATTCAGAAAATATGAAAATGTATAGACCTGGGATCGAACTCAGGTCCTTCCTCTCACACACACTTTCCTTTACCATATGTGCTGAATTGTTAGTCATGAATATATTTAAACAAATAAAATATAATATAAACAAACTCTTATGCCCAGAAACGTGCACAAATTCAAATCTCCCAATGGGAGTCTGCTACCTAATTGTCTTCTCCCTGGAATTGTCGCCTTAGGGACTGGGCCTTTACCTACAGACAGATTTGTCATTATAGGCTATAGTGACAGTTCTTGTGCGTGGCTACAAACCTGTAAAACTCAAAAATACAGCACAAGCAAAATAAATCCCAACCAAGGGCATGGATCGATTGGAAATAATCCCCTGAGCATGAATAGACCCTTAATTTTGCCTAACTTTGCCTCTAACTAGGGTTCCCCAAATTGGAGCTATGGAACCCTAACCATGGCAGATGCCCGTACCTACACTCAAACTCCAATCAAAGTATTCCAGTATGTTGTAAACATGATAACAAGCATAGATATATAATCAAAACATGTTTATGATGCCAGAATCAAATAAATCGAAATTGAGAGGATGTGCAAACCGTGATGAAAGGTGGGCGCGATTCTGTAAGTTTCAAGCCTTGGGAATGCTTGTAATGGCTTCAGAGTGTGTCCAGGAGTGTCGTTGTGTCCTTGGAATTGCTTGAAACGGCCTGAGGAGGGATATGTGATCAACACTTTTTTGACAAAATTTGAAATCTCTTCTTCCTTTGTGGGGGAGGCAGGTTGCGCATGTATGTTCTCCTTAGGGTTGCAAACGCTTTGTTATAAGTAGTAAATCAGAATTAGGGTAACATGGTTGGAAAGAAATCTGTTAGAACAAAGTTTGAATCTACTACCCTATGTTTAAGTTTTGATGATAACAAAATGAAAAGATATATTATGATTCATGTATGAACTATTTGCTACCTAAAATATTACGTTCTGCCTTGCAGAAACTCTGATAGGTATCAGCAAGAGCACACTTAATCAACATCAAAATATTGGTTCTTGACATCAGCAGAAGAAGTTGCTATATCAGAATACTAGAATCAGAAGATTAACTCACGTATAGGCTAAAGCTTGATGAACAGAACTGCGCTCAACACTCTGATAAAGAAAACAACAGTTCATCAGCAGATAAGCAGAGTCAGAATGAGCCAAGCCAGAACATGCATTAAGTAAGCAACGGTACTGTGCATTGAAAGCAAATTATTACCAACGGCCTCATTCCAGACAAGATCTGCTCAATAAGGAAAGTTTGTTATTAGCATTGAATCAAGAATATTGCTCCAACGTTCAACAATCTCAGTGCTATATAAACAAGACTATGAAGATTGAATTGGCTAATGCTCTCCAACTTTTTACACGCCTAAAAGCTAATCATAATCTTCCTTATCTCAGTTTGCTAAACTCTACATATCTCCTTACTCAATCATTGTTTAGCAATCTAGTTTCATAAGCTTAAGTTGTGTATACATCACAGTTGTGATACAGTTTTATAGAAAACATTCACACACCTAGATTTATCTTCTTTGTAAGAAAGCGTTTCCTTGACAAACCGGGTTGTGGTTTGCATCAAGAAGGCTTTAGCAGTTTTTAAAGCATTTTGTAATATTCAGTTGAATATAGTGGATTAAGACCTCGTTGGAGAGAGGCGAAATCACCTTGACGGGTAGACTGGAGTAGTTTGAGATCAAACGAACCAGGATAAAAATATCTTGTTCATTGCAATGATTTTCAGTTTTACAATTCAACCCCCCCTTCTTGTGTTTTTCACTTATTCAATTGGCATCAGAGCGCCTGGTTCTGAGCTAAAACACTTAACCGTGTCAGTACAAGATCCAGCGCCAGAAAAACACAATGGCAGGAAACTATTCTCACACCAGCAATGACAACCATGAGGACAGAGACAGATTCAGTGGCAAACCTCCAGTCTTTGATGGAGAAAACTTTGATTACTGGAAAGACAGAATTGAAAGCTTCTTTCTGGCACATGATGCTGATCTGTGGGATATGGTGACAGATGGATACACGCACCCTGTGAATGCAAGCGGTCAGAAGATTGATAGAAAAACAATGTCTGACCAACAAAAGCGTGACTTCAAGAATAACCACAAGGCCAGAACCATCCTTCTCAGCGCCATCTCCTATACTGAATATGAAAAGATCTCCAACAGAGACACAGCAAAGAACATTTTTGACTCACTCAGAATGACGCATGAGGGCAACGTTCAAGTCAAAGAAACTAAAGCTCTGGCGCTCATTCAGAAGTATGAGGCGTTCAAAATGGAAGAATCTGAATCCATTGAAACAATGTTCTCAAGATTCCAGATTCTGGTAGCTGGTCTCAAGGTTCTGGACAAAGGATACTCTACTGCTGACCATGTCAAGAAAATCATCAGAAGTTTACCCAAGCAGTGGAGACCAATGGTTACAGCTCTGAAGCTAGCAAAAGATCTCAACAAAATCACTCTGGAGGAACTTATCAGCTCCCTCAGAAGTCATGAGATAGAGCTAGAAGCTGACGAGCCTCAGAAGCAAGGTAAGCCTTTAGCATTAAAATCTAACAAAAAATCTGAGTCTAAAGTTTTGCAGGCAATTGAAGAAACATCTGATGGATCCTCATCAGAAGAAGACGAACTCTCCCTCCTCTCCAGAAGAGTAAATGAACTGTGGAAGCAGAGGCAAAGGAAGTTCAGGAATCCCAGAAGATCTGATCAGAATGAGTCCTCTTCCAGATACAGAAGGACAGATTCTTCCTCTGGATACAGAAGATCTGAAGGCTCCTCAAGTAGCAAAAAGCCAAACACCAAGGACATCATCTGCTATGAGTGCAATGAGCAAGGACACTACAAGAGTGACTGCCCAAAGCTTCAGAGGGAAAAGCCCAAAAAGAAGTTTGGAAGAGAAAAGAAGAAAAGTCTCATGGCTACATGGGATGACTCTGACTCGTCTGAAGCTGACTCAGAATCAGATGATGAGAGGGCAAACATAGCTCTCATGGCTAACATTTCAGAAGATAGTGAAGCTTCTGAATCAGACACTGAAGAGGTATTTCCTAAATTTGCTGTTAATTTTACCAAGGCTGAACTTGCTGAAAGCCTTAATGAAATTCTGGAAAGGTATCAGCAAATTAGAGTTAAATTCAGAGACCTGAAAAGGAATCTTGAATCTGACTCTAATAAGACTGAGAGTCTCAAATTGGAGAATTCTGAGCTGAGAAATAAGATTTCAAAATTAGAAAACACTTTACAAAACTCTCAGAAAGAACCAATTTCTGAAACTCCCAGCAACGCTGATGAGATCATCAAGGAGTATGATCACAGTTTCCAGAAGTTCCTTGCTAAAAGCATAGATAGAAGCAAAATGGCTTCAATGATCTATGGAGTTAGCAGAAACGGCAGGAAAGGAATAGGATACCAAGGTAAGGTTCCTACACCAAAGAATGTCATGGACTTAACCATTAAACACACTCCTCTGAATTCACATTTTGTGTATGGTCACACACATGATATTAAATACACTAGCAGTAAGCACTCTGTGAAACCAAAATTCAACCAGAGTTTTGGTAAAACTAACAAATCAGGACCCAAGAAAATATGGGTACCTAAGGATAAAATAATACATGTTGCAGATATCTTTAGCAGCAAGTCAGAAACACCAGTCATGGTATCTGGACTCTGGCTGCTCGCGACACATGACGGGAAGAAGGCATATGTTCCAAAGCCTGGAACTTAAGCCTGGAGGCCACGTTGGCTTTGGAGGCAATCAGAGGGGAAAGATAATTGGCTCTGGAACTGTAGGTAATGGAAATCTTCCCTCTATTAATAATGTTCTGCTAGTAGATGGATTAATGCATAATCTGTTATCCATAAGTCAATTAAGTGATAACGGTTATGATATAATCTTTAATCAAAAATCATGTAAAGCTGTTAGTCAGAAAGATGGGACTATCCTGTTTAATGGTAAGAGGAAAAACAACATTTCCAAAATCAAACTTTCTGAACTAAAAAGTCAGAATGTAAAGTGCCTTCTGTCTGTTAACAACGAGCAGTGGATCTGGCACAGAAGATTGGGGCATGTTAGTATGAGAAGAATATCTCAGATTAACAAACTCAATCTGGTCAGAGGACTTCCTAATTTGAAGTTCAATTCAGATGCTCTGTGTGAAGCATGTCAGAAAGGCAAGTTTGCAAAACCTTCTTTTAAATCTAAAAATGTTGTTTCTACCTCTAAGCCATTAGAACTTCTGCACATTGACTTATTTGGACCAGTTAAAACTGCTTCAGTCAGTGGCAAGAAGTATGGGTTAGTAATCGTAGATGACTATAGCAGATGGACATGGGTAAAGTTCTTAAGACACAAGGACGAGTCACACTCTGTGTTTGTTACCTTCTGTAACCAAGTTCAGAATGAAAAGGATCTTAGAATCGTTAAAGTCAGAAGTGATCATGGTGGAGAATTTGAAAACAAAGATTTTGAGTCATTCTTTAATGACAGAGGCATTCTGCATGATTTCTCTTGTCCTAGAACTCCCCAACAAAATGGAGTTGTAGAACGAAAGAATAGAACATTGCAAGAAATGTCCAGAACCATGATCAATGAGACAAACGTTGCTAAGATCTTCTGGGCAGAGGCAATAAACACAGCGTGCTATATTCAGAATAGAATCTCAATAAGACCTATTCTGGAAAAGACTCCATATGAATTGTGGAAGAACAGAAAGCCCAACATTTCATATTTTCATCCATTTGGATGTACCTGTTTTATGTTAAATACAAAGAATTATTTGAACAAGTTTGACTCTAAAGCACAGAAGTGTATTATGTTAGGATACTCTGAACGCTCAAGAGGGTACAGAGTATACAATACAGAAACACAGATTGTGGAAGAATCAATCAGTGTTCATTTTGATGATAAGCTTGACTCTGAAAAGTCAAAGCAGAATGAAGTTTTTGCAGGTATGGAAATTGAATTTACAGGTTCTGAAGACAAGTCATCAGAAGCTCTCAACACAGACACTTCTTCAACATCTGAAAGGAGCACTGCTAGCAATCCTACAACAGTTGCTGATCAACCTCAGAAGAGATTACCTAGAAGCAGCTTGGATCACCCAGAAGAGACTATCTTAGGGAGAAAGGAAGATCCAATCAGAACAAGAGCAAGCTTCAGAAACTCTGAAGAAACACTCATAGGACTTGTGTCTCTGATTGAACCTTCTTCTATTGATGAAGCACTTCTGGATAATGACTGGATTCTGGCAATGCAAGAAGAGCTGAATCAATTCACCAGAAATGACGTATGGGATCTTGTTCCCAGACCAAAAGGATTCAACGTCATTGGAACAAGATGGGTGTTCAAAAACAAGCTAAATGAACAAGGTGAAGTCATCAGAAACAAGGCACGACTGGTTGCTCAAGGTTATAGTCAGCAAGAGGGGATAGACTATACAGAAACCTTTTCTCCAGTCGCCAGGTTAGAATCTATCAGACTTTTAATTTCATTTGCTGTTAATAGAGGCATCACTCTGTATCAGATGGATGTCAAGAGTGCATTCTTAAACGGTTATATAGAAGAAGAGGTTTATGTGCACCAACCCCCTGGTTTTGAAAATACAAAAAATCCAGAACATGTTTTCAAACTAAAGAAGTCACTATATGGTCTGAAACAAGCTCCTAGAGCTTGGTATGAAAGGCTAAGTAACTTTTTGTTAGAAAATGAATTCACCAGAGGGAAGGTGGACACTACCTTATTCTGTAAATCAGTTAAGAATGACATCTTAGTCTGTCAAATTTACGTTGATGATATTATTTTTGGTTCTACTAATCCTTCTCTTGGAAGAAAATTTGTTAAGTGTATGCAGGCAGAATTTGAGATGAGCCTCATGGGGGAACTGAAATTCTTTCTAGGAATTTAGATCAATCAAACTCCAGAGGGAACTTACATTCATCAGAGCAAATACATCAGAGATCTTCTGAAGAAATTTGACCTCTCGGAATGTAAGCCATCAAAGATTCCAATGCATCCCACGTGCATTCTGGAAAGAGAAGAGGTAAGCAAAAATGTAGAACAGAAAGTCTACAGAGGTATGATTGGTTCTCTCCTTTATCTGACTGCTTCAAGACCTGATATATTATTCAGCGTTTGTATTTGTGCTAGATTCCAATCAGATCCTATAGAATCTCACTTAACAGCTGTTAAGCGAATTTTCAAGTATCTGAAAGGTACTACTAATCTGGGTTTGTTTTATAGAAAATCTAGTGATTACAGTTTAGTAGGCTACTGCGATGCTGACTTTGCTGGAGACAGAGTGGAGCGTAAAAGTACTTTTGGAAGCTGCCAGTTTCTGGGAGAAAATCTGATCTCTTGGTCCAGCAAAAGGCAATCAACAATTGCGCTATCAACAGCAGAAGCTGAGTACATAGCAGCAGCAGGATGTAGCACACAAATGCTCTGGATGAAAAGTCTGCTTGAAGACTTCCAGATTTTTGAGAGTAACATTCCTATACTCTGTGATAATACTTCTGCTATTTGCTTAAGTAAGAATCCTATTTTACATTCTAGAGCTAAGCATATAGAAATAAAACATCACTTCATTAGGGACTATATTCAGAAAGGAATTTTGAACTTAAAATTTATAGATACAGACCATCAATGTGCTGATATCTTCACTAAACCCCTTTCTGAAGATAGGTTTAATTTCATTCTGAAACATCTCAGCATGAAAATTTGCCCAGAGTGAAAATGTTTTAATTCCATATATTTATCTTCGGAATGTATTTGTTTTACTGTGAAATTCTGATCAATCTCTTTTCAGAAAGATAGAACATGCAGATTGTATCAGATGCAAGTCTAAAGATCTGAGAGTCTAAGCTCAAAGAAAGACGTGTTGATCACTACATCAAACAAGTGTCATCCAATCATCAGCAAATCTTTGAAGCAGAACGCGTGCACGCTTCTGAGAAGGCAAAACGCTGATTGGGTGCATTGAGACACATGTCTGGTAACCGTTTTTAAGTATCTTTCTCAAATCCCCCAAAATCAGCAAGCATTAAATGAAAGTAATCATGTTTTTAAAACGTAATCATGATTTTATTCCTTTTTATTGAAAACGTTTACTCTTTCAAAATATTCTGAACCCTATTTAAACACGTTAACCTCTCATTTTAATCTTTTACAGTTTCTCACTATTTCTCAAGCATTCTCTGCATTTTTCTGTGTTCATCTCTCTCAAACCCTTTTTCTCAGTTTTTCTCAAAATCCCTAAGTGTGAACATGGCAACCTCCAGCAGTGCTTCTGCAGGTTCTCAGAAGAAAGCATCATCTGAACAGTATCAAGTGCCATTCAGAACACTCCTCACTCTTGTGAAGAATCTTGAAGTATTATCTGAATTGATCATTGATTTTGGAAGTCTGAAGGAAAACGGCTTTGATTTAACAGAAGAAGTTAGGGCACAGAAATGGGAAAGGTATTTTGACAGGTTGGTTGGACCAACATTCCCTATGTTAGTCAAGGAGTTCTGGATTCATGCGACGGCTTCAACGCATCAAGTCACCTCCTACATTATGGGGAAGAAGATTGTGATCATTGAGGATCACATAGCAAGGTTAATTGGTTACAGTGGCGGTGGCGTCCGCTGTATTGATATGGCTGAGAGATGTGCTGACGTGGGCGTCATAGCTGAAAGGATTTTCACCCATGGGGTGCCCAGCAGCAAGATCAAAGATCTGAAGGATCATCACAGAGTTTGGGCGAAGATAATTCTGGGGTGTTTTAACCATAGGAAGCCAACTAGTTCCCCTGATTACATAAATGTGGATCAGCAGTTTCTGATCTACTTTATCAATCAGAAGGTAAAAATCAACTTGGCTCATCTTCTGTTTAACCACCTCAGAACAAGCGTGAAGGAAACCAGGGAAGAAGAAAGAACAAAGAGGGATTGGATACCCTTTGGAAGGTTGATATCAGATATTCTGACTGAGAATAGGCTGATAGAGCGTCTGATAGAAGCTCAAGAGTTAAGCACCATTGAACCAACGGTTGGGAAGCCTCTGAACGCGAAGAACTTGAAGAAAATGAAGTTGATAGAGAATATCAAAAAGGAATCCAGCGCTACTCCTATTGCTGATATCACCAGCAGAAGAGTCCCACTGAGTGACTTTCCTTTATTTTCTGAGATAGAATCCAAGCCAGTGGTAGTTCTCAGATATCTGGACGCGTGCAAAGCTGATGGTACAGATCCAAATCTGAAGATCAAAGATCTGCACCAACCTCAACCAGAAGTGACTCTGAAGAAGACGAAGAAAAGGAAGGCACCTTCAGAAGGATCATCCCAGCAGACACCCAAGAAAAGAGGTAATTTATCTGTTGCTTCTGTTTTAAATTCTTCTACTATTCCAGCATCAATTCCACCTCCAACCTCTCATAGAATCTCAATCCCCATCCCAACAATAGATGAAACTGAACCACAAGATGACCCTTCTGAGGCATTACAACTCAGAAGACCCTGAACCAAACATCCCAAACCAACAATCTCAACAACATCAGCAATTGACAAAGTGTTTTCTGACATTGATCAACACACTTCTGATCACTCCTCCATTAATCCAAACTCTGAACCACAAATTGTCCCTTCTCCACAACCAGAACAACAGCAATCTGCTGAAGAACCAGAACAACAACAACCTCTCTCATCCATTCCAGAAGAACCTCTAATCCCTGAACAACCAGAAATTCCAACAACTTCTCCTCAACCAGCAATTCCGTCTCCCTCTCCTCAACCAGAAATTCATCCACCATCACCTCAACCTGAGTTTCATCACTCTGAAACTCCAACTCCTCCACCTTCTGAACCTCATTCACCTCAACCATCACCTCTGGCAATCCAGCTGCCATGTGGAACAACAGTCACAATGGCCCAGCTACCATCCTCATCAGAATCTACACCACCAAATACTCCCAAAACACCAAACAGTCCAATCATTATCTCTGATTCTCCCACTCCATCTCCAAAACAAACAGCTCCCAAGCAAACCACCGAAAACCCCAGCAGGACCTTCATAGACGTAACAATCCTTGACCGTCTTGCTGATCTGAAAAATAAAATAGCCATTCCAAAACCAAAACAACCAGATGTTGGCTCTGATATTATGAATTTTGAAACAGGTTTGCAGCAGTGGATAGCTTCTCTGAAGCAAGTCTGTCCTGGAATGATTGACCCAACTGCCTCTGACCAGCTCTGGTCACAATTCAGAATTTGGGTACATGCTGAAGCCCTCAAGTTGCAGGATATCAACTATGAGCAGGCACAACAGAACTTCAGCAAGCTGCTGAAGGAAGTTGAAAGCCAACTGCCACAGGAAGACGTGCTCCCTCTGGATAGTGAGCCATGGTCTGAGAAACAGCCAGCTTCAAAGGTGCAACCAGAAGAAGACAAGACCATTCAAGCTGAAGCAAGTCAAGCAGAAGATGTTGCAGAAAGCTCTCAGAAGCTCCCTGCTTCTGATGTTTCTCAAGCTGCCTTGGACAGGCAGACTCTAGAAGAGCTGAAGCTGAATGACATGCGTCTGCAGCAAAGGATGGATGAAAATGACCAGAAGATGAAAGAAAGGATGGATGTGCAGGATAGCAAGATAGACACAGTTGTCAGCATGGTACACAATCAGAATGAGACTGCTGATCAGATCAAAGCCACGCTGGAGAACCTGTTCACACGTTTTCCTCCCCAACCTTAGTTTTTCATTCATGTCATTTTCATGTTTTCTTTGATTATCTGTTGTACTATTTTGTCTGATTCTGAACTTTTTAATATGACAAGTTTTTCTGCCTTAAATGTTTTAGCACATCACTTACACTTTTTGATTGCTGACAAAAAGGGGGAGAACAAGAATGATATTTTAAATAATAACGGATTACTAAGACATAAATTCTCGAACATTCTAACTCTGATATACTTGAATATGTTTTCTGTTTTGCTTAAATCTACAGGTGCAAGAAAGCTCCATGATACTCTGAAGACTAAAGCTCTGATACTCTGACCCGCTCTGATACTCTGACCCAAAGCAAAGTTCTGACAAGAAAAGCTCTGATACGCTGATCTGAAGCTCTGCTCTGATATGCTGATCTAAAGCTTCTGATAGTCAAAGACTCTGATACTCTGATGTTCAAAGAAAGGCAAAAAGATCTGATCCTGAAGAACTCTTGGAATCAAAAAGGGAAGTAATAAACTCAGGGGGAGTATCTCTCAACTCTTATCCCTTATCTTTGATAAACCTCTTACTCTGATACATCTTATCATTTAGTTACCTCTGATACTTTTTCACGTTATTTTCAATTAAAAATATCTGGTTTTTGTCATCATCAAAAAGGGGGAGATTGTTAGAACAAAGTTTGAATCTACTACCCTATGTTTAAGTTTTGATGATAACAAAATGAAAAGATATATTATGATTCATGTATGAACTATTTGCTACCTAAAATATTACGTTCTGCCTTGCAGAAACTCTGATAGGTATCAGCAAGAGCACACTTAATCAGCATCAGAATATTGGTTCTTGACATCAGTAGAAGAAGTTGCTATATCAGAATACTAGAATCAGAAGATTAACTCACGTATAGGCTAAAGCTTGATGAACAGAACTGCGCTCAACACTCTGATAAAGAAAACAACAGTTCATCAGCAGATAAGCAGAGTCAGAATGAGCCAAGCCAGAACATGCATTAAGTAAGCAACGGTACTGTGCATTGAAAGCAAATTATTACCAACGGCCTCATTCCAGACAAGATCTGCTCAATAAGGAAAGTTTGTTATTAGCATTGAATCAAGAATATTGCTCCAACGTTCAACAATCTCAGTGCTATATAAACAAGACTATGAAGATTGAATTGGCTAATGCTCTCCAACTTTTTACACGCCTAAAAGCTAATCATAATCTTCCTTCTCTCAGTTTGCTAAACTCTACATATCTCCTTACTCAATCATTGTTTAGAAATCTAGTTTCATAAGATTAAGTTGTGTATACATCACAGTTGTGATAGAGTTTTGTAGAAAACATTCACACACCTAGATTTATCTTCTTTGTAAGAAAGTGTTTCCTTGACAAACCGGGTTGTGGTTTGCATCAAGAAGGCTTTAGCAGTTGTTAAAGCAGTTTGTAATATTCAGTTGAATATAGTGGATTAAGACCTCGTTGGAGAGAGGCGAAATCACCTTGACGGGTGGACTGGAGTAGTTTGAGATCAAACGAACCAGGATAAAAATATCTTGTTCATTGCATTGATTTTCAGTTTTACAATTCAACCCCCCTTCTTGTGTTTTTCACTTCTTCAAAATCAAGGAATGAATATGTTATTCAAATTTGATTCAAATCTTTCTAAAATTGGAGATTCCTTCCTCTCATGGCTTGGCACGGTTTTGCTTGATGTTATACAGCATATTTGGATTTTAATTTAATGCAAAATCAAATCAAAACAACCTTTCATTATTTTGTATCATTTATTTGGTTTTATTTGATTTTTTTAAAAGATAAAAATCAAAATAAATTAAATAAATAAATCCAATAATGCATGGAAAGGTGTATGGGTCGTGGACTAGGCTAGGAGTGTGTTGCAAGCATAAAAAGTTAGGCCCATTTGAAGAAAATGCATTTTCGGGCATTGGTGACTTTGTGCAAATTTCCAAAAATGGCTAACTTTTACAATGCATATCTCTCTCAATTTTGACCCTAAGAGGGTGTTCATGGACTTTTTAGAAATCTTAGGATGTCCTCTAAACAACCCTTTTTGTTTCATCTCCATTAGGTCTTCCATGTTCATGTAAGAAGCTTTGACCTAAAAGATGTTTTTGTTGACTTTTGAAAAGGACCTATAATGTCTGATTTTATATCTTTTCATGAGTGCATTTCTTGAACTTGAGGGCTGAAGATGAGTTGTAGGAAATTGGACTCTCTTTAAAATGAGCCTTGGATGAGAAATTTCTGATAAAGTATGAGAAAGTTATGTCTGGTCAAAGTTTGGTTGACTTTTCCTATAGAAACCCTAATTTAGCAACTTTTGAGTTTTGATGAATTAGGAGAATTCCTTAAGGAATCATGATCAACCATTGATCAAATGATGGATATCACTTCAAAATGTTGATTTTGACCAAAAATCTTGAAGTTTGACTGTATGTGGGTCACAGTTAACTTTTGACCTAGTATAGTTAATTTCCAGGCATTTGAGCAGTTGATTGAGCAAACCTCTTGTGCAAGGAACGAAACTTGGCATAGATGATGTTTAGGACATATTAGTACAATGGAGACCATTTGGGACCCTTGGTATTCAACAATATTTCTTGAAATTGCAACCCTAGTTTGAGGCTTATTGTCTTAAGAGGAGGATTTGTTTGGTCAATCCTTAGTCAACTTGAGCAATTGAGGATCTCTAGGAGTATGTCTTGTGTGAAAATGGGAGGGAAAATTTTGGGGTACAACAGGGGACATAATGGAACTACTGATCTAGATGAGCACATCAAGAATATCGATGCCCTTCTCGATTACACAGATGTTTGGGGATCCATCAAGTGCCAACTTTTTCCCACCACTCTCCGAAAGGAGGCCATGGCTTGGTACAAGAGCATCCCCGATGAGTCGATCACGTCTTGGAAGAACCGGGGAAAGTAGTTCTCCATGCACTTTACTGCCTTTCGCCGGCATCCAAAATCTGAAGCATCACTAGAGGTGATCGTCCAAGGGAAAGATGAATCACTCCGGGTATATATAGAAAGGTTCAACCGCAAAGTCATTCAGGTCTCCACGACTGATAGTATGAAGAAATACTTGCTAGAGCGCGGGATACGTCCCTGCAGTGACTTCGCCAAGGCCATTGGCATCGAAACACCTACTACACTGGATGCTCTCCTCCTCAAGGCCCAGGAATACATCCAGTATGAAGAAAAAGCAGTTGCCAACAATGCACAAGACTCACGGCATCAGGAGAATGCCAAAAGTTAAAAGCATGATGGCTTCTTGACATCTCGTCGTGGAGCAGATAAAAGAAGAGAGGACAAACCCCTCAAAGCACGAGAATACAAAGGGCCAGCTGGCCGATTCCATGATTATGCTCCTCTGAACACCTCGTGCCAGCACATCCTAGATAACTGCGCAAATTCATAGTTTCGTCAGGCTGGGTCCTCTTTCCTAGACAGACACCGTCTAAGCCCGGGACAAGCAAAACAAAATATTGTTGATTCCACAAGAGTCATGGGCACACCACTGAAGACTACATCCACCTGAAGGATGCCATTGCGATCCTCGTCAGAGATGGGCATCTCAAATAATACAAGAAAAAGAGGGTTCTCGCGAGGAAGCCTCAGAGTCAAAGAAGGTCGAGGAAGAGAAACCCTCTTTTGAAGATGCCAGTGTGTCAGTCGCCCTGTGCATTTCTCAGCTAGAGGATTTATGCATCCCCAACGAGGTCGAGCACCCCCTTTACTTCTCAACGCACAGTCCCTGGGAGACCTTCCCCTCCGCTATGGTCATATCCGACGGGGGATTCAACAAATTAACCGTGGGCTCAGTAAAAAGGAAGTTCGAGCAGCTAATCAACACAAGCTCCAACAAAAACTCCACCCTCGACAAGTTTCGAGACTCCATTTCCATCGCGTTCTACCGTGAAGAACTCCTCGGTGGTTCTCCTAATTCATCAATCTCGTTGCTCATAAGATCACAAATGGCCAACTTTGATGCCCGACAGATTCTGGTCGACCAGAAGGGCTCGGCCGATATTATGTACTCCCAGTTGTTCACTACCTTGCAGCTCAATGAGACACACTTAACACCCTATGTGGGCTAACACTTACAAGGTTTCAATGGTGTGGTCACCAAACCATGAGGCTATGTCGAATTAATAGTCACCTTCAGGGCAGCAGAGACAGCCAGATCCATTAAGGTCCAGTTCCTAGTGATTGACTATCCATCTCTGTATCAGTGTATTCTGGGCAGGTCAACCCTGGTTGAGCTAGTAGCGGTGCCCTACATTGTACATCTAAAGATGAAATACTACACTTTAAAAGGGCTCGTCGCCAACCTCCACGGGGATATTGAAGCCGCAAGGAGATGTTTCTAGGTAGCCTTCAAAGAGCTGAATTCCATCAGAACAACACCTAGAATAGCCATTGATTATGCCCGACCCAACAACTCAAAAGATCTGAAGCCGCTTTCACACATGGACACAATCGACCTGGACAGCCGTTTCACTAAAGATGATCTATTTGATGAGAAGAAGAGGGGAAAGAAGCCTGGATGACTGCAGAAATCTCATTGATGTTAGTAAACAACGAGGAACCTGCACATCCTCTACACAATCCTGGATGGAGAGTTCGAGATTATCCTCCTCGACAGCAACCTCGGAAAAGGAGTAAAGATGGGACTGATCTCGCCGACCTGGCGAGGAAGCAGCTAAAGGCATGCCTAAGGGAGAATGCAGATTTGTTTGCATGGGGCGCCACATAGATGCCTGGATTGGATCCAGAAATAGCATGTCACCAGCTGACAATAGATCATGCCCTTAAGGTTGTTTCCCAACATAGGCAAAAGCAATCTCTGGAGAAAAGAGAGATTATCGAGCAAGCTGTAAAAGACCTCATAGAGGAAAATTTCATTTGTGAAGTCCAATACACAACCTGGCTATCTAATGTTGTACTTGTAAAGAAATCAAATGGAAAATTCCGAATGTATGATAATTATACTGATCTTAATAGGGCTTACCCTAAATATGTGTATCCCTTCCCCAACATAGATAGATTAGTTGATAATTCTACTGGCTTTAAATTATGTTATTTTTTGGATGCATACTCTGGATACAACCAGATCCCCATAGCAAAAAGAGACAAAAATTACAGGGCCTTCATGACCGAGTCAGGCAACTATTACTACAACGTAATGCCCTTTAGCTTGAAAAACGTCAGCGCCATGTACCAAAGAATGATGAACAAAGTCTTATGAGGAGAGATTGCAGACATGCTCGAGGTCTATATGGACGATATGATCATGAAATTTCAAGAGGAGTCCAACCATACACTCCACCTAAAAAGGGTGTCCGACGAAGCGAGGAAGTGCAAAATGCGATTCAATCTGGAGAAGTGCACCTTCGATGTTTGTGCAGTAAAATTCCTTGGTTTCTACCTCACAAAGTGAGGAGTTGAAGCAAACCCCGATAAATGCAGGGCATTCTCCGATTTTCCAACGCCAAAATTAAAAAATTCAATCCAATCTCTGAACGGGATGCCCAACTTGTAATCCCGGTTCGTGGCAAAATCTAACTAGCACGCACTCCCCCATTTCAAACTTCTTTGCTAAGTAGCGACATTTGAATGGACCAAGGATTGAGAGCAAGCCCTACTCCACCTCAAACAAGCATTCTCACATCCACCGGTCCTCTCACGACCAAATAATAGATAAATACTCTATCTCTATCTCACTGTCACGGTCGAGGCTGTCAATGCAACTCTTATTCGGGAAACCCCCGAGGGACAGAAACCCATATACTTCACGAGAAAGGCCCTACAAGGTTAATATCTCAGGTACTAGCAGATCAAAAAGCTGGCCTTGACCCTCATCAATGTAGCAAGAAGACTAAGGAACTATTTCCTAGCCCACATGATCATCGTACGAACAGATCAGCCCATAAAATAGTTGCTCCATCGTCCAGACATGGCAGGAAGGATGCTCAAATGGTCGTTAGAGATGTCTGAATTCGACATTAGGTATGAGGGGAGAAATGCTCTCCAAGACCACTGTTGTACCCCAAAATTTTCCCTCCCATATTTCTCAACACATGGCAAGTGAGGTCCCCAAATTGCTCAAGGAAGTTCAAGAATTGACCAGACAAACTCTCTCCTAAGGCAGTATACCTCAAATTAGGGTTTCCATATTCATCAAGATGTGTGAACCATAAAGGACTCAAATTCTCACCATTGTCCTAATATGTTCTCAAGATCATCCATGTCAAGTTTCAAGCCTTGCAGAAGAAGTTTGCTCAGTCAATTGCTCAAATGCCTGAAAATCAACTTTACTAGGTCAAAAGTCAATTGTGGCCCACAAATAGTCAAACTTCAATATTTTTGGTCAACATCCTCATTTTGAAGTATTATCCATCATTTGATCAAGGGTTGATCATGATTCCTCAAGGATTGCGCACAATTCATCAAAACCCAAAAGTTGCTAAATTAGGGTTTTATAGGAAAAGTCAACTCAACTTTGACCAAGCATAACTTTCTCATACTTTATCTGAAATGACTCATCCAAATCTCATTTTGAAGAGGATGCAATTCCCTACGATTCATCTTCAGCTCCCAAGTCCAGAATATGCACTCACAAAAAGATATGAATTTTGACATTATAGGTCCTTTTAAAAAGTCAACAAAAACACCTTTAGGGTAAAAGCTTCATACATGAACATGGAAGACTCAATTGATATGAGAATAAAAGTGTTGTTTAGAGGACATCCTAAGCTTTCTAAAAAGTCCAAGAACAGCTCTCCAGGGTCAAAATTGAGAGAGTTATGCATTGGCCAAGTTGACCATTTTTTGCAAAATTGTCAAAAGTCAAATGTGCTCAAATTTGCATTTTTTGCTAAATGGGCCCAACTTTTTATGCTTGCACCTCAATTATAATGTGGTCCACGACTCAAATTATTGGCAATCAAGATATGCTGAGTTAACAGGATCAAAATGAATCAAGGTCAATTGGTACAAGAAAGGCATGATTTGGCTCAAAATAGCAACATATCATATAGCTTGCAAATCAAATCAAATCTTGGATATATAAATGAAAAGATTTAGTCCAAGTTTGTTAACCTAATTCACTCTATGTTATATAGTGAACAATTCCATATCAAAAACACAAGGGTTAGAGTCATGAAAAAAGGCAGAGCAAACTTCAAAATTCAAAGAAAAGTGTGAATTGGTTTTCACTCCACAGGCCATCTCAAGCCATCCTAGCTATCCCAATCCATTGCTGGACGTCCCAGGAAGCTGTCCCAATCGTTTGCAAGGCGTGAAACACCCAGAAACGTGCGCTACATCTTATACGGTTTGACATAATTTTCCAATTAGATTATCATAATTCTTGCATCATTAGCACTTTTGATTGTTGAATTCATGTTTATCATCATGTTTGCAAGCTAACCATGTCATTTAATTGTGTTTGTGAAGCATGTACACGATGTTGCCATTGCTAGGGTTTTTGTGTTATTTTTAGGGTCTTTTTGTACAGGAACAATTGGGCCTTGAATCAGGTACCATGATGCTCGTGAGGATGAGACGAGTTGATTGGTACCATTACCTTTCATTTATCTTGTGTGTACAACATTTTTGAAATATGCAGGGTTATACCTACAGTGGATGTCTGTAGGTAAAAGTCCCTTCGTCTAAAACGACGGAGAAGGGAAGAAGAAGATGCGTGTCTGCCAGCCATTCCTCCGTTTGAATCTTGCGTGCTTTGGAATCAGCTCTTTTGTTTTTCTTATATTATGTTTTATTATTATTGTAATTACAACTAACAATCATAGCTCAGCTGGCAGCGTGGCATTGGATTTAAGCGTGAGGACTTGGGTTCGATCCCAGGTCCCAGCGCTTTCTTTATTTTCCTTTCTATCAACAGATCCAGTGCCTCACAATCTCAAGCGCCTTCCATACAACCTCAACACCCAGCCATTTGATGCGCTCTTACCCAGATCTGACGCTTCCATCCTGAAGGACCATGATGCACCTCAGGTCAATACTATACAAGATCAAGCGTGGTTAACCTGGGCTTAGCTTGTTGGGCCAGAAATTCAGATGTGCACCCCCAGATTTGCTAACAACATACATGCCCATTTTTATTTCTTTCTTATTTTTATTTCCTTATTTAATTATTTTGCTTAATTATTTTTCCACAAAAATTAATCACCTTTTTTTATTTAATCATAAAATCAATAAATCACAAAATACCAAAAAAAAGCATTTTTAAATTATTTAATTTAATTAGAAATCTAGGTTAATTTAATTTCTTTTCCATAATTAAAATCAAATAGAAATTAGGTTTAATTTTACAATTAAATTTCTTTTTTTCTCAAATAAAAAACCCAAAATACACAATCTTGTCTTCTTTGTAAAATATTTTATTTTCCTGAAATTATTTAATTTAGCTTGATTAGGTTAATTTCAATTTCTTTTTCATAATTAAAAAAATTAGAATTAGGGTTTTAGTCGTACATAACTCAATTAATTATTTTCTCGAAAAAAAAAATAATCCTTTTTTCTTTCAATTAGGGTTTAGGTTATTTTTCAACATCCCTCGTATTTAATTTACCGCGCGCACTTTTATTTGTTTCATTATTATTGTAATTGTTTCGAGGTTGTAATAGTTTTAATTAGGGTTTTGAATTTTGCATCTTTTATTTCCCGTCAAAATAATTATGTAACTGTCAAAGCCTTGTAATAGCTAGGTTTATCTTCTCGCATTTTTAATTCCTGCAAATATTTAACTGTTTAGATGTATGTTTAGGATTGTATGGCAAGAATGCATGACAAAATTAAAATGGTTAGAAAACCCTAATGTGCAAAGATAATAAACTGAAAATAAATCACTCGCACATATTCACTCTTAGGGTATACTCTCACTTCGGTTGCCTTCGGTGAATGATCATTAAGCATAGGGTGTCTTAGTGGTTTCCCTCCCGTCTAAAGAGATCAAATTGTCCCGCTCAAACGTTGCCTCAGAAATGTTGCCTCGAAAAGATATTAAGACTCTAGGGTTACTACTAAGGTGTCCTAATATTGCTTTATTGACCATACGTCCCTTTCGAATTGAACCTTACAAACTCAAACGACTGTGCTACCTATTTCTTAATAGTAGGATAGCGCTGTCTAAAGGAAACAAGAATAGAAACGATCTTTTTTCTAGTGGGTAGATGCTAGTAGGTACTTGCTCAAATCAAAACTTTCCACACTTACACTTTTTAAACAAATATTCAAAACAACTTCATCACACCCTTGAGGACTGATACAAGGGTTATCACGAAGTAAAACATTTTTCAAAAACAAGCACACAAACACAAGCAATTTAAAAATGAGCAAGTACCTAAGAGCCCATGGAACACCATGGATAGAAAGGGTGCTAACACCTTCCCTTTCTATAATCTACCCCCCGTACTCAAAATATCGAAAAAGGATTTTTTTTTTCTATACTTTTTTCCTTTCCGGTTGGATGAAATAAAAGTCGGTGGCAACTCTTGCTTACCGAGACATTTTGTGAATATAAAAACGCAAAATGCAAACCAGTAAAAATAGTCGGTTCTGTCACCGTATCACACCCACGTACTAACTGACTTTGTAGTATAAATGACCTTACCATCCTCCCCCACCAACGGGGCACATAAATGGACCATCTTCGTAGACTGAGCCTCCAGCTGGACAGGAAGTGGAGCGGGTATTATCTTGGAAAAAGAGGAGGGAATTTTGATTGAGATCTCCCTTACCTTGTCTGTCCCAACCTCTAATAATCAGGAAGAATATGAAGCTTTCCATGTAGGACTGTGTTTGGCCGGAGACTTGGGAGTCGAGGAAGTAAAAATCTTCACGGACTCCCAGCTTTCTGCTTCCCAAGTAGGGAGAATATCAAGTCAAGAATGATAACCTCTCTGAATACTTGGCCATAGTTTGGGAAAGAATGACGAAATTCAAACCCCTAGAAGTACAACACATTCCTCGTGAACCTAACATCCACATAGATATTTTGTCAAAATTGGCGAGCACAAAAATGAAAGGAAGAAACAAATCTGTAATCCAAGAGATACTTCCTTGACCAAGCATCGAGAAACCATTAACGGCTTTAGACGTAAATGCCATTGGCAACAGTAACTGCTAGATGATCTCGGTGTACAACTACCTCATAAAGGGAGAGTTTCCTTCCAACCAAAAAGAAGCCAACATAGTCAAGTAAAGAGTTTGCACATACGTCTTGGTCGAAAAAAACCTCTACAGATGGGGATTCTCCATTCCCCTCCTCAAATGTGTCGAAGAGCCCAAAGTCACTCATATCTTGCGTGAAATACATGATGGAATCAACGCCCAACACCTAGGAGGAAGATCCCTCGTCAGAAAAGCTTTACGAGCAGGATATTACTGCCCTACCATGAAGCACGACACAAAGGAACACATAAAAAAATGTGACAAATGCCAACGACACGGGGACATGCACTTGGCACCACCCAGCAAGCTCAAAACCCTTTCGACCTCGTGGCCCTTTGCATGGTGGGACTAGATATCCTTAGACCATTCTTCGTAGGATCGAACCAGAAAAATTACCTAATAGTGGGCGTGGACTACTTCACAAAATGGATCGAAGTAGGGGCCCTGACCAAAATCACGGCATAACACATACTTCGTTTCTACAAATGAAACATACTTGCCCGATTTGCATACCTCAAACTATTGTCACCGGTAACGGGACACAATTCACGGGCAAAAACTTTCAAGAATTTGTCACAAAGTTGGGCACCATCCAACACTTTGCATCTATCGAGCACCCTCCGACTAACTGGTCGGTCGAAGCCGCAAACAGGGTGATCTTACGGGGCCTTAAACAATGACTTGACGAGATAAAAAAGAAGTGGGTCGAGAAGCTACACAGCGTGCTTTGGGCCTTACTGAATAACACCTCACTCAACTACCGAGGAGACCCCGTTCCGACTAGCGTAAAAAATAGAGGAGGTGATCCCAATTGAAATTATAGAGCCATCCAGGATAACTGAATCCCCTCTCGACAAGGATATGAATGACGAAGCACTAAGGGAAGAGCTTGACCTTGTCAAAGATGTACGGTCAAGAGCAACCCTTCGGGAAGCCTCGCTGAAACAAAAAAAAATGGTTATTCGTCATGGTGCCAAGGTCATACGACGAGAATTTGAGGTTAGTAACCTAGTCTTAAGGAGAAATCACAAAGATTCTCGCGAAGGAAAACTCTCTGCAAACTGGGAAGGCCCCTACCACGCCCGGGAAAAAATGGAGAACGGGGCCTACTACTTAGAAAATTTACACGGGGAACAACTTGTTCGACCATGGAACGCCAAAAAAATGAAACAACATTATAGTTAAGGCATAGAAACAGTCGGTGTGCTCTGTCAGAATAATGAACACGACATTGTCGACCACATCTGCATTCTTAGGTACAAGCATAGAACCTCAAACTCATTCAAAAAGGCGAGTTTTCAATCTTTTGACGAGCAGATTCTTAGCCCGACAGATAAAACTCAAATGAGCCCCACCGTCATCATACCACGATGGCAAAATTCCCAGCTCGCAATGGGAAGTTCATGCTGCAAAGGTCAAGTCTCAAACGAGACCAAAGCTCTACCCAACGCCTGGAAATTTAACTCGGTCGTTTGACCAATTTCCTCTCACTGGCGAATATCAATACTACCGAGCAAACCCCTAAACACTTAGAAAAAAATAGCTTATAAAACAGCTCAAAGCATGCACAAAAAATAACGAGAAAAGTTGTGATACAGTGGCAGAACCGACTGTTGTACTGGTTTTGTATTTGTGTTCGCAAATGTTACAGTAATCAAAGTCTCCACCGACTTTTCTTTTATCCAACAAAGGAAAGGTTGAAAAGAACAGAAAAATACCTTTCGAGAGTTTTCTGAGTAAGGGGGGTAGATTATGGAAAGGGAAGGTGTTAGCACCCTTTCCATCCGTAGTTTTCTATGGGCTCTTAGATGCTTAGCTCATTTTCTGAAATACCTTGTGCTTTTTGTTTTTTTAAAAAGTATTTGAAAATGGCTTAGTGCGGCGATTTGCTTTATGATAACTCTTGTATCAGTCCTCAAGAGTGTTGACAAAGCGGATGTTTTTGAAAGTGTTTTTGAAAGGTTTTTGTGTAAGTGTAAAAAAGTTTGTTTGGAGCACAACATCTAAAAACTATCTACTTATACTCGAAAAGGTTTGTTCTCTTCCTCCTATCCTTTAGACAGTGCTATCCTACTATTAGTGAGTAGGTAGCCCTATCGTTGGATGTATGAGGGACAATCGAAGGGAAGTTTTATAGTTCACAAAGGCAACTGGGCAAGAAGCTTTAGTAACTACCCCAAGGTTATAAGATCATATTTTTACCGAGGCAACATCGAGCGGGTCATCGAGGGACTTATGATCTTTTTTTAACTAGAGGGTAGCCAATAAAACCTCTCACATTTCGAGAGTTTTGACTATTTTCTAAAGGCAACCGAAGTGGGAGTACCCTAGAGGTGCGCATGTGCAATTGTGTTTGTATTCAATTATTTTTCTTGTGTTAGGTTTGCTAGCATTTGATTTTATGTTCTTTCCATACAATCCTATTAGTCATGCATCTAGATAGTTAATAGTTTACAGTAATTAAAAGTGCAGAAAGATAAATCCTAAACTATTACAAGGCTTTGGGAAGGGGGTTTAATTACATATCCAAAAGTTTGGGGGGAAATAAAGAAGTAAATGTAAAGTCTTAATTATGCTATTACATCCAATAGGCAGTTACAATAGTATGAAAAATAGAATGTGAAAGATAATAGCATGCGCGAATTGAAAGGACGTCTACAAAATCCTAAGAGAAAATCTTTTGTTTGTTTTTGTTTTAATTTATGAAAATGGTTTAAGTTAAAAATTAATTGATCTAGATCTATATTTAAAGAAAAAAGGGTTAATTATTAAAGAAACATGAAATTTAAAGAAAAGAAATTAATTCTATATTTTTTTTGGTATTATTGTTATTAAAAGGAAAATGAATTAAAATGAAATTAAACCTAAGTTCTATTAATTTTAATTTTAAAAAAATGTTAAAGTGATTAATTAATTAATTTACCAAAATTAAAATTTAATTAAGAAAAATTCTAAATCTATTCTTATGTGATTTTTATATTTGTTTATTGATTAAAATAAAGTAAAGGAATTAAAAGAAATAAATAAAATGAATAAAACAAGAAAATAAAGATGGGCCTAGTAGAAAAAGTAAACAGGGGGTGCAATCATCAAAAATCCCTAGGCCCGAATCTTTGAAAGCTTCATTCCCTAACCATGGTGTTTTCAGATTCTTGCGTGGAACCTCTAGTTCAGTCATCCATAATTATTTTATATAAACTCAAACAAACGTTAGCATGCCATGAAATGTGATTAAAATTAGAGATTCGAAGTTTAAAATTTTACCAAACTGGTGTTGTTAAATGGGGGCGTGCTAGGTGTGTGATGGACTGATCTTGGGCCTTGTAAGACTCCTGGGGACTTCAGGAGGATGGTTTGAGGCTTGGTGTCAATCGAGAGAGACCGGAACCTTGAGATATGACTTGCATCAATTCTTTGATTTTTGGAGAGCTTTTTGAAGAGCATTTGGAGAGCTTTTTGGAGAGGAATTTCGTGCTCTCTTTAGGTTTTATCCGTGTGTGTTTGGCTTGCAAGGAGACATTATTTATAGAGTAAAAGGAGGAGACAAGGTTACATGGAAATAATCTCAACCATAAACATTATTTTCAAACCATGATAAATATTTGAAAAAAATGCCATAATTGGAGATTTCATGCCATGTTTGATGTTGAATGAACATGGACACCCCTTGCACGAATTTGTGGGCTTGAAATCAAATCAAACCAAAAGCCCAATTATCATGATCCATCATTTACTATTTTATATAATTTATCTTGTATTTATGTGAATAAAAACAAAATAAATATGAATAAAATAGCTGGAAAATGCAAGGCAATGTAAGAATGAAATTAGAGGTCCTCTATAAGCTTAGGAAGATAATTGATGCCTAAAAAGTTAAGCCCTTGACTCAAAAGTTCAAATTTGCTCAATGCACCATTCTTGAAATTTCCAAAATTTTCCCAACTTGGGAAAGCCATAACTTGCTCAATTTTGATCTCATGTGATGATCTTAGACTTTTTGGAAAGCCCAAGATGTCTAATTCAATCCCTACTTTGATCAATTTTTCATTTGAAGACTTTATCTTGATGTAAATGGTCTTGACAAAAAGTATCTTTTGTTGACTTTCTGAAAATGACCTGTAATGTATGAGCTTGTATCTTCTGAATAGTGCATCTCTTGATCTTGAGGGCAAAAGAGAAGTTGTAGGGAATTGGATTTTCTTCAAAATGAGATTTGGTGGAGGAAAATGGATGAAGTATGTGAAAGTTATGTCTGGTCAAAGTTTGGTTGACTTTTCCTATAGAAACCATAATTAGCAATTCTTGACTTCTAGTGAATTAGGAGAATTTCTTGAGGAATCATGACCATACCTTGATAAAATGATGGATATAACTTCAAAATGTTGATGTTGACCAAAAAACTTGAAGTTTGACTGTATATAGGCCACAGTTGACTTTTGACCTAGTATAGTTGATTTTCCAACACTTGAGCAATTGACTGAGCAAACTTGTAGTGCAAGGCATGAAATTTGTCATGGATAATCCTGAAGGCATATTAGGACCACAGAAAGCATTTGAGACCTTTGGAACTCAACCATCTTGATGAAAGGTGAAACCCTAGTTAGAGGTTCATTGCTCAGGAGGAGAATTTGTCTGATCAATTCTTGGCCAACCTTGAGCAATTGAGGACCTCTAAGAGCATGTCTTGAGTAAAAATTGGAGGGAAAATTTTGGGGTACAATAGCTGCCCATGTTCAATCTTCTTAAACCTGAGGATTTAGATTGGCTTGTCTGCCTTTCGTGATCTGAAGGTGGAAGATGATTGAACACTAGAGTACCCAGAAATTTACACTCGCATGAAGTAACACTGATGGTTGATGATATCGGGAATGGGATTACAGATGCCATTTGGAGAACATGACAGAGATTCGTCGGAGATGGGCTTAAAGATGCCATCCAAAGTAGATGCTGACTTTATAAATGGTCCCTTTAGGGGTTCCTATTCCTGCTGTCTGAGGAGGAGTCTGCTGGGGAAGGTTGATTTTTGTTATTCTCCTGCTTGAGGAAACTCTATGGGGAATGGAGTCTAGGAACTTCAGTTGTCCAAGGCTCTGCTGAAGTGTTATCTCTGGAGAGGTGAAATTTTACTATTTTCTGGTTGACGTCCAGGCTTCACAGTAACTTGCTGAGGATAATGGAATTAACTGTTACCTGAAGATGTAATAACAAGATCCTATTGTTGTACCCCAAAATTTGCCCTCCCACAATCTTCAAAGTTTTGTCAAGCATCACCTCAAATGGTTCAAAGTTTACTCAAGGGCTACACAGTCAAGCACCCTCCTAAGCCAGTCAAATTAGGGTTTTGGTTATTGCAAGGAAGTTGAGGTTTTCAAGGGCTCAATCAAGTCCCATATGCTCATATACATTGTCAAGCATCTACATGTCAAGTTTCAAGGCTCACAAGGTCAAGTTGCACAGTCAAAAACCCTAATTGCTTCACAGTCAACTGTAGGGGCAAAATGGTCATTTGGCAGTCAAAAGTCAAAATTTTTGGTCAACATCTTATTTTGAAGCCACAATCATCATTTGATCAAATCTTGATCATGATTCCACTAGAATGGCTCAAAAATCATCAAGATGCAAAAGTTTCTATTTTTGGACAGTTGAAAAGTCAACTGTAACTTGACCAAGGCATAACTTTTTCATGGTTCATCAGAAAAATCCCATCCAATGCTCATCTTGAAGGGGAAGACATTTCCTACAACTCATCTTCACATTCCAAGTCCAATAAATTATCTCACAAAAAGTTATCAATTTCAACATTATAGGTCATTTTTAAAAGTCAACAAAAAGGCATTTTAAGTCAAATACCATAACTTGATATTGGTAAATCAAAATTACATGGGACCAAAGGCATTGGTTAGAGGACTTCAAGACCTTTCCAAAATGTCCAAGAACATGTTCATATGATCAAAATTGAGCAAGATATGCATTGGAGAAGTTGGGAAATTTTTGTGAAATGGCAAAAGTCAACTATCCTTGAAACATCAATTTTTGACAAAAGGGCCCACTTTTTTCCACTTGATTCAGCCTTGTCATGCCACCCACGTGTCCCATGATTAATTTCAAGATTAAACATTAATTTTTCTATTTTATTTAATTTTTATTGATTTAATCCATTTTAAATCCATAAAATTCAAATAAAATCAAAAAAATTAATTAAAGGGGATCTTTGTGGTTTGAATGACCTTTATATGCCATTTACTAGCTGCCAAATTCGTGCAAGCTATTTTTTGTACACAAAATTTTGAATTTGTGCCAAGATGTCCAGATACATGTAAGCATGGAAAGGGAAAGTTTTGCAAATTTTGGAAGCTTTTTAATTTGTTGGATTTTGGTTTGAAAGCATGGCTTTATGGCTTGGATTCTTGCCTTATTTCTTTGTCCCCTCCATCTCCTCTATAAATATAAGCCATGAGAAAGTATTACAAACAAATACACACAGCCTAGAGAACGCTCCAAAATTGCAAAAATTTCCTTGAAGTTGTCAAGCTCGAAAGACCTGATCTAGCCAGATTCAACTACTTCCAAGCACTCCATCAACATCCCAGGTCCCCCAAATGCTTATTTCTATTTTTCCATAACATGTTCCTGTGCAGGTTTCACAAAGGCTTTCCACCATGTGCATCAAACGATCATGCGCCAAGTGGCCTCAAAGATCAATCCAGGGGCTATGAGATGCTGGATACCATGCTCCAAGTCAAAGCACGTGCAGGAAATTCCTAAAGTCAACAAAGGCTTAAGCTTATTGGGCCATATTGCTTCCTCAAACCTCCATACCTGGGCCAACACCCCTATGGTTCTTTCATATTTTCTTTTGTTTTCTTTTCCTTTTTTATTTTCTTTTAACTAATTATTATTATTAACTATTATTATTATTATTATTTAATTCATAGATAATTATTTTCATAAACAAAAAAATCAAAAAAAACTAATATTTTTATTATTCTTATTTATTAATTTCACTTTAATTCATTGTTTTGTAATTAAATTATAATTAATTAATTAGTTTAATTAGGCAATTTTAATCTTTTTTTTAATAACTAAAATAAATTTAGAATTAGATTTTATTAACTTTTAATTTTAATTCCTTTTTATTTTATTTCATTAAAAACATAAAAACACAAAAATATCATTTACTTAATTAATTAATTAATTAGTTATTAGTTTTAATTTCATTAATTACAAAAAAAGACAAAAAATTCATTTCTTTTCTTAAAAGGGTCAAAACCCTTAAGGCATTCCCGATTAATTTTTATTCGCGCGCATTTATTTTATTTTGATTATTATGTAACTGCGTCAAGAATGTAATAGTAATTAGGTTTATTGCTTTCTTTACTTTCCGCACTTTATCAAAACGGGTCTTTATATTTTTGGCGATGTATAGACCCGCGCCTTGTAATAGCGTAGCTTTACATTCCCGCACTTTAATTTTCCGCACCCCTAACTGTTAAATGCATGAAAGAATGTATGTAAATAAAATTAATCCGTAGCTCACAAATAACATGTACAAAAACAATTAACTGAAAAACAAAACACAAAGCACATGCCACTCCTAGGGTACGCTTCACTCGTTGCCTCGAAACGTGGTCATCAAGTATAGGGTGTCTTAGAGGTCGCCCTTCTGTCCAAAAGATCCAGTTGCCTCGAAACGGTTGCCTCGGATAAAAGGATCTAGGACATTAGGGTTACTTCTAAGGTGTCCAACCATTGCTTCGGTGACCATATTGTCCCGATAATCGAATTGACCCGAACACCTCCAACGATGGTGCTACCTACCTCTCAATGGTGGGATAGCACTATCTAAAGGACTCTTACACAGCCTAATTCCTTAGAGTAGGTAGATTCTCATGGGTACTTTCTCTTTCTCAAAACAAACAAAAATACTTTTCACACTTCACACTTTCTAAAGGTTTTCAAACAAATTTTTCATACACTCTTGAGGACAGATACAAGAGTTACTTAGAAATTTTTCAAACGAAACTTTTTCAAAACCCACACACACACTTGAAAAGCAAACAATTTTTGAAAACATAAGAGCAAGTACCTAAGAGCCCATGGATAACCATGGATAGAAAGGGTGCTAACACCTTCCCTTTCTATAAATCTACCTCCCGAACCGAGAAACATTCTCGAATAAGGAATTTTGCTGTGCTTTTGTCCTTTCCATGTTGGAGAACATAAAAGATGGTGGTGACTCTTGCTTACCGCGACATTTCGCGAAACCAGCTTAAAAACAGTCAGTTTTATTTCCACCGATCACAGAACTGGCGACTCTGTTGGGGAGATTAATAAGTGAGGTGTACCTTAGGATTAGATCATACTTATGTTTTCAATTGCTTTGCTTTGATTGCTTTATATTTGTGGGCTTTGCATCGGAGTTTCATAGATCCTAACCCGGATCTGGGGATACCCTTTTAGGTAGCATAAGCTGTGAGGGACCTGTCCAGCGTAGACCGACACGGGTGAAGCAGTGGCTGCATTGGTGTGGCACCTTGGTCTGTACCGATATCCCTTGTGTTGCAACGAGGAGAATATGGGTCTTCTGAGGAGTCATTAAGCACCAACCGACCTTAGAACCCTAATGTGACCCAACTTGGCCATAGAATAGTAGCAGTATGCTACACCCATTGAGGCTAAACTCTCGCGATGGTTCTGGCCGCAAGAAAAGATTGCGACGCTGGAGTTATGACCGATTGAGGGTAGTCAGTGATATTGGGATCCTCTAGAACCCGGTTACTTTTGATAGGACAGGTCTTAACCAACGAAACTGAAAGAGGGTAGTACCTGAACTTCATGCTGGCCTAAACTCTAAGGGTTGTCTTGTATGACTTGTGTGCCTTCATACTTGAACTACTTGCATACTTGTTATCTAACAACATGAGTTTCCTTGCAGGTTTTGTTTACAGTCCCTAATTGGGACTCATTACAGGGCTTACATCACTCCATGCATAGCATAACATCATACCATTGCATACATCCTGCATAAGGACTAATCCATTTCAAGGATCTCAAGGGTTTGTGATGCAGGTCATGATGTCTAGCAAGGGGCAAAGGGGATTTATTTTCCTCTAGCCAAGGTTGATAACTTGAGTCAGGGGCTATGACCCACTCGATATGGTGAGTGTTGTACCCCAAAATTTGCCCTCCCATATTCTCCAAGAAATTGCCAAGTCAAGCTGCAAAATTCCCCAAGGGTTGCACAGTGCAAAGGTCTCCTATACAGTCAAAACTAGGGTTTGTGTCCTGATCAAGAAAATGAAGTTTTCAAAGGCCCAATCAAGTCTCATATGCCTACAAATATGGTCAAGCATCCTCATATCAAGTTTCAAGGCATTCAGCTCAAAATTGCACAGTCAAAAACCCTAATTGCACTACAGTCAACTGTAGGGGCAAAATGGTCATTTGACAGTCAAAAGTTCAAATTTTTGGTCAACATATCATTTTGAAGCCACAAACATCATTTGATCAATGCTTGATCATGATTCTCAAAATTTGGCTCAGAAATCACCAAAGATGCAAAAGTTTCCTTATTTGGACAGCTGAAAAAGTCAACTGAAATTGACCAGGGCATAACTTTCACATGGATTATCAGAAAAATTCCATCCAAAGCTCATTTTGAAAAGAAAGACATTTCCTACAACTCATCTTCATACTTCAAGTCCAAGAAATGCTCTCACAAAAAGTTATCAATTTCAACATTATAGGTCATTTTCAAAAGTCAACAAAAAGGGACTTTAAGTCAAAGGCCATAACTTGAGATTGGTAAAACGAAATGACATGGGACCAAAGGCATTGGTTAGAGGACTCAAAGACCTTTCCAAAATGTCCAAGAACATGAGAAAATCTTAAAAATTGAGCAAGATATGCCTTGTGGAAGTTGGGAAACTTTTGGATATTTTGAAAAGTCAACATTGGTTCAAATGACCTAAAATTGCTAATGGGCCCATTTTTCTTCCATGATTCATCATTCCAAGCATATGCACGACCACTTGGCCCAAAGGGAAGTATTTTCTCATTTTTTATTTATTTATTTGAATTTTTATTTATATTAATTCATTTAAATCATTTAAATATATGAAAAATATTTAACTTACCCTAACCAATCTTTTTATACATGTTTTAGACTCAATAATTCGTGTAAAATCAAATAGGGAAAGATTTGGAGCAAATTGATCATAATTGACACAAGATTGCATGGAAAAAGATATGAAAAAGATCTTAAGAAATCAAATATTCAAAACCATGATTACAAGAGATTTGATTGAATTTTTTTGACCTAATGCACTCACTACATATGCTAGAACATAAACCTAATCATGCTGGACATTAAGCTGCGCAAGAAACTCCATTGACAACTTGAAAAAATTTGCAAAACAGTCAAAACTGTAAACACCTCTACAAGGCGATTCAGGTCTCAAGACTTGGTTCAATAGCTTCCTCAAGGTCTACTGAACATATTCCAATCCAAAACCTCAAGCTTCACGCTTTGGAACGGTATACAGAAGTCCCTCTTGTTCCATTTTTTTTCATTATCGTGTTTCAATATTTATGAACATTCATGGCATTCTAATTGTATATTCATGATCAGTGAAGCATTTGCAAACTAACCCATGCGTTTAATTGAGTTTTTGCAAGCTGTAGACGATTCCACCATTGCCAAATTCTAGGGTTTTCAGAATTGGAAATTGGGCGTTTTCACATAGCGTAAAATTAGAGAACCATAGTGCCATGAATGTAATCAGCAAGCTTGGACGAAGAAGAATCCATATTCGCGCTCAATTTATAGAGCCCTGAGGGCTAATCGCTATTTTTTCTAAAGCCACCTAATGGAACACGTTTAAAACCGTTGCTTTATATGCTTGTTTCAGAAAAATAAAAAAGGCCACGAAGAAGACGGTGTGGTGGCATAAGCTGGTTGGTCTGTTTGAAAATTGGCGCGCGGACCCACTAACGTTTTGCTTTTCTTTTATATTATTTATTTGTTACTAATATATCAAACGCGTTAGTTGGCACAGCTGGTGAACGAGAACGCTTGCAACGTCCAAGACCTGGGTTCGAGCCCCAGGTCTGTGTTATCTCCATATTATTTTTCAGTAATAATTCCCATGCAGCGCCAGCGTCAAGACATACCATGCATCCTCAAGAATCAATATCCACGCGTCCATCAGAATTAAACCAAAGGCTGAGATTGAAGGTACACCATAAACTCCGGTCAACATTGTTACATGCTAGTGGGAAAGTCAAACGGACCTGAAGCTTGTTGGGCTAGAATTCTTGGATCAAAACCTCCTATTTGGGGACTACCCCCCCCCCCCCCCTGGTTTGCAATTCTCTATTTTTCTCATGTTTTATTTTCAATTGTTATTTTATTTTCTTTATTTGTTTAAATTAATTAATTATTTCTACAAAATATAAAAAATGCCTAAAAATCAGAAAAGAAAAATAATAAATATTTTGTGTTAATATGTTTTTCCTGTAATTAATTTGCATGTAAATAAATTTAGTTTAAATTAGGGTTTGCAATATTAATTCTTTTCATAAAAAATCTAAAAAATGTAGAAATAGGTTTAATTATTGTTTTTATTTCTTTTAATTTTCCCTTCTATAATAATATTACTTATTTCATTTATTTTCATAATTAAATTGTATATAAAAAATTTTAGGTTTAATTTAGATTAAAGTTTAATGTTTTCCTAAATAAATTAAAATAAAGTAGAATTAGGGTTAGTAGTTAATTTTAATTAATTCTTTCTTTTTTCTATTAAATCTTATAACACTAAAAAATACCAAAAAAAAAAACAAAAACAATTTCTTTTCTTAAATTAATTAATTCATGTAATTTAATTTTGCAAAAGGGTCCAACGCCCACGTTCTTAATTGTTTAAATTCGCGTATTTATTTTATTTTGCTTAAATAATTATGTACCTCTCCCAAAGCCTTGTAAATAATTGCTCGCACTTTTAATTCTTTTACTTTATTTATTTTCTGTCAAATCGGGTCCTGGTTAATTTTGGCGATGTGGACCCGCGCCATTTGTAATAGCTTTAGATTTACTTCCTCGCAATACTTTTAACTGTTAAACAAAGCATGCAAGAATGAATGGACTTAAATAAAATCAAGCGTAGAACACCAATAACATGACAAGATAAATGCAAATGAAAACGACACACGAATCGCACACACCACCCCTAGGGTACGCCTCACTGTTGCCTTGCCTCGAAAGGTGATCGTCGAGTAGAGGATGTTTTAGTAAGTCCTCATGATCCAGGAACCTGGCATGAGGGTAGCTTCTAAGGTGTCTTCCCATTGCTCTGGTGATCACCATGTCCCGAACCTCGAATTGACCCGAACACCTCCAACGGTGGTGCTACCTACCTCTCAATGGTGGGATGGCACTACTTTAAAGGACATTTACACAGACGAATTCCTTAGGGTAGGCAGACGACTCTAGATACTTGCTCTAAATTTCAAAACAAAACAAAATACTTTTCACACCAACACATTTTCAAAAAGCTTTCGAAAGCAATTTTTCAAACACTCTTGAGGACTGATACAAGAGTCGAACTGAAATTTTCAAAGAAACTTTTTTAAAACCCACAGTTGAAAAGCAAACAAACCATTTTTGAAAACACAAGTGAGCAAGTATCTAAGAGCCCATGGATAACCATGGATAGAAAGGGTGCTAACACCTTCCCTTTCTATAATCTACCTCCCGAGCCGAGAGCAATCTCTTTAAGGAATTTTTCTGTGCTTTTGTCCTTTCCATTTGGAGAAAATAAAAGACGGTGGCGACTCTTGCTTCCGCGACATTTCGCGAACCAGCGTTAAACAGTCAGTTCCAGATCCACCGATCACAGAACTGGTGACTCTGCTGGGGACAAACTTATAAAGTGAGGTGTACCTTAGGGTTAAGATCACTGTGTTTTCAATTGTCTTCTTTGCTTGCTTTACTATTGTGGGTTGTATCGGAGTTACATAGATCCTAACCCGGATCTGGGGATACCCTGTTTAGGTAGCATAAGCTGTGAGGGACCTGTCCGGCGTATACCGACATGGGTGAAGCAGTGGCTACGTTGGTGTGGCGCCTTGGTCTGTACCGATATCCCTCGTGTTGAAACGGGGAGAATATGGGTCTTCCAAGGAGTCATTAAGCACCAACAGACCTTAGAACCTTAAATGACACAACTTGGCCATTAGAACAGTAGCAGTATGCTACGCCCATTGAGGCTAAACTCTCGTGATGGTTCTGGCCGCAAGAAAAGATTGCGATGCTGGAGTTATGACCGATTGAGGGTAGTCAATGATATTGGGATCTTCTAAGAACCCAGTTACTTTGATAGGACAGGTATGAACCAACCAACTGAAAGAGGGTAATACCTAGACCTCATGTTGGCCTAAACTCTAAGGGCTTCTCTTGTGTGACTTGTGTGCCTTCGTACTTGACTATCTGCATGCTTGTTACCTGACACTTGTTTCTTGCAGGTTTTGTTTGTAGTCCTTAATTGGGACTCATAACAGGGTTTACTAAGTTTCTTGCAGGTTGTTTATAGTCCTTAATTGGGACTCATAACAAAGTATACTGAGTTTCTTGCAGGGTTTGTTTATAGTCCTTAATTGGGGCTCATAACAGGGTCACTTACGTTATCCCATGCATAGCATGACATCATACCATTGCATACCATTGCATACATCCTAACCCATTTCAAGGATCTCAAAGGCTTGTGATGCAGGTCATGATAAATCAAACACCCAGCAAGGGGCAAAGAGGATTTATTTTCCTCTAGACAAAGTTGTCAGGGGCTATGACCCACTGGACATGGTGAGCCTTTGACCCTTGACGAAGGACTCTCAACAACATGAAGTACCTTCAACCAAGTTACCGGTTCTCAACTCTAACAAGTTTCTCTGTTTACCCCGCGAGGTCCTTGAAATCATTGCATGCACATCATGCATATCATTGCATAACAGGTACCCTTTTCTCTGCAGGTTACTTACCTTCTTCGCTGTTTATTTCAGCAGTCTCGTCATGAATCCTGAATCTTCAACCGAGCACACTATCAAGGCCCTCCAGGCTCAGAACGCCCAGTTCCAAGGGTTGATCATGAATTTGACCCAGGGGCAACAAGATCTGAAAGCTCTGCTCTTGAAGAAAGAAAAGAAGAAGAAGAGGACTGTTTTGTTCAGCCCTAGACGCAGATCTAGGAATACCCTGCAGGATCAAACTGAGAGGACAACTCCATCGGTGGGGAAAAGCAGTCATCAAGAGGAAAGGATTCCCAGCCCAGTGGTCTCTGACAATGAGACAGATTTCAACGACGAACAATACCCTCCTGCCGAAGACAAGTACAAACAGTTGGAGGATAGGCTGAATGCTATGGAGATCCAACAGGTACCTGGGCTGGATTTTGGAGATCTGGGTTTGTCAACTGGTGTGATTATTCCTCGGAAGTTCAAAGCACCATCCTTTACCAAGTATGATGGGGCGTCTTGTCCCAAGTTACATCTCAGGTCCTATGTTCGGAAGATTCAACCGTATACTGTGGACAAGAACTTGTGGATCCATTTCTTCCAGGAGAGTCTTTCAGGGACTCATCTCGAATGGTTCTATCAGCTGGACGGAACCAAGGTTCGTAACTGGGAGGAGTTGGCTACTGCTTTCTACAAGCAGTATCAATATAATGCCGACCTTGCTCCTACGCGTACCCAACTCCAGGGTATGTCGTTAGGATCAAGTGAAGGTTTTAAAGAATATGCGCAGAAATGGAGGGATCTTGCTGGAAGGGTACAACCACCTCTGACTGATCGGGAACTTGTCGATATGTTCTTGGGGACCCTGTCTGGTCCGTTCTACAACCACCTAATTGGGAATTCGTCTGCTGGATTCACAGATCTTATCTTGACTGGAGAGCGAATAGAAGCTGGCATCCGGTCTGGGAAAATTCAAGAGGCTGCACCTTCTGATAAAAAGCCTCATCATGGAAAGAAAGAATCCAATGCTGTGCACGGTAAAAAGAGCCGTCATGAGGTAGGGGAAATCCAGATCTCCAATCCTGGACCTGCTCAACAAGGACAGGGGCAGCAGCGCAAGGAGAAACGACAGTACACCAAAATCAACATGTCGCTGGATCAAGCACTGCAACAAATGTTGAAGGCAGGGCTGATCACCTTAAGGGCTCCTCTCCGGAATCCGAACACTTCTGCTCCCAACTATCATCCCAATGATAGGTGCGCATATCATTCTGATAGCCCGGGGCATACTACGGACAACTGCTGGCCTCTCAAGAACAAGATTCAAGACATGATCGACGCCGGGGAGATTCAGTTTGAAGTGCCTGAGACTCCGAACATAATCACTGCTCCGTTGCCCAATCATTGAAGCCTTTTGTTTATTTGAATTTTTGAGTTGTATTTTTCTTTTCTTATACAAACAATTAATGTCATAGCAAACTCTTTTATTCTATCAATGCATCGCATACGTCTGTTTTGGGAATTAATACAATTGTTTTCATTATGTTCAAATTTCTTTTCATATTTTTTCTGATGTCAACTCTGGATCTAAAATTCTAAGCCTCTTGAGGGAGGATGACGAAAACGATACCATAATCTACAGTATGCTTTTGAACAGACCCCGCTGATGAGGCACAGGCATTGTTTCAATCCCTAAACACTGGAGTTATAAGGATGATAATCCCTCGTCAACCCCTCTGAGCCAAAGAAGTAGGAGTTTTTCTTTTCGAAATTTAAAACCCTTTATCATAACCTGGGGCAGGGTAGTTCTCTCAGTTGATCCAAGTGCATAACAAATGGCACCAAAGGAGTCCTTACAAAACAAAAGACAGTGATGGTTCTGAATAAATCACAAGGACAGGCAGTCATTATCTCAAAAAACGAAAAACCCATTAAGTCAAAACCCATGAAGGAGACTTACAAAACTGGGGCATCCCGCTGACTGTAATTCCAAAAAAGGAAACACTTCAGGCAAAAAAAGAAAGGGATAACAAAAATCAAGAAAGAGGTCTCACAAACCCTCAACCAAAGCAAAAAATGACTGCCTATTCAAAAGAAATCATCAACATCTGAACCATTATTGGAACATCAAAGCAAAGACTCAAGCAAGGTCTAACGCACGATCAACTGAGTTTAGGTTTGGAGAACATCACGAAGAGCGGGGGGGTACAAATAATTTGAGCCTTTATCCTTTGTTTCTTAAACCATGAACCAGGCCACGTCATAACCCTCAAAAGTCCTAGCTGAAGCATGGGTTAGCTCGAAAGCATACTGTCACGAAAGGTATCCTGACTCCTTAAGGCCTACGGTAAATACGGGTTGACATCACGTTTTACAAACATTCACTTGTTTTATGAAAAAAGGATGCATTTTCAAAATCTTCGAGACAGACATAGGCTTTGCATTATTAACATAACTTTGTTTGCATATGACTTTTTGTTTAAACAGCAGGGAAATTCGCACAATGAAAGTCTAATGAACAAGAGTATCTCCGATCAAGGGGCACGACATGACCATGGTCCATTATCTGGGGAAGTCCAATCAAGATTCAGAGAATCTCTCAAAAGGCCGAATAGCCTGGGGCAAACCTCCGCCTGAGTCACTTGGGGCATTCCAACAACAAATCTTGCTTGATCAAATACCTTCTGGTGGCATGACAAAACACTTCTGACAGGGGCAACTCCCTACATTCTGAGAGCATGGACATAGTCGGAAAAATGCTGCGCATAATCAAAGACCCGCTAGGCTGACGTGCCTAGGCAAAAATAAGGGCTTCCCGGCGAACCAAAAGGGTTCGGGCAAAAATAAGGGATGAAATGAAAAAATCTGTACGCCCGGCAAGTCGAAAACCTGAAAAGGCGGCTTGAGCAAAAAATGGGTATCCCGGTGGACTGAAAACCCGAAAGGGCGGTCCAGGCAAAAGTTAGGGATTAAAGCGTACGACTATGTCCTGCCATCTGTCTACCAGAAGAAGGTTTGTCCATCAACAACTATCAGCACCCCACAAGTGCCTCCCCCATAGAAACAGGGGCAATAAAGAGTGGTCTAAGCAATCTGATTGTTCTATCCTCCAAGGTATCAGGGTAGGTTCCGTTGAAGAACATAACCAATACAGTTCAAAACTTCCCCAGGAGAGTCCAATCCAGTCCCCCAGGAAAGTTGGAATCCATTTCTCCCAAGCAGTAAGCTTATCCCCAGTAGATTCTGGAAGCTTATCCACGCAGAGCACGAACGCGTCTCCTGGCTTTATTTAAAGAGTTATTTCCTTACCAGGATATAACTGGGTTATCCTCAGCCAAAAGCCACGGAAAGGTCGTCCTCGACGAAGTCCTCTTACCCCCAGCGAAGTCTATTAACACTTCTGATACAACAATGGTATCCCCAGCAAGTTATTATCAACAACTCAACAAAGTACCTCTCTCTCCACAGAGTATTGATTCCCAGCAAGATCATTAGAGTACTTTTCTCCCCGCAGAGTAACCCATTCGCCGAGTTTATTCCCCAATAGAGTTATCTTCTCCTATCGGAATTCTTGCAACTATCATCCCCGGCGGAAGCAAAACCTATTCTTCAACATCAGCCCAGGAGTGACTTCCCGGCACCCGTCAAGGATTTATTTTCTTAGACAAAAATACATTCATAAACATCACATCTTCATACATTATAGCATGCATATGCATCATACTACACGAATCTCATTAATTTTGAAGACATACAGTTCATGCATCATGATTTTGCATACAATTATGTTTTGCCTTTTCAGGAAAAAGATCAATACAAAAATGATTACTATCAACTATCGCAATTCTTTCTAGATATAGTTTCAGATATGACCCAGATATGGCGACGTTCTGATACTGCTTCCAGATATCCTTCTAGATATAGGTTCAGATATGACCCAGAGATGGTGACGTTCTAATACTGCTTCCAGATTTCCTTCCAGATATAGTTTCAGATATGACCCAGATATGGCGACGTTCTGATACTGCTTCCAGATATCCTTCCAGATATAGTTTCAGATGTAAACCAGAGATGGTGACGTTCTGATGCTGCTTCCAGAGTTCCTTCTAGATATAGTTTCAGATGTAAACCAGATATGGTGACGTTCTGATACTGCTTCCAGATTTCCTTCCAGATATAGTTTCAGATGTAAACCAGATATGGTGACGTTCTGATGCTGCTTCCAGATTTCCTTCCAGATATAGTTTCAGATGTAAACCAGATATGGTGACATTCTGATGCTGCTTCCAGATTTCCTTCCAGATATAGTCCAGATATAAACCAGATATGGCGACGTTCTGACACTTATTCCAGTTGAAGATATTCCAAGACCTTGTCCGGTTCAGTTAAATCGACCCTAAGATTTTCCTGATGCTTATCCAGTCAAAGGCCTTCTCTGGTTCAGTCAGATCGACCCTAAGATCTCCCTGATGCTTATCCAGTTGAAGATTCCAAGACCTTGTCCGGTTCAGTTAAATCGACCCTAAGATTTTCCTGATGCTTATCCAGTCAAAGGCCTTCTCTGGTTCAGTCAGATCGACCCTAAGATCTCCCTGATTCTTATCCCAATAGAAGACACCCAAGATTCTCTCAGCGTTCCTGTTGGGGTAGTAATCGTCCAAGATTCTCTTACCATTCATGCTAAGGCAGTAACCATCCCTGGTTCATTCATCGCCGTTTGAAGCTCCAGACTCAGCTCCTGTAACCAGTCAGGACACATCTATACCAAGCATCTGAAAACCAGCTCCTGCAACGTGTCAGGTACTCATTTGTTCTTTTGCAGGTATGCAGGCTCTCGCTAAGGAATCTCCTACGCGATCAACATCCAGATGGCATCTATAAGCCCATTATCCTATCCAGCAATCTCCAAATGGCATCTATAAGCCCATTCCATCACACGGCTACTATGTGAGCGCAAATTTCTGGGCACTCTAGTGTTCAATCATCTTCCACCTTCGGATTACGAAAGGCACGTCAGCCAATCTGCATCCTCAGGTCTAAGAAGATTGAACAGGGGCAACTGTTGTACCCCAAAATTTGCCCTCCCATATTCTCCAAGAAATTGCCAAGTCAAGCTGCAAAATTCCCCAAGGGTTGCACAGTGCAAAGGTCTCCTATACAGACAAAACTAGGGTTTGTGTCCTGATCAAGAAAATGAAGTTTTCAAAGGCCCAATCAAGTCTCATATGCCTACAAATATGGTCAAGCATCCTCATATCAAGTTTCAAGGCATTCAGCTCAAAATTGCACAGTCAAAAACCCTAATTGCACTACAGTCAACTGTAGGGGCAAAATGGTCATTTGACAGTCAAAAGTTCAAATTTTTGGTCAACATATCATTTTGAAGCCACAAACATCATTTGATCAATGCTTGATCATGATTCTCAAAATTTGGCTCAGAAATCACCAAAGATGCAAAAGTTTCCTTATTTGGACAGCTGAAAAAGTCAACTGAAATTGACCAGGGCATAACTTTCACATGGATTATCAGAAAAATTCCATCCAAAGCTCATTTTGAAAAGAAAGACATTTCCTACAACTCATCTTCATACTTCAAGTCCAAGAAATGCTCTCAAAAAAAGTTATCAATTTCAACATTATAGGTCATTTTCAAAAGTCAACAAAAAGGGACTTTAAGTCAAAGGCCATAACTTGAGATTGGTAAAACGAAATGACATGGGACCAAAGGCATTGGTTAGAGGACTCAAAGACCTTTCCAAAATGTCCAAGAACATGAGAAAATCTTAAAAATTGAGCAAGATATGCCTTGTGGAAGTTGGGAAACTTTTGGATATTTTGAAAAGTCAACATTGGTTCAAATGACCTAAAATTGCTAATGGGCCCATTTTTCTTCCATGATTCATCATTCCAAGCATATGCACGACCACTTGGCCCAAAGGGAAGTATTTTCTCATTTTTTATTTATTTATTTGAATTTTTATTTATATTAATTCATTTAAATCATTTAAATATATGAAAAATATTTAACTTACCCTAACCAATCTTTTTATACATGTTTTAGACTCAATAATTCGTGTAAAATCAAATAGGGAAAGATTTGGAGCAAATTGATCATAATTGACACAAGATTGCATGGAAAAAGATATGAAAAAGATCTTAAGAAATCAAATATTCAAAACCATGATTACAAGAGATTTGATTGAATTTTTTTGACCTAATGCACTCACTACATATGCTAGAACATAAACCTAATCATGCTGGACATTAAGCTGCGCAAGAAACTCCATTGACAACTTGAAAAAATTTGCAAAACAGTCAAAACTGTAAACACCTCTACAAGGCGATTCAGGTCTCAAGACTTGGTTCAATAGCTTCCTCAAGGTCTACTGAACATATTCCAATCCAAAACCTCAAGCTTCACGCTTTGGAACGGTATACAGAAGTCCCTCTTGTTCCATTTTTTTTCATTATCGTGTTTCAATATTTATGAACATTCATGGCATTCTAATTGTATATTCATGATCAGTGAAGCATTTGCAAACTAACCCATGCGTTTAATTGAGTTTTTGCAAGCTGTAGACGATTCCACCATTGCCAAATTCTAGGGTTTTCAGAATTGGAAATTGGGCGTTTTCACATAGCGTAAAATTAGAGAACCATAGTGCCATGAATGTAATCAGCAAGCTTGGACGAAGAAGAATCCATATTCGCGCTCAATTTATAGAGCCCTGAGGGCTAATCGCTATTTTTTCTAAAGCCACCTAATGGAACACGTTTAAAACCGTTGCTTTATATGCTTGTTTCAGAAAAATAAAAAAGGCCACGAAGAAGACGGTGTGGTGGCATAAGCTGGTTGGTCTGTTTGAAAATTGGCGCGCGGACCCACTAACGTTTTGCTTTTCTTTTATATTATTTATTTGTTACTAATATATCAAACGCGTTAGTTGGCACAGCTGGTGAACGAGAACGCTTGCAACGTCCAAGACCTGGGTTCGAGCCCCAGGTCTGTGTTATCTCCATATTATTTTTCAGTAATAATTCCCATGCAGCGCCAGCGTCAAGACATACCATGCATCCTCAAGAATCAATATCCACGCGTCCATCAGAATTAAACCAAAGGCTGAGATTGAAGGTACACCATAAACTCCGGTCAACATTGTTACATGCTAGTGGGAAAGTCAAACGGACCTGAAGCTTGTTGGGCTAGAATTCTTGGATCAAAACCTCCTATTTGGGGACTACCCCCCCCCCCCCCCCTGGTTTGCAATTCTCTATTTTTCTCATGTTTTATTTTCAATTGTTATTTTATTTTCTTTATTTGTTTAAATTAATTAATTATTTCTACAAAATATAAAAAATGCCTAAAAATCAGAAAAGAAAAATAATAAATATTTTGTGTTAATATGTTTTTCCTGTAATTAATTTGCATGTAAATAAATTTAGTTTAAATTAGGGTTTGCAATATTAATTCTTTTCATAAAAAATCTAAAAAATGTAGAAATAGGTTTAATTATTGTTTTTATTTCTTTTAATTTTCCCTTCTATAATAATATTACTTATTTCATTTATTTTCATAATTAAATTGTATATAAAAAATTTTAGGTTTAATTTAGATTAAAGTTTAATGTTTTCCTAAATAAATTAAAATAAAGTAGAATTAGGGTTAGTAGTTAATTTTAATTAATTCTTTCTTTTTTCTATTAAATCTTATAACACTAAAAAATACCAAAAAAAAAAACAAAAACAATTTCTTTTCTTAAATTAATTAATTCATGTAATTTAATTTTGCAAAAGGGTCCAACGCCCACGTTCTTAATTGTTTAAATTCGCGTATTTATTTTATTTTGCTTAAATAATTATGTACCTCTCCCAAAGCCTTGTAAATAATTGCTCGCACTTTTAATTCTTTTACTTTATTTATTTTCTGTCAAATCGGGTCCTGGTTAATTTTGGCGATGTGGACCCGCGCCATTTGTAATAGCTTTAGATTTACTTCCTCGCAATACTTTTAACTGTTAAACAAAGCATGCAAGAATGAATGGACTTAAATAAAATCAAGCGTAGAACACCAATAACATGACAAGATAAATGCAAATGAAAACGACACACGAATCGCACACACCACCCCTAGGGTACGCCTCACTGTTGCCTTGCCTCGAAAGGTGATCGTCGAGTAGAGGATGTTTTAGTAAGTCCTCATGATCCAGGAACCTGGCATGAGGGTAGCTTCTAAGGTGTCTTCCCATTGCTCTGGTGATCACCATGTCCCGAACCTCGAATTGACCCGAACACCTCCAACGGTGGTGCTACCTACCTCTCAATGGTGGGATGGCACTACTTTAAAGGACATTTACACAGACGAATTCCTTAGGGTAGGCAGACGACTCTAGATACTTGCTCTAAATTTCAAAACAAAACAAAATACTTTTCACACCAACACATTTTCAAAAAGCTTTCGAAAGCAATTTTTCAAACACTCTTGAGGACTGATACAAGAGTCGAACTGAAATTTTCAAAGAAACTTTTTTAAAACCCACAGTTGAAAAGCAAACAAACCATTTTTGAAAACACAAGTGAGCAAGTATCTAAGAGCCCATGGATAACCATGGATAGAAAGGGTGCTAACACCTTCCCTTTCTATAATCTACCTCCCGAACCGAGAGCAATCTCTTTAAGGAATTTTTCTGTGCTTTTGTCCTTTCCATTTGGAGAAAATAAAAGACGGTGGCGACTCTTGCTTCCGCGACATTTCGCGAACCAGCGTTAAACAGTCAGTTCCAGATCCACCGATCACAGTGAGCCTTGACTCTTGAAGAAGGACTCTCAGCAACATGAAGTTCTTTCAATCAAGCTACCCAAATTCAAGTTCTAACAATCTTTCTTGTTTATCCCACGAGGTCCTTGAAAACATTGCATGCATATCATACATATCATTGCATTACCGGTACATATTTCACAGGTTGCTTAATCTTCTTCGCTGTTTATTTCAGCCATCATCATGAATCCTGAATCATCCAATGAACAAGCTATCAAGGCCCTCCAGGCCCAGAACGCCCAGTTCCAGGAGCTGGTCATGAGCTTAGCCCAGGGGCAACAGGAGTTGAAGACTCTGCTCTTGAAGGAGAAGAAGAAGAAGAAGAGAAGGACTGTATTGTTTAACACTGGACGGAGGTTTGGGAATACACTGCAGAATGAAGCTGATCAGGCTACTCCATCTGTTAGGGAAGACAGTCCCCAAAGGAGAGAGGTTCCTAGTCCTGTAGTCTCCGACAGCGAGACAGATTTCAATGATGAACAGTACCCTCCTGCTGAGGACCGGTACAAACAGCTGGAGGACCGGATAAGTGCTATGGAGATACAGAAAGTGCTCGGCCTGGACTTCGAAGATCTAGGTCTATCCTCTGGGGTGGTGATCCCGCACAAGTTAAAGGCACCTGCCTTTGCAAAGTACGATGGGGCTTCCTGCCCTAAGCTGCATCTGAGGTCTTATGCAAGGAAGATCCAACCGTATACAGCTGACAAGAATCTATGGATCCATTTCTTCCAGGAAAGTCTTTCAGGGACTCAACTCGAATGGTTCTATCAACTATATGGAGCCAGCATTCGTAACTAGGAGGACTTGGCTACTGCGTTCTACAAGCAGTATCAATATAATGCCGGCCTCGCTCCTACGCGTACCCAACTCCAGGGTATGTCACTAGGGACGGGTGAAGGTTTTAAGGAGTATGCGCAAAAGTGGAGAGACCTTGCTGGAAGGGTGCAACCACCTCTGACTGACCGGGAACTCGTTGACATGTTCTTGGGGACCCTGTCTGGGCCGTTCTTCAACCATCTGATTGGGAATTCTTCTGCCGGATTCACAGATCTGATCTTGACTGGGGAAAGAATAGAAGCCGGTATCAAGTCTGGGAAGATACCAAAGGGTGACTCCTCGAACAATGAGAAGAGGCCATTCAAGAAAGAATCTAGTGCTGAACACCGCCAAGCTGTCAACGCGGTGGTTATTTCAAAACCGGCCGGTGCTCCTCAACATCGCAACCAACAAAGGGAAGAGAGACCAAAAAGGCAATTCACTCCCCTCAGCATGACCTTGGCCCAGATATTGCCACAGTTGCTGGAGACCAACTTGGTAACTCTAAGGGACCCTCCTAAGAATCCCAACAGGACACCTTCAAGGTATAACCCCAACGTTCGCTGCGCTTATCATTCTGACAGCCTGGGGCATGCTACAGATGATTGTTGGACTTTGAGAAACAAGGTTCAGGATCCGATCGACGCAAAGGAAGTCTAGTTCGACTCTCCAGAGACTCCCAATGTGATCACTGCTCCCTTGCCAAAACGTGGCTAGGATTAGAAAATTTTTGTTCATTCGAATGTTCAAGTTGTATTTTTTCTTTGATTGTTCAAACATTGTATTCATGTCAAACGTTGTTATTTCATTAATGCATTACACATGTCTGTTTTGAAGTAATTATTTCGTATTCACTATACGCAAACTGTTTTCATATTTTTGTGATGATCAACTCTTGATTGAAAAATTCTAAGCCTCTTGAGGGAGGATGACGAAAACGATACCGCAATTTACCGTATGCTTTTGAACAGACCCCGCTGATGAGGTACAGGCATTGTTTCAAATCCTAAACACTGGAGTTATAAGGAAGATAATCCCTCGTTACCCCCTTTGTTGAGCCAAAGAAGTAGGAGTTTTCTTTTCACAAAAAAAATTAAACCCTTAATCATAACCTGGGGCAGGGTAGTTCTCTCAGTTGATCCAAGTGCCCAACGAATTGCACCAAAAAGTCCTTACAAAACAAAAGACAGTGATGGTTCCAATAGTCATAAGGACGGGCAGTCATTATCTCCCAAAAATAAAAGCCCATTAAGTCAAAACCTATGAAGAAGACTTACAAAACTGGGGCATCCCGCTGACTGTGATCATGAAAGAAACAGTTCAGGCAAAAAACAGGGATAACGAAATCAAAAAGAAAGAGGTCCTACAAACCCTCAACCAAAAAAGGAATGACTGCCTATTCCCAATAAAATGTTAATATCCGAACCATCACTGGAATATCCGGACGAAGACTAAAACAAGGTCTAACGCACGATCAGCTGAGTTTAGGTTTGAAGAACATCACGAAGAACGGGTGGGTACAAATAAAATTTGAGCCTTTATCCTTTGTTTCTTAAACCGTGAACCAGGCCACACTACAACCCTTAAAGTCCTAGCTGAAGCATGGGTTAGTTCGAAGGCATACTGTTACGAAAGGTATCCTGACTCCTTAAGGCTTGCTGTCAAATAACGAGTTGACATCACAGTTTACAAAATTCACTTGTTTTTACTGAAAAATACATTTGCAAAAAAAAACTTCGAGACAGACATACGCTTTGCATTCTTAAAATAATATTGTTTGCATATGACTATTTGTTCAACAGCAGAGGAATTCGCACGAAGAATATCTAGTGAACAAAAGCACTCCCAACCAAGGGGCAGGGCATGATCATTGTCCATCATCTGGGGCTGTTAAGTCAAGATTCTGAGAATCTCTCAAAAGGCCAACCAGCTAGGGGGAAATCTCCGTCTGGATCAATTTGGGCATTGGACGATCAAACGAAGATCTTCTGGTGGCATGGTAACACTGCACTACTGACAGTGACAACTCCCGGCATCCTGAGAGCACGGACATTGTCGAAAAAAACACTACGCATAAGCAAAGACCCGCTAGGTTGACACACCTAGGCAAAAATAAGGGATGAAATAAAAAAAATCTGTACACCCGGCAAGTCGAAAACCTGAAAAGGCGGCTTGGGCAAAAATGGGTATCCCGGTGGACTGAAAACCCGAAAGGGCGGTCTAGGCAAAAGTTAGGGATCAAAAGCGTACGACTATGTTCCGTCATCTCGTCACTTGCCTACCAGAAGAAGATTTGTCAACCGGCAGTCATCAAGCGCCTCCACAGGTATTTTCTCCCGCAGAAACAGGGGCAATAATGAGTTGTCTAAGCGATCTGGTTGCTCTATCCACCAAGGTACTAAGGTAGGTTCGGCTGAAGAACAACCAAGTTACCTCCAATCCCCGAGAGTAAGACAGAATCAGCAATACTCTCCTCAAGCAGAGTTGGTCTCCCATAAGCCCTAAAAAGGCACGGTATCTCCAGCAAGTCAGTGACACTCTCCCCAAGCAGAGTTAGCCTACAGTCAACCTTAAGGAAGTTGGGTATCTCCAGAAAATCTCAATATTCCCCAGTGGAGTATACAAATTATTCCTCAACAAGCATCCCCGGCAGTCTTAATATAAGATTGTTCCCCAGCGGAATACAGACATCCAGTGGAGCCACTTCCCCAGTGCAGTCTCGAAAGTCTCCCCAGGAAAGTTGAATCAATCTCCCCAGTAGGAAGCTTATCCCCAGTAGATTCTGGAAGCTTACCCCTGCAGAGCACGAACACGTCTCCCGGACTTTATTCAAAGGTTATTCCCCACCAGGGTATAACTGGGTTATCCTCAGCCAAACCACGGAAAGATCGTCCTCGGCGAAGTTCTTTCTATCCCCCAGCGGAGTTCATCAAATCCTCAACAAAGCTCATCAACGGTATCCCCAGCGGAGTTATCATCAAAACCTAAGCGAAGTATCTCTTCCCATAAAGTATTCCCCGCAGAGTATCTCTCCAACAAGTTCATCCCCCAACGGAGTCATCTTCTCCTACCGGTTTATTCTTACAATCAACATCCCCAGCGGAAATGAAGAACTCTACTCTTCAACACCAGCCCAGGATTTGACTTCCCGGCATTCGTCAAGGATTTATTTTCCTAGACGAAAATGCATTCATAAACATCACATTATCATACACCATGACGCATGCATATACGCATCATAACACACAATCTCATTTATTTTTGAGAACATCATGACATCATGCATTTCATACATCATGACATTGCATACAACTGACGTTTCGCCTTTTCAGGAAAAAGGTCAATCCAAAGATAATTACTATCAACTGTCGCAATTCCAGATTCGATACCTGTATCTAGCCAGGGCATATCTGTGAGCAATCAATTCCAGATTCGATTCCTGTATCCAGCCAGGGCATGTCTGAAGAGTTTGAAGATTCGATTCCTGTATCCAGCCAGGGCATATCTGTTGACGACTAATTCCAGATTCGATTCCTGTATCCAGCCAGGGCACGTCTGAAGAGTTTGAAGATTTGATTCCTGTATCCAGCCAGGGCATATTTGTTGACGACTATTTCCAGATTCGATTCCTGTATCCAGCCAGGGCACGTCTGAAGAGTTTGAAGATTCGATTCCTGTATCCAGCCAGGGCATATCTGTTGACGACTAATTCCATATTCGATTCCTGTATCCAGCCAGGGCATGTCTGAAGAGTTTGAAGATTCGATTCCTGTATCCATCCAGGGCATATCTGTTGACGACTAATTCCATATTCGATTCCTGTATCCATCCAGGGCATGTCTGAAGAGTTTGAAGATTCGATTCTTGTATCCAGCCAGGGCATATCTGTTGACGACTATTTCTAGATTTGATTCCTGTATCCAGCCAGGGCACGTCTGAAGACTTTGAAGATTCGATTCTTGTATCCAGCCAGGGCATATCTGTTGACGACTATTTCCAGATTCGATTCCTGTATCCAGCCAGGGCACGTCTGAAGAGTTTGAAGATTTGATTCCTGTATCCAGCCAGGGCATATCTGTTGATGACTAATTCCAGATTCGATTCCTGTATCCAGCCAGGGCATGTCTGAAGAGTTTGAAGATTTGATTCCTGTATCCAGCCAGGGCATATCTGTTGACGACTATTTCCAGATTCGATTCCTGTATCCAGCCAGGGCACGTCTGAAGAGTTTGAAGATTCGATTCCTGTATCCAGCCAGGGCATATCTGTTGATGACTGTTTCCAGATTCGATTCCTGTATCCAGCCAGGGCACGTCTGAAGAGTTTGAAGATTCGATTCCTGTATCCAGCCAGGGCATATCTGTTGACGACTATTTCCAGATTCGATTCCTGTATCCAGCCAGGGCACGTCTGAAGAGTTTGAAGATTCGATTCATGTATCCAGCCAGGGCATATCTGTTGACGACTAATTCCAGATTCAATTCCTGTATCCAGCCAGGGCACGTCTGAAGAGTTTGTAGATTCGATACCTGTACCCAGCCAGGGCATGTCTGCATGAAGAGTTTGAAGATCAACCCCTGTAACAGGCCAGGTAATTATCTTTCTTTCTCAGGTACGCAAGTTCTCGCTAAGGAATCTCTTACGCGATCGACACCTAGATGGCATCTATAAGCCCATCTCCACAACTATCCATCACAGTTCCAAATGGCATCTATAAGCCCATTCCCGACAAGGTTCTGTCACATCTCCAGATGGCATCTATAAGCCCATCCTCCTATCCACCATCTTTCTAAATGCCATCTGTAAGCCCATTCCCGCCATCACACTGCTGATACTCTACTATGTGAGTGCAAATTTCTGGGCACTCTAGTGTTCAATCATCTTCCACCCTCGGATCACAAAAGGCACACAAGCCAATCTACATCCTCAGGTCTAAGAAGATTGAACAGGGGAAACTGTTTTACCCCAAAATTTTCCCTCCCATAATCTTCAAAGTTTTGCCAAGCATCACCTCAAATGGTTCAAAGTTTACTCAAGGGCTACACAGTCAAGCACCCTCCTAAGCCAGTCAAATTAGGGTTTTGGTTCTTGCAAGGAAGTTGGGGTTTTCAAGGGCTCAATCAAGTCCCATATGCTCATATACATTGTCAAGCATCTACATGTCAAGTTTCAAGGCTCACAAGGTCAAGTTGCACAGTCAAAAACCCTAATTGCTTCACAGTCAACTGTAGGGCAAAATGGTCATTTGGCAGTCAAGAGTCAAAATTTTTGGTCAACATCTTATTTTGAAGCCACAATAATCATTTGATCAAATCTTGATCATGATTCCACTAGAATGGCTCAAAAATCATCAAGATGCAAAAGTTTCTATTTTTGGACAGCTGAAAAGTCAACTGTAACTTGACCAAGGCATAACTTTTTCATGGTTCATCATAAAAATCCCATCCAATGCTCATCTTGAAGGGGAAGACATTTCCTACAACTCATCTTCACATTCCAAGTCCAAGAAATGCTCTCACAAAAAGTTATCAATTTCAACATTTTAGGTCATTTTTAAAAGTCAACAAAAAGGCATTTTAAGTCAAAGACCATAACTTGATATTGGTCAATCAAAATTACATGGGACCAAAGGCATTGGTAAGAGGACTTCAAGACCTTTCCAAAATGTCCAGGAACATGTTCATATGATCAAAATTGAGCAAGATATGCATTGGAGAAGTTGGGAAATTTTTGTGAAATGGCAAAAGTCAACTATCCTTGAAACTTCAATTTTTGACAAAAGGGCCCACTTTTTTACACTTGATTCAGCCTTGTCATGCCACCCACGTGTCCCATGATTAATTTCAAGATTAAACATTAATTTTTCTATTTTATTTAATTTTTATTGATTTAATCCATTTTAAATCCATAAAATTCAAATAAAATCAAAAAAATTAATTAAAGGGGATCTTTGTGGTTTGAATGACCTTTATATGCCATTTACTAGCTGCCAAATTCGTGCAAGCTATTTTTTGTACACAAAATTTTGAATTTGTGCCAAGATGTCCAGATACATGTAAGCATGGAAAGGGAAAGTTTTGCAAATTTTGGAAGCTTTTTAATTTGTTGGATTTTGGTTTGAAAGCATGGCTTTATGGATTGGATTCTTGCCTTATTTCTTTGTCCCCTCCATCTCCTCTATAAATACAAGCCATGAGAAAGCATTACAAACAAATACACACAGCCTAGAAAACGCTCCAAAATTGCAAAAATTTCCTTGAAGTTGTCAAGCTCGAAAGACCTGATCTAGCCAGATTCAACTACTTCCAAGCACTCCATCAACATCCCAGGTACCCCAAATGCTTATTTCTATTTTTCCATAACATGTTCCTGTGCAGGTTTCACAAAGGCTTTCCACCATGTGCATCAAATGATCATGCGCCAAGTGGCCTCAAAGATCAATCCAGGGGCTATGAGATGCTGGATACCATGCTCCAAGTCAAAGCATGTGCAGGCAATTCCTAAAGTCAACAAAGGCTTAAGCTTATTGGGCCATATTGCTTCCTCAAACCTCCATACCTGGGCCAACACCCCCATGGTTCTTTCATATTTTCTTTTGTTTTCTTTTCCTTTTTTATTTTCTTTTAACTAATTATTATTATTAACTATTATTATTATTATTTAATTCATAGATAATTATTTTCATAAACAAAAAAATCAAAAAAAAACTAATATTTTTATTATTCTTATTTATTAATTTCACTTTAATTCATTGTTTTGTAATTAAATTATAATTAATTAATTAGTTTAATTAGGCAATTTTAATCTTTTTTTTAATAACTAAAATAAATTTAGAATTAGATTTTATTAACTTTTAATTTTAATTCCTTTTTATTTTATTTCATTAAAAACATAAAAACATAAAAATATCATTTTCTTAATTAATTAATTAATTAGTTATTAGTTTTAATTTCATTAATTACAAAAAAAGACAAAAAAATTCATTTCTTTTCTTAAAAGGGTCAAAACCCTTAAGGCATTCCCGATTAATTTTTATTCGCGCGCATTTATTTTATTTTGATTATTATATAACTGCGTCAAGAATGTAATAGTAATTAGGTTTATTGCTTTCTTTACTTTTCGCACTTTATCAAAACGGGTCTTTGTATTTTTGGCGATGTATAGACCCGTTCCTTATAATAGCGTAGCTTTACATTCCCGCACTTTAATTTTCCGCACCCCTAACTGTTAAATGCATGAAAGAATGTATGTAAATAAAATTAATCCGTAGCTCACAAATAACATGTACAAAAACAATTAACTGAAAAACAAAACACAAAGCACATGCCACTCCTAGGGTACGCTTCACTCGTTGCCTCGAAACGTGGTCATCAAGTATAGGGTGTCTTAGAGGTCGCCCTTCTGTCCAAAAGATCCAGTTGCCTCGAAACGGTTGCCTCGGATAAAAGGATCTAGGACATTAGGGTTACTTCTAAGGTGTCCAACCATTGCTTCGGTGACCACATTGTCCCGATAGTCGAATTGACCTGAACACCTCCAATAATGGTGCTACCTACCTCTCAATGGTGGGATAGCACTATCTAAAGGACTCTTACACAGCCTAATTCCTTAAAGTAGGTAGATTCTCATGGGTACTTGCTCTTTCTCAAAACAAACAAAAATACTTTTCACACTTCACACTTTCTAAAGGTTTTCAAACAAATTTTTCATACACTCTTGAGGACAGATACAAGAGTTACTTAGAAATTTTTCAAACGAAACTTTTTCAAAACCCACACACACACTTGAAAAGCAAACAATTTTTGAAAACATAAGAGCAAGTACCTAAGAGCCCATGGATAACCATGGATAGAAAGGGTGCTAACACCTTCCCTTTCTATAAATCTACCTCCCGAACCGAGAAACATTCTCGAATAAGGAATTTTGCTGTGCTTTTGTCCTTTCCATGTTGGAGAACATAAAAGACGGTGGCGACTCTTGCTTACCGCGACATTTCGCGAAACCAGCTTAAAAACAGTCAGTTCTATTTCCACCGATCACACCTGTGTAGGGTTGTTTCGAGATGAGTTTGTGTTAGTATGCATTCGGAGATATATGAGAATGAGCCTGTGTGGGACTGCTTCACGATGAGTCTGTGTTAGACAGCATCAGGATGATGAGAAAGAACCCGTGTAAGATTGCTTCAGGATGGTCGTGTAGATAGTTTTCCTGTCTAGTTTCATGTGTAAATATATAGCCGGTCGTCCATAGATAGTTCTCCTGGCTTATTACAGGTGTTAATCTGGAACTTGAAAATTGTCGGTCGCTGAGATAGTTTTCCTAACTTGTTACAGGTATTAATCTCTGACCTGAGAAAGAAAGATAGTTTTCCTGGCTTGTTATAGGTATTAATCTTCAATCTCCTTATGTAGATAGTTATCCTGGCTGGTTACAGGTGTTAATCCATAATTGGTCATCCACAGATAGTTCTCCTAGCTTGTTACAGGTATTAATATGGAACTTGAAAATCGTCGGTCGTTGAGATAGTTGTCCTGGCTTGTTACAGGTATTAACCTCTGACCTGAGAAAGAAAGATAGTTTTCATGGCTTGTTACAGGTATTAATCTTCAATCTCCTTATGTAGATAGTTTTCCTGGATGGTTACAGGTGTTAATCCACATTTGTTCGTCCATATATAGTTCTCCTAGCTTGTTACAAGTATTAATCTAGAACTTAAAAATCAGTCACATGGATAGTTTCCCCATCTGGTTTCGGGCATTAATTTGTGGCCTACCATATTTCTTGGTAAACTCGTCTTGCTCCGGGAGTTCATACCACTTGGTCGTATAGATAGTTTCCCCGTCTGGTTTCGGGTATTAATCTTTGACCTGTTGTATAGGTTGGCAGTGGTTGTTTGTTTGCTAATTTAACCTGAAAGGGTAAAATCAGTTTCATGTGATGTCATGATGTATGAATTGCATGATGATCCCAAAATAAATGAGATTATTATATATATATATATGTGTATTTGTATGCACATGTCATAATGTATGAACATGTAATGCTGTTGTGCAGGATCTTTGTCTAGGAAAATAAATCCCTGATTGTTGATAGGAAGCTGAATTTTGGACTGTTGTCGGTGAGCGGAGAAAGTGATTCTTCAATTTCCGCTGGGGGATGAACTCCCGTAGCTAGAGAAATAAACTCTACTTGGGATAAGGATTTATAAACTACTTGAGATTTATAAAACTCTGCTGCGGGAGGTGAACTCCATAAACTGCTTGGGGATTTTGTCGGAATCCTGTTGGAGAATCTTGAGAAGCTTGGTGACTTCAATGGGGAATTTTTATTGTTGGAGCAGTAATTGGAGATTTTTTCTCTTTGGGGGATGCGAGAACAATTGACATCAATTGGTTACCTTCTGCGAGTATGGAAGTGACCTTGTAGTAGAATGCCCTTACCTTTGTACCTGCTGAAGAAGGTAACTGTCAGGGAAACCATCTGCGGGGATTTTGTGGATGGCCCTTAGATATTGTCTCATTTCTTAAAGTCATTAGCAATTGTCTTTCTGTTTTTACGTGTGTATTTGTAAGGAGTAATCATATTCTAATTCATATGTTCAAAAATAATCATTGGACGTTTTCGCACACAAAACAGAAAAATAAAAACAGAAATTTGCAACTTTTAAAGAAGTAGTTTTGTATTAACTTGAAATAAGCGTTTTGTACCAGGAGAAAGGCATCCTAGTAATAGAATGTTGTTGTAAGAATGGGAATTATACAAAAATAGTATACAAAGAAAGACAGCTATGTGAAATAATCCCATTGAGTTCCATGTTATTGCCTTTATGCCTTTGAGCGTCTCATCTCTTTCGCTGCTTGTCGGAAGCTGACTGGATTGATTTGTACCACTTGAGCTTGACAGTTGGTACTGAAGATTGGTTTTAAGGTGATCCAACGGGACATAGTTATACGCTTTAAATCCCTAACTTTTTCCTGGACCTCCCTTTCGGGTTTTCAGTCCACCGGGATACCCTTTTTTGCCTAAGCCGCCTTTTCAGGTTTTCGACTTGCCGGGTGTACAGATTTGTTTTCATGTATATCCCTAATTTTTGCCCAAACCCTTTTAGTTCGCCAGGATACCCTAATTTTTGCCCAGGCCGGTCAATCTAGCGGGTCTTTGTTCATGCGTAGCATCTTTTAACTATGTTTGTGTTTACCGGGTGCGGAAGGTCGTCATCGTCCATAGTGGTTAAGATCATGGCTCCACCAGAAAATATGTTCTTGATCACAAATGGCCCTTCGTATGTGGGAGTCCATTTTCCCCTGGGATCACCTTGCGGCAGTATGATGCGCTTGATTACCAGGTCACCATCCTGATATACCTGACGTCTGACCTTCTTGTTAAAAGCTTTGATCATACGTTTTTGGTATATCTGACCATGGCAAACAACCGTGATGCTCTTCTCGTCAATGAGGTTTAATTGGTCAAGTCGAGTCTGAATCCATTCGTCTTCACTCAGCCCTCCATCCTTCATGATTCTCAGGGAAGGGATCTGGATTTCAATGGGCAGGACAACTTTCATATTGTATACCAAAGAGAAAGGAGTTTCCCCTGTTGATGTGTGCATGGTGAGGTAACCATGAAGAGAAAATGGTAACATCTCATGCCAATCTTTATATGTCCCTGTCATCTTCTGGATAATCTTCTTGATATTTTTATTAGTATCCTCTACAGCACCATTCATCTTCGGCTGGTAGGGGAAGAGTTATGATGTTGGATTTTGAATTGTGTGTAGAGCTCGATGATCATAGTGTTATTGAGATTGGTACCATTATATGTAATGATTCTTTCTGGAATACCGTACCGGCAAATAATGTTATGTTTGATGAATCGGGGCATAATATTCTTGGTAACAGAAGCGAATGGAGCTGCCTCGACCTACTTCGCGAAGTAATCAATGGAAACCAGGATGAAGCGGTGCCCATTAGAAGTTGTAGGTCTGATTTCTCCAATCATATTGATGCCCCGCATTGTAAATGGCCATGGAGCATTCAAAATGTTTAGAGGAACCGGAGGCACGTGTACTTTATCAGCATAGATCTGGCATTTGTGACAAGTTCGTGAATGCTGATAACAGTTTGCTTCCATAATGGACCAGTAGTATCCTGCCCGTAGGATCTTTTTAGCCATTGTGTGCCCACTAGAATAGGTGCCAAAGGTACCTTCGTGCAAATTCATCCATAATCTTTTCTGCTTCAACCTTGTCTACACACTGAAGCAAGGTAGAGTCGTGGTTGCGCTTATAGAGGATCACATTACTGAGGAAAAACTTGGCAGAGAATCTTCTTAGGAACTTCTTATCATTGACTGAAACTCCCTCAGGATACTCTTGCGCCTCGAGATATCTTTTGACTTCATGGAACCAAGGTTTGTCCACTACTTCTTCAGTACCAATCTCATGACAGTATGTGGGCTCGTCCATTCTCTCAATAGTGATCTGAGGAGCCTCATTATCCCACCTAACCTTAAACATGGACGACATCGTGGCTAGCGCGTCTGCTAGTTGATTTTCCTCTCGTGGAAAATGCTCAAAGGAAATTTCTTCAAAGTATGGAATCAACGTCAACATATGCTCCTTGTATGGCATGAGGTTAGGGTGCTTCGTGTCCCATTCTCCTTTGATCTGGCTGATTACCAAAGCCGAATCTCCAAACACACTTAAGAACTTGATCCTTAAATCAATTGCAGCTTTGAGACCCATGATACATGCTTCATACTCAGCCATATTGTTGGTACAATTGAAACATAGCCTGGCAGTGAAAGGAGTATGACAGCCCTCAAGAGATATGATCACAGCGTCGATGCCATTGCCAAGAGATTTGGAAGCTCCATCAAAAACCATGGTCCATTGAGATCCTTTTTCAGGTCTTTTATCTGGTCCAGGCTCTTCACAATCAGTCACTAACATGATGTTCTCATCTGAGAACTCAAAATTCATGGATTGGTAGTCGTCCACAGCCTGATGAGCCAAATGATCAGCTAGTACACTTCCCTTAATTTCTTTCTGGGTTGTATACTGAATGTCGTATTTGGTCAGGATCATCTGTCATCTTGCTATTCTTCTGGAGAGAGCGGGCTTCTCAAATATGTACTTGATAGGATCCATCTTAGATATCAACAAGGTAGTGTGAGTCAACATATACTGTCTTAGTCGGAGAGCAGCCCATGCCAAAGCGCAACAAGTTTTCTCGAGCAGCGAGTATCTTGTTTCACAGTCGGTAAACTTTTTGCTAAGTTAGTATATTGCATGCTCTTTTCGACCAGACTCGTCATGCTGCTCCAGCACATACCCCATTGAGTTCTCTAATACTGTTAAGTACATGATCAGAGGTCTTCCTTCAACTGGAGGCATCAAAATTGGAGCCTCTTAGAGATATTCCTTGATTTTGCCAAAGGCATACTGGAAATCGTCATTCCACTTCACTGCTTGATCTTTCTTCAGTAATTTGAAGATTGGCTCACAAGTAGCGGTCAGATGTGAAGTGAACTTGGAAATGTAGTTCAGACTTCCCAAGAATCCCCTAACTTTCTTCTCAGTGCGAGGAGTTGGAATTTCTTGTATAGCTTTGACCTTTGAAGGGTCGACTTAAATGCCTTTGTTGCTGCTAAGAAACCTAAGAGTTTACTAGACCTTACTCCAAAGGTGCACTTATTCGGGTTCAACCTCAGTTTATATTTCTTCAACCTTTCAAAAAGATTTTGTAGGTGATCAAGGTGCTCCTCTTCAGTCTGAGACCTGACTATCATATCATCAACGTAGACCTCTATCTCGTGATGGATCATATCGTGAAACAAATCTACCATGGCACGCTGATAGGTTTCCCCGGCGTTCTTTAACCCAATGGCATAAATTTGTAACAGAAAGTGCCCCACTGTGTGACAAAGGTCTCCTTCTCCATGTCTTTAAGTGCCATTTTTATCTGATTGTATCCAGACAAACCATCCATGAAGGATAATACCTTATGTTGTGCGGTGTTTTCAACCAGAACATCAATATGGGGAAGCGGAAAGTCATCCTTGGGGCTTTCCCTGTTCAGGTCTCTATAATCCACACACATACGTACCTTAGCATCCTTCTTAGGTACTGGAACAACATTTGCAACCCATTATGGATAAGAGGGGACAGCTAAGAAACCAGCGTTGAACTGTTTCATGACTTCGGCCTTGATCTTTTCTGACATCTTTGGCCGTATACGACGAACCTTCTGTTTCACTGGAGGGCAGTCCTCTTTTGTAGGTAGGCGATGAACCACAATATCAGTGTCAAGTCTTGACATGTCTTTGTATGACCAGGAAAAAACCTCAACATAGTCATGTAGCATCTGTATTAACCGCTATTTGACATTGGGCTCCAAGTTAGCACCTACCTTGACTTCTTTCTTGTCCTCTTTAGTACCCAAGTTTATTGTCTCAATCGGCTCTTCATGAGGATGTATTGCCCTTTCTTCCTGTTGTAACAGTCTGGCAAGTTCTCTTGGTACCTCACAATCTTCCTCACCTTCGTCCTCAGCTTGGTTGATCAGATTTTCAAAGTCATAATGAGTAATAGCAGAACCGTTATCAATGGGATCCAGAGTGGATGTGGACTGCATTTTGATATATGAGTGTGTGTAAGAGCATAGCTATTTTTAATAAAGTAAAAAGCATAAAAGAAAGGAAAAGAGCACAAAATTTGTATGTAAAAAAGCCCAATGCTTTATTGATGACATATGATAATAAAAAATGATAAAACTCACAAATTAACCATTATGCCTCGGGTAAGACACAAGGTTTTAATGTTTCAATTGTTCAAATATTACATTTCCTCAAAACAAAAAGACAAATTACTCTTGAATAAAAGTAATGGGTACAAATTCTTTAGCCTCCCAATTGTTGAGTCCACCACCGATGGTTGGGAAGATCCACTTGTCCAGGTCATAATCACTATCACTTTCCTCCAAGGTATTGACTCCATGGTTGCTGATCCGCAAAGGTGGTCCCCTGGCGCGAGCACGACGAATAGCTTTCTGGGCTCCTGAAGTAAAACTCAAACCAAAATTTTCAGATTTGTAGGGAATATCCGGAAGTTGGCCACAAATTGTACACCCATCTTCTTCATCAACAACTCTGGCATCTTTTAGAGAGGTTATCTTCAATGGAGGTCTAGCGGTCTTCGAAACATTGGTAGCAGTCTTGGTTGTAGCAACTGTTTGTGGCACCTCCTCAAAGTTATGACAAGGGGTCTCAATGAACTCATCGTCCATTTCAACGTACCTGAAAGAGTTCAGGTGACTTACCATGTACTCCTCCTCCCCATGGACCGTGATAATTTTCCCATTGACTGGGTATTTCAGCATTTGATGTAAGGTGGAAGTCACAGCGCCAGCCCCATGGATCCAGTGTCGACCCAACAAAAAAGAGTAAGATGGGCGGATGTCAATCACATAGAAAGTTGAATTAAAAGTATGGGTACCCACTTTGATAGGGATGCACACCTCCCCATGCACCATTCTTTTAGAACCGTCGAAGGCTCTCACCATGATGTTACTAGGCTTCAAGGTCAATCCTTCGCAATCCAACCTGTCAAGGGCCTTCTTGGGTAGAACATTCAGTGATGAACCTGTATCCACTAGAACATGGGACAAAGTAGTGCCCCTATACTCGATAGAGACGTGCATGGCATCATTATGTCTCCTTCCTCTGGGAGTTAGATCAGCATCAGAGAAACCTAGCCCATTGTCAGCAGTCAAACTGGCCACGCAGTCTTCGAATTGATCAGCGCAGGTTTCTTATGGCACATAAGCAGTCTTGAGGAATTTTACTAAAGCCTTGGCATGGGCTTCTGAGCATAGTAACAGGGCCAGTATTGAGATCTTGGAAGGGGTCTTCCCTAGTTGTTCAACCACATTGTAGTCGCTCTTTTTAATTATTTTTAAGATTTCTTTCATTTCCTTCTTAGAAACCTCAGGGGTGGCTTCTGGATGCGCCTTCGTCTGGACAGGCTCAACCAATATCTCTTTGCCCTGAGTCTCGACCGGCTCAGTGGCAGGGGTAGAAGCAAGGCTAGCAGCAGGAGTAGTCATGGAAGTATTAGTTGGAGAAGCAGTAGGAACGATCACAGGAGTAGTAACAGTTTTAGGAGGAGAGATCTCGGGAGAGAAAACTCTTTCGCTTCTTGTTATTTTACTGGTCCCAACGATATTGCTGACGTCGGGATCAGTACCTTCAGTAACTTTGTCTTCAGCAGCCAATAGATCTTGCTTGACGTCATGGTAATAGATGTCAGCCCCATAATTCCAGGGAACAGCTTTATCTGAGGAATATGGTATTGGCCATGGCATGGTGATGATCAGGGGAGCAAACTTTGGAACAAATGTAATCCTGACGGGTCTTTTGGTGGAGACCCTGGGAGGATTGTCGGAAATGGTGATTATGGAGACATCTTCATAAAAACTTCTGTCTAGAGGAACTTTCTCAAACAAAATTTCTTTGTTAACCACCAGACGCTGGATGCCCATCTTCAACAATAAACAGCCATCTGGTAGGGGCATACATGAGTGGCAACCTTTACCACATCTCGGAAATAAACCGTCTCGCAACAGATTCCTTTTGATAGTCAGAAGAGGAGTAGCTAAATCATCCACAGAAGAAACAAAACGGTCATCATCAACGACATTGACACCTTGGCCATGTTTGGGCATTGGCGCAGTTATCATGTTAGGCGTCTCGGGCAGGTCAAATTCAATCTCCTTTGCCTCAATGAGATCTTGTATCTTATTCTTTAAAGCCCAACAGTCGTTCGTATTATGCCCCGGAGTTTTAGAGTGGTAGGCACATCGAGCATTGGGATTTTAGCGGGGAGATGCGATATTAGGATTCTTCAGGGCCTCCTTCAGAGTTACCAAATTGGACTTCAGCAGGTGTGGAAAAACCTGGGATAGGGTCATGTTGATCCGAGTGAACTGTCTTCTATGTACATCTGGTATGCGCTGATTATTTCGTTGCTGGTTTGATGTGGGATTGGAAATCATGACAGCCCATACCGTTGGACGATGTTCAGTTTTGTTATGATTCCTTTGGCTATAAGTTGCATTGACCTCTTTCTTTCCTGTGAAAGGTTTCTTGGCAGTACTGGAGGATGCATCTCTTTGTATTTTACCACTTTTTATGCCATCCGCTACACATTCACCAGTTAAGATTAATTCAATAAACCCAGCAGAAGAACTTCTAATCAGATGGTTAAAGAACGGTCCGGACAACATGCCCAAGAACATGTCTACCAGCTCCCTATCAGACAATGGAGGTTGGACTCTTCCCGCAAGGTCTCTCCATTTTTGGGCATAATCTTTAAAACCCTCGCCGGAACCTATAGACATACTTTGCAACTATGTACGGGTCGGGGCGAGGTAAGCATTATATTGATACTACTTGTAGAAAGTAGCAGCCAAATCCTCCCAATTGCGAACGCTGGTTCTCTCCAGTTGATAGAACCATTCCAACTGAGTCCCCGACAAACTCTCCTGGAAGAAGTGGACCCACAGATTCCTGTCAGTAGTGTGGGGTTGAATCTTCCTGACATATGACCTTAAATGCAGCTTGGGACATGAGACACCATCGTACTTACCAAATGTAGGGACCTTGAATTTTTTTGGGATGATCACCCCTGAAATCAGTCCCAGCTCCTCAAAATCTAGCTCGGGAATCCTCTGGATCTCCATAGCATAGAGTCGATCCTCCAACTGTTTGTATTTATCATCAGCAAGAGGATATTGCTCCTCAGAATAGTCAGGTTCATCCTCCTCAGACCCTGGATTATTGTTTTCTTCCACTGGCTTATCTTCTTGATTGTCCCCTTCATCGACGGGGTTGCGAAATCTATAGCTCGCTTAACCGGTCCTCTGATCCTTCTTCCCAAATTCACTACACCAGCTGGTTTCTTTGGCTTCTTGGTCTTTTCTTTGATGATCAGGGCTTTCGGCTCTTCTTGTCCCTTGGCCAGAGCCATGATCATTTGTTGAAACTGAGCATTTTGAGTTTGGAGGTCCTTCATTGTTAGTTCGAGAGCCATTTATTTTGCCGAAATAAACAGCGAAAAGAATAAGAAACCTGTCTTGAAACCTGGTTATGAAATGATATGTATGATATGCGTATGCAATGTTTTCAAGGATTTCTAAGACTTAAATTTTCCTAAACAGAAAGAGAACAAACGTTAATTGCATTAAGAAGTTTCAACGATTACAAAGATGCCTCTTGGGCTTACAATAGGAGAAACCAAGCAAAAATAAACTCTCAAAGAAGAAAAGGACTCAAACTTCCCACGGGTGCATCCTCTTTGGATAAATATAGGCATTTATACTCTTCTCTTCGTGAAGTAGCCTGGTGAGCTCTAAAACCTTCTTCTCGCTGCCGTAGAACTGGGTCTCAAAGGTGTCTCGTTCCTCTTTGACCTGAATCCAATATCTCTACAATTCCTCGAGAGTAGTTGGCATGTCAGGATGGATAATGGTATGAGGTACATTTGTATCTGCAACGGGTTCCATGATGATGGGTAGAACGGCGGGATAAGGCATCGTGAGATTTTGAGCGCGTGCTCGCACCCACTTAAGATAAGGCTCCAAAGGGATGGAGTTCTTATGCTCCAGTGTCTTGCTATCCACTTTGTTTACCATGCCCCAAGCTCATATGAACCTCTGACGGTAACCTTGAACATCATCCTCATAGTTGAACATAATGCCTTGAACCAATACATTATGAGGACCATCCCTCCTAGCATACCCAAACCGTCTCAATGCCAAATAAGGATTATAAGTGATTCCTCCCCTAATGCCTAGGAGAGGGACATTAGGGAATTCCCCACAGCGATCGATGATGGTAACATTCTCCAACAACCAAGGACACAAATGAATATCCGAGTGTGTGATGGACATTAACCTATTAGACAATCTTATGCCCTGCTCATTCTTCACAACAGATCGAGGTAGGTGTGAAATAAACCACCTAGCCAACAGAGGAGTGCAACACAAAACAGTCCCTCTTCTCTTTACATTGCGAGTATGCAGAGAGTGTAGAATGTCTCCAAGTAAAGTAGGCACCGGATTATGAGACAGAAAAACCTTGACCGCATTCACATCTATGAGTTGGTCCGGATTAGGAAATAGTACCATCCCATAGATGAGAAGGGCCAACACTTCTTCAAAATCTTGTAAATCCATGGTATCCCAAAAATGGTGAGCATTCTCAAATAGAAACTTAGCTAGAAAACCTTTGACGCCTCTTCTTGTTTCCCAATTTGCCACGACATCTGACCGTTGTAAAGATAGAGCTTGAGCAATCTCCTAAGGTTTTGGGTCTTTTTCCATACTGTTGAATGGTAATTGATTAAGGATGGGCACCCCCAATAATTGAGAAAACTCCTCAAAGTGGGCACTAACTGGTAATCAGGAAAGGTGAAGCAGTGATGTAAAGGGTCGAAGAACTGAAAGAGAACCTTTAACATTTCTTATCAGGGTTTGAGGTGACCATGTTGAGAAGTCGACCATGTCTTTCAGTGAATGGAGAGCTTTCAGGAACTCTTGATGCTAATTACTTGATTTGAGGAGGTACCCTTACGAGGTTGACTTGGATAATATTCCTGCGAGTGGATTCCATGTCCTACAAAACAAGACAAGGATAAGCCCTAAATATCCTTTAAATGGTTAGTATGATATGCAATGTTATGATGTCATGCTAAGAAAACACCAATATATCAAGCACAAGCAAATCACACAAAGACCTTAGGTTTAAAGCTTGCATGAGTTTTAAGGTAAGTACCCTCTTGAAATTTAGTTGGCTCAACCTGTCCTAGAAATAGTAACCGGATTCTAAGGGATCTCAATATCACTGATCTTCCCCACAAGTTTCTTTCTGATAGACAACCGACTTGCCACCAAACAAAACTCAGGAGTCAAATCTCAATAAGTGTAGTATCGAGTATTAATCGGCTTAGGACTACACCAAAGACGGCTATCTCACTACTTCCTAATGGCTAAGTTGTTCAATTAAAGGTTATAAGGTCATTTGATGCTTCATGACACCATGCAGCGGCCTTGTATTCTCCTTGATTAACTCAAGGGGTATTGGTACCAAAACCAAAGTGTCACATCAACATAGCTATCGCTTCAACCATGTCGGTATACCACGTACAGTTTCCACGATCTATTGCTACTTACCTAAAAGGTGCCTCAGATCCGGGTGTAGGATCTATAGTAACAACCCAAACAATTCCAAAAGTTAAAGCAAACAAAGCATACAAAAGCAGTTTAAATAATGAACTAACTCTAAGGTAACCCCACTTTTTATAAGTCCCCAGCAGAGTCGCCAGTTCTGTGATACGATAGCATAATCGACTGTTGTACTGGTTTTGCGTTTGTGTTTGCAAATGTTGCAGTGAGAAAGAGTCACCGCCAACTTTTCTTTTATCCAACAAAGGAAAGGGTGAAAAGAACAGAAAAAGACCTTTCGAGAGTTTTCTGAGTAAGGGGGGGTAGATTATGAAAATGGAATGTGTTAGAACCCTTTCCATCCGTAGTTTTCTATGGGCTCTTAGATGCTTAGCTCAATTTTTAAAATACCTTATGCTTTGTGTTTTTCTAAAAAGTATTTGAAAATGCCTTAATGCGGCGATTCGATTTATGATAACTCTTGTATCAGTCCTTAAGAGTGTTGACAAAGCGAATGTTTTTTAAAGTGTTTTTGAAAGGTTTTTATGTAAGTGTAAAAAAAATTGTCTGGAGCACAGCATCTTAAAACTATCTACATATACTCGAAAAGATTCGTTCTCTTCCGCCTATCCTTTAGATAGTGTTATCCTACTATTAGTGAGTAGGTAGCCCTATCGTTAAATGTATGAGGGACAATCAAAGGGACGTTTTATAGTTCATAAAGGCAACTGGGAAAGAAGCTTTAGTAACTACCCTAAGGTTCTAAGATCATATTTTTACCGAGGCAACGTCGAGCGGGTTATCGAGGGACTTATAATCTTTTTTAAACCAGAGGGTAGCCACTAAAACCTCTCACGTTTCGAGAGTTGTGACTATTTTCCGAAGGCAGCTGAAGTGGGAGTACCCTAGAGGTGCGTGTTGTACCCCAAAATTTTCCCTCTCATTTTATCAACATTTCCCCTCACAAGGATCTTTGAACTCAAGACCAAGCTAGGATTTGCACTGCTCAAGACATCTCCTTGCACTGATGACCTAAATTAGGGTTTGAGTTTGCATAGGGATTTTTGGACCTTCAATGCTCAAATTGACTTTCATGCTTCATGTTGGACTCATGAGTTTGTCCATACCAAGTTTCAAGCCTTGAATCAAATTTTTGCCCAGTCAATTGGACAGTTGACCTAGAAATCAGCTATATTGGGGAAAAAGTCAACTGTGGCCAATTTACAGTCAAACCTCATAAATTTTGACCCACGTCAACATTATTAACTCATATGAACCATTGGATCAAGTTTGGACCACAACTCCACAAGAAATTTGATCAGATCACCAAAAGGGCAAAATGGTCATTTTTAGGGTTTTGACTATACAAAGGCAATTTCTTACATTTTGACCTAGCCAATGGCAAATTAGGTTCAACCATGGACTCAAGGACTTAATGACATCATCTTGACTTATTCAACAAGTTCAAAAGATCTCAAATGCATGGGATTGACAGATGAATTTTTCAATCAATTGATCAAAATTTGACTGTACACTGAAAAGTCAAACTTTGACTTTTTGGTCAAAATCAAGTGCCAAGGGTCATTTTTCATCAAGATGTGTCAAATTATGAAACTTGTTCATCAAGAAACCCAAAATTGCAAATTAGGGTTTGAAATTGAAAATTTTCATAACTTAGAATTTTTCTAAGTTATGAAATTTTCTTAATTTTGTCTAACTTTGCCCCACATTTTCACCATGATGAAAATGGATTCAAACAAAACCTCCAACATGAAAGTTGTAGTGCTCCATAAAGTCTACAACTTTTATTCACAAAGTTTTCTCAAAAGAAGCTTGGATCTCAAGTTATAATTTTTGGAATAAGGGTCCCTAAAACTTTTAGCTTAGTGAAATTTTGCCCTAGTTTAGGCAGGATTTTGACCTATCTTCTTGGCCATTTTTCACATTGTTTCACTTGGAATCTCAAGTTGCATTTCAAATATGTATTGTAGAGCATGTTGCAAGCTTTCCAAATTATCCAAGAAATCCTCAAATACATTTGTGGTTAGGGAGAATCGAAGGCTTGAAGTTGGAAAAAACTCACTTTTCATCCATGGCATATTCATGTTCATACAAGTTGCATTTTCAAATCAGCATGCCTTACACTAGCTTTCAGGCCTCTAAACCACTTCACACTCTATAATTAAATGCAAATCCATCAGTCTAAGCTTTTGTTTTGGCCATTTGGACATTGTGCACAAAACTAAGCCCTAAGTAGAAAAAGGCACATTTCCATTTTAGCCATAATGTGCTTTATGTCAAACCACTATCCCTTGAGCATTGGTCCATATCTCAGAGGGAAAATCAAATCCACAAGTTGGAGGGGACAAGAGAAAAGTATGCTAGCATATTTGATAGCCTGTACAGGCCTGTAACAACAACTTCCACTTTCTAACTTCAAAAACAAGAAACTTTAAAAAAACTTGAGAACTTGAAAACCAGCCAATGTTAACTTACACAAACAGTTTAAACATCTTTCTCACACCCCTTTGAGCTAGAAACACGATTGCTTGAGCCTCTAAACACCCCATAGCCAGAAATCACATTCCTTTGGCAAAATAGGGCAGGTTCTGCAACTTGAGTTCCATAGCTCGTTTGGCTCGTGCGTTTTGCCCCAAGTTGCTTCAAACACCTTCCATTCAACTCACTCAAGCTATCCCAAACCTCAAACACCAATTGTAACTCCATTTACAGTGTTCACCATTTTCATTTTGAGCTTGTGCATGTTGAGTTCTATAGGCTGATTCAAGGACATTCAAGGCAAGCTAACTATTGGAGAAGGTCAAGTGAAGTTCAAGCAAGCTACCAGACATCTCAAGCCTTGTAGAAAAGCACTACATTTCCCTACACGAATCCAACTGAAACAGGTTTTTCTCCACTTTCTATCTCTCTATTTAGGAACATTTAGCCTTAGGTTTGTGAATAAAAAATATAGTGTTCATTGCCATGAAGTTGTACATATGCTCAGTTTTCATTTATATTAAGTGTGCTAGGAGAATTTCATCCATGAACATGCTGAAAAAACTAGGTCAGATTTTAGGGCCAGAGAAATTCTCTCTGGTCTTTGAGAGTTATGATTAGTTTTTTATATTGTTGGAATCGTCTTGAAATTCTCTACAAGTTTAATGTTGTGTGTTTTTGCAATAGAGCACGTATAAAGGATCTGGTAGTTTGTACAGGGACGCGCGCGTTTTTTTTCAAATGCTGGAGGTTGAAGATGAAGTTTTGGGCTGGGCTTGGCCTGGCTACTTTTGACACCCTCCTTTTTCTTTTTGCACCCCCTGGCCCAATTTCTTGTATTTTCATATTTTTACATTTTTGTTTTCATTTCTGATTTTGTTTATTTATTTCCAAACATAAAAAATACTCAAAAATATTTTCATAATTTTTTTCACATTTATTTGGCATTTTATTTTAATTTTTCTAAAATAAAAAGCATTTAAATACTTTTATATTATTTATTAAGACTTGAAAAATATATATAATCATACTTTTTATTTTTATTCTTTATTTTTATTCATACTAAAAATATTTTCCTAAATATATTTTCTTTTTGTACATATTTTATTTTATATTGCACATATTTAATTTGATCAATATACATATATAAATATATACTTTTTATTTTATTAAATACTCTAGAATAAAAAATATAAAATATTACATTTTTATTTTTATTATTATTTATACTAAAAAATACTTTTTCTAAGTATATTTCATTTTATATATATTAATATATTTTATTGTATATAAATAATATAACATTTTATTTTTTCAAAGAAATTAGGGTTTTACCCTTAAACAATTAAAATAAATCTTTTATTTATTCCTTTACTTTTTTTATTAAATATTTTACATACATCAATGAACAAAAACCCCTTTTTGCGTATTTCATATTATTTGATATATTTGGCTTTTTTTGTTTATTTAAATATTATCCATTTATTATTCATGCAATTAAATTCAATTTAGATGTAATAGTAAATTAGGGTTTATATTTCTTGTCAAATACCCCCATTCAAAGATTGTACCCCCATCCCTATAATCATGTTGTAATAGTCTAGATTTTTAATTCTCGCACTTTACGCTTTCAATTATGCCATGATTAGAGAATTAGGGTTTGTATGCATAAATCTAAATCAACAAATAGTTTGACCTAATCAAAGACAAAAATGCATGAAAATCAAACACAATGCACACTTGCACCCCTAGGGTTACAATCCACTTGTTGCCTTCAAAAATGGGCCATGTTATGCATGTTGGGTATTTTGGTAAAACAAAAACAAAACAAAAGATCATAGTCCCTCAATGACGCTATCTTGGTTGCCTAAACAAAATGATCAAGTCCCTCAAAAATTTTCCAAAAATACCTAACACAATTGCTATCATGGTCTGTACGATGACCCGCGCCCATCCCGTTTAACATCCTAACACAAGGTTGTTCACCAAATGCAACGGTGAAATAACATTGTTAAAAGGGTTAAAAACATTAGGAAAGATCTTTGAGTACATTAGGGTAGATAGCTCTTAGTTACTTAATCAAAAGCTTGCAAAAAACATCCTTGCTATTTTCAAACACACTTCACAACACAATTTCAAAACATTATCCAAATCAAACTTTCAAACATTGAAATCTTTTCAAAAGACAAAAACACCTTTTTATACATTCAAACAAGAATGATTACAAAGGTTGCCACAACAATGGCCTCTTTTCAAAACATCTTTCAAAACCACACACAAATCACCATTTCAAACAATTGAAAAGCAAAAGCAAGTGATCTAAACAAGTAACTAAGAGCTCATGGATAACCATGGATGAAAAGGGTGATTGCACCTTCCCTTTTCATAATCTACTCCCTGAACCCAAGAAAACATATCAAAGGTCTTTCCTATGCTTTTTGACCTTTCCTTAGGATAAAATAAAAAGTCGGTGGCGACTCTTGCTAAACCGAAACATTTGCGAACACAAACACAAAATCTTAAGTCAATTCTCCCACCGTATCATAGAACTGGCGACTCTGCTGGGGAAATAACTAAAAGTGGAGTAACCTTAGGGTTTATATCACCTTTGCATGCTTAACTTGTTTGCTTTGATTGCTTTACATTTGGTTCTAATGTTTGGGTTTGAATCCTCCACTCGGATTTTTGGGAAACATTCATAGGTAAATAGCAATACGTTGTGGAAACTGTGCGGGGTATACCGACATGGTTGAAGCAATAGCTATATTAGTGCGACATATTTGTGAGTACCGGTAGCCTTTGAGTTAATCAAAGAGAATACGGGGCCTCTGAGTAATGTCATGAAGCACTAATGAACTCTTAGAACCTTACTTGACCATCTTGGCCTTTTTTAGGGGTAGTGAGATGACCGGCTTTGGTGCAGTCCGAAGTTGGTAGATACTCGATACTACACTCATTGAGGGTTATTTTCTTGGAATATTTCGGTCGCCAGTAAAGTGGCTAAACTGAAACAATGAACACAGAAAATAATCCAGTGATATTGAGCTCCTTAGAACCCGGTTACTATTTAGGACAGGTTGAGCCAACTAACTTCAAGAGGGTACTTACCTATGAAACCTCATGCAAGCCTGAAACTAGGATCTTGTGTGACTTGTTTGAACATATGCTTGTGCATACATCATGAACATCATAAAGCATCATATGCATCCACTAACCATTTCAAGGGTTCGGATCTTCATCTTGGTTCTTGTTTTGTAGGTCATGGAATCTCTTCGCAGGAAAACAATTCAAGTCAACCTTGTGAGAATCCCTCCTCAACTCAAGGAGCTTACTTCCAAGATTCCAGAGAATTCTCTTTTCAGTGAAAGACATGGTAGACTTCTCAACTTGGTCAACTCCAACATTGAAGAAGACATGGTGAAAGTTCTCTTCCAGTTCTTTGACCCCCTACACCATTGCTTTACATTTCCTGATTACCAGCTAGTACCTACTTTGGAGGAATTTTCTCAACTCCTGAGGATTCCTATTCTCCATCAACTACCCTACAACGGTACGGAAAGAGAACCAAAGCCTGAGGATGTTGCTCAAGCCTTACACTTGCAACCATCTGATATTAAAGGTCATTGGGAAACCAGAAGTGGTGTCAAGGGTTTCTTGGCAAATTTTCTGTTTGAGAAGGCACAAGACTGCTGGAACTCTCTAGATCTACAAGCTTTTGAGGAGATTGTAGCACTTCTCATCTATGGGTTGGTCTTGTTCCCAAACCCTGATCAACTTATAGATGTGAATGCTGTCTAGATTTTCATATCTCGGAATCCTATACCTACATTTCTTGGGGACATCCTACACTCATTTCACACACGAACAATGAGGAAAAGAGGTGTTCTCATGTGTTGTACTCCTCTTCTAGCAAGGTGGTTTATTTCTCACCTACCCCAATCAGTTTTGAAGAATGAGCAGGGTTTAAGGTGGTCACAACGGTTGATGACTCTCACACATTCTGATGTTCATTGGTGTTCTCGGTCCAGAGAAAATGTCATCATCATTGATCGTTGCGGGGAATTCCCTAATGTCCCACTACTTGGCATTAGGGGAGGCATCACCTACAACCCCTGTTTAGCTCTAAGGCAGTTTGGATATGCCCGGAGAGATGGTCCCTATGATATGCTGATCCCTGACTTGGTTTTTGACTTCGACAACGACGCTCAAGGACTTCGACAAAGGTTTATCAGAGCTTGGAGGATGCCCAACAAAGTGGATAGTAAGACACTGGGGCACAAGAATTCCATCCCCCTTGAGCCTTATCTCAAGTGGGTACGGACCCGCGCCCAGAGTCTTATGATGCCTTACCCTCACATTTTCCCCGTAATCAAAGAGTCTGTTATGGAAGGAGAGGTTCCATACACCCTCCTACATCCTGACATGCCAACATCATTGGAAGAATTACAAAAGAGTTGGATACAACTCAAAGAAGAACGAAATACTTTTGAAGCCAGCTTCTATGCCAGTGAGAAGAAGGTTTTAGAACTTACCCGCCGACTTCACGAAGAGGAGACTCTCAACACTTACATCGTGCCAAAGAGGATGCGCAATGTCTTTTTACATTAAGAACTTTGTAATATTTTTCCCATGGGGTATTTATGTACTAACAAATTTCTTCTTATTAATATGACGTGTGTTCTTTTTGTTTGCAACAAATTTGAATTTCTGAATCCTTGAATGCATTACATGAATAACATATCATTCATCATATGCATAAATAGGTCTTCACACCAGGTTTCCTTATCTTTCTGTTGTTTATTTCAGCGAGATGGATATAGAGCAGACGGTTAAAGATCTGCAAGCACAGAATTCGCAATTCCAACAACTCCTCATGACCTTAGCAAAGGGTCAAGAGGATCTTAAAGCACTGTTAGAGAAAGAGAAGGAACCAGAAAGGAAGAAAAAGAAAAGAATTGGTGTGGCCACTATGAGAAGAAGATTTGAGCATCAGGCTAGGAGAGTTCTGGAATTTCCCTCAATGTCTGACGAAGGGGTTGGTAAAGGAAAAGGAGTTGCAATACCCTCAGAATCTGAATCTGAAGAAGAAGAAGAGGAAGAGGACGAATATTACTCCGAACAGCAATATCCCCCGGCGGATGATAAGTATAAAAATCTTGAGGATCGGTTGGCAGCCATGGAGTTGCAAAAGGTACCTGGTTTAGATTTCGAAGAACTTGGGTTGGTTGCTGGGATCGTCATTCCTCCCAAGTTCAAAGTACCTACATTCGCTAAGTATGACGGTTTGTCCTGTCCGAAGATGCATCTGAGGTCCTACGTCAGAAAGATCCAACCTCACTCCTCTGATAAGGATCTTTGGGTCCACTTTTTCAAGATAGTTTGTCAGGCACGCAATTGGACTGGTTCTATCAACTTGAGAGATCTGATGTTCATAACTGGGAAGATTTGGCTACTGCTTTCTACCGACAATACCAATACAACGCAGATTTAGCGCCTACTCGTACTCAACTACAGAGTATGGGTATGTCCTCTAACGAGGGATTTAAGGAGTATGCCCAGAAGTGGCGGGATTTGGCTGGAAGGGTGCAGCCACCATTGTCGGATAGAGAGCTGGTTGACATGTTTTTAGGGACTCTTTCATGTCCATTCTCCAATCATTTAATCGAGAGTTCATCTGTAGGATTCACTAAATTAATTATGATCGGTGAAAGGGTCGAAGCTGGCATTAAGAGTGGTAAAATTCAGAAGGATGCCTCCGCTTCTGCTGCTATTAAGAAGACCTTCCCAGCCAAGAAGGAAGTTTCTGCTATTCATACCCAGAGAATGCAAGGGAGAATAGAGCGCCGACCAACGGTGGGGGCTGTTATGATCTAAAACTCCTCAGCCGACCAACCTCGCAGCAATCAACCAAGAGCTAATCAGCAAAGGGTAGAAAGGCCACAACGACAATTCACCCGAATCAATATGACACTGGTGCAAATCCTCCCTCATCTGTTAAAGCTGAACCTTACCAACTTGAAAGAAGCGCCAAAAAACCCCAATACCTCTTCTCCTTATTATCACTCCAATGAAAAATGTGCATACCACTCGGACAGTGTAGGGCATGACACCAACAACGGTTGGGCCCTTAAAAACAAGATCCAAGACTTAATAGATGCCAAGGAGGTAGAATTCGATGCGCCCAAAAAGCCGAATGTGATTTCTGCCCCAATGCCCAAGCACGGTCATAATGCCCATGCCATTATGGAAGATCTTCATGTTACCGTTGTTGATGACCTTTTGACTCTGTTGCCTATGATTAAAGTGAATTTGATGAAAGTCGGGATATTCCCAGGCTGTGGAAAAGACTGTTATTTTTGTTCAAACTTGCAAACTGACTTCCCACTGTTGAAATCAGGCATCCAACGCCTGATGGATACCCAAGAGATCCTCTTTCAGAAAACCCTTATTACTACTAACACTCATGTTACTCCTATTACCTTTGATACTCCAATCAATGACATTGCTATAATAACCATCTCCGACAATCTTTCCAAGACCTGCAAAAGGCCTGTTAAGATTATGCCTGATCCTAAGTTTGTGCCGCTGAAAATCACCATGTCGGGGCCTATCCCGTATAAATCTAACAAGACGATACCATGGAACTACAGAGGAGAGATCTTCTACCATGGTATCAAGCAGGTCGAATCAGTCCAAGAGAATTCTGATGATGAAACCCCTGATATAGGGAATATTGCGGGAACGAGTAAGATAACTCGTAGCGGAAGGATCTTCTCTTCGAAGATTGATCCTTCACGGGAAGTCTTCGGACCCTCGAGAGTTTCTGTGCCTGTCAAGCCATCTGTGCAAAGTCCAATAATTCAATAAATTGATGTTCCCTAAGCTAGACCCTCTGATGTTACTACAAACAAAGGTAAGGGGATCCAAGAAACGCCTGTCAGGATGAAGGCTCAGACTGTGGTTATCCCCGAAACCACCCAAAAAGAGATGGAAGAAATCTTAAAGATAATCAAGAAGAGCGACTATGATGTCGTAGAGCAGCTAGGGCAAACCCCTTCAAAAATCTCCATGCTGGCTCTGTTACTCTGCTCCGAGGCTCATGCCAAAGCCTTGATCAAATTTCTAAAGACGGCACACGTGCCTTAAGAAACTTCTGCGGACCAGTTTCAAGAGTGTGTGGCTAGCCTTACAGCCGATAATGGTCTTGGCTTTTCTAATGCTGATTTGACCCCTAAGGGAAGAAAGCATAATGATGCATTGCATGTCTCGGTAGAGTGTGGGGGGACCACACTTTCTCATGTTCTGGTAGATACCGGTTCATCCTTAAATGTTCTACCAAAGAAGGCGTTGGACAGATTGGACTGCGAAGGTTTGACCCTAAAGCCCAATAACATCGTTGTTAGAGCCTTCGACGGTTCTAAGATGATGGTTTACGGAGAAGTGGACATTCCAATCAAAGTGGGTACAGAAATTTTCAACTCTACATTTTATGTGATGGACATCCGTCCTTCATATTCATGCTTGTTGGGAAGGCCATGGATCCACAATGTTGGGGCAGTCACTTCTCCTCTACACCAAATGCTAAAGTATCTAGTTCAGGGTAAGATCATAACGGTTCATGGTGAGGAGGAGTATATGATAAGTCACCTTAACTCCTTCCGCTATGTGGAGTTAGATGGCGAATTCATAGAAACGCCTTTCCAACACTTTGAAGAGGTTTCTCCTGAAGTCGCAGTAGCAAAGACAATGACTGATGTACCTATCATTTCCAAGCATGTGTCTCGGATGGCATCCCTTAAAGATGCGGAGGCTGTAATCAAAGAAGGAAGAAGTACAGTGTGGGGGCAACTGCCTGATTTTCCTCACAAGACGGACAAGTTCGGACTAGGTTTCACTGCTACTGGCCAGAAAGCTGTGCGTCGCTCCCGGGCTGGAGGACCACCCCTACAAATCACTCACCATGGAATTCATGCCTTAGAAGATGATGATGAAGAAGACAACTTTGAAGATTGGATCTTTCCAACCACTGAAGGATGATTAAGCAACTGGGAGGCGAAAGACTTCGCTCCCATCACTTTCATCAATCAGTAATTTATCTTTGAACAATTTCCTATTTGGTTTGTAATAATTAAACAATTCGTACACTCTTTTCACCTTATGCCTTACCCGGGGCATATAGGTCCATTTGTAAGGGTTTTGATTCTTCATTTTCATATGCCATTTTTAATGAATCATTGGACGTTTTCATCTATAAACTGTTGTGTTCATTTTCTTTCCTTTTACATTTTGTTTTATTTAAGGATGGTTATCCCTTACACACACCCACACTCACAAAATTCAGGTACCCATCCACTCCGGATTCCATGGGTGACTATTCTGCTTTGGCCTTCGGTGACTCTGAAGATTTGGTCAATCATGCCGAGTACGAAGGTGATGAAGACTGTGAAGTGCCTGGAGAGTTAGCTAGACTTTTGCAACAAGAAGAGAGGGTTATTCTGCCCCATGAAGAGTTGTTAGAAACTATCAATTTGGTAACTGCTAAAGACAAGAAATAAGTTAAAGTGGGTGCCAACCTGGAACCAAATGTCAAGGAGCGCTTAGTTCAGTTGTCGAATGAATTTGTTGAAATCTTCGCCTGGTCCTATGAAGATATGACGGGACTGGATGCAGATATTGTGGTTCACTGTCTCCCTACAAGAGAAGACTGTCCACCAATCAAACAGAAAGTCCGCCGAATTAGGCCTAACATGTCCGAAAAAATCAAAGCTGAAGTGATCAAACAATTCAATGCTGGTTTTCTGGCTGTTACTTCCTATCCACAATGGGTTGGTAACATTGTGCCCGTGCCTAAGAAGTACGGCAAAGTCAGAATGTGTGTGGACTACAGAGACCTAAACAGGGCTAGCCCTAAAGATGATTTTCCACTACCACACATTGACATCTTGGTTGACAACACAGCTCAACACAAGGTATTTTCCTTCATGGATGGATTCTCGGGATACAACCAGATCAAAATGGCCCCCGAAGACATGGAGAAGACTACTTTTGTTACGCAGTGGGGTACCTTCTTCTATAAAGTGATGCCATTCGGACTGAAGAATGCCGGGGCAACCTATCAACGAGCCATGGTAACTTTGTTTCATGACATGATACATCATGATATTGAGGTCTACGTAGACGACATGATAGCCCGTTCACAAACCGAAGAAGAACACCTTGACCATCTGCAGAAGCTGTTTGTCAGGTTAAAGCAATATAAGCTCAGACTGAATCCTAGCAAGTGCACTTTCGAAGTCAGGTCCGGTAAACTTTTGGGATTCATCGTCAGTAACAAAGGCATCGAGGTTGATCCTGCCAAAGTCAAAGCTATACAAGAGATGCCCGCCCCCCGCACTGAAAAGGAGGTTAGAGGTTTCTTGGGACGCTTAAACTATATTGCAAGGTTCATCTCTCACCTAACATCTACCTGTGAGCCAATCTTCAAGCTGTTGAAGAAAGATCAGGTGGTTGAATGGAATAATGATTGTCAAGTTGCTTTTGATAAGATCAAGGAGTATTTGCTGGAACCTCCTATCTTGATGCCACCCATCGAAGGAAGGCCTTTAATCATGTATCTGACTGTTTTGGATAACTCAATAGGGTGCGTACTAGGCCAACATGACGAGTCTGGTCGAAAAGAGCATGCCATTTATTACCTTAGCAAAAAATTTACCGACTGTGAGACTCGCTATTCACTACTCGAGTAAACTTGCTGCACTTTGGTATGGGCTTCTCGCCGGCTAAGGCAGTATATGTTGACACATACCACTTTGCTGATTTCCAAAATGGATCCGATCAAGTACATCTTTGAGAAGCCTGCTTTATCCGGAAGAATTGCTAGATGGCAGATGATCCTGACTGAATATGATATCCAGTACACAACTCAAAAAGCTATAAAGGGGAGTGTACTAGCTGACCATCTAGCTCATCAAGTCGTTGAAGATTTCCAATCTATGAGGTTCGACTTCCCTGATGAGGACATTATGACATTGGACAACATTGAAGGTAACGGACCGTATGACGGACCTAAACAAGGATCCCGATGGACCCTGTACTTTGATGGTGCTTCAAATGCACTTGGCAACGGTATCGGCGCGGTATTTATTTCTCCAGAAAGTTGCCATACACCTTTCACTGCTAGACTCTGCTTCAGTTGCACCAACAACATGGTCGAATATGAAGCTTGTATCTTTGGTCTCAAAGCTGCTATTGACTTAGGAATCAAATCTCTGGTTGTATTTGGGGACTCAGCTTTGGTTATCAGTCAAGTCAAAGGAGATTGGGACATTAAACATCCTAATCTTATCCCATACAAAGAACATGTCCTGACATTGTTGCCTTATTTCGAGCAGATTACCTTTGAGCACTTCCCGCGAGAGGAAAATCAGCTAGCAGATGCTCTGGCTACAATGTCTTCCATGTTTAAACTTAACTGGGATAATGAGGCTCCCCAAATCACCATCTAGCGAATGGACGAACCTGCACACTATCACGAGATTAATACCGAAGAAGTAGTGGAACAACCCTGGTTTCATGAAATCAAAAGGCATCTTCAGACTCGAGAATACCCTGAAGGAGCTTCAGTCAATGACAAAAAGTTCTTAAGGAGATTTGCTGCCAAGTTCTTCCTGAGCAATGGTATCTCATATAAGCGCAGCCATGATTGTGTTTTACTTCGTTGTGTGGACAAAGTTGAAGCTGAGTTGATCATGGCTGAAATACATAGCGGCACATTTGGCACCCACTTAAGCGGGCATACGATGGCTAAGAAGATTCTAAGGGCAGGCTACTACTGGTCTACCATGGAAGCTGACTGTCATCAACATTCCCGTACTTGTCACAAATTCCAAGTCTATGCTGACAAGGTACACATTCCTCCAGTTCCTCTCAACGTTCTAACAGCTCCTTGCCCATTCGCGATGTGGGGAATTGACATGATTGGAGAGATCAAGCCTACCGCATCCAATGGACACCGTTTCATCCTGGTGGCCATTGATTATTTTACCAAGTGGGTCGAAGCAGCTTCCTTCGCCTCCGTTACAAAGAATGTGGTTGCCCGCTTCATCAAACAGAACCTCATATGCCGGTATGGTATCCCCGACAGGATCATCACGGACAATGGTACAAACTTGAACAACACTGTGATCATCGCTTTGTGCGAGCAGTTCAAGATTCAACATCATAATTCATCTCCCTATCGGCCAAAGATGAATGGTGTTGTTGAAGCCGCGAACAAAAATATCAAGAAGATCATTCAAAAGATGATAGTCACCTACAAGGACTGGCATGAGATGTTACCGTTTGCTCTCCACGGATATCGTACCACGGCGTGTACTTCAACTGGGGCAACCCCCTTTTCTTTGGTATATGGCATGGAGGCTGTTTTACCTATGGAAGTTCAGATTCCTTCCTTAAGGATTATGAAGGATGTTGGTTTAAGTGAAGACGATTGGATTCATACCTGGCTCGATCAACTTAATTTGATCGACGAGAAGCGACTTACTGCTGTTTGTCATGGTCAGACATATCAAAAACGGATGATCAAGGCTTTCAACAAGAAAGTCAGACGTCAGGTATATCAAGTCGGAGATCTTGTAATCAAGCGGATTATCTTGCCGCAAAGTGATCCCAGGGGCAAGTGGACTCCTACTTACGAAGGACCATTTGTGATCAAGAACATCTTTTCTGGTGGGGCAATGATTCTGACCACCATGGACGGCGATGACTTGCCGCACCCTACGAACGCAGACATAGTCAAAAGATACTATGCATAAAATGACCCGACAAGTTGAAAACCCGAAAGGGAGACTTGGGAAAAAATGGGCATCCCGGTGAATCGAAAACCCGAAAGGGCGGTTCAGGAAAAAATTAGGGATAAACAAAAAAATCTGTACACCCGGCAAGTTGAAAACCCGAAAGGGCGACTTGGGCAAAAAAGGGTTTCCCGGTGGACTGAAAACCCGAAAGGGCGGTCCAGGCAAAAGTTAGGGAATTAAAGCGTATGATTATGTCTCGTTGGATCACTTTAAGAACAATCTCTTCACGAACAAACTCCAAGCTTCTGATCAGTCCAATCATCCGCGGACGAAGCAACGAATGGACAAAGATACTCAGAGTTGTGAAGGCTATAGCAGAATGGGAACCCCATGGAATTGTTGCACATAGCCATCTTTCTTTTTGTATAAAATTTTTCTCAATTTTTCGACAACATTCTCTTACTAGGATGTCTGTCTCCTTTGTACAAAGATACTTACAAAAGTTAATACAAAAAATACTACAAAGTGCAGAAATTTTCTTTCCTTTCCTTTCTTTTTTACACTTATGTTTTATTTGAAAACGTCCAATGGTTTGTTAAAAGAGCATATGCATTTGAATATAATCACTGCTTACAAATAAAACAAAATAAGAAAGGATACTTACTGATAGGTCGAGAGTATAGGGAAATGTCTTTAAGCTATTCCAGAAGAAACCCCCTACAGTTTGTCATTCAGATCCTCAACGGAGCTAAAACCTTGAAGAACATATCCCCAGCGGAGTTAAATTTCAAAATTCCCATCAGAGTTAAGTTTCTAAAAAACTCCCGATCCCCAGTGGAGCCAGAATACTCTAAACTTTCATCACCAGCAGAGTTCTCCACAAAACAAGGAATCCTCAGTAGATTGGCATACAACCCAAGCTCCTGATTTCCCCGGCAGAATAAACACTCTCCCCACAGAGTTATTTCCCGATAGAACAAAGATTCTAGTTCCCATTTCTCCATTTGAAGCCTCCCAGGTTTTAATTCCCCAGTAGAGGTCGTCAGATTTTTCCTTATTTCCCCAGGAAAGTCATAAAGGATTCTCGCATCCCCACAGAAGTTGTCAAAGTTTTGATAATCCCCGCAGGTTGCCAAGGATTTTCTATCCCCAACAGTAATCAACAAGGTTTTCTCATCTTCAACAATCAAAGATTTTTGGAATCCCCAGCATCGGTCAAGGATTTACCTTCCCCGGAAGCAGTCAAAGATTTCATTATCTCCAGCTATCAAGGATTTATTTTCCTCAGCAAGACAGCTAATCAGCTTACATGCACATCCATTACATTCATATATCATAAACATTGATGGAACACATTTTATTGCATCATACATATCATGTAACATAACTTTGTGCTTTAGCTAACATTCCACCCTTTTCAGGATAAGATTAAAAAGCTATCGTTAACAACTATTCAGAGATTTCAGATACAGTATGGATACACCCCCAAACACGGTGGTCATTCTATTACTTGTTCAGAATTTCAAGTCAAGATACAGTATGAATACACCCTAAACATGGCGGTCATTCTATTACTCATTCAAACTTCAGCAATCAGATACAGACTAGATACGCTCCAGACACGGCGGCCATTATATTTCTCATTCAGATTCAACTATCAACTTCAATTTCAGATACACTTCAGACACGGAAGTCATTCTGTCACTTGTCTGGATCCCTGTTACAGTACGGATATACTCCAGACGCGGAAGTCATTCTGCTACTCATACAGATCTCAACTTCAGATACAGTCCAGATACACTCCAGACACGCAGTCATTCTGATATTCATTCAAGAATCAAATACATTTACAGCTCAGATACGCTCCAGACATGGACGCCATTCCTTTGCTCATACGAATCAAATCTCCAGATACAACTCAGATACGTTCCAGACACGAATACCATTCTGATGTTCATTCTCTTGATTTTCAACAAACAATCCTGGATGGCATATTTAAGCCCATCTTCAGAAAGATTCTACCGTCTCCAAATGGCATCTTTAAGCCCATTCCCTCAACCTACATTTTGACGAGTGCAAATTTACGGGCACTCTAGTGTCCAATCCTCTTTCACCTTCGAGTCACGAAAGGCAAACTTGCCAATCTAACTCTTCAGGTTCAAGAAGATTGAACAGGGGCAACTGTTGTACCCCAAAATTTTCCCTCTCATTTTATCAACATTTCCCCTCACAAGGATCTTTGAACTCAAGATCAAGCTAGGGTTTGCACTGCTCAAGACATCTCCTTGCACTGATGACCTAAATTAGGTTTTGAGTTTGCATAGGGATTTTTGGACCTTCAATGCTCAAATTGACTTTCATGATTTATGTTGGACTCATGAGTTTGTCCATACCAAGTTTCAAGCCTTGAATCAAATTTTTGCCCAGTCAATTGGACAGTTGACCTAGAAATCAGCTGTATTGGGGAAAAAGTCAATTGTGGCCAATTTACAGTCAAACCTCATAAAGTTTGACCCGCATCAATATTATGAACTCATATGACCAATTGGATCAAGTTTGGACCACAACTCCACAAGAAATTTGATCAAATCACCAAAAGGGCAAAATGGTCATTTTTAGGGTTTTGACTGTACAAAGGCAATTTCTGACTTTTTGACCTAGCCAATGGCAAATTAGGTTCAACCATGGACTCAAGGACTCAATGACATCATCTTGACTTATTCAACAAGTTCAAAAGATCTCAAATGCATGGGATTGACAGATGAATTTTTCAGTCAACTGATCAAAATTTGATTGTACACTGAAAAGTCAAACTTTGACTTTTTGGTCAAAATCAAGTGCCAAGGGTCATTTTTCATCAAGATGTGTCAAATTATGAAACTTGTTCATCAAGAAACCCAAAATTGCAAATTAGGGTTTGAAATTGAAAAAATTTCATAACTTAGAATTTTTCTAAGTTATGAAATTTTCTTAATTTTTCCTAACTTTGCCCCACATTTTCACCATGACGCAAATGGATTCAAACAAAACCTCCAACATGAAAGTTGTAGTCCTCCACAAAGTCTACAACTTTTATTCACAAATTTTTCTCAAAAGAAGCTTGGATCTCAAGTTATGATTTTTGGAACAAGGGTCCCTAAAACTTTTAACTTAGTGAAATTTTGCCCTAGTTTAGGCAGGATTTTGACCTATCTTCTTGGCCATTTTTCACATTTTTTCACTTGGAATATCAAGTTGAATTTCAAATATGGATTATAGATCATGTTGCAAGCTTTCTAAATTGTCCAAGAACTCCTCAAACACATTTGTGGTTAGGGAGAATCGAAGGCTTGAAGTTGGCAAAAACTCACTTTTCATCCATGGCATATTCATGTTCATACAAGTTGCATTTTCAAATCAGCATGCCTTACACTAGCTTGCAGGCCTCTAAACCACTTCACACTCCATAATTAAATGCAAATCCATCAGTCTAAGCTTTTGTTTTGGCCATTTGGACATTATACACAAAACTAAGCCCTAAGTAGAAAAAGTCACATTTCTATTTTAGCCATAATGTGCTTTATGTCAAACCACTATCCCTTGAGCATTGGTCCATATATCAGAGGTCAAATCAAATCCACAAGTTGGAGGGGCCAAGAGAAAAGTATGCTAGCATATTTGATAGCCTGTACAGGCCTGTAACAACAACTTCCACTTTCTTACTTCAAAAACAAGAAACTTGTCAAAAACTTGAGAACTTGAAAACCAGCCAATGTTAACTTACACAAATAGTTTGAACATCTTTCTCACACACCTTTGAGCTATAAACACTATTGCTTGAGCCTCTAAACACCCCATAGCCAGAAATCACATTCCTTTGGCAAAATAGAGCAGGTTCTGCAACTTGAGTTCCATAGCTCATTTGGCTCGTGCATTTTACCCCAAGTTGCTTCAAACACCTTCCATTCAACTCACTCAAGCTATCCCAAACCTCAAACACCAACTGTAACTCCATTTACAGTGTTCACCATTTTCATTTTGAGCTTGTGCAGGTTGAGTTCTATAGGCTGATTCAAGGACATTCAAGGCAAGCTAGCTATTGGAGAAGGTCAAGTGAAGTTCAAGCAAGCTACCAGACATCTCAAGCCTTGTTGAAAAGCACTACATTGCCCTACACGAATCCAACTGAAACAGGTTTTCTCCACTTTCTATCTCTCTATTTAGGAACATTTATCCTTAGGTTTGTGAATAAAAAATGTAGTGTTCAGTGCCATGAAGCTGTACATATGCTCAGTTTTCATTTATATTAAGTGTGCTAGGAGAATTTCATCCATGAACATGCTGAAAAAACTAGGTCAGATTTTAGGGCCAGAGAAATTCTCTCTGGTCTTTGAGAGTTAGGATTAGTTTTTTATATTGTTGGAATCGTCTTGAAATTCTCTACAAGTTTGATGTTGTGTGTTTTTGCAATAGAGCACGTATAAAGGATCTGATAGTTTGTACAGGGACGCGCGCGTTTTTTTTCAAATGCTGGAGGTTGAAGATGAAGTTTTGGGCTGGGCTTGGCCTGGCTACTTTTGACACCCCCCTTTTTCTTTTTGCACCCCCTGACCCAATTTCTTGTATTTTCATATTTTTGCATTTTTGTTTTCATTTCTGATTTTGTTTATTTATTTCCAAACATGAAAAATACTCAAAAATATTTTCATAATTTTTTTCACATTTATTTGGCATTTTATTTTAATTTTTCTAACATAAAAAGCATTTAAATACTTTTATATTATTTATTAAGACTTGAAAAATATATATAATCATACTTTTTATTTTTATTCTTTATTTTTATTCATACTAAAAATATTTGCTAAATATATTTTCTTTTTGTACATATTTTATTTGATTAATATACATATATAAATATATACTTTTTATTTTATTAAATACTCTAGAATAAAAAATAAAAAATATTACATTTTTATTTTTATTATTATTTATACTAAAAAATACTTTTTCTAAGTATATTTCATTTTATATATATTAATATTTTTTTTTGTATATAAATAATATAACATTTTATTTTTTCAAAGAAATTAGGGTTTTACCCTTAAATAATTAAAATAAATCTTTTATTTATTCATTTATTTTTTTTACATTAAATATTTTACATACATCAATGAACAAAAACCCCTTTTTGCATATTTCATATTATTTGATATATTTGTCTTTTTTTGTTTATTTAAATATTATCCATTTATTATTCATGCAATTAAATTCAATTTAGATGTAATACTAAATTAGGATTTATATTTCTTGTCAAATACCCCCCATTCAAAGATTGTACCCCCATCCCTATAATCATGTTGTAATAGTCTAGATTTTTAATTCTCGCACTTTACGCTTTCAATTATGCCATGATTAGAGAATTAGGGTTTGTATGCATAAATCTAAATCAACAAATAGTTTGACCTAATCAAAGACAAAAATGCATGAAAATCAAACACAATGCACACTTGCACCCCTAGTGTTACAATCCACTTGTTGCCTTCAAAAATGGGCCATGTTATGCATGTTAGGTATTTTGGCAAAACAAAAACAAAACAAAAGATCATAGTCCCTCAATGACGCTATCTTGGTTGCCTAAACAAAATGATCAAGTCCCTCAAAAATTTGCCAAAAACACCTAACACAATTGTTATCATGGTCTGTACGATGACTCGCGCCCGTCCCGTTTAACATCCTAACACAAGGTTGTTCACCAAATGCAATGGTGAAATAACATTGTTAAAAGGGTTAAAAACATTAGGAAAGATCTTTGAGTACATTAGGGTAGATAGCTCTTAGTTACTTGATCAAAAACTTGCAAAAAACATCCTTGCTATTTTCAAACACACTTCACAACACAATTTCAAAACATTATCCAAATCAAACTTTCAAACATTGAAATCTCTTCAAAAGACAAAAACACCTTTGTATACATTCAAACAAGAATCATTACAAAGGTTGCCACAATGATGGCCTCTTTTTAAAACATCTTTCAAAACCACACACAAAGCACCATTTCAAACAATTGAAAAGCAAAAGCAAGTGATCTAAACAAGTAACTAAGAGCCCATGGATAACCATGGATGAAAAGGGTGATTGCACCTTCCCTTTTCATAATCTACTCCCCGAACCCAAGAAAACATCTCAAAGGTCTTTCATGTGCTTTTTGACCTTTCTTTAGGATAAAATAAAAAGTCGGTGGCAACTCTTGCTAAACTGAAACATTTGCGAACACAAACGCAAAATCTCAAGTTAGTTCTCCCACCGTATCACAATGCGCATGTGCAATTGTGTTTGTATTCAGTTATTTGTCTTATGTTAGGATTGCTAGCGTTTGATTTTATGTTCTTGCCATACAATCCTATTAGTCATGCATCTAGACAGTTAATAGTTTACAGTAATTAAAAGTGCGGGAAGATAAATCCTAAATTATTACAAGGCTTCAGGGAGAGGGACTAATTACATATCTAAAGGTTTGGGGGGAAATAAAGCAGTAAATGTAAAGTCTTAATTATGCTATTACATTCAGTAGGCAGTTACAATAGTATGAAAAATAGAATGCGAAAGATAATAACATGCACGAAATGAAAGGACGTCTATAAAATCCTAAGAGAAAATCTTTTGTTTGTTTTTTTTGTTTTAATTTATGAAAATGGTTTAAGTTAAAAACTAATTGATCTAGATCTATATTTAAATCAAAAAAGGTTAATTATTAAAGAAACATGAAATTTAAAGAAAAGAAATTAATTCTATGTTTTTTTTGGTATTTTTGTTATGAAAAGGAAAATGAATTAAAATGAAATTAAACCTAAGTTCTATTAATTTTAATTTAAAAAAGTGTTAAAGTGATTAGTTAATTAATTTACCAAAATTAAAATTTAATTAAGAAAAATCCTAAATCTATTTTTATGTGATTTTTATATTTGTTTATTGATTAAGATAAAAAAAGGAATTAAAAGAAATAAATAAAATGAATAAAACAAGAAAATAAAGATGGGCCTAGTAGAAAAATTAAATAGTGGGTGCAATCATCATAAATCCCTAGGCCCGAATCTTTGAAAGCTTCATTCCCTAATCATGGTGTTTTCAGATTCTTCCATGGAACCTCTAATTCAGTCATCCATAACTGTTTTATATAAACTCAAACAAACGTTAGCATGCCATAAAATGTGATTAAAATTAGAGATTCGAAGTTTAAAATTTTACCAAATCAGTGTTGTCAAATAGGGGTGTGCTAGGTGTGTGATGGACTGCTCTTGGGCCTTGTAAGACTCCTGGGGACTTCAGGAGGATGTTTTGAGGCTTGGTTCAATCGAGAGAGACCAGAAACTTGAGATATGACTTGCACCAATTCTTTGATTTTTGGAGAGCTTTTTGAAGAGAATTTGGAAAGCTTTTTGAAGAGGAATTTTGTGCTCTCTTTAGGTTGTATCCGTGTGTGTTTGGCTTGCAAAGAGGCAGTATTTATAGATTAAAAGGAGGAGACAAGGTTACATGGAAAGAATCTCAACCATAAACATTGTTTTCAAACCATGATCAATATTTGAAAAAAATACCATAATTGGATAATTCATGCCATGTTTGATGTTGAATGAACCTGGACACCCCTTGCACGAATTTGTGGGCTTGAAATCAAACCAAAAGCACAATTGTCATGATCCATCATTTACTATTTTATATAATTTATCTTGTATTTATGTGAATAAAAACAAAATAAATAGGAATGAAATAGCTGAAAAATGCAAGGCAAGGTAAGAATGAAATTAGAGGTCCTCTATAAGCTTATGAAGATAATTAAAGCCTAAAAAGTTAAGCCCTTAACTCAAAAGTTCAAATTTGCTCAATGCACCATTCTTGAAATTTCCAAAATTTTCCCAACTTGGGTAAGCCATAACTTGCTCAATTTTGATCTCATGATGATGATATTGGACTTTTTGGAAATACCAGGATGTCTACTTCAATCCCTATTTTTATCAATTTTGCATTTGAATATTTATCTTGATGTAAATGGTCTTGACAAAAAGTGCCTTTTGTTAACTTTCTGAAAATGACCTGTAATGTATGAGCTTGTATCTTCCAAATAGTTCATCTCTTGATCTTAATGGGAAAACAGAAGTTGTAGGGAACTGGATTTTCTTCAAAATGAGATTTGGTTGGAGAAAAATGGATATAGTATGTGAAAGTTATGCCTGGTCAAAGTTTGGTTGACTTTTCCTATAGAAACCCTAATTAACAATTCTTGACTTCTGATGAATTAGGAGAATTTCTTGAGGAATCATGATCAACCCTTGATCAAATGATGGATATAATTTTAAAATGTTGATGTTGACCAAAAAACTTGAAGTTTTACTGTATATAGGCCACAGTTGACTTTTGACCTAGTACAGTTGATTTTTCAACACTTGAGCAATTGATTGAGCAAACTTGTAGTGCAAGGCATGAAATTTGTCATGGATAATATTGAAGGAATATTAGGACCATGGAAAGCATTTGAGACCTTTGGAGCTCAACCATCTTGATGAAAAGTGAAACCCTAGTTAGAGGTTCATTGCTTAGGAGGAGAATTTGTCTGATCAATTCTTGGCCAACCTTGAGCAATTGAGGACCTCTAAGAGTATGTCTTGAGTAAAAATGGGAGGGAAAATTTTGGGGTACAACCAAAGCTATAAATAAAAGAAGATTAAAATGGACTCAAAGACCATGATTGTCAGGGAAATTACATAAAGAGGGCCAAGCCCCAACAGAAATAAAATTGATGGCCACAAGGACCAAAATTGTCAAAATATTACATCAGACGGGCAAAGGCCCCAAAAAATATTACAAATTAAGGAAATTAGGTCGAACACAAAAAAGATAGCTGGATAACTCAATCAATCACTAGGCATTTATTCTTCTTGGGCCGGAGGCCCCTCCTCTTCCCCTCCTCCGAGGTCAAGAAAGTCTGAAGCAACGATCCGACCATCCACCATGGTGTGCAAAAACCATATCCCTGCTGTAGGAACTTCAAGCCCGGGAAATACGAACCTGATCTGGTCCAAAGCATTATTAAAACCTTCCTCCCTCGCATCCAAGAAATCCTCCTCGAGGAATCGTATTCGGGAAATCAAGTCAACACGAGTCTTCAGAAGTCCTCGCCTTCGTCCTTGATTGGTGTCGCATCAACCTCCAAAACGATGATCCTCTCTTCAATATTTTTCTTATCCTCAACATGGATATTTTTCATGACGGACACCTCCTTGACCAACTTGGCCTACACAGCCTTTTTCCCCTCCAGTGCCTCTTTCTCATACTTTAGCTTGGCTATCTTTTCCTCGAGATCCATTTTGGTCGCCCGAATGTCCTTCACCTGCTTGATAGTCGGGGTCCCCTCCTCGGTATGAATCACCACTAGCTATAAGACCCTCATCATGGAGGCAACATCTTGGGTAAGAGTCTTCCTCTTACTCGATTGATCCAAACCCTCTAAATGTAGGGATTCTGCCCGTGGGACTTTCAAAGAGGGACCCCCTTTAAAGTAAACCATTTCCAGCCAACAAGGAGCCAATTCAAACTTATCTGTAGGCATCTCCACTGTCAGGTCGACAATATCCCCCTCCAAGCGATGACGCTTTCTGGCCAAAGTCACCTTCTTCGGAGAAGACTGCTCGGCAGTGGGGGTCGAAGAAGAGGTCCTCGACCCAGTGAGAGGAGGAAGTGCAGTACCACATAAGAAGCTCTTTGGGTCCTGAGCTTTCTTCAACCACATGATCTTGTTAGCAGCAGCCACCTTGACCATGTGCTCCTGAATGTTTGACATTTCACCTGCAAATAAACGACGAGCACAAATTAGCAAAATAAGGAAGACAAACACGGACGAATCAACAATACAAACAACTACCTAAGAGAGCTGGAGAGTCCTTGTGAGTCTTGCATTCGAGGATCCCTTTAATGTTAATAAGTCGGGCCTCCAGCTTAGGTTCCCAGTCTTTGTCAAGGATATTATCACCTCTCTTAGTCATGTACTAGGCAGGGACAAAACCATCAACAAAAGCCTCGAGCTTGTTATAACTTGCCCAGTCCTCCTCTTCCAACTAGTTCGGTCTGATAAGATACTCCTCGGTCTGCCGGTCAAAGTGATCTCGACTCCAGGAAAAATGGAATCTATGAACCTGATGCCTCATCTGCCTATCATCCTTGCTGAGGAGAGGATTTCATTTATCGTCTCTCATGACCTCCCAGCTAAACGAAGAAGCAATGGACCTCCCCGACACAAGCAAGACTATATAGTACCTATCCTTGAACGATTGAATAGACTGAGAACGCCTTAAAAAGCTTTCTCATCTGCTTCAAGGAAACCCAACCGAACAGACCTTCCGAGCTCATATGTCGCTAAAGGTGAAAGTAAGCAAAAAAGAGGGGAACCATGGCCTCAATCTTGAGATAGTCACAAATGATCTCTTTTGTACCCTAAAATTTTCAATCCCATTTTTCTTCAAGACATTTTTCCAAGGCTCTTCAAATATTCAAGAATCTCAAGGGATGACTAGTCAAGATGCACCTCCTAAACCAAAGGCCTACGACTAGGGTTTGGAGTTTCTCAAGGAAATTTGGTTTTCAAAGGTCTTAAGTGACTTACATGGTTCTTCATAGGTTCTCAATAAGTTTCATGTCAAGTTTCAAGCCCTACATCACAAGTTTTCCCAATCAATGACTCACATGATTGAAAGTCAACTGTATTGACCAAAAAGTCAATTGTGATAAGCATATAGTCAAACTTCAAGATTTTTGGTAAACATCAACTTTTTTAAGTGATATACATCATTTAATTAAAGTTTGATCATGATTCCCCAAGGAAATTCCTCAGATCATCAAAAGTCAAGAATTTGCCAAATTAAGGTTTTCCTTAGGAGAAGTCAACTGAACTTTGACCAGGCATAACTTTCACATGCTTTATCAACTTTTCTCCAACCAAAGCCCATTTTGAAGAAAATTCAATTCTCTACAACTTTGCTTATATTGTGAAGTCCAAAAGATGCTTCATTTGGAAGATATGATCTCATACATTATAGGTCATTTTCAAAAAGTCAACAAAAGACACTTTTTGTCAAGGCAACTTACATCAAGATAATATCTCCAAATGCAAAAATGATTCAAAAAGAAAGTATAGAGGACATCTTGTGCTTTCAAAAAAAGTCTAATACAATCTCCAAAAGGTGAAAATTTAGCAAGTTATGAGTTACACAAGTTGGGGAATTTTGAAGGAATTCATGAATTTCAAGTTGGGAAATTTTGAACTTTTAGACCAATGGACCTAACTTTTTAGACTCATACATGTTCATGATATGTTAGAGGACCCTAAAACCATTCCCTTTTTTTATTATTTTTATTTATTTTATTTGAATTTTTTTCATTTAAAACCAATTAAATCAAGAACAGAGTGTAAAGCAAATGGGCTTAAGCATATGATTGGACTTATGGGTCAAGAATAAAGCCCAAATTTCGTGCAAAGAACAGAAAGGAAGTCCAGGTTCCATGCATGTCAAGAATGGAAAGGATTTCACAAGTTTGGAAACATTTTAATGTGTATTATCTTATTTTGAAAAGGGCCTTAATTCCATGATTCTTACCTTACTTGTTTGCTCTCTTCTCACTACTCTATACATACCACACTATGCAAGCTACAAAGGGACAAAAAAAATCATTGCCTAAGAGCACAAAAAAATCATTGCCTAAGAGAGAGCTCGAAATTCACAAAAAATTCCAAGAAGTTGTAATACTCATAACCCAAGTTCCAGCTTCTCTCACTCAAAACCAGTGACTCCCTCATCCTTCTGAGACCCCTGGGAGGCGATCCACATCATTATCTAACCCCCACGCATCTCAGAATCCTTTCATACCATCCCTCCGATTTGGTAAAATTTTGATTTCGAAACTCTTTGATTTCGTGATTTAAATCATTTTTATGCGTGTATTCTTATTACTATTGATGTTTTGAGCAAGTCTAATGTTTTACATGCAAGCATGAAGGCAGAAATAATGTGATGCCATCGTTAGGGCATCAAGAACGTTTGGTTTCAGATCTCAGGATATGGGACGATCCAGACAAAAATAAGCTCAGATTCGGAATCAGGACATTTTCTTTTTTTTAATATTTATGTTGTCTTATTAAGTTTTTTTTAGATAATTAACTCAATCATAAAAATCTCATAAAATCAAAAACCCAAAAAAAAATATATTTAATTTTAATTAATAATCACTTCCTTTTTTTAATAAAAATCAATTAGACATTAGATTTTTTTTATTATCATTAACTTAATTTTCTTAAATCAATTAAAAAATAATAATAAACAAAAAATCATTAAATTGAAATCACAAAAAAAATAGATTTAGGTTTTTTTTAGATTAAAGTTAATTTTTGACAAACTTATTTTAATCCCATTTTAATGTTTATTTCATAATTAATTTAGACTTTTTTTTAAAATATTAAGATCAAATCACAAAAATACCAAAAATATTTAGGCTTTTATTTTTTTCTAAATAATATTTCCTATTATTTTCTATTTATTTACCATTTTAGAAATAAATATATAGGTCGCACATATGATTTTGTAATAGTTAGTTTATCTCTTTCACATTTTCTTTCTAAATATTGTAACAGCTCATGGGATGTAATAGTTTAGGATTTACTTTCCCGCACTTTTACTTCCTGCACCTCTGTATATACATGTATATTATTGTTAGTAATTAGGTCGTGTATGGCAAGATAAAAGCAAACGTCAGCAAACCTAACACTCAAGATAAGTAACTGAAACACAACACACTCGCACACGTGCACCTCTAAGGTACCTCCACTTGTTGCCTTCGGATAAATAAACAATCACAACTCTCGAACGTAAGAGATTTTAGTTGTAACCCTTTGGTTTAAAGATCATAAGTCCCTCGATGACCCTTTTGACGTTGCCTCGGTATATGATCTTAAAACCTTAAGGTAACTACTAAAGTATCTTACTAGTTGCTTCCGTGACTGTACGATGACTCTCGCCCGTCCCTCAAAAATCCAATGATAGGGCTACCTACTCACTAATAGTAGGATAGCATTGTCTAAAGGAAAAGAGGAAAAGAACAAACATTTCGAGTAGGTAGATAACTCCTAGTTTCTTGCTCATAAAAACAATCAAAAAAAAATTTTCACACGTACATAATCTCTTTTCTAAATATTTTCAAAGACAAAAAACACTTTGTATACGTTCTCGCCGAAACGAGAAACATTACAAAGTTCACCGCGCTAAGGCGTCTTTTCAAAACACATTTACATAAAAAAAGCATTTTCAAAGCGAGCTAGCAACTAAGATCCCATAGATAACTACGAATGGAAAGGGTGCTAACACCTTCCCTTTCCATAACCTACCCCCTTTACTAAGAAAATAATCTCAAAAGGTCTTTCCTATTCTTTTCACCCTTTCCTTTGTTGGATAAAAGAAAAGTCGGTGGCGACTCTTGCTAACCGCAACATTTGCGATAAAAATGCAAAACCAGTAAAGTCAGTTCTCAAACCATATTACAGAACTGGCGACTCTATTGGGGATATTACTCTTAAAAAGTTGGGTTACCTTAGAGCTAGATCATATTTGAAATGTTTTACTTGTCTGATTTGTGTGCTTTATCTTTCGGGTTTATGTTTGGGTTATTGTTAAAAGATCATATACTCGGATCTGGGACACCTTTTAGGTAAGTAGCAATAAATCATGGAGGTTGTACAGCATGGACCGATATGGATGATATGATAGCTACGTTAGTGTGATACTTTGGCTTGTACTAATGTTCCTTGAGTCAGTCAAGGATAATATTAGGCTTCCACATAGTGCCATTAAGCACTAACTGACCTTTAGAATCTTAAATTGATTCATCTTAGCCATTAGAAAGTAGTGAGATGGTCGGTTTTGGTGCAGACTGAAGTTGGTTGATACTCGATGCTACACTCATTTAGATTGGACTTTCAGGATATTTCGGCTGCAATTCAGATGCTTGAGCTAAAACAATGCCTGAGAGAAAGATCAATGATATTGAGATTCTTTAGAACCCGGTTACTTCGTTTAAGACAGGTTGAGCCAACTAAAACTTCAAGAGGGTACTTACCTAAAAACTCCATGCAAGTCTGAACCTAAGGCTATTTGTGTGACTTGTTTGCTTTCATTGTCTAACAAGTTGAACTCCTTGTAGGGTTTTGTTTGTATTCATTATCTAACAATGTGAGTTCCTTGCAGGACTTGTTTCTAGTCATTATCCAATAATATGGACTTCTTGCAAGATTCACTTGTCTTCATCACCTTACACTTTTGCTTGGTGCATAGCATACACATCATGACATCATGCCATAGAATTTAGTTAACCATTTCAAGTATCTCTAGGGCCTGTGGTGCCGGTTATGATGAACCAGACGTCTAGCAAGAGGCAAGAGGATTTATTTTCTTCTAGTCAATGTCGTCAAAAGACCAAAGTACGATAACTTGAGTCAGAGTCTATGACCCACTCGACATGGTGAGCTTGATTCTTGTAGAAGTACATTCAACAATATGAAGTTCTTCTGTCAAAGATGCAATCAAAATTCAAACATTTTCTTGTGTTTACCCCGCGAGATCCTTGAAAACATTATATGCATGTCATTACATAACAGGTATTCTTAAGACAGGTTTCTCATTTTCTCGTTGTTTATTTCAGCAAGGAAGATGACTCTCGAACAGAACAATAAAGATCTCCAAACTCAAGATGCTCAGTTCAAGGAAATGGTCCTGAATCTATCCAATGGGCAAGAAGAATTGAAAGCACTCCTCGCTGGGAACATGGCCAAGAAAAAATCATGAAGATAACCAGGATAACCATGTGGAACAACTGCACGTTGAGATGGAAAGGATGAGAATCCAGACGAGTAGTAAGATGGCTCTAATCCAAAATTTATCTCGGGGACAAGAAGAGTTAAGAATCTTCATCAGCGAACTTCATCAAGAAAGATACAACCGTCTGGGGAAAACTGCTAGAATTTGAGGCCTAATCAACGATCAATCTCTCTTGGCAGACAGGGAATCGGGTGACATGTTCATGCGGAAACGTGTTGAAAATAAACTCAGGAGCAGTGAAATTAAGGGGAGTGCATATTCAAGTACTCATAAGAGATCATACAATGGAAAGAAGGAGTCTAGTACTATGTACGACCAGAAGGATCATAATAAGAGTGGTCTCAACCAATCTGTGGGGGTAGTGTGTGTGATCGGTGGATCAGGAACTGACTGTTTAACACTGGTTCACGAAATGTCGCGGAAGCAAGAGTCGCCACCGTCTTTTATTTTCTCCAAATGGAAAGGACAAAAGCACAAAAAAATTCCTTATAGAGATTGCTCTCGGTTCGGGAGGTAGATTATAGAAAGGGAAGGTATTAGCACCCTTTCTATCCATGGTTATCCATGGGCTCTTAGATACTTGCTCATTTGTGTTTTCAAAATGGTTTGTTTGCTTTTCAACTGTGGGTTTTAAAAAAAGTTTCTTTGAAAATTTCAGTTCGACTCTTGTATCGGTCCTCAAGAGTGTTTGAAAAATTGCTTTCGAAAGCTTTTTGAAAAGGTGTCGGTGTGAAAAGTATTTTTGATTTGTTTTGAAATTAGAGCAAGTATCTAGAGTCGTCTACCTACCCTAAGGAATTTGTCTGTGTAGATGTCCTTAAAGTAGTGCCATCCCACCATTGAGAGGTAGGTAGCACCACCGTTGGAGGTGTTCGGGTCAATTCGAAGGTTCGGGACATGGTGATCACCAGAGCAATAGGAAGATACCTTAGAAGCTACCCTCATGCCAGGTTCCCGGATCATGAGGACTTACTAAAACATCTTTTACTCGATGATCACTTTTCGAGGGCAAGGCAACAGTGAGGCGTACCCTAGGGGTGGTGTGTGATTTATGTGTCGTTTTCACTTGCATTTATCTTGTTCATGTCATAGGGGATCTACGCTTTTGTTTTTATTTTAACATTCATTCTTGCATGCAAATTTATTAACAGTTAAAAAAAAGATGCGGAAATTAAAGGTTTCTACGCTATTACACAGGCGCGGGTCCACATCGCCAAATTAAATCCAGGACCCGATTTGACATAAAATAAAGTAAAGTGCGAGAAATATAAAGGTCCAATTTACATGGCTTCGGGAGAATTACATAAAAAGAGAAAATAACATAAACGCGCGAATTGGAACTACAATCGAATGCGAGGGCGTTGGACCCTTTTTAATGAAATTAAATTACGATTAACAAATTAATTAAATTAAAATAAAAAGAAAAGATTTTTGGAGTTTTTTTTGTATTTATGGATTTTTAATGAGAAGATTATGGAAATTAAACCTAATTCTAGCTATTTTTATTTTATTAAAAAATGTTAAAATTAGACCCAAAGTTAACCTAATTAATTAATATAATTTGATTTATAAAAATAAATAACTAATAATTAATAATTAATATGGTGAAAAAGAAAAAAAGATAAAAATATAAAACCCTAATTCTACAATTTTTAAGTTTATGAAAAAATGTCAAAATTAATCCTAGAATTTAAAGAACTAAATTAATTAACAAGATTTATTTACAAAAAAAAGGTTTAAATGAAATATATTTATATTTTTGGGACTTTCTGATTTTTATTATTTTTTATGTTGAGAAAAATATTAATTTAAAGAATTAAGAAAGAAATAATTGAATTAACACAAATAATGGAAAATAAAAAAAGAGAAGAATTGCAAACCCTTGGGGGGTGCTGACCCCAATTGGGAGGTATCATCAGCATTTTTGGCCCATTGAAACCCTGGCCTTGTTGACCTTTCTGAGCCACGTACGTATGCGTTGACTGGTGCCCATGTGTGATCGGTGGATCTGGAACTGACTGTTTTAAAGCTGGTTCGCGAAATGTCGCGGAAGCAAGAGTCGCCACCGTCTTTTATTTTCTCCAAATGGAAAGGACAAAAGCACAGAAAAATTCCTTAAAGAGATTGCTCTCGGTTCGGGAGGTAGGTTATAGAAAGGGAAGGTGTTAGCACCCTTTCTATCCATGGTTATCCATGGGCTCTTAGATACTTGCTCAATGTGTTTTCAAAAATGGTTTGCTTGCTTTTCAATTGTGGGTTTTAAAAGTTTCTTTGAAAAATTTCAGTTCGACTCGTACGTCAGAGTGTTTGAAAAATTTGCTTTGAAAGCTTTTGAAAATGTGTTGGTGAAAAGTATTATTTGTTTTGTTTTTTGAAGAGAGCAAGTATCTACGAGAACCTACCTACCCTAAGGAATTCGTCTGTATAAATGCCCTTTAAAGTAATGCCATCCCACCATTGAGAGATAGGTAGCACCACCGTTGGAGGTGTTCGGGTCAATTCGAGTTTAGGGACGTGGTGATCACCAGAGCAATGGGAAGACACCTTAGAAGCTACCCTCATGCCAGGTTCCCGGATCATGAGGACTTACTAAGACGTCCTCTACTCGACGATCACCTTTCGAGGCAAGGCAACAGTGAGGTGTACCCTAGGGGTGGTGTGTGCGATTCGTGTGTCATGTTTCAATTATTTTGTCTTGTCATGTTTGTTGTGATCTACGCTTGATTTTATTTTTAGGGCCATACATTCTTTCATGCTTTTTGTTAACAGTTATATATTTGCGAGAAAATAAATCTAAACTATTACAAATGGCGCGGGTCCACATCGCCAAAATAAACCGAACCCGATTTGACTGAAAGTAAAGAAGCAATAAAATAAAAGTGCGAGAAATAAAGTTACAAGGCTTTGGGACATGTACATAATTATAATAAATGACATAAAATAAATGCGCAAATTAAATAAATTATGAACATGGGCGTTGGACCCTTTTGCAATAAATTAAAATTAATGAAGAATTAAAATTAAAATTAAATGTTTTGGTATTTTTGTGTTTTTTAAGATTTAAAAGAAAAAAGAACTTTTTAGAATGAAATTTGAAATGCAAATCCTAATTCTAATGTTTTTTAGTTATTGTGAAAATGTTATATTAATCTAAATTAAACCCTAATTTTTACTTATATACATTTAATTATAAAAATAAAATAAATAAATAAATAATATTGTGATAAAAAAAAGGAAAATTTACAAGGTATAAAAGTCATTAAACCTAATGCTATATTTTTGGATTTTTAGTTATTAAGAAAGTATTAAAATCTAACCTAAATGCAACCCTAATTAGTTTACAAATTTAATTATGAAAATTACTAATATTATGGCAAAAAACAAGGAAAGTTAAAAGGAATAAAAAAAAGTCATTAACCTAATGCTATATTTTTGGATTTTTTTATGGAAGAAAGAATTAAAGTTAAAACCTATTTTACTAAATTTATTTACATGTTAATTATCTACAAGAAAATAAATAAAATAAATATTTTTTATGTTTTTATCCTTTTTCTGATTTTTTGATGTTTTTGTATTTTATTAAAAAAATAAATTAATTAAACTAATAAAGAAAATGATAATTTGAAAAGAAATAAAATAGAAAGAAAGAGAAGGCAAACCAAGGGGGGGGGGGGGGGGGGTAGCCCCAATTTGGAGGTAAGGCCTTAGCATTTCAGGCCCATTTGTGTTATGGCCTTGCTGACTTTTTGCTAGCTTGCTTCAGCGTTGACTGGAGTTTATTGTGCTCCTTGAATCCTGGCCTTTGAATTGGATGCCTTGGACGCGTGGATGGTGATTTCTGGGCGTGCATGAAGATCTTGCAATGGAAGCGCTGCATAGGAATTAGTATTGAAAAATAGTATGAGGTTTACACAGGCCTGGGACTCGAACCCAGGTCTTGGACAATGCAAAGGAATACGCCTGCCACCGAAGCACTTGAGTTACTTTTAACATATAATGGTTAATGAATATAATAAAAAGAAAAGAGAGTTAGTGGCCTTCAACGCGCCAATTTTTGAACTGACGAATCATCTTCTTCGCGTGCCTGAAATACAAAACACAGAGGCAACGGTTTCAACGCGTTGTGTTAGGCATGTTTATGAAAAATAGCGACTAGAGCTGTGACATCAATAAATTGATCGCGAGGGTCCATATCTCCTCGTCTTGATGAGCTGGTTTGAATGGCATAAGTCTGGAGCCCTAATTTTACTGTATTGTGAAAGCCCTAAATCAAGCTCTGAAAAAACCCTAGAATATGAAAATGGTAGAATCGCGTATGGCCAATGAAAACTCAATTGAACATGATGGTTAGTCTCAAAACATTATGGTAAACATGAATCAATGGACAAAATGCTGTAAAAACGTTTAAATCATGATGCACGATTTTGGAAATTTTGCTATACAGTTCGAGTTCTAACTACCAATTCTTGGAGATTGGCTTGTTGTTTGTGATTGATACACGTTCAGAATTACCCAATGAAGCTAATGGGATGATTTTTATGCCTTGAATCCACCACTAGAGTGTTTTTTCAGTTTTGACTTTTATGGCCAAAATTTCAAATTGGTACTAGCCTTTTCTGCGCAGCTGAGAGTGTTCAAGGCTTAGGGTTTGACTCCGTGCTTATGATGGAAGAGAATTAGCCTGTTATTTGACCTTGATTCATGCTTGTGAGAGAATTGGTCTTAGGTCTTTTTCATTAACAAATTTTTCCTTCTTTTAAGCCAAGACTAAGACTTAGTGTGCAATTTAACCCTAGCATAAGTTTGTGAGCTGGCCCATGATATATGGAAGTTGTCCAAATTCAAATGACACTATTCCATTGGTTTTTGAATTTTATTTGAATTTTTAAAGATTTAAAATGAATTAAATTATCAAAAATTAAATAAAATAGAAAAATCAATATTTGGTCTTGAAATTAATCATGGGACACGTGTGTGGCATGACAAGGATGAATCAAGTGGAAGAAAGTGGGCCCTTTTGTCAAAAATTGGAGTTTCAAGGATAGTTGACTTTTGCCATTTCACAAAAATTTCCCAACTTCTACAAGGCGTAACTTGCTCAATTTTTAAGCTTTTCACATGTTCTTGGACATTTTGGAAAGGTCTTTGAGTCCTCTAACCAATGCCTTTGGTCCCATGTCATTTTGATTTACCAATCTCAAGTTATGGCCTTTGACTTAAAGTCCCTTTTTGTTGACTTTTGAAAATGACCTATAATGTTGAAATTGATAACTTTTTGTGAGAGCATTTCTTGGACTTGAAGTATGAAGATGAGTTGTAGGAAATGTCTTTCTCTTCAAAATGAGCTTTGGATGGAATTTTTCTGATAACCTATGTGAAAGTTATGCCCTGGTCAATTTCAGTTGACTTTTTCAGCTGTCCAAATATAGCAACTTTTGCATCTTTGATGATTTCTGAGCCAAATTTTGAGAATCATGATCAAGCATTGATCAAATGATGTTTGTGGCTTCAAAATGATATGTTGACCAAAAATTTGAACTTTTGACTGTCAAATGACCATTTTGCCCCTACAGTTGACTGGAGTGCAATTTAGGGTTTTGACTGTGCAATCTTGAGCTGAATGCCTTGAAACTTGATATGAGGATGCTTGACCATGTTTGTAAGCATATGAGATTTGATTGGGCCTTTGAACACTTCCTTTTCTTGATCAGACTCAAAACCCTAATTTTGACTGTTTAGGAGGCCCTTGCACTGTGCAACCCTTGGGGAATTTTCTAGCTTGGCTTGGCAATTTTTTGAGGAATATGGGAGGGCAAATTTTGGGGTACAACACCATGGTACTCTTCAAACATTGGCCTTTGGATTAGGATTATGGGACAAGTGGCATGCTGAGATTGTGGAGCGCATGGTGGTCTTTTGGACTGAAACTGCATAGGATGATATCAGAAAAAATAATATTGAAGGGATAGGGGGACCTGGGAATCGAACCCAGGTCCCAGAGATTACCAAACGCCTTGTCCACCAACGGAGCTGTTAACGCGCGTTGTATGTAAAATAACAAATAAATAATATAAACGAAAATCAGCGTTAGTGGCCTGGAAACAAAAAGCGCGCGTTGAATTCAAAGTGCCCAATCAAGCTTTGCCACATGATCATCTTCTTCATTTATCCCTGAAACAAAAAAGAATTAGCGGGGGTTTTAAACCCCCCCCAAAATGTACCCTTTTCAAAAATAGCGAATAGCCCGTCTTGCTATATAAATTAGGCGCGATTAGTGGGTTAAGTTCGTCCAAGCATCCTGATTCTGGCCATGGTACTGGGATGTCTTAATTTTACAGTATACGAAAATGCCCAATTTGAAGCTTGAGGAACCCTAGCGAGCTTCAATGGCGAAATCGTGTATGATGCACAAAAACTTAATTAAGACACATGGTTAGCTTAAGAATGGTCAGATTAGTCCAAATCAACAGAAAGAATGCAATGAAAATGCTTATAAATCGAAACACGAATAGGTATAAAATTTGAAACAGGACCACTTGATTCTACCGTTTCTTGATGTTAGAGTTGATGATTTTGATTCAGACACGTTCCTTGAAGCCTCAGTAATGCAATGGGATAGTTTTCTTGCCTTGAAATGCTTTGGAATCACGTTTTCAGTTTTGGAATTTTTCACAAAAAGTGCAATGTTCTTCTTCAGCTTTGGGCGCAGCTTCTAGGTTCCTTGTGCATTAGGTTTGCATTAGTATATGTAAGGAATGAATTAGGGTTGAGTTTTGAATCAAAAGATCAATGCATTGATGAGAACAATATTTGATTTTCATGGCATATTTTTCAATCTTTTTCCACATGTTTTTTATTCCAATCATGGAAAAACCTTCCAATTTTGATTATGCACGAATCTTGAGCCTTTAAGGAGAGTTTATTCTGCACAAAAAGATTTAAAAACTTTGGTTTAGTATTTTTCCATATTTTATTTAATTTAAATGAATTAATTGTAATTAAAAATTCAAATAAATAAATAAAAATGATGAATAAATTCCTTTTGGGCCAAATGGTCGTGCATATGCTTTGGATGATGAATCTTGGAAGAAAATGAAGCCCATTAGCAATTTTAAGGCATTTGAAGCAAAGTTGACTTTTCAAAATACCCAAAAATTTCCCAACTTCCACAAGGCATATCTTGCTCAATTTTTAAGCTTTGATCATGTTCTTGGATATTTTGGAAATTTCTTGAAGTCCTCTAACCAATGCCTTTGGTCCCATGTCATTTTGATTTACCAATATCAAGTTATGGTCTTTGACTTAAAGTCCCTTTTTGTTGACTTTTGAAAATGACCTATAATGTTGAAATTGATAACTTTTTGTGAGAGCATTTCTTGGACTTGAAGTGTGAAGAGGAGTTGTAGGAAATGTCTTTCTCTTCAAAATGAGCTTTGGATGGAATTTTTCTGATAAACCATGTGGAAGTTATGCCTTGGTCAAGTTACAGTTGACTTTTTCAACTGTCCAAATATGGAAACTTTTGCATCTTGAGACTTTTTGAGCCATGCCTTGAAAATCATGATCAAGAATTGATCAAATGATGTTTGTGGCTTCAAAATGAGATGTTGACAAAAAATTTGAACTTTTGACTGTGAAATGACCATTTTGCCCCTGCAGTTGACTGTAGGGCAATTAGGGTTTTTGACTGTGCAATTTTGTGCTGTAAGTCTTGAAACTTGGTATGAAGATGCTTGACCATGTTTATAGGCATGTGGGACTTGATTGGACCCTTGAAAACTTCAATTTCTTTGCCAGAACCAAAACCCTAATTTTTGACTGTTAGGAGGCCCTTGAACTGTGCAACCTTTGGGGAGATTTTGAAGCATGCTCTTTGCAGTTCTTGAAGAATATGGGAGGGCAAATTTTGGGGTACAACAGTTGCCCCTGTTCAATCTTCTTAAACCTGAGGATGCAGATTGGCTGACGTGCCTTTTGTAATCCGAAGGTGGAAGATGATTGAACACTAGAGTGCCCAGAAATTTGCGCTCACATAGTAGTGTGATGTGGGGAATGGGCTTACAGATGCCATTTGGAGATTGATGGATGGGGTGATGGGCTTATAGATGCCATTTGGATGTTGATCGCGTAAGAGATTCCTTAGCGAGAGCTTGCGTACCTGAAAAAGAAGATGATTACCTGGCCTGATGCAGGAGCTGGTCTTCAAACTCTTTGTGTAGATGTGTCCTGACTGGTTACAGGAGCTGGATCTGGAGTTCAAAAGGTGATGAATGAACCAGGGATGGTTACTACCTCAACGGGACGGTAAGAGAACCTTGGACGATTACTACCTCAACAGGAACGCTGGGAGAATCTTGGGGCGATTACTACCTCAACAGGAACGCTGAGAGAATCTTGGGGCGATTACTACCTCAACAGTAACGCTGAGAGAATCTTGGACGACTTCAACCTCAACAGTAACGCTGAGAGAATCTTGGATGTCTTCTACTTAGTCTTTATCTGAAAAATCTTTTAGGGGTCGATTTAACTGGACTAGAGAAGGCCTTTGACTGGATAAGAAACAGGAAAATCTTAGGGTCGATTTAACTGAACCGGTCTAGGTCTTGAAATCTTCAACTGGATAAGAAACAGGGAGATCTTAGGGTCGATCTGACTGAACCAGAGAAGGCCTTTGACTGGATAAGAAACAGGAAAATCTTAGGGTCGATTTAACTGAACCGGTCTAGGTCTTGAAATCTTCAACTGGATAAGAAACAGGGAGATCTTAGGGTCGATCTGACTGAACCAGAGAAGGCCTTTGACTGGATAAGAAACAGAAAAATCTTAGGGTTGATTTAACTGAACCGGTCTAGGTCTTGGAATGTCTTCAACTGGATAAGAAACAGGGAGATCTTAGGGTCGATCTGACTGAACCAGAGAAGGCCTTTGACTGGATAAGAAACAGAAAAATATTAGGGTCGATTTAACTGAACCGGTCTAGGTCTTGAAATCTTCAACTGGATAAGAAACAGGGAGATCTTAGGGTCGATCTGACTGAACCAGAGAAGGCCTTTGACTGGATAAGAAACAGGAAAATCTTAGGGTCGATTTAACTAAACCGGTCTAGGTCTTGGAATGTCTTCAACTGGATAAGAAACAGGGAGATCTTAGGGTCGATCTGACTGAACCAGAGAAGGCCTTTGACTGGATAAGAAACAGAAAAATCTTAGGGTCGATTTAACTGAACCGGTCTAGGTCTTGAAATCTTCAACTGGATAAGAAACAGGGAGATCTTAGGGTCGATCTGACTGAACCAGAGAAGGTCTTGAAATAGCTGAGAACTTAACTGGATCTTTCCTGAAAGGTAAAGGTCAGTCATATGCAATGCATGATATGGATCAAACAATGATGTTCTCAACATAAATGAGATTTGTAAGATATGATGCGTATATGCACGCTATAATGTATGAAGATGTGATGTTTATGAATGTATCTTTTCGTCTTAGGAAAATAAATCCTTGACGGGTGCCGGGAAGTCACTCCAGGGCTGATGTTGAAGAGTGAGATTCTTCGTTTCCATTGGGGATGATAGTTGCAAGAATACCGGTAGGAGAAGATAACTCCATTGGGGAATAAACTTGGCGAATGGATTACTCTGCGGGGAGAAAAGATACTCTAGCTACCTTGCTGGGGAACAGTACTTTGTGGGAAGAGAGGTACTTTGCTGAAATGTTGATGGTAATTTTGCTGGGGATACCATTGTTGTGTTGGAAGTGTTAATAGACTTCGCTGGGGATAAGAAGACTTCGTCGAGGACGATCTTTCCGTGGCTTTTGGCTGAGGATAACCCAGTTATATCCTGGTAGGGAAATAACTCTTTGAATAAAGCCGGGAGACGCGTTCGTGCTCTGCGAGGATAAGCTTCCAGAATCTACTGGGGATAAGCTTACTGCTTGGGGAGATGGATTCCAACTTTCCTGGGGGAGCTGGATTGGACTCTCTTGGGGAAGTTTTGAACTGTATCGGGGAAGTGACTCCAATGAATGTTTGATATACCGCCGGGGAACCATCTTTAGGCTAAGACTGCCGGGGATGCTTGTTAAGAATGCATGTATACTGGGGAATGTTGAGATCTGCTGGAGGATACCCAATTTTCTTAAGGCTGATAGTAGCTTTGCTTGGGGAGAGTGCACTGACTTGCTGGCTTACTCTCTGGGGAATTAAGATATCTGGTTATTTTCCTCAGCTGAACCTACCTTGATACCTTGGAGGACAGAACAATTAGATTGCTTAGACAACTCTTTATTGCCCCTGTTTCTGAGGTGGGAGAAGAAGACCTGTGAGGTGTTGATAATTGTTGATGGACCAACCTTCTTCTGGTAGGCAGGTGGCAAGATGACAGGACATAGTCGTACGCTTTGATCCCTAACTTTTTCCTGGACCTCCCTTTCGGGTTTTCAGTCCACCGGGATACCCATTTTTGCCCAAGCCGCCTTTTCAGGTTTTCGACTTGCCGGGTGTACAGATTTTTTCATTTTCATCCCTTATTTTTGCCCGAACCCTTTTGGTTCGCCGGGAAGCCCTTATTTTTGCCTAGGTGTGTCAACCTAGTGGGTCTTTGATTATGCGTAGTATTTTTTCGACTATGTCCACGCTCTCGGAATGTAGGGAGTTGCCCCTGTTAGAAGTGTTTTGTCATACCCCCCAGAAGATGTTTGATCAGGCAAGATTCGTTGCTGGAATGCCCCAAGTGACTCAGGCGGAGATTTTCCCCAGGCTATTTGGCCTTTGAGAGATTCTCTGAATCTTGACTTAACTGCCCCAGATGATGGACAATAGTCATACCTGCCCCTTGATTGGAAGTGCTTCTGTTCATTAGGCATTCATCGTGCGAATTTCCCTGCTGCTCAAACAAAAAGTCATATGCGAACAATGTTATATCAAAAATGCAAAGCTTATGTCTGTCTTGAAGATTTTAAAAATGCATTCTTTTTTCATAAAACAAGTGAATGTTTGTAAAACGTGATGTCAACTCAATATTTTATAGCAAGCCTTAAGGAGTCAGGATACCTTTGGTAACAGTATGCTTTCGAACTAACCCATGCTTCAGCTAGGACTTTTAAGGGTTGTAGCGTGGCCTGGTTCACGGTTTAAGAAACAAAGGATAAAGGCTCAAATTATTTGTACCCACCCGCTCTTCGTGATGTTCTTCAAACCTAAACTCAGTTGATTGTGCGTCAGACCTTGTTCGAGTCTTTGTCCTGATATACCAGTGATGGTTCAGATTTTGATGATTTATTCTGAATAGACAGTCATTTCTTTTGTGCTATTGTTGAGGGTTTGTAGAACCTCTTTTTTCCTTGATTTTATTATCCCTATTTTTTTTGCCTGAACTGTTCTTTTGTGATTACAGTCAGCGGGATGCCCCAGTTTTGTAAGTCTCCTTCATTGGTTTTGACTTTATGGGTTTTTGATTTTGGTAATGACTGCCTGTCTTTATGATTATTCGGAACCATCACTGTCTTTTGTTTATTTAAGGACCTCTTTGGTGCCATTCGTTATGCACTTGGATCAACTGAGAGACTACCCTGCCCCAGGTTATGATTAAGGGTTTTAAATTTCGAAAAGAAAAACTCCTACTTCTTTGGCTCAGAGGGGTTGACGAGGGATTATCTTCCTTATAACTCCAGTGTTTAGGAATTGAAACAATGCCTGTACCTCATCAGCGGGGTCTGTTCAAAAGCATATTGTAAGGATCGTGGTATCGTTTTCGTCATCCTCCCTCAAGAGGCTTAACATTATTAATCGAACATTGATCATCAGAAAAAATATGAAAATAATTTGCGTATAGTGAATACGAATATATTGCTTCAAGACAGACGTATGCGATGCATTAATGAAATAACAACGTTTAACATGAGTAAATGTTTGAACAAAAGAAAATTACAACTTGAACATTCGAATGAACAAAAGTCTTTTCATCTCAGGGCTTGTCACTTCAAATGGTGAGCCTTGGAGGGATGGTAGAAAAACTCAGCCTGACCATCCTGGGTGAACTCTAATGCTCCTTCATCAATCAGGTCCTGGATCTTGTTCTTTAGAGCCCAACATTCATTTGTATCATGTCCTGGACTGGCAGAGTGGTAGGCACACCTTTTATTGGAATCATAGATAGGAGATGCTGTGTTGGGGTTCTGGGGATGAGCCCTTAATGTGATCAGATTCAACCTCAACAGGCGTTGTAAAGCTTGAAATAGCGACATGTTAAGCTGGGTGAATTGTCTCCTGGGCTTGTTTGGCTGAAGCTGGTGAGGTTGATGCTGAATTTGTGACACTGGAGCCATTTGAGGAGCTCTCCCCTTATCTCCTTGTCTCGACGGTGGTTGAACAATGGCTGGCTCTTTACCCTTAGACGTGTGCCCCAGTTGGTTACCCTGAAGCAGTTGGTTGACGAGAACCCCGAGCTCATCTTGTCTTTGAGCTAAGTCTTGAATGATAGTCACCTGCCCCAGCATCTGGGCTCTCATTGCATCCACTTCAGCTTGCAGACGTTTCAATCGTTCGTCCTCAGCGCTGTTCCTGACCAAAGTCCCCATGAGAAGTGTTCTCAGCTCTTCCTGCCCCTTGGATAGATTCAGGAGGATTTCCTCGAACCGAGTCTCTTGAGCAAGAAGGTCATGGTTATCTTGTTGGGAAGCCATTGCTGAAATAAACAGCGAGAAGGGTAAGTGACCCGCAACAAGGGTACCTGTTATGCAATGATATGTATGACATGCATGTAATGTTTTCAAGGACCTCGCGGGGTAAACAAGAAAATTGTTAGAATTGGGATCCGGTAGCTTGATTGAAGGAACTTCATGTTGTTGAGAGTCCTTCTTCAAGGGTCAAAGGCTCGCCATATCCAGTGGGTCATAGCCTCTGACAACCTTGCCTAGAGGAAAATAAATCCCTTTTGCCCCTTGTTGGACAGTTGGTTCATCATGACCTGCATCACAAGCCCTTGAGATCCTTGAAATGGGTTAGTCCTTGTGCACGATGTATGCAATGGTATGATGGTATGCTATGCATGGGGTAATGTAGGTAAACCCTGTTATGAGTCCCGATTAAGGACTGCAAACAAAACCTGCAAGAAACTCAGTAAACCCTGTTATGAGCCCTAATTAAGGACTATAAACAAAACCTGCAAGAAACTCAAGTGTCAGATAACAAGCATGCAAGTAGTCAAGCTGGAAGGCACACAAGTCACACAAGAGAAACCCTTAGAGTTTAGGCCAGCATGGGGTCTGGGTATTACCCTCTTGAAGTTGGTGGGCTCAAACCTGTCCTATTAGAAGTAACCGGGTTCTAAGGGTCCCAATATCACTGGATTGCTTTCATTGTTCATCGTTTCGATTTAGCCACTGAACTGGCGACCGAAATATTCCAGGAAAGCAACCCTCGATTGAGTGTAGTATCGAGTATCAACCAACCTCGGACTGCACCAAAGTCAGTTATCTCACTACCCTAAAGAGGCCAAGATGGTTCAATTAAGGTTCCTAAGGTCAGTTGATGCTTCACGACACCACGCGGAGGCCCCGTACTCTCCTTGACTGAACTCAAGGGTTACCGGTACACACCAAAGTGCCACATCAACGTAGCATACTGTTTCAACCATGTCGGTATACCCCGCACAGTTCCCTCACAGCCTTGTTGCTGCTTTCTAAGAAGGTATCCCCCAGATCCGGGTTAGGATCTATAGAACTCCCAAGACAGGCCCATAATTTAAAGCAAACAATTCAGATAATTGAAAACACAAGTGATCTTAGTCCTAAGGTACACCTCACTTTAAAATATATTTCCCCAGCAGAGTCGCCAGTTCTGTGATCGGTGGATCTGGAACTGACTGTTTACCACTGGTTCGCGAAATGTCGCGGAAGCAAGAGTCGCCACCGTCTTTTATTTTCTCCAAATGGAAAGGACAAAAGCACAGAAAAATTCCTTATAGAGATTGCTCTCGGTTCGGGAGGTAGATTATAGAAAGGGAAGGTATTAGCACCCTTTCTATCCATGGTTATCCATGGGCTCTTAGATACTTGCTCATTTGTGTTTTCAAAATGGTTTGTTTTCTTTTCAACTGTGGGTTTTAAAAAAAGTTTCTTTGAAAATTTCATTTCGACTCTTGTATCGGTCCTCAAGAGTGTTTGAAAAATTGCTTTCGAAAGCTTTTTGAAAAGGTGTCGGTGTGAAAAGTATTTTTGATTTGTTTTGAAATTAGAGCAAGTATCTAGAGTCGTCTACCTACCCTAAGGAATTCGTCTGTGTAGATGTCCTTAAAGTAGTGCCATCCCACCATTGAGAGGTAGGTAGCACCACCGTTGGAGGTGTTCGGGTCAATTCAAAGGTTCGGGACATGGTGATCACCAGAGCAATAGGAAGATACCTTAGAAGCTACCCTCATGCCAGGTTCCCGGATCATGAGGACTTACAAAAACATCTTCTACTCGACGATCACCTTTCGAGGGCAAGGCAACAGTGAGGCGTACCCTAGGGGTGGTGTGTGATTTGTGTGTCATTTTCACTTGCATTTATCTTGTTCATGTCATAGGTGATCTACGCTTTTGTTTTTATTTTAACATTCATTCTTGCATGCAAATTTATTAACAGTTAAAAAAAAGATGCGGAAATTAAAGGTTCCTACGCTATTACACAGGCGCGGGTCCACATCGCCAAATTAAATCCAGGACCCGATTTGACATAAAATAAAGTAAAGTGCGAGAAATATAAAGGTCCAATTTACATGGCTTCGGGAGAATTACATAAAAAGAGAAAATAACATAAACGCGCGAATTGGAACTACAATCGAATGCGAGGGCGTTGGACCCTTTTTAATGAAATTAAATTACGATTAACAAATTAATTAAATTAAAATAAAAAGAAAAGATTTTTGGAGTTTTTTTTGTATTTATGGATTTTTAATGAGAAGATTATGGAAATTAAACCTAATTCTAGCTATTTTTATTTTATTAAAAAATGTTAAAATTAGACCCAAAGTTAACCTAATTAATTAATATAATTTGATTTATAAAAATAAATAACTAATAATTAATAATTAATATGGTGAAAAAGAAAAAAAGATAAAAATATAAAACCCTAATTCTACAATTTTTAAGTTTATGAAAAAATGTCAAAATTAATCCTAGAATTTAAAGAACTAAATTAATTAACAAGATTTATTTACAAAAAAAAGGTTTAAATGAAATATATTTATATTTTTGGGACTTTCTGATTTTTATTATTTTTTATGTTGAGAAAAATATTAATTTAAAGAATTAAGAAAGAAATAATTGAATTAACACAAATAATGGAAAATAAAAAAAGAGAAGAATTGCAAACCCTTGGGGGGTGCTGACCCCAATTGGGAGGTATCATCAGCATTTTTGGCCCATTGAAACCCTGGCCTTGTTGACCTTTCTGAGCCACGTACGTATGCGTTGACTGGTGCCCATGGTACTCTTCAAACATTGGCCTTTGGATTAGGATTATGGGACAAGTGGCATGCTGAGATTGTGGAGCGCATGGTGGTCTTTTGGACTGAAACTGCATAGGATGATATCAGAAAAAATAATATTGAAGGGATAGGGGGACCTGGGAATCGAACCCAGGTCCCAGAGATTACCAAACGCCTTATCCACCAACGGAGCTGTTAACGCGCGTTGTATGTAAAATAACAAATAAATAATATAAACGAAAATCAGCGTTAGTGGCCTGGAAACAAAAAGCGCGCGTTGAATTCAAAGTGCCCAATCAAGCTTTGCCACATGATCATCTTCTTCATTTATCCCTGAAACAAAAAAGAATTAGCGGGGGTTTTAAACCCCCCCAAAATGCACCCTTTTCAAAAATAGCGAATAGCCCATCTTGCTATATAAATTACGCGCGATTAGTGGGTTAAGTTCGTCCAAGCATCCTGATTCTGGCCATGGTACTGGGATGTCTTAATTTTACAGTATACGAAAATGCCCAATTTGAAGCTTGAGGAACCCTAGCGAGCTTCAATGGCGAAATCGTGTATGATGCACAAAAACTTAATTAAGACACATGGTTAGCTTCAGAATAGTCAGATTAGTCCAAATCAACAGAAAGAATGCAATGAAAATGCTTATAAATCGAAACACGAATAGGTATAAAATTTGAAACAGGACCACTTGATTCTACCGTTTCTTGATGTTAGAGTTGATGATTTTGATTCAGACACGTTCCTTGAAGCCTCAGGAATGCAATGGGATAGTTTTCTTGCCTTGAAATGCTTTGGAATCACGTTTTCAGTTTTGGAATTTTTCACAAAAAGTGCAATGTTCTTCTTCAGCTTTGGGCGCAGCTTCTAGGTTCCTTGTGCATTAGGTTTGCATTAGTATATGTAAGGAATGAATTAGGGTTGAGTTTTGAATCAAAAGATCAATGCATTGATGAGAACAATATTTGATTTTCATGGCATATTTTTCAATCTTTTTCCACATGTTTTTGATTCCAATCATGGCAAAACCTTCCAATTTTGATTATGCACGAATCTTGAGCCTTTAAGGAGAGTTTATTCTGCACAAAAAGATTTAAAAACTTTGGTTTAGTATTTTTCCATATTTTATTTAATTTAAATGAATTAATTGTAATTAAAAATTCAAATAAATAAATAAAAATGATGAATAAATCCCTTTTGGGCCAAATGGTCGTGCATATGCTTTGGATGATGAATCTTGGAAGAAAATGAGGCCCATTAGCAATTTTAAGGCATTTGAAGCAAAGTTGACTTTTCAAAATACCCAAAAATTTCCCAACTTCCACAAGGCATATCTTGCTCAATTTTTAAGCTTTGATCATGTTCTTGGACATTTTGGAAAGGTCTTGAAGTCCTCTAACCAATGCCTTTGGTCCCATGTCATTTCGTTTTACCAATCTCAAGTTATGGTCTTTGACTTAAAGTCCCTTTTTGTTGACTTTTGAAAATGACCTATAATGTTGAAATTGATAACTTTTTGTGAGAGCATTTATTGGACTTGAAGTGTGAAGAGGAGTTGTATTAAATGTCTTTCTATTCAAAATGAGCTTTGGATGGAATTTTTCTGATAAACCATGTGGAAGTTATGCCTTGGTCAAGTTACAGTTGACTTTTTCAACTGTCCAAATATGGAAACTTTTGCATCTTGAGACTTTTTGAGCCATGCCTTGAAAATCATGATCAAGAATTGATCAAATGATGTTTGTGGCTTAAAAATGAGATGCTGACCAAAAATTTGAACTTTTGACTGTCAAATGACCATTTTGCCCCTGCAGTTGACTGTAGGGCAATTAGGGTTTTTGACTGTGCAATTTTGTGCTGTAAGTCTTGAAACTTGGTATGAAGATGCTTGACCATGTTTATAGGCATGTGGGACTTGATTGGACCCTTGAAAATTTCAATTTCTTTGCCAGAACCAAAACCCTAATTTTTTACTGTTAGGAGGCCCTTGAACTGTGCAACCTTTGGGGAGATTTTGAAGCATGCTCTTTGCAGTTCTTGAAGAATATGGGAGGGCAAATTTTGGGGTACAACAGTGTGGATCTCTAATCCAGCACCAGTGCAATAACAACGACAAGGCAATCAACGTAAGCAGGACACGCCTAAAAGGCAATTCACCAAAATCAGCATATCTTCTGCTCAAGTATTGCAACACATGTTGAGGATGGAATTGATTACGTTGAAGTGTCCTTCTCAGAATCCCAACACCGCCTCTCCTCAATACAATCCTAATGTGAGATGTGCCTATCATTCTAATAGTCCTGGGCATGACACTAATAGTTGTTGGGCATTGAAAAATAAGATTCATGACTTGATCGACAAAGGAGCGCTGGAGTTCACACAAGCTGGTCAGACTGAATTCTTCTGCCATCCCTCAAAGGCACACCATCTGAAGTGACAAGTTCAGACAGAGAGGCTTCTTGTTCATTAGAACTTTCATTTGTAATTTCTTTTGATTGTTCGAACACTTATTTATGTCAAACTTTGTTATTCCATTAATGCATTGCATATGTTTGTCTTGAATTAATCCATTCGCTTTCACTATACTGAAACTATGATTTTACTTCCTTTTTGTGATATTCGATTCTCGATTAAAATTTGTAAGCCTTTAGAGGGAGGATGACAAAAAAGATACCACAATCTTTATAGTATGCTTTTGAATAGACCTGGCTGACGATGTACAGGCGTTGTTTCAAATCCTAAATAGTAGAGTTATAAGGAAGATAATCCCTAGTCAACCCCTTTGAGCCTAAGAAGTAGGAGTTTTTTTCACACAAATTGAAACCTTTAATCATAACCTGAGGCAGGGTAGTTTCTCAGTTAATTCAATGGTGCATTCAATCGCAAGCTTTCCCTTCGTACACGATGAGTAGTGTCAGAAGCATCCTTCCAAAACAAAATATGGTAATGGTTACGCATAATTATTAAAACAAGCAGTCATCATATCTCAAAAGAAAAGCCTGCTAAGTCAAAAACTATGAAGGAGACTTAAGAAAAAACTAGGGCATCCCTCTGACTGTAATCACAAAAGAAACAGTTCATGCAAAAGGTAGGGATGATAAAATTAAAAAAGAAGAGGTTGCTACAAATCCTCAACAAAAATAAAAGGTTACAAAAATGATTTCCTTCTCAAATAAACTTTCATTATCCGAACCATCACCGAAATATCAGGGAAAAGATTCCATACTCAATTGGGATTTAAACGCACAATTAATTGAGTATAGAACTGAAGAACATCACAAAGAACATGTTGGGTACGAATAAATTTCGAGCCTTTATCCTTTGTTTCTTAAATCGTGAACCAGGCCACGCTACAACCCTTAAAAGTCCTAGCTGAAGCAAGGGTTAGTTCGAAAGCATACTGTTATGAAAGGTATCCTGACTCCTGTAAGGTTTACTATAAATCCTGAGTTGAATTCATATTCTTAAAAAAAATTGTTTGTTTGCTAAAAATGCATTTTTAAAATTTCAAGACAGACATAAGCTTTGCATTCTTTAAATGCCATTGTTTACATATGACTAATCGTTCGACAGCAGAGAAATTCACACGATGGAAATTCAATGAACAAAAATCCTCCCAATGGACAAAATCACCTCAGATGGAAAGACATTTCCAGTAACATGCCTTTCATAATCAAGGGGCGTGACATGGTGTCTAACTGATCTGGGGGCAGTCGAGTCAAGATTCGAGGAATCTCTCAAAAGTGCCAAATAGCCAGGGGCAGACCTCCTTATGAATCACTTAGGGCATTGAACATGATTTCTAGAAAAGGTCCATGTGCGATCAAGCAAACATATTTCTGGCAGTGCTACAACACTTACTACTATAGACATTGACAATTCTCTGCACCTTGTGAATGCAGATATAGTAAGAAAATACTACGCATGAAGAAAAAAAACCGCTAGGTTGACTGACCTAGGAAAAAATAAGGGCATCCCGGAAAACCAAAAAAGTTCAGGCAAAAATTAGAGATATATAAATAAAATTATACACCCGGCAAGTCGAAAACCTGAAAAGGCAGCTTGGGAAAAAAAGGTATCCCGGTGGACTAAAAATATGAAAGGACGGTCTAGGAAAAAGTTAGGGATTAAAGTGTACAACTATGTCCTATCATCTCTTCACTTGTCTATCAGTAGAAGACTTATCGGCTTGATCAACATTCACCAAAGACTTTAGAAGTTGAGATATGTTCAAGTCTCCACGAATCCCCACATAGCCACTGCCATGAGATTATCCCTACAAGGTAATCTTCACAAGTTCATACATTCCCCGCAATTTCTCTGACATATCACTCTGGCTGATAAAGGAGTATGATCTTCTCCCTGGCAATGGCACCAACATATAGGATCCCAAACATTACAGTCCATTGGAATTCCTCTCCCCAGCTGAGTTTTCAAAACTATAAAAGCCACTGCAGATTACTTCTCTCCAGCAGAGTGCATTCTCCTCGACAAAGAGCTTCCCTCAGTAGGATATTCCTCCATTGCCAGGGTTTAATTCCCCAACAGGGTTTATTTCCTCAAAAGGATTTATCTCCCTAGTGAGGTCCAACCTCCCCAGCTTGAGTCTTTTACTCAGATGGCAATGAGTCACCGGGAAAACTCCCTTCCCCAGTGAAGTCATCACTATCCCTAGAGATTTGCCACTGAATCTAAAATTGGATCAAATATCAGTCAACTATATCCTCCTCAGACGATCCAGAAAGTCATCCATCAATGTTATCCCCGGTCAGGGTATACAAAGAATTATAACTCCCCAGAAGAGCAAAGAATGACCAAAGTTTTGAACTCTTCTCCCCTAAGCAGGAATTAACACTCTCCAGCAGAGTTTCCTCAGAAAGTAAAAATCAATGTTTCCCAGCAGAGTTATCCTCAAACAGCAAGCAGGAGTCCCCAGCAGAAACAATCTCCCAGAAGATCGAAGTTGCACATACTCTTCATCCCCAGCGACAGTCAGGGATTTATTTTCCCCAGACTAAGATGCTGCTTAAATTTCAAAAAACGATTGTAAATTCATACATCGTTTACAAAATATCATAGCATATGCATACGAAACGCTACAGCACAGTCTCATTTATTTTGAGAACATCATTACGTGATGCATTTCATACACCATGACATTGCATACAACTAACTCTTCACCTTTTCAGGAAAAGATCAATCAACAAATATCAATAACTACCTATAAAACCTAACAATATTCTCAAAAACTATATCTGACGAAGAGATATTTCATCATTTTCCTCAGAAGGTCATTCTCAAAATATATCTGTTGGTTCAGCTTAAATCGATCAATGATTTATCATGATTCGTCTCCCGATAGATTTATTTCTCCGGTTCATCTAAATAGACTTGAAGATTTTGCTGATTTGTTTCCAGTTAAAGATGATTCGAGACCTCTGTTGGTTCAGTTTAAATCGATCAACAATTTATCCTGATTCGTCTCCCGGTATATTTCTTTCTTTGGTTCAGCTAAATTGACTCGAAGATTTTGCTGATTTGTTTCCAATTAAAGATGATTTGAGACCTTTGTTGGTTCTGTTTAAATCGATCAACGGTTTATCCTGATTTGTTTTCTGGTAGACTTCTTTATCTACTTCAGCTAAATCGACTCGAAGATTTTACTGATTTGTTTTCTGGTTAGATAATTCAAGACCTCTGCTGGTTCAGTTTAAATCGGTCAACAGTTTATCCTAATTTGATTTTCGGTGGACTTCTTTCTTTGGTTCAGCTAAATCGACTCGATGATTTTGCTGATTTGTTTCCAATTAAAGATGATTCAAGACCTCTGCTGGTTCAGTTTAAATTGATCAACGGTTTATCCTGATTTGTTTTCCAGTAGACTTCTTTCTCTGGTTCAGCTAAATTGACTCGAAGATTTTACTGATTTTTTTTTCGGTTAAATATAATTCAAGACCTCTACTGGTTCAATTTAAATCGATCAACGATTTATCCTGATTTGTTTTCCAGTGGACTTCTTTCTCTTGTTCAGCTAAATCGACTCAAAGATTTTGCTGATTTCTTTCTAGTTAAAGATAATTTGAGACCTCTGCTGGTTCGGTTTAAATCGATCAACGATTTATCCTGGTTTGTTTTCCGGTAGACTTCTTTCTTTGGTTCAGCTAAATCGACCCTAAGACTTTGTTGATTTGTCTCCATTTAAATTCGAGACCTCTGCCGGTTCAACTTAAATTGATCAACAATTTATCTTGATTTGTTTTCCAGTGGACGCTTCCTCTGGTTCATTTAAAGTCGCCCGAAGATTTTTCTGATATTTCTTCCAATTGAAGTCATTAGTTATTTAGGATGGAATCTGTAAAGCCATCTCCGACAACTCTCTGTCACTTCTCCAAATGGCATCTAGAATCCCATTCCCGGTATACCCAACTAACAGTATTCCTTCTTGCACAGGCGAGTGCAAATTTCTGGGCACCTAAGTGTTCAATCATCTTCTACCTTCAAGTCACGAATAGCAGACATGCCAATATAACTCTTCAGGTTTAAGAAGATTGAACAGGGGCAGTTGTTGTACCCTAAAATTTTCTCTCCCATTTTTCTTCAATACATTTTTCAAGGCTCTTCAATTATTCAAGAATCTCAAGGGATGACTAGTCAAGATGCACCTCCTAAACCAAAGGCCTACAACTAGGGTTTGGAGTTTCTCAAGGATTTTTGGTTCTCAAAGGTACCAAGTTACTTCCATGGTTCTTCATAGGTCCTCAACAAGGTCCATGTCAAATTTCAAGCCCTACATCACAAATTTGCCCAGCCAATGGCTCAGATGATTGAAAGTCAAATGTATTGACCAAAAAGTCAATTGTGATCAACATACAGTCAAACTTCAAGATTTTTGGTCAACATCAACATTTTAAAGTGATATCCATAATTTTATCAAAGTTTGATCATTATTACCCAAGGAAAGTCCTCATATCATCAAAAGTCAAGAATTTGCCAAATTAGGGTTTTCCTTAGGAGAAGTCAACTGAAATTTGACCAGACATAACTTTCACATGCTTCATCAACTTTTCCCCAACCAAAGTCTATTTTTAAGAAAATTCAATTCTCTACAACTTTTCTTTTATTCTCAAGTCCAAAATTTGCTTCATTTGGGAGATATGATCTCATACATTATAGGTCATTTTCAAAAAGTCAACAAAAGACACTTTTTGTCAAGGCAACTTACATCAAGATAATGTCTCCAAATGCAAAAATGATTAAAAGAGAAAGTATAGAGGACATCTTGGGCATTCCAAAAAAAATCAAAGATCATCTCCAAAAAGTGAAAATTGAGCAAGTTATGAGTTGCACAAGTTGGGGAATTTTGAAGGAATTCATGAACTTCAAGTTGGGCAATTTTGAACTTTTAGACCAATGGACCTAATTTTTTAGACTCATACATGTTCATGATATGTTAGAAGACCCCTAAAACCATTCCCTTATTTTTATTTATTTTATATGAATTTTTTCATTTAAAACAAATTAAATCAAGAACAAATTGTAAAGCAAATGGGCTTAGGCGTATGATTGGACTTATGGGTTAAGATTTAAGCCCAAATTTTGTGTAAAGGCCAGCAAGGAAGTCCAGGTTCAATGCATACCAAGAATGGCAAGGATTTTACAAGTTTGGAAACATTTTAATATGTTTTATCTTGTTTTGAAAAGAGCTTTAATGCCTTGATTCTTAACTTACTTGTTTGCTCTCCTCTCACTCCTCTATATATACCATGCTATGCAAGCTACAAAGGAATGGAGAAAATTATTGCCTAAGAGCATGAAAAAATCATTGCCCAAGAGAGAGCTCGAAATTCACAAAAAATTCCAAGAAGTTATAAAACTCATAACCTAAGTTCCAGCTTCTCTCACTCAAAACCAGTGACTCCCTCATCCTTCTGAGACCCCTAAGAGGTGATCCACATTATTATCCAACCCCCACGCGTCTCAGAATCCCTTCATACCATCCCTCCGATTTGGTAAAATTTTGATTTCGAAATTCTTTGATTTCGTGATTTAAATTATTTTTATGCGTGTATTCTTATTACTATTAATGTTTTGAGCAAGTCTAATGTTTTACATGAAAGCATGAAGTCAGAAATAATGTGATGTCATCGTTAGGGAATCAAGAACGTTTGGTTTCGGATCTCAGGATATGGGACGATCCAGACAAAAATAAGCTCAGATTCGGAATCAGGACATTTTCTTTTTTTTAATATTTATGTTGTCTTATTAATTTTTTTTAGATAATTAACTCAATCATAAAAATCTTATAAAATCAAAAACCCAAAAAAAAAGATTTAATTTGAATTAATAATCACTTCCTTTTTTTAATTAAAATCAATTAGACATTAGATTTTTTTTATTATCATTAACTTAATTTTCTTAAATCAATTAAAAATAATAATAAACAAAGAAATCATAAAATTGAAATCACAAAAAAATAGATTTAGGTTTTTTTTTAGATTAAAATTAATTTTTCACAAATTTATTTTAACGTTTATTTCATAATTAATTTAGACTTTTTTTAAATATTAAGATCAAATCACAAAAATACCAAAAATATTTAGGCTTTTCTTTTTAGGATATTTAATTTTCTTTCTAAATAATCTTTCCTATTATTTTCTATTTATTTACCATTTTAGAAATAAATGTATAGGTCGAACATATGATTTTGTAATAGTTAGTTTATCTTTTTCACATTTTTTTATAAATATTGTAACTGCTCATGGGATGTAATAGTTTAGGATTTACTTTCCCGCACTTTTACTTTCCGCACCTCTGTATATACATGTATATTACTGTTAGTAATTAGGTCGTGTATGGCAAGATAAAAGCAAACGTTAGCAAACCTAACACTCAAGATAAGTAACTAAAACACAACACACTCACACACACGCACCTCTAAGGTACCTCCACTTGTTGCCTTCGGATAAATAAATAGTCACGACTCTCAAACGTAAGATATTTTAGTGGTAACCCTTTGTTTTAAAGATCATGAGTCCCTCGATGACCCTTTCGACGTTGCTTCGGTATATGATCTTAAAACCTTAGGGTAACTACTAAAGTATCTTACTAGTTGCTTTCATGATTGTACGATGATCCTCGCCCGTCCCTCAAAAATCCAACGATAGGACTACTTAGTCACTAATAGTAGGATAGCACTGTCTAAAGGAAAAGAGGAAAAGAACAAACCTTTCGATTAGGTAGATAGCTCATAGTTGCTTGCTCATAAAAACAATCAAAAAAACAATTTTTTCATACATACACAAACTCTTTTCTAAATATTTTCAAAGACAAAAAACACTTTGTATACATTCTCGCCGAAACGAGAAACATTACAAAGCTCGCCGCACTAAGGCGTATTTTCAAAATATCTTCAAAACATACTTACACAAAAAAGCATTTTCAAAGTGAGCTAGCAACTAAGAGCCCGTAGATAACTACGAATAGAAAGGGTGCTAACACCTTCCATTTCCATAACCTACCCCCCTTACTCAGAAAATAATCTCAAAAGGTCTTTCTTGTTATTTTCACCCTTTCCTTTATTGGATAAAAGAAAATTCGGTGGCGACTCTTGCTAACCGCAACATTTGTGATAAAAACATAAAACCAGTAAAGTCAGTTCTCCCACTGTATTATAATCTTGAACGCACGAGTAAAGGCTATCGAGCTGGGGTGAAGTTGAGAGGGTGCTAAGTCCAAATGGGAAAATATTGCCACCTTAAGATCCAAATGGGAGAGGCTGTCTCCTCTCCCATTAGTGTAAATGCTTCCTTGAGAAAGGAAGCAGAGAAAAAAGTTATCCTGTGGCTATGGAGCTATCTTCTCCTCTGAATCCTCACTCGACTCAATCATGTTCTCATCCTCAACATTGTTAGCCATTTTACCTGAAAAAGCAGAGGACAAAAGTGAGTTCGACGATCAAATCAAATTCACCCTTCTGTTTCTAATCAAGTGAAAGGGTGCACAAAGGCACTAGAACGATGTCCTCGGCCAAAGCCCTTACTCAAACAGCAAGCAAATGAGCAAGAAGATCCTCCTCGACCGGTTTGGAGCCTCCTCGATATACAAATTTTTAAACCCTCACGAGGAAAGTTTCCTCGACACATTACCCAGAATTATGTTTGAAGATTCATTGAAAAATTCATACATTCATAGGAAAACTCATGAGTCCACAAAAAAACTTATGAGCTCCACCGGCAGCAAGTTCATTCACCGCCGTGATTATAGCCCCAGATCTGTTGAAAACACACAAACCCCTAGCTCAACCTCACCTTCCTCGTCGGTTATAGCATCTCAAAGTGGAACATCCACCACCAGACACCAACACTCGCCAGAGCAATGCTCATTCTAACTAAATCCACCCCATTTGCATGCATTATAAGCAAAAACATAGCTAAATCTAGATTAAAATTGAAGAAAAGCATAAAATTTATGTGGTCAGAGAAGTTGAAACTGTGGTCAGACGACTCTGTTACGATGATGGATGGTGGCGATGGCGTCTGGGATGTTGAGAGCAAAAATGGGCGAAAACTTAAACTGAACTTCGTCCTTTCCAATTTATAGAGAGCCTCGAAGAGCACGTGCACATGCACGCACGCCAGCCTAGGGAAACGTTTGGTTCATCATTAAACCCTAGTCCCTAGCCTGACCATCATTATGCATTAACTACAACGCGTGGCTCGAAGCAAGCGTGAAACATAACCTCTTCAAAACCAGTCACTTGTTTGGCTCCCCGCGCTCCGAACATATAAGGTGACGTTTGGGTTCCTCATACGTACTTGTCCTCGGGAAATCACGGAACATCCCCATCTCCAACAGTAGGCACCAACCGCATATTTTCATTCTCGATGCGCGAGCTGAGTATAAGTGATCACTCATATGCCTAGAAGCCACGACTTGGGGTATTCCTATTTCGAGTTGGCCCAATGGTTAGGCATGGCCCAATCCACTTCAGCATTCAGGATGGCCCAATAGCATTGGCCCAATCAATTGGGAGAGATAAAATGCATTTTTGCCTTCTGCCTCTTAACCAAAGACTCGTGGTCGTGTTACCCATCCTTAGGGCCAACAAGACCACCGCTGCCCTTAGTTGTACCTCTGCCCACATCAAACACTAGTATTCTCTCTTCACCAAGAATAACAAGATCATACCTGCCCGCGACTGCATTTCTGCTTGCAAGAACGGCTAGTTCCAGGCATTTGTTGTTGCGGTAGAGCGGCAAGTAAAAAGTAAGTTATTAATTTACCGGGTGATATTTAAGTTATATCGTATCGTGTCCACAGAGATTGGTTATTGATTTGTCATTCGACAAATTTATTGTTAATGAGTTTGGGGATAAATGGGTTGAAAGGAAAAGTATTAACAGAAAATAAATGTATAAAAAGGAAAAAGGAATAACTTATCAAGCATGCATATATACTACTTCTCACAGACTTAAACTTATCGACCTGTTATACTCAACCTATAATATTCATCAATGTCACTTTGTTTCACTCACAGTGTAATTCATTTCTAATCCAAATTGACAGGCCGACTGTATCACCTCGGTAGCGATCTCTCGACCACCTCAATAACACAGAAGTCAACAGTGCTCGCTTGCATCGACGATCTCTCAGCGACACAAACAACACAGAGGAATTAAACTCTGATACCCAAGTAGATGTCAGCTTTAAATCTATCTCTAGAGTTAAAACTAACAGATAATCATCCTAGATAAGAATCTAAGCAGTATATGTCTATAACAACTCAAATCCCTAACACAGAGTAAAAATCCAGGACAACAATCTATAAAGATTCATAAAGCAAGTTTAATATAACGTCAAGGGAGACAAATATACATCAGTTTAAAGTAAATTTACATACAAACCTAACCAATAGAAAATACACAAAGAAAAATAGGAATGAACTAAAAATATACCGGTTTGTCAGCGTCGATTGATGATCAATCCATCCCGAATCGTCTGTATGCAAGCTTCGGAGTTGTTTTCTAAGCTCTCTCTACCAAAAAATGAAGGTTTGATGAGTTGGGAACAAATACCTCAAAACATAACCTAAAAAAAGTGTTTTTTCCCTTTTAACGTAATTCTGTCCAGGGGATCACGCTAAGTGGCAAAATCCCGCTAAGTGTGCTCTGCTGTCATGAGAAAAAAAACAACTTTTTGTTTTCGCCATAACTTGAGAACCGTAACTCTGATTTACACCCGGTTTGAAGCGTTGGAAATCTTATTAAATTATATATCTAAAAATGTCTAAATATAAACCAAATTGATGATTTATTATTCTTTGATTTTGAGCCTTATTCATTGACGAGTTGCTCAAAATCGCGCGTTTGAAGTTGTGTCTTCGACACTTTATGCACGTGCTCCAAATATACAATAAATACCTACAAAAGAATGGAAAAACATCAAACAATACACTATATACACAAAAAATAAAATAAACTTAAACTAAATGAATTTACACAAAAGTCGGGATTATTCAACGATTTTACAAACAAAAAGTTAGATAAGTGTAACAAAAAGTATATACGAAAATAACTATAATTTGCACTTATCAAACTCTCCCCAACTTAAACTTTATTTGTCCTCAAACAAGGCCAAACAACTCAAAGAACTAAAAGTAATAAACCAAAGAATTGTAAATCAACTAGTTTTGAAAAACAGAAAACAAATGCAATGGCTCAAATGAAAAACGGTACATATAAAGAAATATACCTACCACTAAACTACAACAATAACAAAAACATAAAACGAATGCTAAATAAAAAGATTATGCCAAACATTCTAAAATAATACTAGTTCACAAATGAATCACACCTAACAAAAACAATCATCAGTAGATGAAAAACACGCAAAATGGGGATATTTTCACTCATTCAACAATTTTGCAAACAATAGACTAAATTATGCATTCATCCAAAAAATTATATTGAAAATATAAAAGCAAGAATCTCAAGGTCTTTTCAATGTTGTAATGTGGCTTGGTTAACAAACAAGGGATAAGTACTAAAGATAAACGAAACAAAAACTTGCCTAAACCTAAGGGAGTGATCAATCCACCAAAGATTCAAACACAAAATTCCGATTAAACTTCTTCTGAATCCCAAATTCCACACCAAAGTTCATCACTAATAAACACAACATTATTCCAACTCTTTTTGTTTTTCTTTTTTCAATTTTTTTTTCTTTTTCTTTTTTTTTTCTTTTTCACATTTTTTTTCTTTTCAACCTCATAGAAATCAACCAATAAATACACAATCATTTTTCTCCCCAACTTGAATTCAACCATACTTTAAAGTGAATACTCCCTACTTTCTAAGGTAAGGAAAAAATTCAAACCAAAACAATGGTTGAGGGTTCAAGAAAACAACGAATCAACATCTATGCAAAAAGGGAAAATAAACACTCATAGACAAGCATTTAGAAAATACAACATGGATATCGACAAAAAGCTCAAAGGGGTTATTAATGATCACACACTCACAAGGTGAATTGACTATTTGGCCAAGGTAGTTATGCTCAAAATGGAACAATAAATGCCTTGATCACTTTCTTGCATTCATACAATAAACACAAATAAAATATAAAACATAATAAAATCCCGTTAAAACAAGAATTATGGTCTCCAGCATATGTGAACAATGGAAAGCTACCTCACAAAAAGGGTAGGAACTAAAGTAATTCACAAATGAACATGTATACAAAAGAGTGAATGGTATAAAAATTGTAAAAAGTCTAAGTATTATGAATATGCTAAAGTATAGAGAGCAATAAACACATATCTCGAACGTGTACAAAACTTTAACAAAATCATTACCACGCATTCACAAGTTGAAACACTCAAACTTGGAAATCACCAAAAGCGACTTCAAGCTATCAAACCAAAATTAAGTCCAAACAACAACAAAAGAATTAATTATACTAATAATATTTACTACTAAAATCCTAGGTGGAAGTGGGAAAAAGAAAATTCAAGCAAAAGTAAAAAGAAATTACTGGCTCTGCATAGCAGAACGTGCTAAGCAGCTTGAGTGCGTTTAGCACGCTACACCAGATACAGAAAAAAAAGACAGCAGCATTTGGTGCAGCTGATATGCAACTCCACCATCACCTACACACTCTATGTACAACAATTGCAATATTCACAACATTGACAAACATACTTCCACAAGCTAAACACGACAAACTTGCGGAAATACATAATTTTACATAACGAAACAAAAGGGAAAAAATGAATTAACAAGTTGAAAAGTGAAATTTTGAAATTTAAAAACTAATCTGAGTTTAACTTGTTAAGACACAAGTCAACACATAACAAAAATGAATTCAAATAAAAACAATACAGCATGCTTGTTTTACGTTGTAAGCTCGACGCCTTTATTGTGCGAGCTAGTAACCTCCTCTCATCATGCCTTGGTATTGTCACACCACACAAACCTAAAGAAAGTTTCCTAACATCCACACAACAAACGTTATGATAACGAGACAATTCAAAATAATACGTGAAAACAAAGAAAAACACATATATGCATAAATATCATATACAAGTTAATGTAAAATTTCTATACAACATATATACATTAATTACAAAACTTAAAAACAAAAGAATCATCGCAATGTGAAAACAATAGAACCAATCCCCGACAACGGCGCCATTTTGTTGTTGTTGTGGAGCGGAAAGCAAAAAGTAAGTTATTAATTTACTGGATGATATTTAGGCTATATCATATTGTGTCCACAGAGATTGGTTATTGATTCGTCATTCGACAAATTTATCGTTAATGAGTTTGGGGATAAATGAGTTGAAAGGAAAAGTATTAACAGAAAATAAATGTATAAAAAGGAAAAAGGAATAACTTATCAAGCATACATATATAATACTTCTCACAAACTTAAACTTATTGACCTATTATACTCAACCTACAATATTCATCAATGTCACTACGTATCACTCACAACCTAAGTCATTTCTAACCCAAATTGAGAGGCTGACTGCATCACCTTGGTAGCAATCTCTCAACCACCTCAACAACACAGAAGTCAATCGTGCTCGCTTGCATCGACGATCTCTTAGAACGACACAAACAACACAGAGGCATTAAGCTCTGAGACCCAAGTAGATGTCAGATCTAAATATATCTCTAGAGTTCATAAAATAACAAATAATCATCGTAGATAAGAATCTAAGCAGTATATGTCTATAACAACTCAAATCCCTAACAAAAAGTAAAAATCCAGGACAACAATCTACAAAGATTTGTAAAGCAAGTTTAAATAACGCCAAGGGAGACAAATATACATCAGTTCAAAGTAAATATACATACAAACCCAACCAATAGAGAATATAAAAAGAAAAAGAGTAATGAACCAAAAATCTCTCAGTTTGTCAGAGCCAATTGATGATCAATCCACCCTGGATCATCCATATGCAAGCTCCGAAGTTATTTTCTAAGCTCTCTCTACCAAAAAATGAAGGTTTAATGAGTTGGGAACAAATACCTCAAAACATAACCTAAAAAAAGTGTACTTTGCCCCTTTTAACGTAATTCTATCCAGGGGACCGTGCTAAGCCGTAAAATCTTGCTAAGCGTGCTCTGTTGTCATGAGAAAAAAATCAGCTTTTTGTTTTCGCCATAACTTGAGAACCGTAACTCTGATTTATGCCTGGTTGAAGCGTTGAAAAGCTTATTCAATTATCTATATAAAAATTCCTAAATATCAACCAAATTGATTATTTCTTATTCTTTGATTTTGAGCCTTATTCGTTGACGAGTTGCTCAAAATCGCGCGTTTGAAGCCTTGTCTTCGACACTTTATGCTCGTGCTCCAAATATGCAATAAATACCTACAAAACAAATGGAAAAACATCAAATGGTACACTATATACACAAAAACACAAATAAACATAAACTAAATGAATTTACACAAAAGTCGGGATTATTCAATGATTTTACAAACAAAAAGTAGATATGTGCAACAAAAATTATATACAAAAATAACTACAATTTGCACTTATCAGTATCTATGCCTGTCACGACGGCTAGTTCGTGACAAATACCTATTTTTAGGGAACTTGATATCCAGACCCAAAAATAGGAACCAATGGCCAAGCGTCGAGGGCATTAAATAAATTTTCACACTTGTGGGGGTCAAGTATTCAGTATCTATTCCGGATTGGCCCAATGGCTAGGCATGGCTCAATCCACTTCTACGTTCAGGACGGCCCAATAGCTTTGGCCCAATCACTTGGGGGAGATAAAATGCACTTTTTCCTTATGCCTCTTCATCGAGGACCCGTGGTCGTGTGACCCTTCCTCAGGGCCAACAAGACCACCATTTCCCTTAGTTGTACCTCTTCCCACGTCAACCACTAGTATTCTCTCTACCCGTCATGCGCAGGGCAACCTTCCAGGAATAACAAGATCATGCCTACCCGTGACTGCATCCCTGCTCGCGACAATGGCTAGTTTCAGGCATTTCTACCCGCCACAGCAGCTAGTTTCTGGCAGTTACCTATTTTTTGGGAACCTGATATCCATGCTCAAAAATAGGGACTAATAGCCATGCGCTGGGGGAATTATATAAACCTTCACACTTGTGAGCGTCAGGGATTCAGTATCCAATATTCAACTCTAAAACCCTATACTCTTTCTTGTATCTCTTTGCACTCTTACTTACTTGAGCATTGTAGTGCCTTGCAGGTAAACTCTTTCTCCTTGATTCCAACATTGCAGATGTTGTATCAGCCAATCACAGGTTCTGGTCACCGGTAAGATCAATAGACATCTAAAAAAATACTTTTAGATATATTTGAATATATCTAGAGAACATGTGATTCATTGTAAGGAGCTTTCAGGATTTAAATACCGACATGACCTTGTTAAGAATGTCTTATTTGTAGAACTGTTCAAAAGAAACCAAAAACGAAACTGAACCACTGAACTGAACTGAACTGAACTGAGCTAAAGTTAAAATAACCGAACTGTTATGTTTGGTTAGTGAACCAAACCATAATTCTCAAACAGTTCTAGAACCGAACTGAAATTAAAACTGAACCAAACTGAAACTGAACCCGAACCAAAGCAAAGCTACAAATGAAAAATACTTAAAACAACTTAAATTTTTTTAATTAAAAAATTTCTTAACGGTTTGGTTCTTTAATAAACCGTTCGGTTTAGAAAAATTTGTCTTCTAACATTTCAGTACGGTTCGGGATTTAGAAACAGTATACCAAACCAATAAGTTTGGTTTGGTTCGATTATTAGTAAATCGAAACGGTTCAGTTCAGTTCAAGTGAACTTTTACTATGGTTTGATTCGTTTCGGTTCAGTTTTCTCACGAACTGTACCATGAACAACCCTACTTGTTTGATATATTTCAACGTGTCAGAGTATATGTAAAGAAAGAGGCGCCTGTGAATTTTTTGTCCGACTCACTTGAGGGGAGATCGACACTTAGGTCAGTAGATGTTTGGTGTACGGGTGGGTACGAGAGAAATATGCTTGTGTGGACTTGGCAGGAGTTTCTCCATTGGTGGGTTTAACGGATGGTGATTTTATTGTGGGATAGACAACTCTCAAAGTTGCTTCCAGTAAAGTGGTCAAACATGAGAAAGCGTATTCCGAAAATCAACATGGTTTACACTATTTTCCTTTGACACTTTTGGTTTCCAGCACCAGAAGCAGTTGGTCTTTTATAAAGAGTTCAAAGACTTATGAATAGCAATGTTGTTTCTCCTAAGTCTATGGATGTAGTTTTTAAGAGTATTTATTTTGTAATTTAAAAAGGAGTAGCGGCGCAGCTTATTGTCCGCTTGACTTTTATTTTTGTATTGATCTTTTTTTTAAATGATGTTGTGTAATTTTAACTATTATAGCGCTTAAATCGATTTATATGATTTATTATGTTTCTATTTTTCAAAACTTTTAGTCGAGTATTATGAGATATAGGAAGTAAAAAAAATTGAAACTTTGATATAATATCATAAATTTTTATTCAAATTATCAACTTTTTCAAATAAATATTCAAACTAATCAAATTTTTTTAGGTATTTTTCAAAATAATTTACTTCAAACATAAAAAATTTCTATTCCACTCCAAACAAAACAAAAAAATCTCATACAAAGGAATTGACGACAATATATAATATTGTATAAGAGAATGCGTTAATCTAATTAATTGTAATATACACTCTCTCTTCTATATATTTATATATTATTGTCAATTGAGTTGACATTTTGTTTTATGTATTGTATACTATCGCTAATTGAATTAGTGTCTCATTTAAAATTGTTTTTGTTTGAAAGTTAGTTTAGCAAATATGTAAAAAAATGAGTTATTTAGGTAAAAGTTTCCCAATATCAAGTATAACTGAAAAGGCATACTTTGTTGCTTTATTGATCCAAACAGTAGGCGTGGCATGATAAACTTCAAGATAATGGAATAAACCGACTAAGGATTATCAATTGATGAGACAAACGTAGCAATATAAATAATGTTATTTGAGGGATGCTATTCCGACCCTTAAATTTAGTGGTGAAGAACAATCTTTAATACGGAAGCTAGTTTTCAAACGCTTTCATACATCATTTTATAAAATAACAAAATTTAAATATGTTTTTTTTAAAATATTTTTAATTTTATTTTTAATTTATTAAAAAATGGTATATTTTAATCTTTACAAAAATTTTATTCATACTGTTTTAGTCTTTTTTATTTTTTAAAATTTTGTTTAATTATTTTTAAACTTTTAAATTTTTGAATAATTTTTTTCAGTATAGAATATTATAAAATGTTTTTTTACTAAATTTTAGAATTTATTAAAATAAAATAAATTAAATATGAATTTTTAAATTTTCAAAAGTTATTAATTAAAGTAGTGAAAATATTGATTTAGAAATCAAATTTTGAGTTTCTTTTTTTTCGAGGAACTTTTTATAACGTTCTAAATATGTCTGCAAAATAATCATTCAAAAATACACATTAGTTTAACAACAGAAACTAAAACTACGTGTATAATAATTTTGTAAATACTAAAATGTGTCATGTTTTTTTTTATAGGGATCAAAAACAAAATTTGATAGTTTATAAGGACAAAAAACATATTTAACCAAAAAAAATAGTTTGAAACTTAACTTTCGACACTCCTACTACAATACGAAACACTTTGTAAGTGATAGGGTAATCTTTAAATACATTTTAAACTTACGATAGTACATTTATTTCACAACTCAATAAGAAATTTGTATGTTAAGTTCTAAATTAACGTCCGTGACAGTAAATTTCTCTCATATGTATAATTGTTAAAGTAGTAAGATATCTAAGGAATCTTTTAGAAAAACATAAGAGCAATAGCAAATTGGACTTATGGAATTTCTAAAATAGCAGCAAGATATGTTTTCGAAAAAAAGGTGTCGGAGACACGTGAACTCGAAAAGACGATACTTCTGTGTTGGTGCAATGTGATGAAATTGAGGAAGAAGAGAGAACAATGATAAATGCTAAAAGCTGCTACTAATAATTGGCAAAAGGAATTGTTGTCATTAATGAAACCTCGTACACTTATTTATACACAAAAGTAGTAAAGATAAGAATGTCACATAGGCCCTAAAAGGAATATCCAAAAATAGCAAATACTAAATTACCCCTTTAATACCATCCCATAATTTAGTATCTATCAGAAATTAACAAAACTAAATTCATTTCTCAAACGAAGAAATTGGTCTGTTTTTATTGTCTTCGTCAGAACATCTGTCAGCTGCTTTTGAGTGCTACAGTGCAGAACTTCTAACACTCCTTTCTGCACTTGACTTCTCAGAAAATGATACTTCGTCTCAATATGCTTGCTTCTTCCATGCAGCACTGGATTCTTTGCAAGATTGATTGTAGACTTGTTATCAATCAACAACTTCAGAGGTTTCTCTATCTCAATCTTCAAATCCTCCAGAAGATTCAGAAGCCAAACAGCTTGACATGCAGCTACAGCACCTGAAACGTATTCAGCTTCACACGTTGACAAAGCCACAACATGCTGTTTCTTGGAACTTCAAGAAATTGGACCTCCCAGAAACTTGAACAAGTAACCAGAAGTACTTCTTCTGTCAACTCTGTCTCCACACCAGTCAGAATCAGAATAACTTACTAATTTTGATTTTGTCTTTCTTCCAGAAGAAAATAGCACTCCATATTTGAGAGTTCCCTTGATATACTTCAGAATCCTGATAACAGCTTGGTAATGAGACCACTTTGGTTTACTCATGAATCTTCTAGCCATTCCAACTGCATAGCAAATGTCAGGTCCGGTATTGCATAAGTACCTGAGAGAACCAACCAACTGCTTGGAGGTCGTAGCATCCACAGAACCACCATCAGAATCAGAATCCAATTTATGATTGGTTTCTGATGGTGTCATAGCAACTTTGCAATTCTGCAGCTTAAATCTCTTCAGAAGTTCAAGTTCATACTTCAGCTGATGTAGAATGATACCCTTATTTGAGTACAGAATCTCCATTCCTAGAAAATATATCATATTTCCCATATCTGTCATCTCAAATTCATTCATTAGAACTTCTTTGAACTTGATTATATCTTCTGGACAACTTCCTGTTAGCAATATGTCATCAACATATAGACACACCAGAATTATATTGCCACCAGAATACTGCACATACACGCCATATTCCATCTCACATTTATGAAACTTCTGTCTCTTGAAAAACGAATCAATTTTCAGATTCCAAGCTCGGGGCGCTTGTTTCAGTCCATACAAGTCTTTATGTAACTTGTATATTATCCCTTCCTGATTCTTTTTCACAAATCCAGGAGGTTGTGACACATATACCTCTTCTTATAATGGACCATTCAGAAATGCAGACTTCACATCCAGATGTATCAAAGGCCAATTTCTGTTTACAGCTAAAGCAATCACCAGTCTGATTGTTTCATGTCTAACTAAAGGCGCAAACACCTCAAAGTAATATAGCCCAAGTTTCTGAAGAAAACCTCTAGCTACTAGTCTCGCTTTTTGTTTGCCAATTGAACCATCTGGATTAAGCTTCATGTTGAAAACCCATCTGACGCTGATGGCTTTCTTCTTTTCTGGAAGCTTCATCAACTTCCAAGTTTTGTTTCTTTCAATAGCCTCAAGTTCTTCCTTCATGGCATTCAACCATACTTTCTTCTTGAGAGCTTCTTCAATACCCACTGGTTCGGAATCTACTAACATGGCACAATGAATGACTTCTCCTTCAGAATCTACTTCAGTATCATGCAACATGCTAAAATCTGCAAACCTACTTGGTATTTTTCTGATTCTCTGTGGCCTCTGAACTTGTTCTGAAGCTTCTCCAGAACTCAGAACAATGCTAGCTTCTGGACCTTATCTAGAACTACTTCCTTCAGAATTACCACCTTCAGAGTTACTTCTGGAAGTTTGTCCTCCAGACCCCATGTCTTCAGAGTTTTCCCTTCCAGAAATATAATCACCACCAGATTCTGGGTCATCATCAGAATCTGGATCAGAATCAGATCCACTATCAGAATCTCCCTGAGATTCTGACTCATCTTCAGAGTCTTCAGATTCGTCTTCTGATTCTGACTCGTCTTCAGAACTTTCTGAAGAATCTTCATAAACTAACTCTGGTGTTGGCGCTACACCAGAATCTGATTGAAGCTTGTTCCAATCCCATGTTTCTGACTCTTTCACAATAACGTCTCTGTTGATTTCAACTTTGTTGGTTTCTGGATAATAAAGCTTATAGGCACCTGTACTGTGGTACCCCACCAGTAACATTACTTTGCTTTTATCATCCAGTTTCCGTCTTCTAGCTTCTGGAACGTGTTTGTAGCATACAGAACCAAACACCCTCATATGGCTAACACTTTGCTTGTCTCCAGTCCACTTTTCTAAAGGGACAATTTCCTTCAGCTTCTTTGTTTGACACCTATTCAGAACATATGTTGATGTGGCAACAGCTTCTCCCCATAACATGTGAGGTAGCTTCTTCTCTTTCAGCATACTTCTGGTCATATCAAGCAAAGTCATGTTTCTTCTTTCATCAAGACCATTATGTTGAAGAGTATATGGAGCAGTAACCTCATGTTCTATTCCATTCTCCTCACAGAACTTCTGGAACTCTGTAGAGTTATACTCACCTCCACCATCCGTTCTCAGAATCTTCAGCTTCTGACCACTCTGCTTCTCAGCCTTCACCTTGAACTTCTGGAACTCAGTAAACACTTCATGTTTGAACTTAATGAGTGTTACCCATGTCATTCTTGTGAACTCATCCATAAAAGACACAAAATATTTATTTCCTCCAAGTGAAGATAGTGGGAATGGTCCACACACATCAGAATGTACTACTCCCAAAGCATGCTTCACTTTGGGGGCTACTTCTGATGCAAATGGAAATTTGGGTTGCTTTCCTTTCATGCATATATCACATGACTTCTGAGGCTTCACAATCTTCGAAATGCCATGTACAAGCTTCTTAGAACTTAGATTCCCTAAGCTTCTATAGTTCAAGTGCCCCAACCTCTTGTGCCACAGCTTACTGTCACCTTCAGCGCCTTCTACACTAAGACACTCTATTTCATTTGTTTCTACATTCACCTTGAATGTTTTGTTGCTTCCCTGCTCAGACTTCATAATCAACTTCTGATTAGAATCATACAAGGTCAAGAGGTTATCCTTCATAACAACTGAGAACCCTTTCTCAATGAGCTGACCCACACTCATCAGATTGCTTTTGATTCCAGGAACATACCAAACATCTTTGATCAGAATATTTTTTCCATTCTTCACTCTGACTCTGACATTTCCCATACCTTCCGCATTAAGATACTTATCATCAGCACATCTGATCTTTTTTCTCCTTCTGGAGTCAAAGTCTATCAGCCATTGTTTATTCCCAGTCAAGTGGTTTGAACAGCTAGTGTCTATATACCACCAATATTCTGAACACTTTCCATCAGAATCAAAAGCCATCAGTAGCACAGTTTCATCATCAGAATCTCCTCTGGCTATATTTGCTTCTTCTGATTTCCTTCCTCTGTTTCTACAATCTCTGGCAAAATGGCCAAACTGTTTACAACAGTAACATTGAACCTTATTCTTGTCATACCTTTCCTTTCCCTTTTGATATTTCTTTTCATCAGAAGTTGAGGTTTCTGACTTCTGGAATTTATCACCACATCTATTCTGCTTCTGGTCCTTCTTGACAAAAGAAGCCTTCAGAGCTTGCTCCACTTCCCTCTCAGAAGTTCTTTCAGTCAGACGCAACTCATGCGCTTCTAGACTGCTTTGCAACTCTTCTATTCTCATGGTTTCAAATTTTTAGAATGTTCAATAGAAACAACAATGTAATCAAACTGGGGAGTAAGTGACCTCAGAATCTTATCTATGATTACCTGTTCAGAAAGTGTTTCTCCACAAGCTTTCATCTCATTAGTGATCATAATCATTCTAGAGATTACCCATAAACTTTCTCAATGTTCTTCATGTTGAGATTCTCATATTGCTTTCGCAGGGACTGAAGCTTCACCTTCTTTATTGATGCGTCACCACTATAACATCTGACCAGTATATCCCATGCCTCTTTCGACGTCGTTGAATCAGCAATCTTCTCAAATACACTTTCATCCATACACTAATGGATATAGAACAGAGCTTTCTGATCCATCTTCCTCATAGCTCTTTCTGTAGATCTTTGTTCTTCAGTAGCATCTGTTGTAACTAGAACATAACCATTGGTAACAAGATCCAGAACATCCTGAGCACCAAACAGCACACGCATCTGTATCATCCATCTGTTCCAGCTTTTGCCATCAAAAACTGGAATTTTAGTGTTAAAACTACTGCCTCCACTCATCTTAAACCTTGCATAAATCTCAGATTTCAGATTCTCACTCAGTGTTTCCCAAACCCACAGGATCAGTGTGATTCTGTTCAGATTTTTGTTCAAGATTCAACAGAAATCAGGAACCAAAAATCAAACATACAGCTCACTATCACTCGTGTTTCCCATAATTTCAGAACAAACCAAGAGCTCTAGATACCAATTTGTTGGTGCAAGGTGATGAAATTGAGGAAGAAGAGAGAAAAATGATAAATGCTAAAAGCTGCTACTAATAATTGGCAAAAGGAATTGTTGTCATTAATGAAACCTAATACACTTATTTATACACAAAAGTAGTAAAGATAAGAATGCCACATAGACCCAAAAAGGAATATTCAAAAATAGCAAATACTAAATTACTCCTTTAATATTCTGCAGCAAATGAAATGACACTAATGATACATGTTAGGCCAATATACCATGTCTCAATTTTATTAGTTATTAGACACTTTACCTTTAATTAAGAGAATTTATCTTTTCATCCTATAGTAAAAAGAAAAACCCTATGCAATTCCTAAAATTCCCTTTGAAATCAGAAATATATTTCCGTTGTGCACCTTTTCTATTAAACCTTTTCTAAAAACCGGAAATACATTTACAAAGCGAATCGGAAATGTATTTCCGGTTTCTGTGCTGACAGTACCATAAAGACTTATGCTGGCAGTGAATCTTTTTGCGCGTTGTTTTGCATTGAATACAAAGATGTATACAATAAAACACACTAGAAAGACATATAGAACAAAGATATATATAAGTAGATATTAGTAAACATTACAAAAGGTGCTCGTAGTCAATATAGGGGATAACCCAAAATATTATCCGAATACAATCAAAAAACGATAACCAAAATACATATACAACAACAAAGACTATTGAGTATGGCAGACTCTGAGTCGGTTTGTCACTCTCCCGACGTTCCTCTGTTGCCTCGTGTACTATAGAGCCTATTGAGTCTCCACCATGATGGCATCCAGAAAACCTCTAATATCAGATCCATCAAGAAACAAACCATCATCAATATCCGACTGTGCAATGTCTATGATACGACGGCACTTAGGTAACACATCAGTGACATAATCGACTACAGCTTGCTCCTTCTCTAGAATATCCTGATGAGCTGGCCTCGGTGGATTTCTTAGAGCATCTTGTACCATGTATGAATGGGACATCCTGAAGAACCATATGATATAATCGTCCATGTAACTCCATTCATTTGGAGCAATGGTACTCTGGGCCTCATCTGGAACAAGATGATTCTCATAATCATCAAACAAGGCATCCATATCCTTATGTTTCACCAAGGGAGGAGCATATACAGCAATATTCTGGGGAATGTTGTGGGTGTATCTGAACTGACGCATGACGCACTCAGTTATATAAGCATCCGTCTTGCGCGACCCGCAACCCAACCATCTCGTAAGCAGAGCAACATCGTCAAATGATATTGTGACACGATAGTCGTGGTATGAATGGAAGTGTATGTCCTCAAACACCAGCCAATCAATATACACTCGAAACGGGAGCGGATCGTATGCAGTGGCACGCGACTTATTGTCAGTATAATCCAATGCAAGTGACCAACCTGAGATGCGGGGGGAAGTGCGTTAGAATCTAGCCCTGAAATAATAATTATTAATTAATAACAAAATCACAATAATTAACAAAATGCCATAAAGACCAAGAAACTTTACCGTCAGACGTGTGATGACGTCGGTCATCTTCTTCGTCTTCCACTTACATCCTTCAGACAAATTCATACACAAGTACACCAAATAAGCAACCCCCCAGTTCTACTGGTGGATCTGCTCAAAATCATTAAAGTATCTCAGGTACATCACATTTGTGTAAGTAACACTAGTGTCTACAAAAATATGTGTGCCAATCAGAAATAAAAGGTATGCCCTTATAGCAAACCTCCGGTGTAGAGTAACCTACTCGGGATCACCATCAGCCTTTCGTGCATGCCTTGTCTCATTCATGAACAACGTCTTCAAATAACTATATTTGACGTGGACACAACGGGTGAAGTCGAACTCATTCATGACACTCTCAGTGGTAACTCCTAATTTCTCTACCAACATATTCAACGCCTCCTCTTTGTCAATCTTTTCATGGTATAAATATGTTCATCTAATTGAAAGATGCAGCAGAGACGCGACGTCGTCCACTGTGAATGTTATCTCGCCATGTGATAGATGGAATGGTGATATCTTATGGTGCCACCTCTAAAAAAACGTTAATCATACTCCAATTAACGATGCTATAACCACACTTGGTCAAATTTTTCAACCTTGTAAGCAGCAACAGCTCACTAAACCATGGCTCAAGATGGGGTTCGAGTTTATTGATCCTCCACTCATGATTAATGACCTTCAGCAGATCACGTTCTTGAATACATGGTTTGACAGAATTCATTCAACAAAATTCTATAATAAAAATGTAATAGAAGGAACAAGTCAAAATTCATACCTCTTCGTCTCATATATGTCTAACAACATGGTTCAGGTATAGAGGAAGTAGAGATAAATCAGACGGTCCTCCTCCAAAACTCTAAGGCGCTGCAAGTGCCGCCTGAGATGTCTGAGGTGCCTGAGATATCTGGGATGCTGGCTCAGGTGCCGGCTCAGGTGTCAGCTGGGAACCAGATACCTCTCCCGCCTCAAATAGAGGAAGTGCATCTACGGAAGGACGGAGGCGGGGAGGGATGAATTGGAGAATCCTGACTGCTGTAGGAAGACGATGAAGTCGGAGTAAAAACAGGAACGCATGAGGCAGGGGTTGTAGTATGTGCATCTAGCACAGCTGTCCAGAGGAAGAAGGAGCCCAAGATGCCTAACTGTTTTCCCTCCGCATGGAAGCATGACATGTGAGCCTGTCGCGTCTAACCTAGATGCTCTCTCAGCCATTACTCATGTAGAAGTACAAAACAAAATTAACATAAGGACTAATGTTCAAAATTAAGGAAAAATAGAAACAGACTAAAATCGGAAATGTATTTTTGATTTTCTTCAATGTTAAATTGAAAACAGGAATTACATTTCTGGTACGACCTGCAATTTCAGAGTTCCGTTAATAGTGAAGCAAATCCCCAAATGACCTCTAAAAAAAGGTCATTGATCATAAAAATAAGATTTCCAACACATTTCTAATGATTCTAATATTGAAAACACACAACAAAATCACAAATTTTAGTATAAATTACATAAACTCTTAAAAATTCAAAAACAACTTACAATTGATGTTTTTTCTTGATTGAATGTTGTTGAACATTTGAGTTAACTGATGTTTGACGATTCCTTACGAGTTTTTTCCGAAGTGGTTTAATTTTGTAACAATGGAGTTTGAGAGGAATGGGTGTTTTTGTGTGTTTTATTTTTATTTTTTTAAAACGTTTCTACAAAGGAAGAGGAAAAAGACGTGCTCCTTTAAGTCTCAACACGATCGAAAATATACATCTGATTGCAACCAAAAATTTAATTTTAGTTTTTATATTGACTTGAGTTTGGTTCCAAGGTCACGCCATTGTGTGTGTTTGGGTACGTGTTTGGATGAAACCGAAAATACATAAACGGTTGCAACCGAATATATGTTTCCAATTTACACCCAAGTTTTTTATACAATTTATGTCTAACAAAGTACGTACCAAAAATATATTTTCAATTTTAAGAGATATTTTTAAAATTTCACATAATACGCTAGAAAACTATAGGGTGAAAAAAAATCCTCTTAATTAAATCATAAAAATATATCGTGATAAAAAAATAGAACCGGCAAAATCAAATAAACTATGTATATAAACCAAATCAAAAGTTAACTTCAGTACCAAATCCAAAAGTTAACTTCCATACGAAATCAAAGGAACATGCAGTGGCGGAGTCAGAAAAATTATAAAGCCTGGACAAAAATTTAAAGACCGTAAATTCACATTGTATATAATAGATAAATAGTCATCCATCAAAACAAAAGAGACTCGTCACTCTGTCAACAAAAATATAGTTTACAGTAAAAGAAATAAACATAAACTTACAATAGTGAGTTAAATAAAATTACGAGGCAAGTGTCCTTTCTGAGACTTCTTTGCGGTAAATGTTTGAATAATATCAATATCATCAAGTGACTTGAATATCTCCCGCTCGGTGTAACATACCATCAAGTCATTGAACCACACATCGTTGATCTTATTGCGCAATTTAGACTTGATAATCTTCTTTGCTGAAAAAGCTCTTTCAACAGATGTTGTTGACACCGGCAATATCAAAGTTAACTCAATAAGTTTATAAACCAATGGAAATACCAAATGTTTCTCAGTTTGAACCATCTTTATAGCCAAACTTTGAACATCTTCACAAGTGGAAAATGAAGCATTTTTTATCACTTGAAGCACATAAGTTTCCAATTGATTCCTAATTGTTCCTCGGTTGTCATCAAAAAAGTCTGCATAATAAATATCAGCAAGACGAGCAAGCTTATCAACATCAAACTTTGAGAAAGAGTTCTTGGGGTCAAGACATGAAAAGCAATCAAGTATAATGTTACTTCCTTCACTAAAGCGGTGATCCATCTCCACACATATTTTATCAATAGCAGCATAAAAAATCTCTGCACGGTAATGATGAAGATTAGTGATAGTCCTCCCTTCTGCTCTTTAACTACCCCGAACCGGTATTTCTTCATCCATATTTGGTACCGGAATACTTTTAGCAACACAAAATTCTTGGACATCGGCAAAAAAATTATTCCAACCACTCTCTCTCATTATGCTCAACTGAGCTTTGACAACATCAACTAATTCCATGGTATTCACAATATTAAGATATTTTCTTTGCAATACATTTGAAAGCTTGTTCGTAATACCAAACAACTTTAACATTAACCTCAAAATAAAAGCAAATTTAAAGCTCTCTATTTTTTCTATCAAATATGATGCTTGAGATGGTCCACGTCCATCTTCATCAACCATACTAAGCACCTTTAACACGGAGGACCACATTTGATCTAAACGAAACAACGTAGTATGATGTGAACCCCATCTAGTATCCCCGGGTCTAGTGAGACTAGATGATTGGTGCAAGCCCCTTCCTCTAGATATCTCATAACTCTCAAGTTTATTTAAAATATCTTGGTGTTGTGCCTTTGTCAAAGCATCCCTCCTCTTACAAGATGCACTTGTTGTATTCACAATCAATATGATGTACTCAAAGAAATCATGAATAGATGAGCAACTACTAGTAACAGACACAACAACCAATTGCAAACGGTTAGCATAACAATGGACATAGAAAGCATAAGGGCTTTCATCTAGATTTTTCTGTGCAAACCATTAAATTCACCTCTCATATTTGAAGCTCCATCATATCCTTTCCCTCGTATCCTTGAAATAGATAATGTGTACTTATCAAGAATACCATAAAAAACATCCTTTAATGACTTAGATGAAGTATCTGTGACATGATGTAGAGCAATAAATGGTTCCACAACATTCCCTTTGTCATTCAAAAACCTAAAACAAATTCAACCAGTTTACTTGGCGGCATAGAAAATAATAGGTAATGAAAATTAGAAATTGGAAAATACAACTACTAACCTCAACATCACTGCCATTTGCTCTTTGACGGATATATCACGTGACTCGTCAATAAGAACGGAGAATTGTCTATCACCAAGCTCTTCTATAATCACCTTGGTAACTTCATGTGCACAACACGTTTCAAGCTCCTTTTGAATGTCACTGCAAGTCATTGTACAATTTTTTCCACCACAATCAAAAACATCCCTCACTTGTTCATTATGAGATTTTACCCAATCTACCATCTCTCTAAAATTACCTTTATTTAGCGAAGTAGAGGATTCATCATGACCACGGAAAGCCATGCCTTGTGCTATGAGTTATCTTGAACAATCTAAAGAACAAGTCAAACGAATCTTATACAATTCTTCTGATTCTTTAGTTGCTTTAGCAAACTTACTTATCACACTTTGTCTTTGATTATTATAATCATCGTAGTGTTTGACACATGAGTTGTGCAAACTATTATGATTACCAACATGACTTTTCAAGCCTTAAGATGCATGCTTCTAATCTCTATATCCGCTTTTAGTGAAGACTTCAAAATCAAATTGTTTGGCCCTCCCGAGTTGCTTAAATAGAAAACAATAAAAACAATAAGCTGCATCTTTTATATCACTGTATTCTAACCATGTATAATTCTTATTACCATAATTTACAAAATGCTCTTTTAACACTTCCAAATTGAATACGAGAAAAGCTTGACAAATCTGATTGCATTGGACCCTTCAATATATATGCCCTCCTCACTTGGTCTTGAATATCCAGAGCATACTCACTAATTTATTTCCTACGACTTGGATCACGCACAATCTCATTTGGATTAAACTCATTAACCACATTATTAAGCGGTGGTTTTAATTCAGCTTTCATTTGTACAACATTCACATTCTCAATATTTTCTCTATCAACCAAAAATCTCCTCATCTATGAATGAATAAAAGATAAAATAGTTAATAAATTTATAAATAACCTAAAAAACCTATAATAAAAAGGTATCAACAAAGAAAGCTAATTTATTAATAACCTAAATAACAACAAAATTTATAAACCAATTTATAATAAAAATTAATTAGGTATTTACAACTAATTTTACATCAACAATTAATAACCTAAGCTATTTTGATACAAAGAAGACAAAAAAAACTAAATCTAAACAAGAAATATCTTACTGTTAATTTAAAAAAAAAACTATTTATACAATGGAAAATTTGTATGCTTACAACTTTGAGAAAAATTTTAATTAATATTTGTTTACAATAACTATAACTCTTTAAGACCAATTTGTAAATAACCTAAATAACAACAAAGTCTTCTTATCAAATCAAAACAGTGCTATATACCAGAAACATAAACAAAAAATAAAAAACAGTATTATACTGAAAGTCAAAAGCGTGTGATTTGCGATTGCGATAACGACGTAATCGAAAAAACAAAGGGAGGAACAGGTAGACAACGAAGGGAGGGAGTTGACGGAGGGAGAGAGATGACGAAAGGAGGGAGACGACCAAGAGAAAAGTGGGAGACGGCAGAGAGAGCAATTTTGTCTTCTCCCTTTTATATTTCAGCTTCTTAAAATTGTTTTAAAATTATTTCCTTTCTTTTTGTTTTAAAATTGTTTTTATTTAATTTTAATAATATAATATAACTAAAAAAAAACATTTCCGTTTTTTCCTTTCTTTTTATTTTGAAATTGATTTTATCCTTTCTTTTTATTTTAAAATTGATTTTATTTAATTTTGAGTGGAGCCCGGGTATAAACCCACCTTTGCCGTATAGTGAATCTGCCACTGGGAACATGCATTTTGGATGAGTTCGGAGGTTAAGTTCCAGACTTTTTTAGTTTTTCATTAACCAAAGGTGCATGGAGTAATCCCCTATGTAATGGATGCAAAATATACTATGACAAGCTTATAAAGATAATTAGTAATGTTTCTCTATTTTTTTTCTTCCTTGATCCTATTCTCTTCAATACTTTGTTGCTTTATTGATCCAAACAGCAGGCATGGCCTGATAAACTTCAAGATAAACTTCAAGATGAAGGAATATATCGATTATGGAATATCAAGTTGATGGGACAAACGTAGCAATGGATATAAAAATAATAATATTTCTATCATAAATAGATACAAAATATACTAAAACAAGCTTATAAAGATAATTAGTAGCGTTCTTCTATTTTCTTTTTTCTTTCATGCTCCTATTTATTGACAAGATCCCAAATATATTGGGAAAATCCTAAATGAGATAAATTTTTGAAAAAATTTATATAAAGTGGCACCCTTCGTCTTACAACTCAGTTGCCATATATATATATATATATATATATATTAAATCAAACTTTAATATAGTATTCGATACTTAGTTGCTTTATTGATCCAAACGGTAGGCATGGCTTGATAAACTTCAAGATTTACGGTGCAGGCAAATTTTATTACCAACACAATGTAAGAATTTGAAATCTCTCCCATGAAAAGAATTTGAAACCAAACTAGAAACACTTGTGAGCCAGGGCCACACTAGCATTGTACTAAAGCAATATTTAACTAACACTTAGAAAGTATGAAGCCTCCTCATGAAAAGTACAAAATTAGAAAGAATAGATTCTTTTAATCACTTACGATTCTGAAGTGCCTTAAGTGCCTTCTGTAATCTTCCTTATGATCAAACTCTAGTTTAAAGCTGAATGGCTGAACTACTGCAATCTCAATTCAACCAGGGTTGAACCAGGCTCAGCTAAAGGTCAAATGAGACATCTCGAAACCAATAAAACACAGAAATCCTCTTCATAATGGCACTTGTTAATCCTTTGGACACCTTGAGTGCTCAATTGAATTGGTAGTAAATAAATAGAGGTATAATATTTACATGATGGGAATTATTTACTACTGGTACATGATAACCTCCTCATAAGTCTCAAGAATACAGCTGAACAGAGAAAGTAAACCCATCCTCAACGCCGACAACTCAATAAATGAATCAAATACTCTACATAAAGAAACAGCTGGAAACACCTTCAGGTTGCTATGATGGGCACACTACCTCACTAATTCATCATAGGATCCTAATGCTTCAAGGATGCTTTCCACCCAGCTGTCAGGAGAAACAAGATTGTTAACAATTGGAGAATACTTAAATTAAAAAAATAGAAAGCTTCTTTCAAAATGTATAGAAAATAAAATGCCACAAATGGAAGATTGCCATGTGTAATGATTAATAATAAACATGAGCCATGTGATATATAATTTCCATATAGCTTTTTTGTGGGGTGAAATTTCCATATAGGTAAGTGAAATCTGATAGTTTGCGGTCCTCTAGTGTAGATTTGAAAGTAATTGAGTTGGTAAAAAGCCGAGAGAATGAATGATTATTCATATTTTTATAAAGTAGGTAAGTTATTAAAACTTGAGTCATTCTTAAGTGGTGAAGGCTGCATTTTCCAGAAATAAAAGAGAGAGAAAAACTTCTCTATGTGAGTTGTGACAACTGTCCAGACAATGAACACTCTTTAGCATATACATAATAGGTATGAATACTTTATGAAGAGAATCATCACAAGAAAACCCCAAAAGTATTCTCAAAAGAGGATTTGTGATTACCCTTCAAGGCCTGGTTGTGTTGGGTGGAACACATTTTTGAAGCCTAATCTTCTTGACATTGCAGCAGTTGTCTCTCCAATGCATGCAACATAATTGCTCCAGTCAAAATCTGAAAGGAGATTCTTCCATGCCCTGTTGTGGCAGAATACATGAACTAGGTCAATTGTCTCCGGAAAAAAAATCAGTGAGTAAATACTAAATAGTATAGAACTTTCTAAGAAAATCCCCTACCAATTTCTAAAGTGAAAATAACAAGATAATTACAACCGCAAGAGTCATTTAGACGCTTAACTAAGGTACAAAAACAGCATCACAGTTAGTTTGCACGGAGGAGATAAATTTCTGTAGATTTGAAATGGGTGTCATATATTAAAATACCAAAAGGCAAAAGGGGAAGAAGCAAAAAGGAACGCACCGAATTGCAGATGGTGAAGCTACTGTAACAACAGGGGCAGCAAGCGCTTGCTTTAGAACCATCTGGTCAACATGTTGAACTGGTACCTGACAGCTAAGTTAGAATTAGTGGCAACAGTAAATCTCAGATATATAACCATAAAATAAATAGTCCAAACTAATCGTTTCCTGGTGCAAGAAATAGTTGGTTATTTGAAATAAAACTTTTTTCGGAAATGACAATTAACATAAGCTATTGATGCTGGTGTAGAAATATATGCTGCCCAGTATTCTAAAGTTGTAAACTGCTACATAAAATGAATAAATATAAGGGAAAATTTGTATGAAAATGACACAATTTCAAGCTTTAGTAAAATTTTCTTTGAAACTGCATACCGTGACACACTTAACAAATACATCATAGCTGGAAAATAATTTTCATAAATGCAACTTCCAAACAGACCACAAAACATATTATAAGGAACAAATCATTATTTACAGTATACATAATTTAGACCGGTTAGTTGTACAAAACACAAATCAAATGTGCTTGCGAGAAAAACTTGTATTAGACCATATTTTCTGGAAAAAGAAGAGGACACCAAGACTAAAATATTATACCGTTGTATATGTATTCATCCTTGTAACTTCAAATCCGCGACTTGAAAGCCCTTCCTCTGTTTATGTAATATCACAAACTATGAGAATATCATAACTTAAGTAATAACTATAAAATAGTAAATGCAGCTTTTTCAAAGCAGCGAGAACATTTCACATACCAATGTCATTGCTAGCCTTTGCAGAAGCAGGATATAGAATGGTGGTTTTATTTCCGATTTTGGGAAGCTCTGTAGCCAAAACTTTTCCAGTTGCTGAAAATATCAAATCCTTAACAAGTCACTTATTTAAAACAAGCTTCAATCTCTTTACTATTATACTTGATACTAATTAACAATATGATCACCTACTGACATAATGCTAAAGATGGTTAGATAATATTCACATTCTCCAATGCAAAATCTTGTAGTAATGCTACTGATTCACAGTACAATCAAAGTAAAGCTAAGTCCTTCTTTTACCTACCCGGATGCATATCTTGGAACTATTATTGTGGCATATATTCCTTGAATAGCCATAAAATAGTAGAAAGATCTTGGATATTTCTTTCTAATTGTATTTCTTAAGTTAGTCATCCATCATGGTGAAGAAGCGAAACTAGAAATATCAATGTAGGAGCCATTAAAATTCAGTCTACAAACATGGATACCTTTTGATGGTGAAAAGGCAACATCAAGTGAATTGTTTGAAGACAGCAAAGCTTCCTTGAAAATGGTTGCAGTACCTGATCCAACAACGCCTATTCTGGCACGGGGCATCCCAGCAGTTCTAAGGACAATAATTAAGACTTAGCTAATCAATTGTTAGACAATTAAGAGCTCCACAAAATTATATAAAGTTACACACACAAAATGGTAATTCTAAAGAACATAATAAAAGAAATGGTTAGTTTTTTTTTTATTTCTTTGTATGAAGCAGAACATCAACAACCTGTTCAAATTTTAGACAAACCTCGTGATTGATAAATTAACTTTGGAGGGATGCATGTTTGGCTTGCACTCCATAATAACCCAAAGTTAATTTTGAAGGGGAACATGATTTGCTAAAAACAAATCAAAAAATCATTTGAGTGTAACTAATGAATTAGTTAGCTTTAAATATTGAAATTTCAGAAGTAATTCATCGAATATACATTCAAAATCATTTGAAGACAACTAATGGTAACTCCTGTACAAATGTATTTGAAATTTCAATTTTCAGACATGATTAATCTAAATAACATTCTACTCAATCTTTTTTTTACACAATTTACCCAATCAAACCTAAACCCTTACTTCCATGCCTCCAGAAAGACTGAACCAGCCTCCGGAGAAGTTATGATAACCCAATCAAATGCATTATCTGCAAGAATCAAGAATCATTGGAAGAAATTAATGGGTGAAAAGTAATAAAAAGCATTCATAATAAGCATGATGCTGAAAGCTCCATTTGTGTATTATGTGTAACAGAAAAGATATCAGTGATATAACATGTAAATGACTTTTTAAGTTTAAAAAAAAAATGGATTTATAAATTCCATATTTCTCCACGCTACTTCGATTTAGATATCGATCCAAATAAAGGAACCGTACCCAGTTTCTTACAAATCATACCATGAGAGCAAACCATCTGTGATGGGTAATAGCTTATCAGTCAATGATATGATATTGTGTCATCAACTTAACATAGAATTCAGAAGTGACACCTCTGCATCATTCTTCCCATCAAACACATAAATTTTATTCTAAAAGTTGGCCAAGAAAAGATAGTCAAATCATATAATATATGTAGCAGATTAAAAAACAGAACTATTCCTAATTTAGGAAATAATTAAATGTTGAAACATTGGTTTATCCAAGAGCTTACCACTTAATGCACAAGGAAGCCTGTCAAAATCAGGTCCCCGTAGGTGCTCAATGAGTGGAAGCTCCAAACAAATGATTTCATGTTTGGCCTGCACTTGACATTGGAATTACCACAATAGTTTCAGTGAATGTGATCAGTCAAACTTAATCTTACAATTGTTAGTATCATTTGAATCCTCCTTTTCATTTTATTGACATAACCTGAGTTAGCTGATCATCTCATTGCATGTTTTCCCTCCCCTCCCTTTGTTTGGGGTAAAAGGAGAGGAGAGATTTGAGGATAAAAGGAGTAAAGGGGAAGGGAAGGGTGAGTAGTCCCCCACAAATATGGGACGTCGTTAAAAATGCATTGTGGGAGGATTTTTAATATATTTTAAATCCATTACTTCTTTTTATAATACTTTGGGAAAAAATTACTCATGTTTTTTCATCTCATTCCTTTTAAAAACACTCTAAAAAACTGTGAGGGATTCCCTTGTGTTTCCCTTCCTTTCCTTCTCCCAAATTCTTCCTCTTTTAATTCTTTCAAGACTATGAAAGAAGCACGAAGACCGGAAACACGAGACCGACATTGACATTGACACGTTGACACCATTTGAAAAAATAAATGAATTAAATGTAATCATAAGTATCGGTATTGGTGATAGTTGTCGGTTTTAGACACGGACACGCCTTTTTCAGAGGTGTTGGTGCTACATAGCTTCAAACTTCCAAACAAAGTTTAAAAATGTTTGAATTATTTTTTAGGTTTCTCCTTTTTCAAAAGCCCTCTGAAACACACACTTACTACATCAAATAGACCTAGAAGCATAGAACTCTATAAAAAGAAAGGAATACCAAATCTCATCATATAGAAAGTGATATTTAAGTATTTACTATTAACTCAAACAGGGAAGACCCAAGTAAATTATCTTCAACCAATCCATAAAATGCTAAATCCTCAATATATACAAACCTAATGCGATCTGAACATATGATATGCACAAATTTAGCTGCAGCCGCGACTGCGAAAACAGCCGCGATGACCGCAATCAATGTCGTGATATTTGTACCGACACAAACCGCTTGAACCTTTCTTCGAACATGTAAATGGCAAAATGTCATTCATTTTATTAAAAAAAACGTGATACAGTCCTAATATCTGTAAGTGAAATCAAGCAAAAACATATAAGACTTGCATGTAACAAAAAAATAAAGCATATATAGTTAGTTTGAGTTAGATGCAGTAAAATCAAGAAAATGCAATGTAATGCGGTAGAGAAAGTGGAATTGTTAAAGTGAGTACCAGGGCGTTGATAAGCTTGGAGTTTTTGCCGCGTTCTCTGGTGACGACGACTTTGGGAGTGAGATTGGAAGTGGTAGCGAAAGTGAAAGTGGAATTAGAATCGGTGGCGGAAGAAGCGGGATGAGCGATTGGTTGAGAAACGGTGGAGAATGGTTGCCGGTGAAGCAGAAGACGAGGAGAGGGGGAAGAGCAGAGAGGGGAGACAGAAAATTTTGCCATTGAAACGTGTTGGGAGAAGATGCCTCTCATACTCCAGCTGTTATCATATCATCAAGTGCACTGCATTTCCACTTGCCTCTGCTCTTTTTTTTGGTACTATTTTATTTTTTTTATGTAAAAGCAAAATAAATTGGAAAAGTTCGAACACGTGGCAACACTGGTATAAGACAACACGACAAAAGCACGAAAAGCCTCTTTGAATTAAATAATTAGAATAAGTACAATTAAAATTGTTTTTATAACATGGTTATTCATCCGAGAAACGGTCAAATGGAATCGGAGTAATTGACGCTCGAAATGTTATTTGGTCTAGAAATAATTATAAATAAATAAAAATTCATATTTAATCTATTTCAGGATTTCTGTCAAAATTTATAAAATATCTTTAGAATTTAAAAGTATATCTTTGAGAATTTTTTTTATTAATAACCAATTATTAAAATAATATTTCGCAAATAACCGCGTTTCGGAAAAAAATACGCAAATAATCATGTTTCAAATGACTCTCCAAAGGAGGAGTCATCTAAAATGGCGCATGCACCTATATTTTAAGGGGAGGCGCCATCTCACTTGGCACCTATGTGTTTAGGAGATGCCCTAAGCCAAGTGAGATGGCACCTAGGTGTATTTTTAGGGCAAAAATTGATTTTTTTTTTTGTCCGGTGCGTTGCGTGTTGGATAGAGGATCAACAAAATGGACTTTTTATTATAAAAAAATAATTACATCCAACTGTATTACATTAAAATAACAGATAAAAAAACAGATTTAAAAAAATGGATAAAAAAATACAGGAAAAAAAACAGATAAATCAGTGATCCCCCAGAACCCGGTAATGACCCCCGGTTCCGCATCTCCGTCTTCGCCTTTCTCGTGCTGGGTGTCGTCGCGTTTCCTGCTGAGGCAAGGTCGATGGCCCAGCGAAGTCAATGCGGTCCGGATCCATAAAATCAGTCAGATCTCCATATCTAGAAGATCCGCTTTGGTACAGTCGGTTACCCATACCCTCAAAGTTTGGTCGTGTTGGCGGTGGGTGGAGTTCCATAGTGGGTCTATAGCATTGATCGTCTGAGTACGGTGGATAGAAAGGAAATGGATCTTGGGGTGTTTGGTATTGAGGATGTTGGGTGGTTTGGTGATATTGTGGTTGATGGTAGGTTGGGTCGGTTTGTTCGTAATCTTCTGACATTCCCATATCATGGCTAAGGCTGGATGTTGAAGGGCCCATATTGGGATATGTGGAAGACTGAAATTGTGTGTGGGGTATGCGGGTGCTGGTATTGGGATTGGTATTGTGGTTGGGTGTGAGGCATATCGGGGTATTGGTAGTGTGGTGGTGATTGTGGTTGGTTGTGTGGCATTTGAGTGTAGTTTTGTTGTTGTGGGGACTGTGGTTGGGTGTTTGTGGGTCTATTTCTTCTTGGGGGTTGGTGGGAGGTTGATGGGTTTTGGGTTTGTTGTTGGGGAACCGAGGGTTGTGCCCATTGTGTGTGTGGGTCAACCAAGTACCTTGGATGAGACACGTGCATTTCAGGGTTACTAACCGACCTGTACCAAGACAAATATTGATCTGAGTGTCGCATATTACCTTGAATTATGAAAACTGGGAATTGCAAGACATAGCGGTGACGCCTCTGCCACATCTTACACCACTCTGGAGCGAAGTCTTTCCAGTTGGTAAGACCCCACTGGGCGTCGAACCTTTTAAGATGCCATGGGGACAAACAAGTTGGATCACTTGGTATCTCTTGATGCATTCCGAACTACATCTTCACACGGTCGCTGTGGTGCATCTCCACAATGTTGAACCGAATGATTGCAGTCTTCGCGGTCCAAGTTGCTGCATCCTCCGGGTTTGAATCATGGCCTAAACCCAAATATGGTCTCCATACGAACTGCGATAAAATTTAAATCAGGTTAACGCAAAAGTAATGTATAAATAATTTAATTGAGCAAAAGTTAAAAGCTATGACGTACGTCATCCGGACCTAAGTGATCCAACAGATTGCGGTAGAGTGCGACATTGAATCTTGGATTCTTGTCGTAATCCATACCCCTCACGCAGTACCTAAAGGAAATGAGAAACATTTTATTCTTAGCATATATTTGGTGAAAAGATGAATAGTTATAAATGCTATAACTTGATGACTTACTTTGTTGCATACGGGAAATCGAAAATGTTGTTGTTGAAAGGACTCCATCCTCCACCAACCCCAGGCTTGTAGTAAAAAAGCGCACCCATAAAATGTACATTTTTCCTTGACTGTGTTTTTGCACAAGGAACTGTATAGGTGGGCTAAAACTGCAGAACCCCAACTATATTTTCTTGTTTTTTCAAAATTTCTTAGTAAATGTAAATACATAAAATTTACACTATTTCCCGTACTTTCGGGAAATAAAAATGTACCAAAAAGTATCATAAGATAAGTTCTGGCTTTTACTACCCTGTCATTCTCGGAGGAATTTTCATTTAATTCCAAACTTGCATAATGACTTTTCAGCTCAGTGAGTAGTATTCCCTGCCCTCTCGCACCACCACCTTTTACCATATCCCTGCCCAAGAGTTCTTCACACTGAGAGTTGGGTTGTTGAACCGACCCGTTCACGGTCTTACCAACGACAGGGAGACCTAGTAGCATGTACACATCCTCTAGCGTGATGGTACATTCACCTATTGGTAGGTGGAATGTATGGGTCTCCGGTCTCCACCTTTCCAATATTGCAAGAATGAACATCGAGTCAATGGTACAGTTGGAGATCTTTATGACATGTCCAAAACCTGCGTATTCCAGATAAGGGACGATAAATGGGTCGGGAGCCAGGTAGTTGTGCGAACGGATTCTGAATCTTTTTGTGTCTCGAGTTCATAATGTAACATGTGTAAGATTAATTAAGATGAACAACGCGTTATTTGAAGTATGAAAAATGTATAACCAAAAAAGAAACTTACAAATGCGGCAATGTTTTCCCTTGTGCCTCTGTGAGTATCGCCCATTGTTAGAAGAGCCATTGTTTAAAATGCTTGAGAGTATGAAAGACTTAGGAAGAGATAGAGAGTATGATAGACTTATGAAATATTTCGTAGTAGAGAGTGAGACTTGTGTGGGTGTGAGAGATGTTTCATATGGTATGTATTTATAGGCAAATAAATTTGCTATAGTGGTTGCTTGTGCTTGCATGCCTGCGAAGTGTCACATTTGCAGGCTAGGTGGCAGCCTAGGGGGTTACACATATGCATGCATGCATGTACAAAAAATGAAATGTGTCACTCTTGCAGGCTAGGTGGCAGCCCATACATGTATCACGATTGGACAGTAAGGGAGGCGCCATTGGACTTGGCGAAAGAGTACAAAAATGAATGTTGTCGCCACCCCAATTGGCGAATAAGAGGTGTCCTTTGTTGCAGCCTAGGCTCAGGCTACGTGACAGCCTTTGGGATTCCTTGCATTAGTGCATGTAAGTCCATTGGAGTTGATGGGAGGAGACTTACAAAATACATGTGTAGGTGGAGACTTGGGGCAGGCTAGGTGGCAGCCTAGGGGGTTACAAAACTGCATGCATGTATCACAATTGGACAATAAGGGAGGCGCCATTGGACTTAGCGAAAGAGTACAAAAATGAATGTTGTCGCCACCCCAATTGGCGAATAAGTGGTGTCCTTTGTTGCAGCCTAGGCTCAGGCTACGTGACAGCCTTTGGAATTCCTTGCATTAGTGCATGTAAGCCCATTAGAGTTGATGGGAGGAGACTTACAAAATACATGTGTAGGTGGAGACTTGGGGCAGGCTAGGTGGCAGCCTAGGGGGTTACAAAACTGCATGCATGTATCACGATTGGACAGTAAGGGAGGCGCCATTGGACTTGGTGAAAGAGTATAAAAATGAATGTTGTCGCCACCCCAATTGGCGAATAAGTGGTGTCATTTGTTGCAGCCTAGGCTCAGGCTACGTGACAGCCTTTGGGCTTCCTTGCATTAGTGCATGTAAGCCCCATTGGAGTTGATGGGAGGAGACTTACAAAATACATGTGTAGGTGGAGACTTGGGGCAGGCTAGGTGGCAGCCTAGGGGGTTACAAAACTGCATGCATGTATCACGATTGGACAGTAAGGGAGGCGCCATTGGACTTGGCGAAAGAGTACAAAAATGAATGTTGTCGCCACCCCAATTAGCGAATAAGTGGTGTCCTTTGTTGCAGCCTAGGCTCAGGGTACGTGACAGCCTTTGGGATTCCTTGCATTAGTGCATGTAAGCCCATTGGATTTGATGGGAGGAGACTTACAAAATACATGTGTAGGTGGTGACTTGGGGCAGGCTAGGTGGCAGCCTAGGGGGTTACAAAACTGCATGCATGTATCACGATTGGACAGTAAGGGAGGCGCCATTGGACTTGGCGAAAGAGTACAAAAATGAATGTTGTCGCCACCCCAATTGGCGAATAAGTGGTGTCCTTTGTTGCAGCCTAGGCTCAGGCTACGTAACAGCCTTTGGGATTCCTTGCATGTAACATTATTGGCAGCCTTGGGGGGTTGCATCCTTACTTAATTAAAAATTTTATCATAACATTGATTCACATAATCTCAAACAGCCTTTAGTCTTACAACCAAACTTTCAAACCTGCAAACAATCAAACATTCCAACCTTCGAATCACTCATAAAATTCAAACATTCCAACCTTCAAACATTACAGCATTCAAACCTTCATACAATCAATAAACCTCAAACATTCCAAGCTTAAAACCTTAAAACAATTCTACGCAATGGCCTCTTCACCACAATTTGTCGTCAAAGCACATTTCAACGGTGAGACATACATTTGTCCCACCGCTGGGTTTTTGTTTAGAGACACAGACAACATCTGATTCCTCTTAAACGGGAAAGTCAATTTCTCGTACTTCAAAAAAAGATTGGAGGCCAAACTTGAACGAGGCCCGGTGTCCCAGATATTTTATCAGAATCCAGTTTTCTTTGGAAACAACCAAGTAATTTTTTATAAGGTTGAAGTTCAAGATGACGAAGATCTCCAGAATATGATTTCCAGCCATGTCTATTCCGGATACGACTCTATTGAGTTGTACGTTTTGCTACGAGAGCCTCAGCCTCAGCCTCAGGTGACACAGGAGGTTGATCCTTTGGAGAATGAACAAGCTGAGGTAGATGCAGTTGATGATGAAGAAGAAGATAACGAGTTAGAGTTTGATGAAATGGTGAATGATGATTCCGACGATGATGGCATCCCAAGTATTCCTGCAAACAAAATCTACACACCACCTCCGCACATGACAAACTTCAACATGGGCGGAGATGAACCTTCTACTGACTTATTTTTCAATCCGTATATGCAGTCGGATGAAAATTTAAAAGAGAAGGACAAGTTTCGTAACAGAGAGGAATGCATCAGGGCCATTAAAAAATTTCACATGCTCAACTCGGTTGATTTTAAGGTGGATCGTGTCAACCCGGAAAGGTACAAGATCAAGTGTGTCCACCCTGATTGTATGTTCAAGCTGACCACATCATACAGATTAAGGGGTGACTGCTGGGTCATAGGTTCCATGACTACCCACACTTGTGTAAGTTCCACTCAATCACAGGACCACCGAAAACTCAACTATGATCTAATCTGTCAAGAAATCCTACCCCTGGTCAGCAACGACCCATCTTTGAAGGTGAAAACAATCATCTCCCACATCACCACGGTTTTTAACTACACTCCGTCTTACCGTAAGGCGTGGTTAGCAAAGACTAAGGCGATTGAATGGGTGTACGGAAACTGGGAGGAGTCATACCGAGAACTTCCCCGCTACCTGAATGCACTCAAGACGTATTCTTCAGGTAGTGTTTATGTTCTGAAAACATTGTCACCGTACGCCCAAGATGGTAGTATAATGAATGGCAATGGAATATTCAGTCGCGTGTTTTGGGCATTTCAACCATGCATCACAGGGTTTGCATCATGCAAACCAATTATACAAATTGATGGGACTTGGTTGTATGGGAAGTACAAAGGCACGCTATTGATGGCAGTTGTACAAGATGGCAACAACAACATTTTCCCCATTGCCTTTGCCCTTGTCGAGGGGGAGACCGGTGGTGCTTGGAGCTTTTTCCTGAAAAATCTGCGGACACACGTGGCTCCTCAACCAGATCTCTGTTTGATCTCGGACAGACATGTCTCCATTGAAAGTGCCTACAATAATCCAGCAAATGGTTGGCATGACCCTCCTTCTACGCATGTCTATTGCGTTAGGCATATCGTCCAGAATTTCTCGAGGGAAGTCAAGGACAAAACATTGAGGAAAGTGGTTATGAATGCGGGATATGCATTGACACAATCCACATTCAAATATTACCGCAACGAGATCCGTTTGTCTAATCCGGAAGCCGGTAGGTGGATCGATAATATTCCGGTGGAAAAATGGACTAGGTCATACGACAATGGCCAAAGATGGGGCCATATGACAACGAATCTTATTGAATCAATGAATGGGGTATTCAAGGGCATACGAAACCTCCCAATCACTGCCTTGGTAAAATCTACGTATTTTAGGATGGCTGCATTATTTGCAAAAAGAGGTGAAATATGGAATGCGGTGTTGCAATCTGGACAACTATGGAGTGAAAGCTGCATGAAATACATTAAGGCTGAAAGTGCTAAAGCCAACACTCACATAGTTATACGGTTTGACCGACACAGCCACAACTTCATTGTGAAAGAGACAATCGACCACAATGAAGGCCTGCCAAGACAAGAATACAGGGTCATTTTACCTTCTCAATGGTGCGATTGTGGCAGGTTTCAAGCATTTCGTATGCCTTGCTCTCATATCATTGCCGCTTGTGCTCATACCCATCAAGACGCGCTTCAACTTCTGTCAAACGTTTACAAATCTGAAACGTTGCTCAATGTTTACAACAACAACTTTCCTTTGGTAGCAAAACCAGATTATTGGCCTGAATACGACGGCGAAATAGTGTGGCACAATGACCAAATGCGAAGGAACAAGAAGGGTCGTCCCAAAAGTAAGCGCATCACAACAGAAATGGAAGATCTTGACAGGTTGGAAAGAAAGTGTGGTTTATGCCGTCAGGTCGGACACAATCGCAAAAACTGTCTGAATCGGGCGTCTGGCTCGACCACATAAATATTGTAATACATAAAATCTTTTCATAATTGTGTTGTAAACATTTGGGTTTTCCGTTAACAAATTTTGCTACAATTAATAAAACGCGTACAACAATAATTAACGATATTCCATCTAGGAAATTACAAATGTTAACACAATTTCATCTGACTCATGCATCATCAACATTACATCACTGTCTATTTTGACTTCCTCCAACCACACATTAGGTATTCCTGTCGCATGTGAGGTTGTTGTTCGTTTTCGCTGGATCCTTCGAATTTTGTCCCCTTCCGCAATGTCTCCATCTAGCCACCGCATCAACTCCCGCTTCAGACGCTCCATGGAGTGAATGTGCCAGAATTTCATTTTCATCGTAGGTTTCGTGGCGGAGAAGATAACGTAACCATCTCTGCTAAAAATTATAGGCGACGTCATGACGCAAATAACAGAGTACAAAATAAAAATACAGTGCGAGAAAGTGTGAGAAATTTCGGAGAAACGGACGAATTATTTATAAAACAGCATTTTGCCCTAGTTTTGCCCTAGGAGCCAAGTGAGATGGCGCCTCCTCTCACTTTTAAGGAGCATGCGCCATCTCACTTGGCTAAAAGCCAAGGGAGGCGCCAAGTGAGATGGCGCCTAGGGCAAAACCCTAGGTGGAGGCGCCAAGTGAGATGGCTCCTCCTTTGGGGAGCCATCTGAAACATGGTTATTTGCGTAATTTTTTCCGAAACCCGGTTATTTGCAAAATATTATTTTAATACATGGTTATTAATAAAAAAAATTCTATCTTTGAACGAACTAAATTTTAATTTTTTCAAAAAAATTATGTGTATGTATTTCTAAAATAATTTAATATTTTATTTTTAGATATGAATATTCGAAATAATTCAATATTCTATTTTCAAATATATATATCTGAAATAATTTAATTTTAAATTTTTAAATATGTTTTCAGATATATATATCCGAAAAAACTCAATACTTCATCTTTTTAGATATATATTTAAAATATTTCAATAATTAGAATTAAATCAATTTCAACAATTAAAATTAAGGTGTATAAATTATATTATTTATATTATCTTATCAATTATTTACATAAATTTTATTTTAATGTGTTAGAAATGGAAAAATATTATTTATTTATATAAAAATATTTATTTAATATAATAAATTTTTTAAGTAAACATAATTATTAATTATCAATTTTATAATAATAATTAAAAAAATTATCTAAATTAAATTTAACTTTTAAAATTATAATTAATATATATATATATATATATATATATATATATATATATATATATATATATATATATATATATATATATATATATATATATATATATATATATATATATATATATATATATATATATATATATATATATATATATATATATATATATATATATATATATATATATATATATATATATATATATATATATATATATATATATATATATATATATATATATATATATATATATATATATATATATATATATATATATATATATATATATATATATATATATATATATATATATATATATATATATATATATATATATATATATATATATATATATATATATATATATTTCATCAAAAATTATTTATAATTTTAAATAAATAATTAAAACACAATTATATTTCATCATTATAATTGAAAATTTAATTGTTATTTCATTGTTTAATTTCATATCATAAATTTATTTTAATATTTAGTTTTTAATTGTAAATTTAAATTATTTTTTATTAATAATAATTCAATTTAATTATATTATAATTATATTATAAATAAATATCTTTTTAAAATTAAATTAAAATAAATTTAAAATATTGAATGAGTTATTTCACATATAAATATACAAAGTTATTCTATATTTTAAATTTATAAATGTTTTCGAAAGTGTATATTAGAAGGATGTTTTTAAATTTTCAGAAATAAATCACCACTATTAAATATTAAAAAAAAATCAATTTTTTATTCGATATTCAAAATAAAAATCGGTTATGTATCCAATAAATATTTACCCACCCGTATTTAGTATATATTGTTTTTTTCTTTCAATCTCCTTTATGAAAGGTGGGGCTGTTATAGTAACAATGAAAAAAACAGTAATGTTACTTAGAAGAACATTGAAGTATTCGTTCGTGCTACTTGGTTCTTTCAATTTCTCTCAATTCTAAAATTGGTGTTGTTGTTACTTGAAGAACATCTAAATAGTAGCAATGTAACAAATGGTTCCTCTCATATTTAGTCCGGTCCGATTTCGGTTTTAAAAAAAACAACACTATTTCAATTTGATTTTGGTTTACTCAAAAGTATCGGTCCGATTTTAGTCATAAAAAAATATCCATTACTATTTCAGTCTGGTTTCAATCATAAAAAATGTTCATCACTGTTTCAATTCGATACCGATTTACCCTATTACAGTTTTAATTCACTTTTCTATTGGTTAAATATCTGAACCAACCCAGACTGAAAACAGCCTTATATATAATCTATAAATAAATATTTAAATTAATTAAAGTACTATAGTAATGATATTTTTAATATTTATAATTTGATTTAATTTGTATACTTCAAAGTGTACAAATATTTTAAAAATAGAGTATTTATTTTTTTATCAGAAATTAAATCATTAAAAATGTATTTTTTTTAAGTTTGTTTCAAAAATATTTTTAAAAATATTTGTTTATCATAAATTTTTTTAAAGTTAAAATAAAAGAGAGGTATGTCGTAGAGAACCAACTTTAATTGAATATATTTCGTGCAAAAACTATGATCGGTTGAAAGATATGAATTTGGAATCAGTCGGTGGTTAAATACCTCTAAAGTGACGCACTTTTCTTTTTAAATGTGAGAAATAAGGTGCAAATGCAGACTTGTGGAGCTGCGTGGGATGCGGTCAACCTTTAGATCGATCTGGCGGTTAACATGGCATTCACAAGAAGGCCTCCATGTGTAATGGAAAAAAAAGTCTACCTAATTTACGTCAAATGTTATGTTGTATCGTTATTAGGCCTTGGCCTTTTTGGCCTTGTGGGCAGCCTGAAACAGTTGTCCCCCAAGCTCTTGATCGTGTTTTGCATAGCTAGGGTTTGTAACATGTATCTTTACTCGGCCACAAGATTTGTGGACGTGGAGGCCCTTTTACGGTATGTCGTCGTCTCTTTTGGGAGTAAGCGTATTTTTATTGTCTTTCTTGTAAGAGGTAATGTTTCATTGAGAGTGACTGACGCATCCCCTATGCTTGTTGGTAATGATGTTTCTCCTTTCTTAGAGTACTCGAGTGCCTTCTAAACCATTTTCTAGGAGATCTTATTTGTTGGTAGTGCGAAGTGATTGTACGATCCTCAATGCTCTAGTAGAGTATAAAGAGTTTTTGAAGCGCCATTTTACCTTTTCGACCACTTTTAGTCGGCAAAAGAGAGTATTTATGCTTAGTTTATCGTTCTTTTATGGGAGCATTTTTGTTCTAGTGACATACCAAGTTTAGATGAATTTGTTTGTTGGAATTGGCCTTGCATGTTTGGTTATTCTTTCCTCTAAGTTCCAAAGTTCAACGTCTTCTTTTTGCTCTAATTTAACATTTTTAGGTTTTATGAGATAGTGAGTGTTTGAGCTTTCTTACTTGTTATATTATTATACATGCATTCTTTCACAAAACATTTTAATTATGGTGATTGAATCAATTCGACTAAGAAGGATGGTAAGGATATTTCAGGTGATTGGGTGGATCTAGAGATATTGAGGATTGTTTCCACTTTAGTTCATGAAGATATCTCCGACCAAGTTTTGACTGGTGTGAGTCTTGTGACTAACTGTGGAGTGTTTCCCCCAAATGAAGAGAAAAGGATTGGCCATCAATACAATGTGTATGCAATCCCTTTTCACAAATGTCTATTTTCTCTCATCGATCATCGCCTTTCATTCAATGATATTAAAGTTGGCATGTTGAACCATTTGCTTATCACCCCTTTCACACAATTATTCAGTGAGTTGGACTTTTTTTTAAGTTCTCTAGTGCTTGTGTGAGTTTAAAGGGGTAAGCCAAATATGATGTTGTTATTTCATCTTTTCAAAACTCAAAACAACCCTAACTACTCTAATAGTTTTGGTTTTCTCTCTTTGAGGGAAAATATCAGATTTTTCGAGGCTTATTCTGATAGAGTGAAACATTTCAAAGATCGTTTTTACCTGGCTACTCCTCTTAATGAAGAAGCATGTGCGAAGATCTGCCACTAAGAACTTGGTCATCCGCCTAAATGCATGGATGTTTTCCGTAAGTATTGGACTGAAAGTCATTACATGATGAGGGTGAGATCATCTCTCTACAATGATGTGGACCTGTCACAATATGAGATATACTTGACGAACCAATTGGTGGCCTTATATAAGGAGTTTGGCTACATTGAGGGATTTTCCCTTATGATGGGGTGTCGAGAAGCTGAGTGGTGAATACAAAATCAAAAGAAGAACATCTTTGGCAAGTGGCCCTAGGGTTTTTCTTTTATGTTTCATCTTCTTGAATCTTCTATGACGTCTCTCTTCTTGATTTAGAAAATGTGATGAAGAGAGAGGATCTTATATGACAATTAAGGAGGGAAATTCTAGTTGTTGCTACTTTGGCAGAAATTATGAGTACACCTTTTGGTATCGGAGCTTTTACCTTGGGTATGCTCATTGGGACACCTTTTGGTCTAGTTACTGGGTAGATCATTCAGACTACCTATTGTACCCAAAAATTTGCCCTCTAATTTTTTAAGGCATTTCTCACAAAGATTCTCAAGGTTCAAGCTTGCACAAGTATAATTGGATTTTCCAGTACCAAGTTTAAAAGGAAACTGTCAAAAAAGGAGAAAAACAGATAAAAATAATCTTTTTGACAAAATTGGAGAAAAACAAATCTTTTCGATTCAGCTCCTTCGATTGGCCTTTTGGCCTCTTTCGATGCAAGCCTGGCTTGCATCCTTCGATTGGGCATTAGCCTATGGCACACTGGTTTGGATTCACAAGGCATGAGCTTCCTGCACGCCACCTTCGATTGCACTTTTGGCCTCACAGGGTTCACAATGCAATGGCTGCCTATGTGCCTGCTTCGATTGGATGTTTGATGTGTGCATGCCTGTGTTGACTAGACAAATATTCCCTCATACTTGCTTTAATTGACAAGTTGATGACTAGCTGTGTACAAGCCTTCGTTTGAGCCATAACTTCTTTCTTGCGTGCAAAAGGTTTCCCCCATAAGACACAAAGCCTCATGTAGCCTCCTTCGATTCCAAGGCAAAAGCCTCCTTTTGGCATCCTTCGATTGCTCAAATTTGCTTCCTGCATGCTTTCTTTGTTTGGGCGTGTGGCTTTCTTCAATATAAGCTTGGGTTTACATTCTTCGTTTGGGCTTGTGGTTTCCTTCAAATGAAAGTTCGTTTGGCCGTATGGAACTTTGGCAGGAAAGCTTTCATTCGAGCAAAGGTCTCTTGCATGTTTTGTTTGAAGTCACAAAGCAAAGGCCTCCTACAATCCCCCTTCGACTCAGAAGCCTTTGGTTTTGCATGTTGGCCAAACTCCCAAAGCAGAATTTCCCCTTTATAATAGCGTCCCACAACAAAGACCTCCTGCATGCACCCTTTCGTTTGGCCATGTAACCTCTAGCAGGCAAGCCTTCGATTGGACAAAAACCACCTTCACACAAGGCGTCAATTGGAACTTTTATTCCCTTTGAATCAGCATCTTTCGAACCCATCCCTGGACCCTTCGAAGCAAGTTTGAGCAAATCTCATAGCCTTATCCTACTTGTCAGGTTATGTTGCTTCCAAATCTTTATATGATTAGAGGCTTATACAAAGGTTTGAAGCTTTGTCTACAGGATAATACCATTCTTGGTTAAAATAGCAAAAGGCTACGTACCCTTTTTTCATAAAGAGTACTTTTAGCACAAAATCAGCTTTCAACTTGATTCATGTTTGAAAGAAAAATAGTGCCAAAGGCATATGTCAAATATCCTGCCAGCAGGCCCTCACTTGTACTGATAACTAGGGATCAACGAAAAGGGACAAGACTTGTTTCATTTTTAACCAAACCATGGTTTATTGTCATACAAATCTGGTTACTTCAAACGCCTTCAACCTTTTCTCTATAAATAGAGAAGCATTTGCAAACATTTGGAGGACTTTTTTGGCTAAGGGGAACGAATCTTCAAAATTCTCAAACACTCTTTAAAATCATCAAATTCTCAAACACTTAAACACTCATAAAATACAAACTCAGAATCTAAACACTTGCCACCTTCGAATCTGAAACATCTCTACACCTTGTTACCCTTCGAATCCAGTAGGAAGAACCTCACACTTGTTCTTCTCTTTTGAATCCAATATTAAAGGCATAACTCTTGTTTCCTCCCTTCGAATCCAGAAGTACTCAAGGCGACCACTTAAAGGCCTAACACACGTCCCAACCTCAAGCAAGGTAAGCCACTCTTAACCTTGGAACTTTTGTTTCTAGCATAACATGTGAATAAACTTCCTTTTCTTTTCAACATGTACATAGTATTTGTTTCCACCCTTTTAGTTTGTTTTTATTATCACTCCTTTTGGGTTTTGTTCCTTGGTTTGTTATAAATGCTTTAAGAACTAACCTGGCCCTAAGGTAATGCTAGCATGGCCTTAGGCCATGTTGCTATTTAATATTTCAAATGAAAGAAACAAGAGACATGAGTATGAAATGAAGCCTTAGGCTTCCTCACTGACTCCAGGCCCAATCAAAGGATGCAGCAAAGGACTTGAGTTGAAGAGGGCACTTCATGCTAAATGAAAGAGGCAGCCAGAAGGGTCACCATGCTGACTCCCAGGCCCTAGTCGAAAGGCACACCATGCTGACTCTCAGGCCCTAGTCAAAGGAGGCAGAAAGGAAGATTTCATCTTGCACTGATTCTAGGCCCAGTCAAAAGGCACGCCCACACTGATTCCAACCCCCACTCGAATGAGGCAGAAAGGCAGAATCGAAGGCTGCATCTCATGCCTCAGGTTAAGCCCAAATCGAAGGGCATGACTTCACTGACTCCAGTCCCCAAATCAAAAAGAGCCAGAGAAGCAGAATCGAAGAGTTCTTCTACCTGAATCTAAAGAGCCCCTTTTTCCTTCTTTATTTTATTTTTGCCTTTATATTTTCTTGCTATTCAATATGGTTGTAATAGTGTAGGATTTATTTTCATTTTTATTACTTTTGTACAAATTGCTAGTAAGATAGGGTATGTATGGCAAGATAAAAACAACAAGTAGGCAACCCCTAATCAAAGACTAAATGCATTCAAATCAAACACACTATTTACATATGCACCCTTAGGGTAATCTCACTTTTTGCCTCGGAAAAATAGTCATGTCCCTCGAATATGGGCGTTTTAGCAAAGACCCTCGATAAAAGATCGTAGTCCCTCGATGACCCTCAATGTTGCCTTCGGTAAACGATCTAGTCCCTAAATGACATTGCTAAAACGTCCCATAGGTTGCCTTTTATGACTATACAAATGTCCCACGCCCGTCCCTTCACATCTAATGATGGGGCTTCTTACCAAATCAATGGTAAGATAGCAACATCAAAGGAGGAGGAAAAGAACATTATGACCTTTTGAGTAGGTAGGATGCTCCTAGTTGCTCGCTTGCTCACAACAAAAACATTTTATACACCCACACTTTCATTTTGAAACATTTTCCAAAGTTAAAACACTTTGTACACGTTCTTATAGAGACGAGAACCATTACAAAGACACTTTTCAAAATCACTTTCAAAAATACATTCCACAAACACTTCTTTGAACTATTTTCAAAACAACACTTTGTACGCGTTCTTATAGAAACGAGAGCCATAACAAAGACGTTTTTTTCAAAATACTTTCAAAACCACACCACAAGCACCTTTCAAACAAAAGCAAGTGATCTAGCAAGAAACTAAGAGCCCGTAGATAACTACGGATGAAAAGGGTGCTAATACATTCCCTTTTCATAACCTACCCCCCGAACTCAAGAAAATAATCTCGAAAGGTCTTTCCTGTTCTTTTTAGCCTTTCCTTATTGGATAAAAGAAAAGTCGGTGGCGAATCTTGCTATCTGCAAAAATTGCAATCAAACGCAAAACACCTAAGTTAGTTCCCTCACCGTATTACAGAACTGGCGACTCTGCTGGGGATTATACTTAAAAGTGGGGTTACCTTAGGGCTAGATCACCTTTACTTGCTTTTCATTATTTGATTTGTTTGCTTTATATTATGGTTTCTTGTTTGGGTTTGTTTTGATCCTCTACCCGGATTTGGGGCACCTTTTTAGGTAAGTAGCAATAAGTTTTGGAAACTGTGCAGGGTATACCGACATGGTCTAAGCAATAACTACGTTTTAGTGTGACACATTTGTTGGTATCGGTAGCCCTTGAGTAGTCAAGGAGAATACGGGGCCGCTGTGTGGTGTCATGAAACACTAACTGACTTTATAACCTTTACTTGAACAACTTGGCCATTAGGAAATAGTGAGGTAGCCGGCTTTGGTGCATTCCGAAGTTGGTTGATACTAGATACTATGCTCATTGAAATCATACTTTCGGGATATTTAAGTCTCCAATAAAGAGGCTTGCGCTGAAACAATGTCCGATGAAGAAAGATCAGTGATATTGAGATCTCCTAGAACTCGATTACTATTACTAGGACATGTTGAGCCAACTAAACTTCAAGAGGGTACTTACCTATAAAATCTATGCAAGCCTAAACCTAAGGACTTGTCTGCTTTATGTGTATATGACTATTTGTACATAACAACTTACTTGTACATAACATCATGACATCATACCATAACATTTTCAATAACCATTTCAAGGACCTTAATGGCCTATGATGCAGGGTCACGTTGAACCAGACGTCTATCAAGGGGCAAGAGGATTTATTTTCCTATAACCAAACGCCTTCAAAGATCAAAGTACAACAACTTGAGTCAGGGGTTATGACCCACTTGACATGGTGAGCTTAAATTCTCGTGGAAAGACATCCACCAATATGAAGTTCTCCAATCAAAGCTGTAAGTAACTTCTAACATCTTCTTGTGTTTACCCCGTGAGATCCTTGAAAACATGCATCCACATATCATGCATCATATCATGACAGGCTTTCCCACACAGTTCTATCATCTGCTTACTATTTATTTCAGTAGAGATAGCTCTGGAACAAACTATCAAGGATGTTCAGACTCAAAATGCTCAACTTCAAGAAATGTTCTTGAACCTATTCAGGGGGCAAGAAAAGGTGAAAGCGCTCCTCACTAAGGGCATGATTATGGGGAATCCTGAGGACAACAAGGATGACCAGTTGGAACGGCTACAAACTGAGATAGCCATAATGAAAGTCTAGATGATGGGATAACTGGTGGGCCAGATGGTTCTTATCCAAAACTTAGCTTATGGACAAGAGGAGCTAAGGACCCCCGTCAACAAACTTCATCAAGACAGTTGCAACCGTATGAAACAAACCGTCGAGATTGGGGATCAAGTCATCATTCAGCCTCCCATGAGGTAAGGAGCCAGTTTGGGGGAAAGTAGACCTTTCCAATTTATCGCCACGTCACGGGCCTAACAACAACCTCGCCAACATCAACAGGGGAATCAGCGCAAAGAGGTCGCAGTTAAGAGACAATTTACCAGGATCAGCATGTCGCTAGCTCAGATGCTACAACACATGTTGAAATCAGAGCTAATTACATTAAAGGCTCCTCCCCGGAATCCTAACACTGTTTCTCCTAGTTATTATCCCAATGAGATATGTGCATACTATTCTGACAGTCTGGGGCACGATACTGATAGTTGTTGGACGTTGAAAAACAAGATTCAAGACCTGATCGATGAAGGAGCAATGGAATTCTCACAAAACGGTCAAAAGCTTTTCTATCACCCCTCAAGGGCATCCGTATGAAGTGACGATCTGGGCGAGGAAATTTTCTGTTTATTCGAATTTTCAGTTGTGATTTATTTGTTTGCTTAAACATTTATCTTTATGTCAGACTTTGGTTACTCTAATTAATGCATTAAATATGTTTGTCTTGAATCAATCTATTCATTTTCATTATATTTAAACTATGATTTTTACTCCCTTTATGATATGCAACTCTTGTTTCAAAAAGTTGCAAGCCTTTAGAGGGAGGATGATGAAAACAATGCCATAATCTCATACAGTATGCTTTTGGACAGACCTTGCTAATGATGTATAGGCATTCTTTCAATTCCTAAACGCTGGAGTTATAAGAAGGATAATCCCTAGTCAACCCCTTTGAGCCTAAGAAGTAGGAGTTTTCTTTTTCTCACCAAATTGAAACCTTTAATCAAAACATGGGGCAGGGTAGTCCCTTAGTTAATTCAAACGCCCATTCAGTCGCAAGCTTTCACTTTGTATACAATGAATGACATCAAAAACATTACTCTAGAATCAAAAGACAATGATGGTTCCCTACCAAATAGGCAGTCACTATCTCTTAAAAGAAAAAGCTCACTAAGTCAAAACCTACGAAGGAGACTTAAGAAAAACTGGGACATCCCGCTGACTTTAATCTCAAAAAAAGAAGTCAGGCAAAAATCAAGGATAATAAATCAAAAGTGGTCACTATAAATCCTCGACAACATGAAAAGTGTTGCAAAAAATGTATTCCTTCCAACAAACTTAATTTGTCTAAACCATCACCAAAACATCATTTTAGATTCAATTGGAGTTCAAATGCACAATTAACTGAGTTTAGGACTGAAGAACATCACGAAGAACGGGTGGGTACAATTACACTTTGAGCCTTATCCTTTGTTTCTTAAACCGTGAACCTAAACCATGATACAACCTTTCAAAGTCCTAATTGAAGCATGGGTTAGTTCGAAAGCATATTGTTACAAAAGATGTCTTGACTCCTGTAAGGCTCACTCTAAATTTTGAGTTGAATTCACATTCTTACAAAAATTCTTTTATCTGCTAAAACACATTTTCAAAACTTCAGGACAAGCATAAACTTTGCATTATTTGAACATCGTTGTTTGCATATGGCTATTCGTTTGACAGTGGAGAAATTCACACGATGAATATCCAGTGGAAAAAATTCTCCCAAGAAACAAAATCACTTCAAATAGGATGACACTTCCGATGAAAAATCTCCTATAAGCAAGGGGGCATGACGTGTCACTGTCTAACTCGTCCGGGGCAGTCAAGTCGAGATTCCAAGAAATCTCTTAAGAAATGCTAAAAACCAGGGGCAGATCTGTATATGAGTCACTTGGGGCATTGAACATGATTTCCTGCAAAGGGTTACGGCCAAGCAAACATTTTCTGGCAGTACTACAACACCTACCACTAAGGGCTGTGACAAATCTCCCACAAAGTCCTTTTCATAGGATGGTATTCATAAAGTTGGATCCAGGCAATCCCTAACCAGAGCTTCAATCTCTGAAAACTTCTCCCCAACTGAGTTGATCTCAAGAATCCTCGAGGAGTTCTGCTAAAAGAAGACGCCTGTCCCGCAGATTAGAAACAAGGTTTATTTCCCCAACAAACTACAGATTCCCTAGCTTGAATTTGCCTTTCATATTATCACAAGTCAAGGGACTACAACACCTCTTCCCCAGTAGACTTTCCTACAATCCCCAGTGAGTTGTTACAAAACCTGGAAACTCAACCAGATAACAGTTAACTTCTTCGTCCCCAACAAGTTGTTAATTTACTTTCTCTTCCATCAAGAGATAGCTCCTCAGTAGATCAACGAACAACTAAAACTCCTAAACTCCTATCCCAGAGTAGGAATCAACACTCTCCACCGAGTTTTTTTTCTCGAGAAAAATTAACATTCCCCAGCGAGATTTCTCCTCAAACAACAAAACAGGAATCCCCAGCGGAAACATTCTAAAAACAAGGTCTGGAAAGGCATGCATACTCTTTATCCCCAACGGCCGTCCGGGATTCAACTTCCCAAAACTCCCCAGCACTTGTCAAGGATTTATTTTCCAAGACAAAAATACATTCCAACAACATTTCGCATTTCATGCATCATATTACATACATGACAAATGCATACGATATAATCTCATTTATTTTGAGAACATCATTACGTCATGCATTTCATACATCATGGCATTGCATACAACTAACTCTTTACCTTTTTAGGAAAGATTAATCAACAGAGAATTATCACCAACAAATTTTCGACAAGACAGAACAACTATATGTGAACTAATCGATTATAGATTAATTCCCAAAACAAGACGGGGTAAATATCTATATGACAAACACTTTTTATTTAAGAGTTTTGCTGGTTCAGATAAATCGTTCCAATGGTTTATTCTGATTCCTTTTTGGTAGACACTTCCTCTGGTTCAGATAAATCATTCCAAAGATTTATTCTGATTCTTTTCCAGACCTCTGTTGGTTCAGTTTAAATCTCTCAATGGTTTATCCTGATTCTTTCCCGCGGACATTTTCTCTGGTTCAGATAAATCGCTCCAAGATTTATTCTGATTCTTTCCAGTTAAAGAATATTCAAGATCTCTGCTGGTTCAGTTTAAATCTCTCAATGGTTTATCCTGATTCTTTCCCATAGACATTTTCTCTGGTTCAGATAAATCACTCCAAGATTTATTCTGATTCTTTCCAGTTAAAGAATATTCAAGACCTCTGCTGATTCAGTTTAAATCTCTCAATGGTTTATCCTGATTCCTTTCTGGTAGAAATTTTCTATGGTTCAGATAGATCGCCCCAAGATTTATTCCGATTCATTCCAGTTAAAGAATATTCAAGACCTCTGTTGGTTCAGTTTAAATCTCTCAATGGTTTATCTTGATTCCTTTCCGATAGACATTTTCTCTGGTTCAGATAGATCGCCCCAAGATTTATTCTGATGGGTTCCAGTTAAAGAATATTCAAGACCTCTGCTGGTTCAGTTTAAATCTCTCAATGGTTTATCTTAATTCCTTTCCGATAGACAGTTTCTCTGGTTCAGATAGATCGTTCCAAGATTTATTTTGATTCGTTCCAGTTAAATAATATCCAAGACCTCTGCTGGTTCAATTTAAATCTCCCAATGGTTTATCTTGATTCCTTTCCGGTAGACATTTTCTCTAGTTCAGATAGATCGCCCCAAGATTTATTCTAATTCTTTCTAGTTAAAGAATATTCAAGACCTCTGCTGATTCAGTTTAAATCTCTCAATGGTTTATCCTGATTCCTTTCTGGTAGACATTGTCTCTGGTTTAGATAGATCTCCCCAAGATTTATTATGATTCTTTCTAGTTAAAGAATATTCAAGACCTCTGTTGGTTCAGTTTAAATCTCTCAATGGTTTATCCTGATTCCTTTCCGATAGACATTTTCTCTGGTTCAAATAGATCGCCCCAAGATTTATTCGGATTCTTTCCAGTTAAAGAATATTTTAGACCTCTGTTGGTTCAGTTTAAATCTCTCGATGGTTTATCCTGATTCCTTTCCGGTAGACATTTTCTCTGGTTCAGATAGATCACCCCAAGATTTATTCTGATTCGTTCCAGTTAAAGAATATCCAAGACCTCTGATGGTTCAGTTTAAACCTCTCGATGGTTTATCTTGATTCCTTTCTGATAAACATTTTCTCTGGTTCAGATAGATTGCCCCAAGATTTATTCTGATTCTTTCCAGTTAAAGAATATTCAAGACCTCTGCTTGTTCAATTTAAATCTCTCAATGGTTTATCCTGATTCCTTTCTGGTAGACATTTTCTATGGTTCAGATAGATCGCCCCAAGATTTATTCTGATTCTTTCCGGTTAAATAATATTCAAGACCTCTGCTGATTCAGTTTAAATCTCTCAATGGTTTATCCTGATTCCTTTCTGGTAGACATTTTCTATGGTTCAGATAGATCGCCCCAAGATTTATTCTGATTCATTTCAGTTAAAGAATATTCAAGACCTCTGTTGGTTCAATTTAAATCTCTCAATGGTTTATCTTGATTCCTTTCCGGTAGACATTTTCTATGGTTCCGATAGATCGCCCCAAGATTTATTCTGATGGGTTCCAGTTAAAGAATATTCAAGACCTCTGCTGGTTCAGTTTAAATCTCTTAATGGTTTATCTTGATTCCTTTCTAGTAGACATTTTCTCTGGTTCAAATGGATCACCCCAAGATTTATTCTGATTTGTTCCAGTTAAAGAATATTCAAGACCTCTGCTGGTTTAGTTTAAATCTCTCAATGGTTTATCTTGATTCCTTTCTGGTAGACATTTTCTCTAGTTCAGATAGATCGCTCCAATATTTATTCTGTTTCGTTAAAGAATATTCAAGACCTCTGCTGGTTTAGTTTAAATCTCTCAATTTTTTATCCTGATTCATTCCCGTAGACATTTTCTCCGGTTCAGATAAATTGCTCCAAGATTTATTCTGATTCTTTTCCAGTTAAAGATTATTCAAAGCCTCTGCTGGTTCAGTTTAAACCGATTAATGGTTTATCCTGATTCCGTCCCGGTAGGCACTTCTTCTGGTTCAGTCTAAATCAATCAAAGATTTATTCTGATTCTTTTCCAATTGAAGTCAAGTTTAGACTTAGTCTAATTTCTGTCAACAATCACCTTTGGATGGCATCTATAAGCCCATCTCCTACAACTCTCTATCATCTTACCAAATGGCATCTTTAAGCCCATTCCCTACATAATCAACCACCACATCATCAAGTGCAAATTTCCGGGCACTCTAGTGCTCAATCATCTTCCACCTTCAAGTCACGAATGACAGATTCGCCAATCTAAATCTTCATATTTAAGAAGATTGAACAGAGGTAGCTGTTGTACCCCAAAATTTGCCTTCTCATTTTTCAAGGCATTTCTCACAAGGATTCTCAAGGTTTAAGCTTGCACAAGTACAATTGGATTTTCCAGTACCAAGTTGAAAAGGAAACTGTCAAAAAGGAGGAAAACAGATAAAAATAATCTTTTTGACAAAATTGGAGAAAAATAAATATTTTCGATTTAGCTCCTTCGATTGTCCTTTTGGCCTCTTTCAATGCAAGTTTGGCTTGCATCCTTCGACTGGGCGTTTGCCTCTGGCACACTGGTTTGGATTCACAAGGCAGGAGCTTCTTGCACGCCACCTTTGATTGCACGTTTGGCCTCACAAGGTTCACAATGCAATGGCTTCCTATGTGCCTGCTTCGATTGGATGTTTGATGCGTGCATGCTTGTGTTGACTGGACAAATATTCCCCCATACTTGCTGTGATTCACAAGTTGATGACTAGCTGCGTATAAGCCTTCGTTTGAGCCATAACTTCTTTCTTGCATGCAAAGAGTTTCCCCCATAAGGCACAAAGCCTCTTGCAGCCTCGTTCAATTCCAAGGTAAAAAGCCTCCTTTTGGCATCCTTTGATTGCTCAAATTTGCTTCCTGCACGCTTTCTTTGTTTGGGCGCGTGACTTTCTTCAATATAAGCGTGGGTTTACATTCTTCATTTGGGCTTGTGGTTTCCTTCAAATGCAAGTTCGTTTGGCCATATGGACCTTTGGCAGGCAAGCTTTCATTCGAGCAAAGGCCTCTTACATGTTTTGTTTGAAGTCATAAAGCAAAGGCCTCCTGCAATCCCACTTCGACTCAGAAGCCTTTGGTTTTACATGTTGGACAAACTCCCAAGGCAGAATTTCTCCTTTATGATAGTGCCCCACAACAAAGACCTCCTGCATGCACCCTTTTGTTTGGTCTTGTAACCTCTGGCGGGCAAGCGTTCGACTGGACCAAAACCACCTTCACACAAGGCTTCGATTGGAACTTTGATTCCCTTTGAATCAGGATCTTTCGAACCCATCCCTGGACCCTTTGAAGCAAGTTTGAGCAAATCTCATAGCCTTATCCTACTTGTTAGGCCATGTTGCTTCCAAATCTTTATATGATCAGAGGCTTATATAAAGGTTTGAAGCTCTGTATACTGGATAATATCATTCTTGGTTAAAATAACAAAAGGCTACGTTCCCTTTTTTCATAAAGAGTACTTTTATCACAAAATCAGCTTCCCACCCGATTCATGTCTGAACGAAAAGCAGTGCCAAAGGCATATGTCAAATCTCCTACCAGCAGGCCCCCACTTGTACTAGAAACAGGGGATCAACGAAAAGGGACAAGACTTGTTTCATTTTTAACCAAACCATGGTTTATTATCATATATACATGGTTACTTCAAACGCCTTCAACCTTTTCTCTATAAATAGAGAAGAATTTGCAAACATCTGGAGGACTTTTTTTGGCTAAGTGGAACGAATCTTCAAAATTCTCAAACACTCTCAAAAATCATCAAACTCTCAAACACTCATAAAACACAAACCCATAATCTAAACACTTTCCACCTTCGAATCTGAAACATCCATATACCTTGTTACCCTTCGAATCCAGTAGGAAGAATCTCACACTTATTCTTTTTTTGGGATCCAGTATCAAATGCATAACCCCTGTTTCCTCCCTTCGAATCCATAAGTACTAAAGGCAACCACTTAAAGGCCCAACACATGTCCCAGCCTCAAGCAAGGTAAGTCACTCATAACCTTGGACCTTTCCTTTCTAGCATAACATGTGAATAAACTTCCTTTTTGTTTCAACATGTACATAGTATTTGTTTCCTTTTCGTTTCCACCCTTTTAGTTTGTTTTTATTGTCACTCCTTTTGGGTTTTGTTCCTTGGTTTGTTATAAATGTTTTAAGAACTAACCTGGCCCTAAGGTAATGCTAGCATGGCCTTAGGCCATGTTTCTATTTAATATCTCAAACGAAAGAAACAGGAGACAAGAGTATGGAACGAAACCTCAGGCTTCCTCATTGACTCCAGGCCCAATCAAAGGATGCAACAAAGGACTTGAGTTGAAGAGGAAACTCCATGCTGAACGAAAGAGGCAACCAAAAAGGTCACCATGCTGACTCCCAGGCCCCAGTCGAAAGGCACACCATGTTGACTCTCAGGCCCCAGTCGAAAGAGGCAGAAAGGAAGATTGCATCTTGCACTGATTCCAGGCCCAATCGAAAGACACACCCACGCTGATTCCAACCCCTAGTTGAAGGAGGCAAAAAGGCAGAATCAAAAGGCTACATCTCATGCCTCAGGTTAAGCCCAAATCAAAGGGCATGACTTCACTGACTCCAGGCCCCAAATCGAAAAGAGCCAGAGAAGCAGAATCGAAGAGTTCTTCTGCCTGAATTGAAATAGCCCCTTTTTACTTCTTTATTTTATTTTTTCCTTTATATTTTCTTGCTATTCAATATGGTTGTAATAGTGTAGGATTTATTTGCATTTTTATTACTTTTGTACAAATTGCTAGTAAGATAGGGTATGTATGGCAAGATAAAAACAACAAGTATACAACCCCTAATCAAAGACTAAATGCATGCAAATCAAACATACTATTCACACATGCACCCATAGGGTAATCTCACTTGTTGCCTCGGAAAAATATTCAAGTCCCTCGAATATAGGCGTTTTAGCAAAGACCCTCGATAAAAGATCGTAGTCCCTCGATGACCATCAATGCTGCCTTTGGTAAATGATCTAGTCCCTAAATGACATTGCTAAAACGTCCCATAGGTTTCCTTCTATGACTATACAAACGTCCCACGCCCGTCCCTTCACATCTAATGATGGGGCTTCTTACCAAATCAATGGTAAGATAGAAAAATCTAAAGGGGGAGGAAAAGAATATTAAGACCTTTTGAGTAGGTACGATGCTCCTAGTTGCCCGCTTGCTCACAACAAAAACATTTTATACACCCGCACTTTCATTTTGAAACATTTTCAAAAGTTAAAACACTTTGTACGTGTTCTTATAGAGACGAGAACCATTACAAAGAGACTTTTCAAATTCACTTTCAAAAACACATTCCACAAACACTTCTTTAAACTATTTTCAAAACAAAACTTTGTACGCGTTCTTATAGAAACGAGAGCCATTACAAAGACATTTTTTTTTCAAAATACTTTCAAAACCACACCACAAACACCTTTCAAACAAAAGTAAGTGATCTAGCAAGCAACTAATAACCTGTAGGTAACTACGGATGAAAATGGTGCTAATACCTTCCCTTTTCTTAACCTACCCCCCGAACTCAAGAAAATAATCTCGAAAGGTCTTTCCTGTTCTTTTCAACCTTTCTTTATTGGATAAAAGAAAATTTGGTGGCGACTCTTGCTATCCGCAACAATTGCGATCAAAAGCAAAACACCCAAGTCAATTCTCCCACCATATTACACTACCCATCCTCGTGCTCGAAATGAGATTTGGATTTCCCTAATCGAGTTGTGGTAGATGAAGCCTTACTGTTGTACCCCAAAATTTTCCCTCTCATTTTACTAAATACATACCCCTAGAGATCCTCAATTTTCTCAAGGTTGCCCAAGAATGGACCAAACAAACTCTCTCCTAAGGCAGTGTACCTCAAATTAGGGTTTCCATTATCATCAAGATGGGTGAACCACAAAGGCCTCATATGATCTCCATTGTCTTAATATGTTATCAAGACCCTACATGTCAAGTTTCATGCCTAGGACAAGAGGTTTGCTCAATCAACTGCTCAGATGCATGAGAATCAACTGTATTAGGTCAAAAGTCAACTGTGACCCATATACAGTCAAACTATAAGATTTTTGGTCAACATTAACATTTTGAAGTTAATTTCATTATTTGATCAAGGGTTGATGATGATTCCTCAAGGAATGCTCCAAATTCATCAAAACCCAAAAGTTGCTAAATTAGGGTTTCTCAATAAAAGTCAACCCAACTTTGACCAAGCATAACTTCCACATGCTTTATCAAAAATCTTCCATCCAAATCTCATTTTGAAGAGGATTTAATTCCCTACAATTCATATTCATCTCACAAGTTCAAAATATGTACTCACAAAAAGATATGAATTTCTACATTATGGGTCCTTTTGAAAAGTCAACAAAAACACCTTTTGGGTCAAAGATTCTTATAAGAATATGGAAGACTCAATTTACATGAGACCAAAAGGGTTGCTTAGGGGACATCCTAATATTTCTAAAAAGTCCAAGAAAACCTCTCTAGGGTTAAAATTGGAAGAGATATGCCTTGTCAAAGTTGACCTTTTTTGCAAAATTGCCAAAAGTGAAATATGCTAAAAAAATGCATTTTTTGATAAATGGGCCTAACTTTTTATGCTTGCACCTCACTTATAATGTGGTCCACAACTCAAATGTTCACCCACACATTATTTGCTTCATTTTTCAATTTATTTTTATTTTTTATTAATTAAAAATTGAATTAAATCAAATAATTGATGAATAATAGCAAAGATATGATTTGATTTGGTTTTTGGACAGGTTGGCAATCAAAATATGCTGAATTATCAAGGCCAAATGAATCAAGCATAATTGGTACAAGAAAGGGAAGATTTGGCTCAAAATAGCAAGTTTGCATATGGCTAAAGAATCAAATCAAATCTAATCAAACTTCAAGATTCAATCCAAGTTTGTAACCCTAATTTATCCCTAGGTATATATTGGACAAGAACAAAGAAAAAATGAGGGTTAGCAGGCGTGAACAAGAAGAACAAAACTTCAAAATTTGACAAAAAAGTTGTGACTCGGTTTCAAGCTTGGAGGCCAATTCAAGCCATTCTAGCATTGCCAAACGATTCCTGGACCTTCCCTGAAGCTAACCCAATCGGTTGCACGCCTCCACACGTCCAGAATCGCCCTCTAGACCTCACGCGATTTTCATTCTTTTTCAGATTTCATTGCTATGTGTTGTACCCCAAAATTTGCCCTCCCATATTCTTCAAGAAATTGCCAAGTCATGCTTCAAAATTCCCCAAGGGTTGCACAGTTCAAGGGCCTCCTAAACAGTCAAAATTAGGGTTTTGGTTCTGATCAAGAAAATGAAGTTTCCAAGGGTCCAATCAAGCCCCACATGCCAATAAATATGGTCAAGCATCCTCATACAAAGTTTCAAGACTTTCAGCACAAAATTGCACAATCAAAACCCTAATTGCACTACAGTCAACTGTAGGGGCAAAATGGTCATTTGACAGTCAAAAGTCCAAATTTTTGGTCAACATCTCATTGTGAAGCCACAAACATCATTTGATCAATGCTTGATCATGATTCTCAAAGCTAGGCTCAAAAATCATCAAGATGCAAAAGTTTCCTTATTTGGACAGCTGAAAAAGTCAACTGTAAATTGACCAGGGCATAACTTCCACATGGATTATCAGAAAAATTCCATCCAAAGCTCATTTTGAAGATAAAGACATTTCCTACAACTCATCTTCATACTTCAAGTCCAAGAAATTCTCTCACAAAAAGTTATCAATTTCAACATTATAGGTCATTTTCAAAAGTCAACAAAAAGGGACTTTAAGTCAAAGGCCATAACTTGAGATTAGTAAATCAAAATGACATGGGACAAAAGACATTGGTTATAGGACTCAAAGACCTTTCCAAAATGTCCAAGAACATGAGCAAAGCTTAAAAATTGAGCAAGTTATGCCTTGTGGAAGTTGGGAAATTTTTGGATATTTTGAAAAGTCAACATTGCTTCAAATGCCTCCAAATTGCTAATGGGCCTCTTTTTCTTCCACAATTCATTATCCAAAGCATGTGCACGACCACTTGGCCCAAAGGGAAGTTTTTCTTCATTTTTTATTTATTTATTTGGATTTTTATTATTAATAATTCATTTAAATTAATTAAATACATGGAAAATACTAAACCTAATTTATCAAATCTTTTTGTACATATAATAGGTTCAAAAATTCGTGCATGATCAATTAGGGAAGAATTAGGATGATTGGATATGATTGAGAGCAAATTTGCATGAAAAGATTTGAAAATATTTTGCCATAAAAATCAAATATCCATACATCAATTCTTTGATTCCTTGGACAAGAAACAACCCTAAATCATTCATACATATACAAACAAGCAAGACCTAATGCAAAAAAACCTAAAAGCTGCGCAGAAAACACCACAAAAAAACTTGAAATTTATCAAGAAAAGTCAAATCTGAAAACCTAGTTCTAGGACGATTCAGGGCCAAAGAGTTGTTCCATTAGCTTCCTTGAGGATCATAGAACGTGTTCCAATCATTCCCTAAGTCCCATACTCAAGAAAACACGAAATCACCATTGAAGTTGGTAAGGAAAATTCCAAAATCGTTTTCCATCATTCATGCATTTTTAACATGTTTCATTGTTGTTTTTGTGTTTAGAATGATGTTTGCAAGCTAACTGCATAATTTGATTGGAGTTTCATGCCAAAACGAAGAAACCACCATTGTCATATTTTAGGGTTTCAGGATTGGAAATTTAGGGCTTTTCACTCAAGGAACAATTGGGGCATGATAATGGCACCATCAGGTTCAGGAGCTTCACGACAATCACATCCATATGTCGCGCCTAATTTCTAATGAGAGGATTCCTATTCGCTATTTTCCAGAAACGTGCCTAAGGGAATGGTTCAAAAACCGTTGCCTATGTTTTGTTATATTTTCAGGAAAAATAAGCCAAGGAAGAAGAAGGATGCGTGGCCATCAGTAATTGGCTGGTTCAAAAACGCGCGCTAAAAATCCACTAGCGTGTTGTTTTATTTTATATTGATTGTTGGTTATTTAATTTACAAAGAAACAAAGTAGCTCCACTGGCAGGCATAAGCGCTGGTAACGTTCAGGACCTGGGTTCGAGCCCCAGGTCCTCACTCTTTCCATGTTATTTTTCAATAAATGCTTCTATGCAGTTTCAACGTAGTGGACCACCGTACGCCTTCGAAATCAAACGTCCACGCGTCCTACTGGATTCAATCAAAGGCCACGATCTGAGGAACAGGATAAGCTGCAGTCAAAGGTGTCACATGCTATCCACGAAAGTCAATCAGGCCAGGATAGATGGGCCTAAATTGCTAAAGTCTAACCTCCATATTAGGGGACAACACCCCCCTAGGTTTGCCAATTTTTTTTTACTTTCTTTGTTTTTTTCATTATTTTTACTTTCTTTTAATTATTGTTTTATTAATTAATATTTTCAAATAATATAAAAAACACATAAAAAAATCAGAAAAGAGAAAAAATTAATAAATATTTTTATTTTAGTATGTTTTTTTTAAATAAATTGCATTAATTCATTTAGTTTTAATTTAGGGTTTAATTATAATATTTTCATAATAAAATCTAAAATTGGTAGAATTAGGGTTTAATTAATTTTCTATCCTTTTTATTTTCTTTCATAATAATTAAATATTTACTATTATTTATTTTTGTAATTAAATTGCATGTAAAATAATTAGGGTTAATTTTAGATTAAACTTTAATGTGTTTTCATAATAAAATAAAAATTGTAGAATTAGGTTTAATTGCATTTAATTCTTTTTCCCATTAAAATCATAAAATACCAAAAAATACCAAAAACAATTTTTTTTTAATTAATTAATTTCATCATTTAATTTAATTTGGCAAAAAGGGTCCAACGCCCTCGTTTTAATTCTTATTTAATTCGCGTGTTTATTTCTTTCTCGTGTAATATTTATGTACCTCTCCCAAGGCCTTGTAAATTAATTTTTCGCACTTTACTTTTCTTTAATTCTTTATTTTCCTGTCAAATCGGGTTCTGGAAATTTTGGCGATGTGGACCCGCGCCTTTTGTAATAGCTTTAGAATTTTACTTCCCGCAGTTTTTAACTATTAATAATGACATGCAAGAATGAATGATAAAATAAAAACAAACGCATAGATCACTTTGACAAAAGACAAAAATAAATGAAAACGACACACAAATCACACACCACCCCTAGGGTACGCCTCACTGTTGCCTTGCCTCGAAAGATGATCGTCGAGTAGAGGATGTCTTAGTAAGTCCTCATGATCCGGGAACCTGGCATGAGGGTAGCTTCTAAGGTATCTTCCCATTGCTCTGGTGATCACCATGTCCCGAACCTTCAAATTGACCCGAACACCTCCAATAGTGGTGCTACCTACCTCTCAATGGTGGGATGGCATTACTTTAAAGGACATTTACACAGACGAATTCCTTAGGGTAGGTAGACAGCTCTAGATACTTGCTCTAATTTCAAAACAAAAATCAAAAAATACTTTTCACACCGACACCTTTTCAAAAAGCTTTCGAAAGCAATTTTTCAAACACTCTTGAGGACCGATACAAGAGTCGAACTGGAATTTTCAAAGAAACTTTTTTAAAACCCACAATTGAAAAGCAAACAAACATTTTTGAAAACACAAATGAGCAAGTATCTAAGAGCCCATGGATAACCATGGATAGAAAGGGTGCTAACACCTTCCCTTTCTATAATCTACCTCCCGAACCGAGAGCAATCTCTATAAGGAATTTTTCGGTGCTTTTGTCCTTTCCATTTGGAGAAAATAAAATACGGTGGCGACTCTTGCTTCCGCGACATTTCGCGAACCAGCGTTAAACAGTCAGTTCCAGATCCACCGATCACAGAACTGGCGACTCTGCTGGGGACTATCTTAAAGTGAGGTGTACCTTAGGACTAAGATCACTGTGTTTTCAATTGCTTTCTTTGCTTGCTTTAAATTGTGGGACTGTCTTGGGAGTTCTATAGACCCTAACCCGGGTCTGGGGATACCTTCTTAGAAAGTAGCAACAAGGTTGTGAGGGAACTGTGCGGGGTATACCGACATGGTTGAAACAGTCTGCTACATTGATGTGGCACTTTGCTGTGTACCGGTAACCCTTGAGTTCAGTCAAGGAGAGTACGGGGCCTCCGCGTGGTGTCGTGAAGCATCAACAGACCTTAGGAACCTTAATTGAACTATCTTGGCCTCTTTAGGGTAGTGAGATAACTGACTTTGGTGCAGTCCGAGGTTGGTTGATACTCGATACTACACTCAATTAAGGGTTGCTTTCCTGGAATATTTCGGTCGCCAGTTCAGTGGCTAAATCGAAACGATGAACAATGAAAGCAATTCCATGATATTGGGACCCTTAGAACCCGGTTACTTCTGATAGGACAGGTTGAGCCCACCAACTTCAAGAGGGTAATACTCAGACCCCATACTGGCCTAAACTCTAAGGGCTGTGGTGTGACTTGTATGCTGTCGTACTTGACTACTTGCATGCTTGTTATCTAACACTTGAGTTTCTTGCAGGTTTTGTTTACAGTCCTTAATCTGGACTCATAACAGGGTTACTTATATCACCCCACGCATAACATGACATCATACCATCATACCATTGCATACATCCTGCATAAGGACTAACCCATTTCAAGGATCTCAAGGGTCTGTGATGCAAGTCATGATGAATCAAAATGCCTAGCAAGGGGCAAAGGGGATTTATTTTCCTCTAGCCAAGGTTGTCAGGGGCTATGACCCACTGGATATGGTGAGCCTTTGACCCTTGAAGAAGGACTCTCAACAACATGAAGTTCCTCCAATCAAGCTACCGGACCCAAATTCTAACAAATTTTCTTGTTTACCCCTGCGAGGTCCTTGAAATCATTGCATGCATATCATACATATCATTGTGTAACAGGTACCCATTCTCTGCAGGTTGCTTACCTTCTTCGCTGTTTATTTCAGCAGTCTCGTCATGAATCCTGAATCCTCAACCGAGCACACTATCAAGGCCCTCCAGGCTCAGAACGCCCAGTTCCAAGAGCTGATCATGAATTTGACCCAGGGGCAACAAGATCTGAAGACCCTGCTCTTGAAAAAGAAGAAGAAGAGGACTGTTTTGTTCAGCCCTAGACGCAGATCTGGGAACACACTGCAGGATGAAGCTGAGAGGACAACTCCATCTGTGGGGAAAGGCAGTCATCAAGAGGAAAGGGTTCCCAGTCCAGTGGTCTCCGACAACGAGACTGATTACAATGATGAGCAGTACCCTCCGGCTGAGGACAGGTATAAACAGTTGGAAGACCGGCTAAGTGCCATGGAGATACAAAAAGTGCCTGGTCTGGACTTCGAGGATCTAGGTCTGTCTTCTGGGGTAGTGATCCCGCACAAATTCAAGACACCTGCCTTTGCAAAGTACGACGGGGCATCCTGTCCAAAGCTGCATCTCAGGTCATACATGAGGAGGATCCAGCCCTACACGGCCGACAGGAACTTATGGATCCACTTTTTCCAGGAGAGTCTTTCAGGGACTCAGCTTGACTGGTTCTATCAACTGAATGGAGCCAACATCCGCAGCTGGGAGGACTTGGCCACTGCTTTCTACAAGCAGTACCAGTACAACGCCGACCTTGCTCCCACGCGCACTCAACTTCAAGGAATGTCTATGGGTGCAGGCGAAGGTTTCAAAGAATATGCTCAAAAGTGGAGGGACCTTGCTGGAAGGGTACAGCCACCTCTAACCGACCGCGAGCTCGTCGATATGTTCTTAGGGACCCTGTCCGGTCCATTCTTCAACCACCTGATTGGGAATTCTGCTGCTGGATTTACAAATGTAGTCTTGACCGGGGAAAGAATAGAAGCTGGCATCAAGTCAGGGAAAATACATAATGATGATTCCTCGAACACTGAGAAGAAACCATCCAAGAGAGAATCTAGTGCGGTCAATGCAGTAGCTATTGTAAAGCCGGCCGGTGCTCCTCAGCGTCACCGTCAACAAAGGGAAGAAAGACCTAAGAGGCAATTTACTCCCCTCGGCATGACCTTGTCACAGATATTGCCACACCTGCTGGAAACCAAGTTGGTAACTCTCATGGATCCCCCGAAGAATCCTAACAGGACACCTTCAAGGTACAATCCCAATGCTCGCTGCGCCTATCATTCCGACAGCCCGGGGCATGCTACAGATGACTGTTGGACTTTGAGAAATAGGGTTCAAGATCTGATTGACGCAAAGGAAGTCCAGCTCGACTCTCCAGAGGCTCCCAACGTGATCACTGCTTCCATGCCAAAACATGGCTAGGATAGAAAGCACTTTTTTTGTTCATTTGAATTCAAGCTGTAATTTTCTTTTGATTGTTCAAACATTTACTCATGTTAAACATTGTTATTTCTTTAATGCATAGCATATGTCTGCTTTGAAACAATATGTTCGTATTCACTAAGTGCAAATTATTTTCATGTTTTTTCTGATGTCAACTCTTGATTAAGAAATTCTAAGCCTCTTGAGGGAGGATGACGAAAACGATACCACGATCTTTACAGTATACTTTTGAACAGACCCCGCTGATGAGGTACAGGCATTGTTTCAATCCCTAAACACTAGAGTTATAAGGATGATAATCCCTCGTCAACCCCTATGAGCCAAAGAAGTAGGAGTTTTTCTTTTCGAAATGTAAAACCCTTAATCATAACCCGGGGCAGGGTAGTCTCTCAGTTGATCCAAGTGCATAACGAATGGCACTAAAGAGGTCCTTACAAAATGAAAAACAGTGATGATTCCGAACAATCACAAAGATAGGCAGTCATTATAAAAAAAGAAAAAAGCCCATTAAGTCAAAATCCATGAAGGAGACTTACGAAACTGGGGCATCCCGCTGACTGTAATTCCAAAAAGGAAACAGTTCAGGCAAAAAAAGAAAGGGATAACAGAAATCAAGAAAGAGGTCTTACTAACCCTCAACAAAAAAAAGGAATGTCTGCCTATTCAAAATAAGTTATCAACATCCGAATCATCACCGGAAAATCAGAGCAAAGACTCAAACAAGGTCTAACGTATGATCAACTGAGTTTAGGTTTAGAGAACATCACGAAGAGCGGGTGGGTACAAATAATTTGAGCCTTTATCCTTTGTTTCTTAAACCGTGAACCAGGCCACGTTATAACCCTTAAAAGTCCTAGCTGAAGCATGGGTTAGTTCGAAAGCATACTGTGACGAATGGTATCCTGACTCCTTAAGGCTTACTATAAAGAAGGAGTTGACATCACGTTTTACAAACATTCATTTGTTTTATGGAAAAAGAATGCATTTTCAAAATCTTCAAGACAGACATAGGCTTTGCATTTTTAACATAACTTTGTTTGCATATGACTTTTTGTTTGAACAACATAGAAATTCGCACGACGAAGTCCTAATGAACAGAAGTACCTCCAATCAAGGGGCAGACATGATCATTGTCCATCACCTGGGGCAGTCCAGTCAAGATTCAAGGAATCTCTCAAGAGGCCAAACAGCCTGGGGCAAATCTCCGCCTGAGTCACTTGGGGCACTCCAGCAACGACTCTTGCCTGATCAAACACCTTATGGGGCATGACAAAACACTTCTAAACAGGGGCAACTCCCTACATTCTGAGAACATGGACATAGCCAAAAAATACTACGCAAAAACAAAGACCCGCTAGGTTGACATACCTAGGCAAAAATAAGGGCTTCCCGACGAACCAAAAGGGTTCGGGCAAAATGAAGGGATGAAATGAAAAATCTGTACACCCAACAAGTCGAAAACCTGAAAAGGCGGCTTGGGCAAAAATGGGTATCCCGGTGGACTGAAAACCCGAAAGGGCGGTCCAGGCAAAAGTTAGGGATCAAAGCGTACGACTATGTCCTGTCATCTTATCACCTGCCTACCAGAAGAAGGTTTGTCCATCAACAACTATCAGCACCTCACAGGTCTTCCTCTCATACCTCAGAAACAGGGGCAATAAAGAGTTGTCCAAGCGATCTAATTGTTCTGTCCTCCAAGGTATCAAGGTAGGTTCAGCTGAAGAACACAACCAGGTATCTTAATTCCCCAGAGAGTGAGCCAGCAAGCAGTATACTCTCCTCAAGCAAAGCAGTTATCAACCTTAAGGAAGTTGGGTGTCCTCCAGCATATCTCAACATTCCCCGGCAACATGTATATTCTTAACAAGCATCCCCGGCAATCTTGGTCTAAAGATTGTTCCCCGGCGGCATATCAAACATTCAAAGGAATCACTTCCCCCGCAGTTCAAAACTTCCCCAGGAGAGTCCAATCCAGTTTCCCCAGGAAAATTGGAATTTGTCTCCCCAAGCAGTAAGCTTATCCCCAGTAGATTCTGGAAGCTTATCCTCGCAGAACACGAACGCGTCGTCCGACTTTATTTAAAGAGTTATTTCCCTACCAGGATATAACTAGGTTACCCTCAGCCAAAAGCCACGGAAAGAGCGTCCTCGACGGAGCCTTCTTATCCCCAGCGAAGTCCATTAACACTTCCAATATAACGATGGTATCCCCAACAAGTCATTATCAACCACTCAGCAAAGTATCTCTTCCCACAGAGTAATTCCCCGCAGAGTAATCTCTTCGCCAAGTTTATTCCCCAACGGAGTTATCTTCTCCGACCGGTATTCTTGTAATCATCATCCCCAACGGAAACGAAGAATCTCACTCTTCAACATCAGCCCAGGATTTGACTTCCCGACATCCGTCAAGGATCTATTTTCCTAGACGCAGATACATTCATAAACATCACATTGTTATACATCATGATACATGCATATACGCATCATATCATACAATCTCATGTGTTGAAAAATATTATTGCTTGATCCATATCATGCATTGCATATGGCTGACCTTTACCTTTCAGGAAGGATACAGTTAAAAGATCAGCTATGTAGACGAATACAGTCAAAAGAGACCAAGCCAGTCAAAGAATACAAATCCAGTTAAATCAATGCCTAAAGATTTCTCTGATATAACCCGTTGTTATAGACACTCGTCGTTATAGACACTCGTCGTTATAGACACCCGTCGTTATAGACACTCGTCATTATAGACACTCGTCGTTATAGACATTCATCGTTATAGACACTCGTCGTTATAGACACCCGTCGTTATAGACACTCGTCGTTATAGACACTCGTCGTTATAGACACCCGTCGTTATAGACACTCGTCGTTATAGACACTCGTCGTTATAGACACTCGTCGTTATAGACACTCGTCGTTATAGACACTCGTCGTTATAGACACTCGTCGTTATAGACACTCATCGTTATAGACACTCGTCGTTATAGACACTCGTCGTTATAGACACTCGTCGTTATAGACACTCGTCGTTAAAGACCACTCGTCCATGAGGATAACCTGTCAGTAGAGACAACTCACCAACCTTACTAATTCCAGACCCGATTCCTGTATCTCGCCAGGGCACGTCTGAAGAATTCAAAGATCCGACTCCTGTAACCAGTCAGGACACATCTATACAAAGCATCTGAAAACCAGATCCTGCAACATGTCAGGTATTCATTTTTCTTTTGCAGGTACGCGAGTTCTCGCTAAGGAATCTCTTACGCGATCAACATCCAGATGGCATCTATAAGCCCATCATCCTATTCATCAATCTCTAAATGGCATCTATAAGCCCATTTCCATCACACTGCTACTATGTGAGCGCAAATTTCTGGGCACTCTAGTGTTCAATCATCTTCCACCTTCGGATTACGAAAGGCACGTCAGCCAATCTGCATCCTCAGGTCTAAGAAGATTGAACAGGGGAAACTGTTGTACCCCAAAATTTGCCCTCCCATATTCTTCAAGAAATTGCCAAGTCATGCTTCAAAATTCCCCAAGGGTTGCACAGTTCAAGGGCCTCCTAAACAGTCAAAATTAGGGTTTTGGTTCTGATCAAGAAAATGAAGTTTCCAAGGGTCCAATCAAGCCCCACATGCCAATAAATATGGTCAAGCATCCTCATACAAAGTTTCAAGACTTTCAGCACAAAATTGCACAGTCAAAACCCTAATTGCACTACAGTCAACTGTAGGGGCAAAATGGTCATTTGACAGTCAAAAGTCCAAATTTTTGGTCAACATCTCATTGTGAAGCCACAAACATCATTTGATCAATGCTTGATCATGATTATCAAAGCTAGGCTCAAAAATCATCAAGATGCAAAAGTTTCCTTATTTGGACAGCTGAAAAAGTCAACTGTAAATTGACCAGGGCATAACTTCCACATGGATTATCAGAAAAATTCCATCCAAAGCTCATTTTGAAGATAAAGACATTTCCTACAACTAATATTCATACTTCAAGTCCAAGAAATGCTCTCACAAAAAGTTATCAATTTCAACATTATAGGTCATTTTCAAAAGTCAACAAAAAGGGACTTTAAGTCAAAGGCCATAACTTGAGATTGGTAAATCAAAATGACATGGGACCAAAGACATTGGTTAGAGGACTCAAAGACCTTTTCAAAATGTCCAAGAACATGAGCAAAGCTTAAAAATTGAGCAAGTTATGCCTTGTGGAAGTTGGGAAATTTTTGGATATTTTGAAAAGTCAACATTGCTTCAAATGCCTCCAAATTGCTAATGGGCCTCTTTTTCTTCCACAATTCATTATCCAAAGCATGTGCACGACCACTTGGCCCAAAGGGAAGTTTTTCTTCATTTTTTATTTATTTATTTGGATTTTTATTATTAATAATTCATTTAAATTAATTAAATACATGGAAAATACTAAACCTAATTTATCAAATCTTTTTGTACATATAATAGGTTCAAAAATTCGTGCATGATCAATTAGGGAAGAATTAGGATGATTGGATATGATTGAGAGCAAATTTGCATGAAAAGATTTGAAAATATTTTGCCATAAAAATCAAATATCCATACATCAATTCTTTGATTCCTTGGACAAGAAACAACCCTAAATCATTCATACATATACAAACAAGCAAGACCTAATGCAAAAAAACCTAAAAGCTGCGCAGAAAACACCACAAAAAAACTTGAAATTTATCAAGAAAAGTCAAATCTGAAAACCTAGTTCTAGGACGATTCAGGGCCAAAGAGTTGTTCCATTAGCTTCCTTGAGGATCATAGAACGTGTTCCAATCATTCCCTAAGTCCCATACTCAAGAAAACACGAAATCACCATTGAAGTTGGTAAGGAAAATTCCAAAATCGTTTTCTATCATTCATGCATTTTTAACATGTTTCATTGTTGTTTTTGTGTTTAGAATGATGTTTGCAAGCTAACTGCATAATTTGATTGGAGTTTCATGCCAAAACGAAGAAACCACCATTGTCATATTTTAGGGTTTCAGGCTTGGAAATTTAGGGCTTTTCACTCAAGGAACAATTGGGGCATGATAATGGCACCATCAGGTTCAGGAGCTTCACGACAATCACATCCATATGTCGCGCCTAATTTCTAATGAGAGGATTCCTATTCGCTATTTTCCAGAAACGTGCCTAAGGGAATGGTTCAAAAACCGTTGCCTATGTTTTGTTATATTTTCAGGAAAAATAAGCCAAGGAAGAAGAAGGATGCGTGGCCATCAGTAATTGGCTGGTTCAAAAACGCGTGCTAAAAATCCACTAGCGTGTTGTTTTATTTTATATTGATTGTTGGTTATTTAATTTACAAAGAAACAAAGTAGCTCCACTGGCAGGCATAAGCGCTGGTAACGTTCAGGACCTGGGTTCGAGCCCCAGGTCCTCACTCTTTCCATGTTATTTTTCAATAAATGCTTCTATGCAGTTTCAACGTAGTGGACCACCGTACGCCTTCGAAATCAAACGTCCACGCGTCCTACTGGATTCAATCAAAGGCCACGATCTGAGGAACAGGATAAGCTGCAGTCAAAGGTGTCACATGCTATCCACGAAAGTCAATCAGGCCAGGATAGATGGGCCTAAATTGCTAAAGTCTAACCTCCATATTAGGGGACAACACCCCCTAGGTTTGCCAATTTTTTTTTACTTTCTTTGTTTTTTTCATTATTTTTACTTTCTTTTAATTATTGTTTTATTAATTAATATTTTCAAATAATATAAAAAACACATAAAAAAATCAGAAAAGAGAAAAAATTAATAAATATTTTTATTTTAGTATGTTTTTTTAAATAAATTGCATTAATTCATTTAGTTTTAATTTAGGGTTTAATTATAATATTTTCATAATAAAATCTAAAATTGGTAGAATTAGGGTTTAATTAATTTTCTATCCTTTTTATTTTCTTTCATAATAATTAAATATTTACTATTATTTATTTTTGTAATTAAATTGCATGTAAAATAATTAGGGTTAATTTTAGATTAAACTTTAATGTGTTTTCATAATAAAATAAAAATTGTAGAATTAGGTTTAATTGCATTTAATTCTTTTTCCCATTAAAATCATAAAATACCAAAAAATACCAAAAACAATTTTTTTTTAATTAATTAATTTCATCATTTAATTTAATTTTGCAAAAAGGGTCCAACGCCCTCGTTTTAATTCTTATTTAATTCGCGTGTTTATTTCTTTCTCGTGTAATATTTATGTACCTCTCCCAAGGCCTTGTAAATTAATTTTTCGCACTTTACTTTTCTTTAATTCTTTATTTTCCTGTCAAATCGGGTTCTGGAAATTTTGGCGATGTGGACCCGCGCCTTTTGTAATAGCTTTAGAATTTTACTTCCCGCAATTTTTAACTATTAATAATGACATGCAAGAATGAATGATAAAATAAAAACAAACGCATAGATCACTTTGACAAAAGACAAAAATAAATGAAAACGACACACAAATCACACACCACCCCTAGGGTACGCCTCACTGTTGCCTTGCCTCGAAAGGTGATCGTCGAGTAGAGGATGTCTTAGTAAGTCCTCATGATTCGGGAACCTGGCATGAGGGTAGCTTCTAAGGTATCTTCCCATTGCTCTGGTGATCACCATGTCCCGAACCTTCGAATTGACCCGAACACCTCCAATAGTGGTGCTACCTACCTCTCAATGGTGGGATGGCATTACTTTAAAGGACATTTACACAGACGAATTCCTTAGGGTAGGTAGACAGCTCTAGATACTTGCTCTAATTTCAAAACAAAAATCAAAAAATACTTTTCACACCGACACCTTTTCAAAAAGCTTTCGAAAGCAATTTTTCAAACACTCTTGAGGACCGATACAAGAGTCGAACTGGAATTTTCAAAGAAACTTTTTTAAAACCCACAATTGAAAAGCAAACAAACATTTTTGAAAACACAAATGAGCAAGTATCTAAGAGCCCATGGATAACCATGGATAGAAAGGGTGCTAACACCTTCCCTTTCTATAATCTACCTCCCAAACCGAGAGCAATCTCTATAAGGAATTTTTCTGTGCTTTTGTCCTTTCCATTTGGAGAAAATAAAAGACGGTGGCGACTCTTGCTTCCGCGACATTTCGCGAACCAGCGTTAAACAGTCAGTTCCAGATCCACCGATCACACTATGATTCTTGCATCATGAATGTGTTTCAATGGTATATTTGTGTTTGTTGTCATGTTTGCATCATGTCTGGACCATTTAATTGAAGTTTTAACGATTGTATGAACATTTTCCATAGTTAGGATTTGCCTTATTGTTTTGGGGCTTTCAAATGCAGGAACAATTGTCCCTAATGAAGGATACCATTGTGATCAGAGGATCAAACCCAATCGATCCATGGTTCTGAACCTTATTTATATTGCTTGTATGTAATTTTTGAAAGTCACAGGGTTATAACCATGGACGCTTGTCTGTAGGTACAAGTTGCAGGCCTAACACGATGGAGGAGGAAGAAGATGATGATGTGTTCAACCATCATTGGGTCATTCAAATAAAACGTGCGTTTTTGTTTTAATTCAGTAATCCACGTTGCTTTCATATATTATATATCATTGTTATTATACTAACAAATGAAACATGGTAGCCCAGTGGTGAAGCGCGCATGGTATGAGTGAGAGGACCTAGGTTCGATCCCAGGTCCCAACAATTTTCTTCATTTCACTTTCTTGTAACAGATTTAGTGCATTGCCATCCTAGACGCCCACCATACTCCACCAATCTCCAGCCAGTGGATTCGTCACCCATTCAATCCAACGCATATGCATTGAGGGACCATGATGCACCCTCAAGTCAACGCTACAAGGAATCCAAGGCTGACTGGGCTTGGAGTATTTTGGGCCTTAGAAAACTCAGATTGGCACCCCCATAGAGTTGCTATTCAACACATGCCTGTTTTCTTTTCTTTATTTATTTCTTTTATTTTAATTATTTTGTTTAATTATTTTTCACCAAATTAATTACCTTTTTTTTTAATCCTAAAATCAATAAATCACAAAACACCAAAAAAGATTTTTTAATAAAATGTTTATTTTAATTTAATTAGAAATATAGGTTAATTTAATTTCTTTTTTTTCATAATTAAAAGCAATTAGAAATTAGGGTTTTAATTAATGTGCAATTACATTTCTTTTCTCAAATAAAAAACCAAAAAATACACAAAATCTTTTTGTACAAAATATTTTATTTTCTTGAAATTATTTAATTTAACTAGATTAGGTTAATTTCAACTTCTTTTTTTGTAATTAAAAATAATTGGAATTAGGGTTTTATTGTACATAATTTAATTAATTCTTTTCCCAAAAAATAACTTAAATATTTTCCTAGTCAGTTTTTAGGGTTTTCAATTTCTCCTCGCATTTAATTTGCCGCGGCATTTTAATTTGTTTTATTATTATTGTACCTATTTCGAGTTTGTAATAGTTTTAATTAGGGTTTTATTTACTGCTTTAATCCCCGATTCTTTGGTTATGTAATTAATCCCCATCCCCTGAAGCCTTGTAATAGCTAGGTTTATTTTTCGCATTTTTAATTCCTGCAAATATTTAACTGTCTAGATGTATGCTAATAGGATTGTATGACAATAATATCTGAAATTAAAACGGTAGATCACTTAATGTGCAAAGATTAAATAACTAAAACAAATCATATGCGCATATTTCACTCCTAGGGTTTACCTCACTTTGGTTGCCTTCGGTAAACAACCATTAAGCATAGGAGATTTTAATGGTTGCCCTCCAGTCTAAAAAGATCAAAATGTCCCATTCGAATGTTGCCTCAGAAATGTTGCTTCGGAAAGATATTAAGACTCTAGGGTTACTACTAAAGTTTTCTAACTGTTACTTTAGTGATTGTACTTGTCCCTTTCGAATGTCCCTTACAACTCCAACGATGGTGCTACCTATTACTTAATAATAGGATAGTGATATCTAAAGGAAAACGAACAATCTTTTTCGATTAGGTAGAATCTTAAGTACTTGCTCAATAAAAACTTTTCACACAAACACCTTTCAAAACAAATTTTCAAAACAAACTTCGTCACATCCTTGAGGACTGATACAAGGGTTATCATAAAGTAAAACATTTTTAAGACAAACACACACAAGCAATTTGAAAAATGAGCAAGTACCTAAGAGCCTGTAGATAACTACGGATAGAAAGGGTTCTAACACCTTCCCTTTCTATAATCTACCCCCCCGTACTCAAATTATCTCGAAAAAAGGTTTTTTCTGTTCTTTTTCCTTTTCCATGATTGGATGAAATAAAAGTCGGTGGCGACTATTGCTTACCGCGACATTTTGTGAACAAAAAATGCAAAATGCAAACCAGTAAAAAACAGTCGATTCAGCCACCGTATCACAGAACTGGTGACTCTGCTGGGGAAGAATAAGTGGGGTATACCTTAGGATCTAGGTCATTAAAATTGCTTCTCTTGATTGTCTTGATTGCTTTACTTTTGAAGGTTTGTTTGGGGGTTACTATAGATCCTACACCCGGATCTGGGGGCACTCATTAGGTAAACAGCAATAGATCATGGAGACTGTACGGCGTAGACCGATATGGTTTAAGCGATGGCTGTGTTGGTGTGGCACTTTGGTTGGTACCGGTATCCTTCGTGGGGAAACAAGGAGAATACGGGGCCGCCGCGTGGTATCGTGAAGCACTAACGAACCTTAGAACCTTAGTTGAACAAACTTGGCCATTAGAAAGTAGTGAGATAGCCGGCCTCGGTGTAGATCTGAGGATTGGTTGATACTCGATGCTACACTCATTGAGATCAGACTTTCGGGATATTTCGGCTGCAAGAAAAGATTGATTGAGCTGAAACAATGCCCGATAAAGGATGGTCAGTGATATTGAGATCCTCTAGAACCCAGTTACTTTTTAAGACAGGTTTGAAATCAACTAAACTTCAAGAGGGTATTACCTTTAACTTCATGCAAGCCTTAAGCCTAAGAACTTGGTGTGATTTGACTGTGTTTGCTATACCTGTGGTTTATCATAACATCATGCATCATAACATGGCATCCATTCTTATTGCACTAACCATTTCAAAGACCAAGGGAATTTATCTTTGTTCTGTTTTGCAGATCATGGCTTCCGGTCGCAGAAACACTATCCGAATCAGCTTTGTAAAGATACCTTCCCAACTCAAAAATCTAGCATCAAGGGTTTCTGAAACTTCTGCATTCACCAAGAGGCATGGTCAACTTATCAACCTGGTTACTTCAAACTTTGATGAAAAGATGATGAGTGTACTCTTTCAGTTCTTTGATCCCAAGCACCACTATTTCACCTTTCCAGACTATCAGTTGGTGCCTACCTTGGAAGAGTTCTCTCAGCTGTTGGATATACCCATTCTTGAATAGTTGCCCTTCACAGGTCTAGAAGAAGTTCCTGAGCCAGAAGTCATTTCCTCAACTTTGCATCTGACACGGGCCGACATGGTATCCAATTGGGAAACTAGAAGCGGAGTCAAGGGTTTTCTAGCTAAGTTTCTGATAGACAAGGCCCAACTGTTTTGGGATGATATGGATTTTCAAGCTTTTGAAGAGGTATTGGCTCTTCTAATCTATGGGTTAGTCCTATTCCCTAATCCGGACTCATTCATAGATGTGAATGCTATCAAGATTTTCCTCTCTCGCAACCCTGTGCCTACCTTGCTCAGAGATATTTTGCACACTCTCCATACGCGTACCATGAAAAGAAGAGGGATTCTTATGTGCTGCATGTTGTTGTTATCGAGGTGGTTTATCTCTCACCTCCCTAAGTCCATAATGAAGAATGAAGAAGGTTTGGGGTGGTCGCAAAGGATAATGTCACTCGCTCATACGAATATTATTTGGTGTTCCCGAGCTATGGAAAACACTGCTATTATTGACCACTGCGGGGAGTACCCTAATATCCCATTACTTGGTATCAGAGGGGGTATAACCTACAATCCTTGTTTAGCTCTGAGAAAATTTGGTCACACTCGAAGGGATGGTCCCCATGAGTTACTTATCAAGGGCATTGTGTTCAACTATGAGGATGATGTTAAAGAGTATCGCCATAGGTTCATACGAGCTTGTGGCATGGTAAACAGATCTGGAGCCAAGGCTTTGGAGCCAAAGACTTTCATTCCTATGGAACCTTACCTCCAATAGGTACGAGCCCGTGCCCAGAAGCTTATGATGCCCTATGTGGTCGTTTTACCAGTGATTATAGAACCCACTACTGAAGAAGGCATTCTTTACACGGTTCTCTATCCTTACATGCCCACTGATCTCAGGGAATCATAGAGGTCTTGGATTCAGTTGATGAAGGAACATGATACTTACAAGGATCAGTTCTATACTCGGGAGAGGAAGGTTTTAGAGCTCACAAAGCAACTGCATGAAGAAAAGGGACTCAATGACTATCTCGGCACAAAGAGGAAACATCCATGGGAATATTGATTTCTTTTCTAGTTTTAGATTTGTTTTTAATTGTAACGCCTAAAAGGAATTTTGAACCTTCAAATTCAGCTAATAAAGTTTTTGTTTATTTTGGTTCACAAATTTAAATTTCCCAAAGTCTTTGAAATCATTGCATACGCATCCCATTATCATACACATCATTACATGTACCATTACAGGTTTCTCATCTTCTTCGCTGTTTATTTCAGCAGAAATGTCTTCCGAACAAAGCATCAAGGACCTGTAGGCGCAGAACGCCCAGTTCCAACAAATGTTCATAAGTCTGGCGAAAGGGCAGGAGGATCTGAAAGCCCTCATCCTGAAAGAAAAGAAGAAAAAGAAGAAGGCTGCTGGTATTCTGAATATGGGCAGAAGGTTTGAAGAGCGATTGAAGCGACAAGTCGATCTGACCTCTTCATCTAAGGAAGGGGAGAATCAGGAAGAAGAGAAAGATCTCAGTCCTGCAGTTTCTGACAATGATACCGATTACAATGATGAGCAATATCCTTCTGCTGAGGATAGATACAAACAGTTAGAAGATCGTCTGAGTGCCATGAAGTTTAGAGAATACCTGGTCTGGATTTCGAAGAATTGGGATTGGTGCCGGGAGTAGTCATCCTACAGAAGTTCAAAGCTCCAGTTTTTGCTAAGTATGATGGGGTGTCTTGCCCAAAGCTCCATCTCCGCTCTTATGTCAGAAAGATCCAGCCCCACACCGCTGATAGAAATCTGTGGGTTCATTTCTTTCAAGATAGTCTGTCAGGGACTCAGCTTGAATGGTTCTACCAGCTGGAGGGAGCCAATGTCCGAAATTGGGAAGATCTGTCTGCTGCTTTCTACCTTGCTCCTACTCGTACTCAACTCCAGAGTATGTCCATGGGTGCAAGTGAAGGCTTTAAGGACTATGCACAGAAATGGAGATACTTGGCTGGGAGAGTTTAACCCCCGTTGTCTGATAGGGAGTTGGTTGATGTGTTTTTGGAGACGTTATCTGGTCCATTTTTCAATCATTTGATCGGCAGCTCATCATCCGGTTTCACCGAGCTGATCCTAACTGGAGAAAGAGTAGAAGTTGGGATTCAGAGCAGCAAAATACAGAAGGATGCCTCTTCGAGTTCGATAAAGAAGCCTTTTGTTGGTAAGAAGGAAGACAGTGTCATCTATAGCCTGAGGGGCCAAAACAGGGTTGAACATCGTCAGATAGTAAGTGTCATGATGATACATAGACATGCAGTTGATCCACAATGCAACAATCAACAAAGGGTGGAAAGACCACAACGACAGTTTACCTGTATCGACATGACATTGGCTGAAGTTCTACCTTATCTGCTGAGATCTAACTTGGAAACCTTGGAAGAGGCTCCCAAGAATCCAAATACTACATCTCCCTGATATAATCTGAATGCCCGATGTGCCTATCATTCTGAGAGTCCTGGCCATGGTACAAATGACTGCTGGGCTATGAGGAACAAAATACAAGACTTGATTGAAGCCAAGGAAATAGATTTTGATGCTTCGGAGAAGCCCAACGTCATAACTGATCCCATGCCTAAACATGGTCGTGGAGTTAATGTTGTTGACACTGATTTGTTTATTACCTCTATTGATGAAGTTTATACTCCTCTCATGACTGTCAAGAAGAATTCGCTGTTGGCCGATTTATTTCTGGGTTGTGGTGAAGGTTTCCACATGTGTTCGTTTCTACCTTCTGGTTGTCGTTTACTGAAATTAGGTGTTCAATGCCTGATAGATAGCAAAGAAATTATGCTTGATAAAACTTTGGTTCCCTCTATTCCATCTGAAGACGTTGCTATTATAACCATTTCTGCCAATTCTTCTAAGGTCTCCTCGAGAAGACCTGTTAGGATTACATCTGCTCCAAGAATTGCTCCGCTGATAATCATTGTTCCCGGTCCTGTCCCGTATGTCTCGGAAAAAGCTGTCCCATGGCATTATGGTGCCGATGTGTACTATCATGGCATCAAACAAGATCTGAAAGATGAAGAGGCTGATCCTGATATTGATAACATTGTCGGAACCAGCAAAATCACCCGAAGTGGAAGGGTCTTCTCTCCTGAGATTTCCCCTAAGACTGTTAACAATCCTATTGTCATTCCATATGATATTCCTGCTAGTACATCCACTACAATTCATGTTCTTACTCCAGTCATTACCCCTATCAGCGAATCGTCTGATACCCGCGGCAAGGAGATTGTAGGTGAGCTTTCCCAGACGGAGGCGCCTAAGAAAATTGTTATGGAAGCCTCTAAGCAAGAAATGGAGGTAATACTAAAAATCATTAAGAAGAGCGACTACAATGTGGTCGAGCAGCTGGGGTAGACCCCATCAAATATATCCATGTTGTCTCTGCTGTTGTGTTCTGAAGCCCATGCGAAGGCTTTGATTGCATTTCTCAAGACTGTGTATGTGCCACAGAAAACCTCAGCTGATCAGTTCAAAGATTGTGTGGCCAACCTGACTGCTGATAATGGGCTAGGTTTTTCAGATGCGGATTTGACACCAAAGGGAAGGAAGCATAATGATGCTCTGCATGTCTCGATTGAATGCAGGGACACCACTATAGCTCATGTGCTGGTAGATACTGGGTCTTCACTGAATGTTATGCCGAAGAAGGCGTTGGACTGGTTGGATTGCGAGGGTTTAACTCTAAAGCCTAGTAACATTGTGGTAAGGGCTTTTGACGGATTAAAGAGAATGGTGCACGGGGAGGTGGACATCCCTGTCAAAGTGGGTTCTCAGACTTTTGGGTCCACCTTCTATGTGATGGATATTAGACCATCGTATTATTGTTTGCTAGGTCGTCCTTAGATCCACAAGGCTGGGGCAGTTACTTCCACACTCCACCAAATGTTGAAGTATCCAGTGAAAGGAAAGATTGTCACAGTGCGGGGTGAAGAAGAATATATGGTGAGTCACCTCAATTCCTTCCGCTACGTAGAGATGGACGGGGAATTCATAGAAACTCCTTGTCAGAACTTCGAAGAAGTCCCTCAGATCTTGGCATCGGCTGAAACTACTAGAAACAAACCTCCTTTGAAGATGGCTTCTCTCAAGGACGCCAGGGTTGTGGTTGAAGAAGGTGGGTGTACCAATTGGGGTCAGCTCCCTAATTTCACTCAGAAAATTGACAAATTTGGTTTGGGCTTTACTGCAGGGGCTCAAAGGGCTGTTAGACGCGCTCGGGCTGGGAGACCTCTCCTACACATCAGCAATCAGGGAATTAATGCCATTGAAGACAATGAAGAGGATTCAGACATCGACAGCTGGATCTACCCAACTACCAATGGTGGACTGAGTAACTGGACGGCTAGGGACTTTGTACCTGTTTCTTTTATTCCGCAGTAATTGACTTACTTGTTTTGAGATTTGTAATAAACAATTTGAAACTTTACGGCTTGGTGCCTTGCCCGAGGCACCTTGGCTTTGCTTGTGAGGGCCATTATTTGTCATCTCATATATCATTAATAAAGCATTGGACGTTTCTTTCATAGAAAATTTTGTGCTCTCTGTTTTTTCTTTTCCATTTTTCACTTTATCAAAACAGCTATTCTCTTACACACACTCACGTATCATAATGCAGATCCATATCCACTTTGGATCCTATTGATAACATCTCTACTATTTCCAGTTATGACTTCAAAAATCTGATCAACCAAGCCGAGGACGAAGGTGAGGATGATTGTGAGGTGTCTGGAGTACTTGTTAGACTACTACAGTAGGAAGAAAGGGCCATACGGCCTCATGAAGAGTCGGTTGAGATAGTGAATTTGGGTACTGAGGAAGACAAAAAAGAGGTTAAGATAGGTGCAAATCTGGAGCTTAGCGTCAAATAAAGGTTGATACAGATGTTGCATGACTACATTGAGATCTTCGCATGGTCCTATAAAGACATGCCTGGTTTAGACACTGATATTATGGTACATCACCTGCCGACTAAAGAAGACTGTTCTCCGGTTAAACAGAAGGTTCGTCGTATGCGTCCCGAAATGTCAGAGAAAATCAAGGCAGAGGTCATGAAACAGATCGACACATGATTCTTAGCTGTCACTTCTTATCCACAGTAGGTTGCTAATGTCGTCCCGGTACCTAAAAAGGACGGTAAGGTACAAATGTATGTAGATTACAGAGACTTGAACAGGGCAAGCCCCAAGGATGACTTCCCACTTCCTCACATTGATGTTCTGGTCGACAACACTACGCAGTATAAAATCTTCTCCTTCATGGATGGTTTCTCTGGCTACAACCAGATCAAGATGGCTCCTGAAGACATGGAGAAGACAACCTTCGTTACACAGTGGGGCACCTTCTGCTACAAGGTAATGCCTTTTCGGTTGAAGAATGCTGGGGCAACTTATCAGTGCACCATGGTCGCTTTGTTCCATGATATGATTCATCATGAGATCGAAGTTTATGTTGACGATATGATAGCCTGGTCTCATACTGAGGAAGAGTACCTTGATCATTTACAGAAACTGTTCGACAGGTTGAAGACATACAAGTTGAGGTTGAATCTGAACAAGTGCACCTTCAGGGTAAGATCTGGTAAACTTCTGGGTTTTATCGTCAGTGACAAGGGCATTCAGGTAGACCCTGCGAAGGCAAAGGCCATAAAAGAGATGCTGGTTCCCCATACAAAGAAGGAAGTTAGAGGTTTCTTGGGACGCCTGAATTATATCGCCAGGTTCATTTCACATCTGACTGCTACTTGTGAGCCAATCTTCAAGCTTCTGAAGAAAGATCAAGTGGTAAAATGGAATGACGAATGCCAGACCGCCTTCGAAAGAATCAAGGAATACCTTCAAGAACCACCAACTTTGATGTCTCCGGTTGAAGGAAGACCTTTGATATTGTACTTGACAGTGCTAGACAATTCAATAGGGTGTGTGTTGGGGCAGCATGACGAGTCTGGTCGAAAAGAGCATACAATTTATTACCTTAGCAAAATTTTTACCGATTGTGAGACACGATACTCATTGCTCGAGAAAACTTGCTGCATTTTGGCATGGGCTGCTCGCCGACTGAGACAATATATGCTAACTCACACTACCTTGTTGATATCGAAGATGCATCCGATCAAGTATATTTTTGAGAAGCCCGCTCTCTCCGAAAGGATATCAAGGTGGCAAATGATCTTAACCGAATAAGACATACAATATACAACCCAAAAAGCAATAAAGTGGTGTGTATTGGCAGTTCATTTGGCTCATCAAGCCGTGGACGTCTAACAGTCCATGAATTTTGAGTTCCCGGATGAGAATATCATGTTGGTAACTGACTACAAAGAACCTGGACCGGATGAAGGACCTGAGGAGGGATCCCTATGGTTTATGTTTTTTGATGGAGCTTGAAACGCATTGGATAATGGCATTGGAGTTGTAATCATATCTCCCGAGGGCTGTCATACTCCGTTCACCACCCGATTATGTTTCAACTGCACCAACAACATGGCGGAGTATGAAGCATGTATCATGGGTCTTCGAGCTGCTATTAACTTGAGGATTAAGTTCTTAAGTGTATTATGGGATTCCTCTTTGGTGATAAGTCAGATCAAAGGCGAGTGGGACACGAAGCATCCGAATCTGATCTCATACAAAGAGTACGCGTTGACATTGCTCCCACACTTTGAGGAGATAACCTTCAAACATTTCCCACGAGAGGAGAACCAATTAGCGGACGCGCTAGCTACCATGTCTTCTATGTTCAAGGTTAGGTGGGACAATGAAGCTCCCCAGATTACCATTGAGAGGTTGGATGAACCAGCACACTGTTTTGAAATCGATACCGAAGAAGTGGCAGACAAACCCTAGTTTCACAAAGTCAAAAGGTATCTCGAGGCTCAAGAGTATCCCGAAGGGGCATCTGTCAACGATAAGAAATTTCTGAGAAGGTTCACTGTAAAGTTCTTCCTCAGTAATGGAATCCTCTATAAACGCAACCATGACTCCACGGTATTACGGTGTATAGACAAGAGCGAAGCAGAGAGGGTCATGACAGATCTACATGAAGGCACTTTCAGAACCTATTCTAGTGGACATACCATGGCTAAGAAGATCCTACGAGCAGGATATTATTGGTCCACCATGGAAGCCAATTGTTATCAGCACTCTCGAACCTGTCATAAGTGCCAAATCTACATTGATAAGGTGCATGTGTCTCCGGTCCCCTTAAATGTCTTGACAACTCCGTGGCCCTTTGCAATGTGGGGCATCGCCATGATCAGAGAAATTAGGCCCACCGCTTCCAATGGACATCGCTTCATCTTAGTAGCCATTGATTACTTCACGAAGTGGGTTAAGGCAGCTTCCTTTGCTACAGTAACCAAGAACGTCGTGGCACGGTTTATCCGACATAATCTGATATGTCGATACGGTGTGCCAGAGAGGATTATCACTGACAATGGTACGAATCTCAACAACACAATGATCACCGAGCTCTATAAACAGTTCAAGATACAACACCATAATTCTTCTCCCTACCGATCGAAGATGAATGGGGATGTTGAAGCAGCTAACAAGAACATCGAGAAGATTGTACAGAAGATGACCGTGACATATAAGGACTGGCATGAGATGTTACCACCCGCTCTTCATTGGTACCATACCTCAGCACGGACGTCGACATGGGCAACACCTTACTCTCTGGTATATGGCATGGAGGAAGTCCTACCTATCAAAGTCCAAATACCTTCTCTCAGGATTATGAAGGATACGGGTTTGAATAAAGACGACTGGATTCAAACTCGACTTGATCAGTTAAATCTAATCGATGAAAATAGACTTACTGCTATCTGCCATGGTCAGACGTGTCAAAAGCGAATGATCAAGGCTTTTAACAAGAGAGTCAGACGAAATGAATATCAAGTCAGGGATCTAGTGATCAAACACATCATACTGCCGCAAGGCGATCCCAGGGGAAAATGGACCCCCACATATGAAGGGTCATTTGTGGTTAAGAATATTTTCTCAGGAGGAGCTATGATTCTAACCATCATGAACGGTGACGACCTTCCTCACCCTGCCAATGTAGATACAGTGAAAAGATACTACGCATAATCAAAGACCCGCTAGGTTGACTGGCCTAGGCAAAAATAAGGGCTTCCCGATGAACCAAAAGGGTTCGGGCAAAAGTAAGGGATGAAAATGAAAAAAATCTGTACACCTGGCAAGTCGAAAACCCGAAAGGGAGGCTTGGGCAAAAAAGGGTATCCCGGTGGATTTAAAACTAGAAAGGGCAATCTAGGCAAAAGTTTGGGATTAAAGCGTATCACTATGTCTCATTGGATCGTCTTGCGACCAGACTTCGGTATCAACTATCAAGCTCAAACGGTGCCAACCAATCTGATCAACCTTCGGCCAAGTAGCAAAGTGATGAGACGCTTAAAGATATAAAGGAAATAACAGAGTTGGAACCCAATGGGGTTGTTTCACATAGCTATTTTTTCTTTCTTTTACACAAATTGTATAATTTCTATCTTTCGGCGACGTTCTCTTACTAGAACGTCAGCCTCTTTGTACAAAACGCCTATTATAGGCCAACTTCAAAATCAATACAAGTCATTTTCACAAGAAACTTCAATTCGTTTTTCTTTTTCCTTTTTGTTTTGCAAGAACGTCTAATAATTTATTTTTGATATATGCATTTGAAAATGATTGCTGCTCATAATTATTTACATAAGAAATAAAAGACAATTACTCGTAATTCCAGAAACAGAGAAAAACAAGAAGTGCCAAACCCTACAGTTACTTTGGCCATCAGGTATCGGGATAGAGTCAGCTTTAGAACACAATCACATGTACATACACTCCACACAGAGTAAAAGTATTCAAAGGAATTGATGTCAACTTTCCTGAAACAAGACATAACTATCCCCAGCCAAGGTTCATAATCGCGAGCGAGTCAGTAAATTTCATCCCCCAAGCAGAGTTTATTTCTCCAACCGAGCTCAACACCTCCAGCAATGAATTTCATCCCCAGCTGAGTTTATTCCTCTAGATCAGCAGGTCTACCAACAGATTATCTCTTCCCCCTAAGTTTGGTCCCCGCAGAGTTATTCTCCAACATCTCTTCCCGACAGAATATTTACAAATCTCCAGCAACCGTCAGGAATTTATTTTCCCAGACGCGGGCATACCCCAATAGCATTTCAAGAACATACATCATGACATAGGCATACATATCATATACAGCATAATCTCATTTATTTTTAGAACATCTTTTCACCCTGCATTTCATGCATCGCATATAACAAACCCTGATATCTTTTCAGGAAAGGATGATTAGCTTCAACAAATATGGCAGTTATACAAGTTACATCTACAAACGACTAACGGAAACTCAATTCCTAAAACTAAACGGGTCAACTAATCTACACTACCATATCGAAGTAACCCTATTATCCAGGTTCCTCCTCACGGCCCTACTATCCAGGCTTTCATATCGAAGTAACCCTACCATCCAGGTTCCTTCTCACAACCCTACTATCCCGGCTTTCATATCGAAGTAACCCTACAATCCAGGTTCCTTCTCACAGCCCTAATATCCAGGCTTTCATATCGAAGTAACCCTACTACCCAGGTTCCTTCTCACAGACCTACTATCCAGGATTTCATATCAAAGTAACCCTACTATCCAGGATCCTTCTCATAGCCCTACTGTGATACGGTGGGAGAACTGACTTGAGGGTTTGCGTTTGTGTTTGCAAATGTTGTGGTTTAGCAAGAGTCGCCACCGAATTTTCTTTTATCCAAAAAGGAAAGGTGAAAAAGCACAGGAAAGACCTTTAGAGATGTTTTCTTGTGTTCGGGGGGTAGATTATGAAAAGGGAAGGTATTAGAACCCTTTTCATCCATGGTTTTCCATGGACTCTTAGTTACTTGCTAGATCACTTACTTTAGTTTGAAAATATGCTTTGTGTGGTTTTTTGAAAGTATTTTGAAAAGGCGCCATCGTTTAGGCAAACTTTTGTAATGATTCTCGTTCGTAAGAATTTATACAAAGGTGTTGAGCTTTTTGAAAATATTTCACGTTTGGAAAGTGTTTTGAAAGTGTTTTGAAAGTTTATGTGATTGTTTTTGAAAATAGCAAGGGTGTTTCGTTTGAAATTGAGCAAGCAACTAGGAGCAATCTACCTACTCAAAAGGTCTTAGGTTTTCTTTTTCCTCCTCCTTTAGACGTTGCTATCTTACCATTGTTTTGGTAATAAGCCCCATCGTTGGATGTGAAGGGACATGCGTTAGGACGTTTGTATAGTCATAGAAGGCAACATATGGGACGTTTTAGCAATGTCGTTTTAGGGACTAGATCGTTTACCGAAGGCAACATTGAGGGTCATCGAGGGACTACGATCTTTTAGCGAGGGTCTTTGCTAAAACGCCCATGTTTGAGGGACATGACTATTTTCTGATAGGCAACAAGTGAGATTACCCTAGGGGTTCTCGTGTGCAAGTGTGTTTGATTACATGCATTTAGTCTTGATTAGGGTGATCTATTTGTTGGTTTTAGTCTTTCCATACACACCCTAATTACTAACAATATATGAAAGCAATAAAAGTGCAAAAATGTAAAGTCCCATGCTATTACAATATTTGGGGATGGGGTATACAAATTTACAAATGGGGATTCCAAGGAATTTAAGTCCTAATTATCTATTACAACCATATTGAAATGCATAATACAAGAAAGAAATGGACTTGTTTAGAAAATGTTTTTGTCTTAAGGAAATAAATTAAAAGGAAAATATTTTTATGTTTTTTTTATGTTAATATAAAAAAAATGATGAAAAGGGAAATAAATGAAAGACAGAAACAACGTGCTATTGCAAGCAAAAATAAACAAGGATCAAAAGTTCTGAAGCCAGGCGTGTGATGAATCAGAGAGGAACGTCAGTGGGCATCAGAAGTTCTGAATTGGTACACTCTGAGGTCCTGCAAGAAATGTTAGAGGACAAACACAGAAATTCTGGGTTGCATTCAGACAGTGGACCACAAGTCAGAAGTTCTGTATTACACTAAAATAGTGAGTAAACTTCAAAAGTTCTGTATTGTCAGCATGTGAAAATCAGAAACTCTGAGTGTTTGAAAACAGCGAATGGAAACATCAGAAGTTCAGTGTATTTGACATGTAAGGAGAACTCAGAAGTTCTGTATGTGTTACAACAGTGGGTGAATCATCAGAAGTTCTGTATTATTCCAGTGGGTGAACATTAGCAGTTCAGTACGTTATCAGCATGTAATAATCAAAAGTTCAGTGTGTGTTAACAGTGAGAAAAATCATAGAAGTTTTGTGTGTTAAAATAGTGAAGAGAACTCAGAAGTTCTGCATGCTTAAACAGTGAGAAAATCCTAGAACTTTTGTGTGTTAAAATGGTGAGTGAAAAACAGAAGTTCTGTGTTACATTTTGACTTTTAATCAGCGCACAAGCAATTCATTCAGTTCTTATTAAACAACAAATCAGAAGAATAACAACACAACAGCTTATAGAAGTTCTAATCCTAAATATGAGTCTAACCCTAATAAAGAAACTCTGATCCACAGTTTTTTCTACTTATGCAATGATATGAGCAACATCAATACTATGATATTTACATTTTAATGATGTTCTGAATGAAAAAGATGAAAAGTCAGAAAGACTTACCTTGAACCTGGAACGTGGGCTTGGAGCTTTGAGCTGCTGCCTTTGGATGTTCTGGAATCAACTAGAGTAACGGAAGAGGAAGTGCCAAGGTCTTTGATTCAAAAGGAAGAACAAGGGTTTGGTTTTCTGTTTGGGATTTCTGGATTTTTTATGAAGGTTTCAACTTCCTTTTCTCTCCATTTTTTCCAATCTCTCTTCCAAAGTCAGCCTCTCCCTCAAAGCCCAACCCCTTGAACGTGTGATGGAGAAAAGTATTTATAGGTGAATTTGTTGTGATTTTGGGGGGAAAGACAAATGGGATTTTAAATAAATTTAGAATCCTGCTCCCTTGCTTTTTCATCATTGTTTTCGTATGCTAGTTTGGTGCAATTATGGGATGTATGCGTAGGCTGAACTAGCTGCTGATTAGCAACTTTTAACCATGCTTAAGCTGGAGTTGTCAGCATGATTTAAGGAAAAGCAAAACAAAGCATGGGCCTAGTACCAAAGTTTTCTATCCTAAGACAGTAGAGGTATACGTGGTGAAAATCCTTTGGATAAAGACTCAAAAAGTGGTTGTGAGCATTAAATGACGATGAGACTTATCACAACCAGAAATCCTGCAACGTGAGATTCTACACCAAGGCTTAGTTCTGGATTAGAAGTTCTGCTTCAGCGTAGCATCCAACCTCTGATCTTTGTATCTTCTGGCTCCAGCATGTTCTGAAGGAGTTTCCAAGCTCTCCATGAAGTTTGTAACACGCTTTGTAAACCTTCTTTGAACTACTCTTGCAAGCTCTGACTGAGCCTTTGTGAAAATTGGTCCAGAAGTTCTGACCAAACTCTGTTTTGAGAGTGTCCAGAATTTTCCGAGTATTTCAGTTTCAAGGACATGTCTTTGAGAAGTTATAACTTGAAATTCCAGCATTTTTAGGAGGAGTTCTGTTCTGCAATGTTTCAGACCTTGCTGAGATCTAAAATTCTTGTGTCAGAAGTTGATCCAGAATCAACTTGCGTCATGGTGAAAATCTCGTCAGAAGTTCTGAGCTTGTCATGTTTCTTAAACACTTAGAAAAGTTCTAAGTATTTAGAATTTGGACTTTTCCCAAAGTAGTTTTGACTTTTGAATTTCTTGACGAAACAAATCTCACATTCCAACATGTCTTGATGAAATATGATTCTTGAACCTTGATTTTGATCCAAAAATTAAAGTTTGACTTTTCAGTATGCAAATGACCATTTTGCCCTTGCGGATGACTTTCTTGAAAAATTGCAGTTCAAGGCTTGGAATTGGATGGAAGCAAACTTGAGGATCCAGGGTGATTCCTTGAGAAATGAGAGGGAAAATTTTAGGGGTACAACAGCTGCCCCTGTTCAATCTACTTACACCTAAAGAATTAGATTGGTAATTCTGCCATTCGTGATTTGAAGGTGGAAGATGATTGAACACTAGAGTGCCCAGAAATTTGAACTCGACGATGCGATGGTAGGAGGAATGGGCTTAAAGATGCCATTTGGAGAGGTGATAGAATCTTGTTGGAGATGGGCTTAAAGATGCCATCTAGAAATGATTACTGGTAGGAATAGAAGAAGTGTCAAAATAAATCTATGGTTGATTTATGCTGGAATAGTGGATGTGTTGGATTGAGTATCAGGATAATATCCATAAATGAATTGTATCTAACTCGTATCTGAGAGCTGAATCTGAATGAGTATCAGGATGGCATTCGTGTTTGGAGTGTATCTGAACTGTATCTGAAAGCTGAATCTGAATGAGTATCAGGATGGCATCCATATCTGGTGCGTATCTGAACTGTATCTGAAAGCTGAATCTGAATGAGTATTAGGATGGCATCCGTATCTGGTGCATATCTGAACTGTAACTGAAAGCTGGATCTGAATGAGTATCAGGATGGCATCTGTATCTGGTGCGTATCTGAACTGTATCTGAGAGATGTCTTTGAATGAGTATCAGGATGGCATCCGTATCTGGAGCGTATCTGAACTCAGCAGGATGTTGAAGGAATCTGGGACAATTACTACCTCACTAGGGTGATGAAGGAATCTTGAGACGACTACTACCTCAGCAGGGTGATGAAGGAATCTTGAGACGACTACTACCTCCACAGGATGATGAAGGAATCTTGGATGATTACTACCTCAGTAAAATGATGAAGGAATCTTGGATGATTACTACCTCAACAGGACGATGAAGGAATCTTGAACGATTACTACCTCAACAAGATGATGAAGGAATCTTGAGATGACTACTACCTCAGCAGGATGATGAAGGAATATTGGACGATTACTACCTCAACAAGGTGATGAAGGAATCTTGAGACGACTACTACCTTAATAGGATGATGAAGGAATCTTGGACGAATACTACCTCAGCAGAATGATAAAGGAATCTTGGACGATTACTACCTCAGCAGGGTGATGAAGGAATCTTGAGACGACTACTACCTCAGTAGAATGATGAAGGAATCTTGGACGATTACTACCTCAGCAGAATGATGAAGGAATCTTGGACGATTACTACCTCAACAGGATAATGAAGAAATCTTGAGATGACTACTACCTCAACAGGATGATGAAGGAATCTTGAGACGACTACTACCTCAGCAGGATGATAAAGGAATCTTGAGACGACTACTACTTCAGCAGGATGATGAAGGAATCTTGAGACGACTACTACCTCAGCAGGATGATGAAGGAATCTTGGATGATTACTACCTCAACAGGGTGATGAAGGAATCTTGAGACGACTACTACCTCAGCAGGATGATGAAGGAATCTTGGATGATTACTACCTCAGCAGAATGATAAAGGAATCTTGGACGATTACTACCCCAACAGGGTGATGAAGGAATCTTGAGACGAATACTACCTCATCAGAATGATGAAGGAATCTTGGACGATTACTACCTCAGCAGAATGATGAAGGAATCTTGGACAATTACTACCTCAGTAGAATGATGAAGGAACCTTGGACGATTACTACCTCAACAGGATGATGAAGGAATCTTGAGACGACTACTACCTCAACAGGATGATGAAGGAATCTTGAGACGACTACTACCTCAGCAGGATGATGAAGGAATCTTGAGACGACTACTACCTCAACAGGATAATGAAGGAATCTTGAGATGACTACTACCTCAGCAGGATGATAAAGGAATCTTGGACGATTACTACCTCAGCAGAATGATGAAGGAATCTTGGACGATTACTACCTCAACAGGATGATGAAGGAATCTTGAATGATTACTACCTCAACAGGATGATAAAGGAATCTTGGACGATTACTACCTCAGCAGGGTGATGAAGGAATCTTGAGATGACTACTACCTCAGCAGGATGATGAAGGAATCTTGAGATGACTACTTCCTCAGCAGGACGATGAAGGAATCTTGGATGATTACTACCTTAGCAGAATGATGAAGGAATCTTGAATGATTACTACCTTAACAGGATGATGAAGGAATCTTGAACGATTACTACCTCAACAGGATGATAAAGGAATCTTGGATGATTACTACCTCAACAGGATGATAAAGGAATCTTGGACGATTGCTACTCCAAAAAGATGACGACCTTTATCTGTTGATTAATCTTTCTTGAAAAGGTAAAATGTTAGTTGTATGCAATGTCATGATGTATGCATTGTGTAATGATGTTCTCAAAATAAATGAGATTTGTGTTATATGTATTTTGTATGCATATGCTATGAATGTTATTGAGATGTAAGTGTGTCTTCAAACTTTGCTCAGAATGTTTCCACCGGGGATTCCTGTTTTTTTGTTTGAGGAGAACTCCGCTGGGAGATGTTGAAAGCTCTGTATAGAGTGTTGATTCCTGCTTGGGGAAAAATAGTTCAGGAGTCTTAGTCGTCCGTTGCTCTACTGGGGAGTCAAAGTTGAACTAATGTTTGGTTGGGTCCAGGCTTCACAGTAACCTGCTGGGGATTATAGACTAGTCTACTGGGGAAGAGGAGTTGTGGTCCTTTGATTTGTAGTAGTCGGAGAGGCAAACTCAAGTTGGGGAATCCTACCGTTTGTTGGGGAAATAAACCCTGTTGCCGGTCTGCTTGAGAGGTGACGACTTCATTAGGGAAAGTCCTAGAGGATTCTTGAGGTTGACTCAGTTGGGAAGAGGTTTTTAGAGATTGAAAATCTGGCTGGGGAAACATCCCATGAGAAGGACTTTTGGGGAGATTTGTCACTGCCCCTAGTAGCGAATGTTTGTGGCATTGCCAGAAAATGTTTGATTGTACGTAACCCTTCGCTGAGATTGACGTTCAATGCCCCAAGTGACGGAGATGGAGACTTGCCCCTGGTTACTCTGCACTTTGAGAGATTTCTTGGAATCTTGACTGGACTTCCCCAGGTGTGCTGGATAGTGAAATGTCATGTCCCCCTGTTGATAGGAGATTTGTCAATGGAAATGTCATCCTTCTTGAATTGATTTTGTTCACTGAGAGAGCTTTCGTTCACTGGATATTCATTGTGTGAATTTCTCCGCTGTCAAACAAATAGCCATATGCAAACAGTGATATTCAAGTAATGCAAAGTTTATATTTGTCTTGAAGTTTTGAAAATGCGTTTTAACAAGTAAATAAATTTTGTTAAGAAAATTAAAACTCAGGATTTAGAGCAAAGCCTTACAGGAGTCAGGATACCTTTTGTAACAGTATGCTTTCAAACTAACCCATGCTTCAATTAGGACTTTTAAAGCGTTGTAACGTGGCCTGGTTCACGGTTTAATAAACAAAGGATAAAGGCTCAAAGTGTATTTATACCCACCCGTTCTTTGTGATATTCTTCAGTCCTAAGCTCAGTTAATTGTGCGTTTGAACTCCAATTGATTCTGGAAAGACATTTTGGTAATGGTTCAAACAAATTAAGTTTGTCGGAAGGCAGTCATTTTTGCAATATTTTTTTTCATGTTGTTGAGGATTTGTAGTGACCTCTTTATTTTGATTTATTATCCCTAATTTTTTCCTGACTGTTCGTGTTTTGAGATTACAGTCAGCGGGATGCCCCAGTTTTTCTCAAGTCTCCTTTGTAGGTTTTGACTTAGTGGGATTTTCTCTTTGAGAGGTAATGACTGCCTATGGGATAGGGAACCATCATTGTCTTTTGATTCCAGAGGAATATTTTTGATGTCATTCGTTGTATTACGAGATGAGAGTTTGCGGCTAAATGTGCACTTGAATCAACTAAGAGACTAACCTGCCCCAGGTTTTGATTAAAGGTTTCAATTTGTGTAAGAAAGAAAACTTCTGCTTCTTTGGCTCAAAGGGGTTGAGTAGGGATTATCTTCCTTATAACTCTAGTGTTTAGGATTTGAAGGAATGCCTGTACATCGTCAGCAAGGTTTGTCCAAAATCATACTGTATGAGATTATGGCATTGTTTTCGTCATCCTCCCTCTAAAGGTTTGTAACTTTTAGCAAGAGTTGAATGTCATAAAGAGAGCAAAAGCATAGTTTTAAATATAGTGAAAAACGAATGGATGAACTCAAGACAAACATATGCAATGCATTAATGAAACAGAGTTTGACATTAATAGATTTAAACTACAAAATAGATTACAAGTGAAAATTCAAATGAATATGAGCCTCTTTGTCTGAACTTGTCACTTTAGGTGGTGAGCCTTTGAGGGATGGCAGAAGAATTGAGTCTGGCCATCTTGTATGAACTCCAGCATTCCTCCGTCGATCAAGTTTTGAATCTTGTACTTCAGCGCCTAACAATCGTTTGTATCATGCCCAGGACTATCAGAATGATAAGCACACCTGGCATCGGGATTGTAGCTGGGAGAAGAAGTTTTGGGATTCGGATGAGGTCTTATTGGTGTAATCAGATTCATCCTCAGCATGTGTTGCAAAGCTTGAGACAGTGGTATGTTGATGTTGGTAAACTGTCTTTTGGGCTCGCTTTGCCTTTGCTGATTTTCCGGTTGATGTTGACGAAGTCGTTATTGGGCTTGTGACGTGGAAGCAAATTGGGAAGGTCTTCTCTCCCTTAAACCGGCTTCTTATCTCATGGGAGGCTGAATGATGACTTGATCCCCAATCCTAGATGTTTGCCCCATTTGGTTACATTCATCCCGACGAAGCTTGTTGATGAGGACCCTTAGCTCTTCTTGTCCTTGTGCCAAATTTTGGATAAAAGCCATCTGGCCCACCAGTTGTCCCATCATCTGGACTTTCATTACGACTATCTTGGTTTGTAGCCGCTCCAATTGGTCATCTCTGTCGTCCCCAGGATTTCCCATGATCATGCCTCTGGTGAGGAGCGCCTTGACCTCTTCTTGTCCCTTGGATAGGTTCAAGAACATCTCTTGAAGTTGAGCGTTTTGAGCCTAGATGTCCTTGATAGTATGCTCTAGAGTCATCTCTACTGAAATAAATAGTAGGAAGATAAGGATACAGCTTTGATTGGAGAATTTTGTATCGGTGGATGTCCTTCCACGAGAATTTAGCTCACCATGCCAAGTGAGTTGTAGCCCTTGGCTCAAATTGTTGTACTTGATCTTTGGCGGCGTTTGGTTAGAGGAAAATAAATCCTCTTGCCCCTTGCTAGACGTCTGGTTCAACGTGACTCTGTATAAAAAACCCTCGAGATCCTTGAAATGTTATGGTTGATGTTATTGAAAATGCTATGGTATGATGTTATGATGTTATGTACAAATATGCGAGGTAAGCAAGTTTATATACAAATAATCATATTCACACAAAGTAGACAAGTCCTTAGGTTTAGGATTTCATGGAGTTTGTAGGTAAGTACCCTCTTGAAGTTTAGTTGGCTCAACCTGTCCTAGTTAATAGTAATCGGGTTCTAAGGGATCTCAATATCACTGACCATTCTTTTAGGCATTGCCTCAACTCAATCAATCTTTTCTTGTGGCCGTGATATCCCAAAAGTCCGGTCTCAATGAGTGTAGTATCGAGTATCAACCAATTTTCAGCTCTACACCAAAACCGATTATCTCATTACATCCTAATGGCCAAGTTTGTTCAATTAGGGTTCTAAAGTCAATTAGTGCTTCATGACGCCACTCAGCGGCCCCGTATTCTCCTTGATTCACCACGAGGGATACCGGTACCCACAAATGCGCCACACTAACGTAGCCATTGTTTCAACCATATCGGTCTATGCCGTACAGTTTCCACAATCTATTGCTACTTACCTAAAAAGGTGCCCCAAATCCGGGTAGAGGATCAAAACAAACCCAAACAAGGAACCAATAATGTAAAGCAAGCAATTGAAACAAATGAAGGCAAGTAAATGTGATTTAACCCTAAGGTAACCCCAATTTTAAATTTCATCCCCAGCAGAGTCGCCAGTTCTGTGATACGGTGGGAGAGCTGACTTGAGGATTTGCATTTGTGTTTGCAAATGTTGTGGTTTAGCAAGAGTTGCCACCGACTTTTCTTTTATCCAAAAACGAAAGGTGAAAAAGCACAAGAAAGACCTTTAGAGATGTTTTCTTGAGTTCGGGGGATAGATTATGAAAAGGGAAGGTATTAGCACCCTTTTCATCCATGGTTTTCCATGGGCTCTTAGTTACTTGCTAGATCACTTGCTTTAGTTTGAAAATATGCTTTGTGTGGTTTTTTGAAAGTATTTTGAAAAGGCGCCATCGTTTAGGCAAACTTTTGTAATGATTCTCGTTCGAAAGAATGTATACAAAGGTGTTGAGCTTTTTGAAAATATTTCACATTTGGAAAGTGTTTTGAAAGTGTATGTGATTGTTTTTGAAAATAGCAAGGGTGTTTGTTTTGAAATTGAGCAAGAAACTAGGAGTAATCTACCTACTCAAAAGGTCTTAGGTGTTCTTTTTCCTCCTCCTTTAGATGTTGCTATCTTACCATTGTTTTGGTAAGAAGCCCCATCGTTGGATGTGAAGGGACGGGCGTTAGGACGTTTGTATAGTCATATAAGGCAACATATGGGACATTTTAGCAATGTCGTTTTAGGGACTAGATCGTTTACCGAAGGCAACAACGAGGGTCATCGAGAGTCTTTGCTAAAACGCCCATGTTCGAGGGGCATGACTATATTCCGACAGGGAACAAGTGAGATTACCCTAGGGGTGCTCGTGTGCAAGTGTGTTTGATTACATGCATTTAGTCTTGATTAGGGTGATCTATTTGTTGGTTTTAGTCTTGCCATACACACCCTAATTACTAATAATATATGAAAGCAATAAAAGTGCAAAAATGTAAAGTCCTACGCTATTACAATATTTGGGGATGAGGTATACAAATTTACAAATTGGGATTGCAAGGAATTTAAGTCCTAATTATCTATTACAACCATATTTAAATGCATAATATAAGAAAGAAATGGACTTGTTTAGAAAATGTTTTTGTCTTAAGGAAATAAATTAAAAGGAAAATATTTTTATGTTTTTTTTATGTTAATATAAAAAAATGATGAAAAGGGAAATAAATGAAAGACAAAAACAGCGTGCTATTGCAAGCAAAAATAAACAAGGATCCGAAGTTTTGAAGCCAGGCGTGTGATAACACAGAGAGGAACGTCAGTGGGCATCAGAAGTTCTGAATTGGAAAACTCTGAGGTCCTGCAAGAAATGTTAGAGGACAGACACAGAAATTCTGGGTTGCATTCAGACAGTGGGCCACAAGTCAGAAGTTTTGTATTACACTAAAACAGTGAGTAAACTTCAAAAGTTCTGTATTGTCAGCATGTGAAAATCAGAAACTCTGAGTGTTTGAAAACAACAAATGGAAACATCAGAAGTTCAGTGTATTTGACATGTAAGGAGAACTTATAAGTTCTGTATGTGTTAGAACAGTGAGTGAATCATAAGAAGTTCTGTATTATGCTGAGCCAGTGGGTGAACATTAGCAGTTCAGTGCGTTATCAGCATGTAAGAATCAGAAGTTCAGTGTGTGTTAACAGTGAGAAAAATCATAGAAGTTTTGTGTGTTAAAACAATGAAGAGAACTCAGAAGTTCTGCGTGCTTAAACAGTGAGAAAATCCTAGAAGTTCTGTGTGTTAAAATGGTGAGTGAAAAATAGAAGTTCTGTGTTACATTTTGACTTTTAATCAGCACACCAGCAATTCATTCAGTTCTTATTAAACAACAAATCAGAAGGATAACAACACAACAACTTATAGAAGTTCTAATCCTAAATCTGAGTCTGGCCCTAATCAAGAAACTCTGATCCACAGTTTTTTCTACTTATGCAATGATATGAAAAACATCAATACTATGATATTTACATGTTTAATGATGGTCCGAATGAAAAAGATGCAAAGTCAGAAAGAATTACCTTGAACCTGGAACGTGGGCTGGGAGCTTTGAGCTGCTACCTTTGGATGTTCTGGAATCAACAAGAGTAGCGGAAGAGGAAGTGCCAAGCTCTTTGATTCAAAAGGAAGAACAAGGGTTTGGTTTTCTGTTTGGGATTTCTGGATTTTTTATGAAGGTTTCAACTTCCTTTTCTCTCCCTTTTTTACCAATCTCTCTTCCAAAGTTAGCCTCTCCCTCAAAGCCCAACCCCTTGAACGTGTGATGGAGCAAAGTATTTATAGGTGAATTTGTTGTGATTTTGGGGGGAAAGACAAATGGGATTTTAAGTTAATTTGGCATCCTGCTCCCTAGCTTTTTCATCACTGTTTTCGTATGCTAGTTTGGTGCAATTATGGGATGCAGGCGTAGGCTGAACTAGGTGCTGATTAGCAGCTTTTAACCATGCTTAAGCTGGAGTTGTCAACAGGATTTAAGGAAAAGCAAAATAAAGCATGGGCCTAGTACCAAAGTTTGCTATCCCAAGACAGTAGAGGTACACGTGGTGAAAATCCTTTGGATAAAGACTCAGAAAGTGGTTGTGAGCATTAAATGACGATGAGACTTATCACAACCAGAAATTCTGCAACGTGAGATTCTACACCAAGGCTTAGTTCTGGATCATAAGTTATGCTTCAGCATAGCATCCAACCTCTGATCTTTGTATCTTCTGGCTCCAGCATGTTCTGAAGGAGTTTCCAGGCTCTCCGGGAAGTTTGTAACACGCTTTGTAAACCTTCTTTGAACTGCTCTTGCAAGCACTGGCTGAGCCTTTGTGAAAACTGGTCCAGAATTTCTAACCAAACTCTGTTTTGAGAGTGTCCAGAATTTGCTGAGTATTTCAGTTTCAAGGACATGTCTTTGAGAAGTTATAACTTGAAATCCCAGCATTTCTAGGAGGAGTTCTGTTCTGCAATGTTTCAGACCTTGCTGAGATCTAAAATTCTTGTGTCAAAAGTTGATCCAGAATCAGCTTGCGTCATGGTGAAAATCTGGTCAGAAGTTCTGAGCTTGTCATGTTTCTTAAACACTTAGAAAAGTTCTAAGTATTTAGAATTTTGACTTTTCCCAAAGTAGTTTTGACTTTTGAATTTCTTGACGAAACAAATCTCACATTCCAACATGTCTTGATGAAATATGATTCTTGAAGCTTGATTTTGATCCAAAAATCAAAGTTTGACTTTTCAGTATGCAAATGACCATTTTGCCCTTGCGGATGACTTTCTTGAAAAATTGCAGTTCAAGGCTTGGAATTGGATGGAAGAAAACTTGAGGATCCAGGGTGATTCCTTGAGAAATGAGAGGGAAAATTTTGGGTACAACACCTACTATCCAGGCTTTCATATCGAAGTAACCCTACTATCCAGACTTTCATATCGAAGTAACCCTACTATCCAGATTCCTTCTCACAACCCTACTATCCAGGCTTTCATATCGAAGTAACCCTACTATCCAGGTTCCTTCTCACAACCCTACTATCCAGGCTTTCATATCGAAGTAAACCTACTGTGATCGGTGGATCTGGAACTGACTGTTTAACGCTGGTTCACGAAATGTCGCGGAAGCAAGAGTCGCCACCGTCTTTTATTTTCTCCAAATGGAAAGGACAAAAGCACAGAAAAATTCCTTATAGAGATTGCTCTCGGTTCGGGAGGTAGGTTATAGAAAGGGAAGGTGTTAGCACCCTTTCTATCCATGGTTATCCATGGGCTCTTAGATACTTGCTCATTTGTGTTTTCAAAAATGGTTTGTTTGCTTTTCAATTGTGGGTTTTAAAAAAGTTTCTTTGAAAATTCCAGTTCGACTCTTGTATCGGTCCTCAAGAGTGTTTGAAAAATTGCTTTCGAAAGCTTTTTGAAAAGGTGTCGGTGTGAAAAGTATTTTTTGATTTGTTTTTGAAATTAGAGCAAGTATCTAGAGTCGTCTACCTACCCTAAGGAATTCGTCTGTGTAGATGTCCTTTAAAGTAGTGCCATCCCACCATTGAGAGGTAGGTAGCACCACCGTTGGAGGTGTTCAGGTCAATTCAAGGTTCGGGACATGGTGATCACCAGAGCAATAAGAAGACACCTTAGAAGCTACCCTCATGCCAGGTTCCCGGATCATGAGGACTTACTAAGACATCCTCTACTCGACGATCACCTTTCGAGGCAAGGAAACAGTGAGGCGTACCCTAGGGGTGGTGTGTGATTTGTGTGTCGTTTTCATTTATTTTTGTCTTTTGTCAAAGTGATCTATGCGTTTGTTTTTATTTTATCATTCATTCTTGCATGCATTTGTTAACAGTTAAAAATTGCGAGAAGTAAAAGTTCTAAACTATTACAAAAGGCGCGAGTCCACATCGCCAAAATTTCCAGAACCCGATTTGACAGAAAATGAAGAATTAAAAATGCGAAAAATAAATATTACATGGTATTGGGAGAGATACATAAATAATTAAAAGAAAAAGAAATAAATATGCAATTTGAAATTTAAATTAGAAACGAGGGCGTTGGACCCTTTTTTATGAAACTAAATTAAATTATTAAATTAATGAAACTAATAATGAAAAGAAATTGTTTTTGGTATTTTTGTAGTTTAAGATTTTAATGGAAAAAGAATTAAATGAAATTAAAAGATTAACCCTAATTCTAATTGTTTTAGTTTATTAAGAAAGTATTAAGTTTTAACCTAAAATTAAACCTAATTATTTACATGCAAATCTTGTTTTATAAAAAAAAAAAATATTTTAATAATTAATTATTGTGAAAGAAAAGAAAAAGGGATAGAAACTATTATAAACCCTAATTCTACCAATTTTAGGTTTTTTATTGAAAAAATATTAAGATTAAACCCTAAATTAAAACTAAGTGAATTAATGAATTTTATTTAAAAAATATGTTAATTAAATAAAATACTTATTTTTTGTCTTTTTCTGATTTTTGTGTTTTTTTATATTATTTGTGAAAATATTAAATTAATTAAAAAAACAATAATTGAAAGAAAGTAAAAATAATAAAAAAACAAAGAATGTAAAAAAAGTTTGCAAACCTAGGGGGTTCTGCCCCTAATTTGGAGGTTTTTGTTAACATTTGCTGGCCCATTAAGCTAAGGCCCTTTTGACTTTTCTGAAAGCGTATGGATGCATTGACTGAGGCACACCCTGTTCTTCAAATCTCCACCTTTTGATTGGAACCATAAGATACGTGGCATAGCTGGATCAAGAGTGTATGATGGGGGTCCTGGGAATGAGCTACACACAAGCAACGTTAGAAAAATAATAATATGGAAAGGGAGGGGACCTGGGGCTCGAACCCAGGTCCTGAACATTACCACTAGCAAGCCTTGCCACTGAAGCACTCAACGCGTTTTGTTTACAATATAACAATTAATTAATATCAAATAAAACAAAGCGTTAATGGACTTTTAGCGCGAATTTTTGAACCAACCAATTACTGATGGCCACGCACCCTTCTTCTTTCTTGGCTTATTTTTTCCTGAAACACAAAAACAATTGGCAACGGTTTTTTTGAATCGTTCCCTTATGCCAGTTTCTGAAAAATAGCGAATAGCTCGTGGAGGCTCATAAATTGAGCGCGAGGTGCATTTTGAGACCGTCTGAGTATGCTGAATTGAGTGACCTAGGTCTTATGTTCCAATTTTTCCATATCCAAAAACCCCTAATTCGAAAGCTGAAGAACCCTAATAATCAACAATGGTGAAATCGCGTATGGGTGATAAAAATGCAATCAAATTACACAGTTAGCATCAGAATGACATAATGAGCATAAATCCAATGTTAGAATTCACAAATAATGCATGAATGATGTTTCAAGAAAACTGAAAAAAGCTTGAATCGGCCATGGTCGTGCTACCTATTCCTTGTGTTAGGGGCGATGATTTTGATCTGTATATGTTCCTTGAAGCCTCAGGAACACAATGGAATCAGTGTTGTGGCTTGAAACGACCTGCAAGTGTGATTTTGGTTTTCAACTTTTAAGCAAAAAACTCAAATGTAGTTCTTGGTCTGTAGCGCAGCTTAGAGGTTAGCAGGCATTAGGTCTTGATCAAGCTTATGTATGGAACCAATTAGGGTTAAAATTTGATCAAAAAAACCTTTGCATTGATTGAATAATATTTGATTTTCAAGGCAAAATATTTTCTAATCTTTTCATGCAAACTTCTACCAAATCATGACCAATTAGCTTCAATTCTTTCCTAATTTGACTTGCACAAAATCTTGGAGATATTACATGCACAAAAAGATTGAAAAACCTAGATTTAACATTTTTCATCTATTTTAATTAATTTAAATGAATTATTAATAATAAAAATCCAAATAAATAAATAAGAATGAAGAAAAACTTCCCTTTGGGCCAAATGGTCGTGCACATGCCTTGGATAATGAATTGTGGAAGAAAAAGAGGCCCATTAGCAATTTTAGGTCATTTGAAACAATGTTGACTTTTCAAAATATCCAAAAATTTCCCAACTTCCACAAGGCATAACTTGCTCAACATTTAAGCTTTGCTCATGTTCTTGGACATTTTGGAAAGGTCTTTGAGTCCTCTAACCAATGCCTTTGGTCCCATGCCATTTTGATTTACCAATCTCAAGTTATGGCCTTTGACTTAAAGTCCCTTTTTGTTGACTTTTGAAAATGACCTATAATGTTGAAATTGATAACTTTTTGTGAGAGCATTTCTTGGACTTGAAGTATGAATATGAGTTGTAGGAAATGTCTTTATCTTCAAAATGAGCTTTGGATGGAATTTTTCTGATAATCCATGTGAAAGTTATGCCCTGGTCAATTTAGAGTTGACTTTTTCAACTGTCCAAATAAGGAAACTCTTGCATCTTGGTGATTTTTGAGCCAAGATTTGAGAATCATGATCAAGCATTGATCAAATGATGTTTGTGGCTTCAAAATGAGATGTTGACCAAAAATTTGGACTTTTGACTGTCAAATGACCATTTTGCCCCTACAGTTGACTGTAGTGCAATTAGGGTTTTTGACTGTGCAATTTTGTGCTGAAAGTCATGAAACTTGGTATGAGGATGCTTGACCATATTTGTAGGCATGTGGGACTTGATTGGACCCTTGGAAACTTCATTTTCTTTATCATAACCAAAACCCTAATTTTGACTGTTAGGAGGCCCTTGAACTGTGCAACCCTTGGGGAGATTTTGAAGCTTGACTTGGCAATTTCTTGAAGAATATGGGAGGGAAAATTTTGGGGTACAACAGTTGCCACTGTTCAATCTTCTTAGACCTGAGGATGCAGATTGGCTGACATGCCTTTCGTAATCCGAGGGTGGAAGATGATTGAACACTAGAGTGCCCAGAAATTTGCGCTCACATAGTAGCAGTGTGATGGTGGAATGGGCTTATAGATGCCATTTAGAGATTGATGGATAGGATGATGGGCTTATAGATTCCATGCTAAGAGATGATGGAAGGTGGATGGGCTTATAGATGCCATCTGGGTGTCAATCGCATAAGAGCTTCCTTAGCGAGAACTTGTATACTTGCAAAAGAAAAATGATTACCTGACCTGTTACGGGAGCTGGTTTTCAAATTCTTTGTGTAGATGTGTCCTGACTGGTTACAGGAGCTGAATCTGGATCTTCAAGCGGTGGTGAATGGGCCAGGGATGGTTACTACCTCAACAGGAACGGTGAGAGAACCTTGGACGACTTCAGCTTCTACAGCAATCGTTGAGCGAATCTTGGGATTACCACCTCCGCAGGATCGGGGAGAGAACCATAGGCGACTACAACCTCAACAACAAACATTGAGAGAATCTTGGTGGGAATTACCATCTCCGCAGTATCAGGGAGAGAACCATAGGCGATTACAATCTCAATAGCAGTCATTGAGAAAACCTTGGATGGAATTATCATATCCGCAGTATCGGGGAGAGAACCATAGGCGACTACAACCTCAACAGCAAACATTGAGAGAATCTTGGTGGGAATTACCATCTCCGCAGTATCAGGGAGAGAACCATAGGCGATTACAACCTTAATAGAAATCATTGAGACAACCTTGGATGGAATTATCATCTCCGCAGTATCGGGGAGAGAACCATAGGCGATTACAATCTCAATAGAAATCATTGAGAAAACCTGGGATGGAATTATCATCTCCGCAGTATCGGGGAGAGAACCATAGGCGATTACCACCTCAACAGCAAACATTGAGAGAACCTTGGATGGAATTATCGTCTCCGCAGTATCAGGGAGAGAACCATAGGCAATTACAATCTCAATAGCAATTATTGAGAAAACCTTGGATGGAATTATCATCTCCGCAGTATCGGGGAGAGAACCATAGGCGATTACCACCTCAACAGCAAACATTGAGAGAACCTTGGATGGAATTATCGTCTCCGCAGTATCGGGGAGAGAACCATAGGCAATTACAATCTCAATAGCAATCATTGAGAAAGCCTGGGATGGAATTATCATCTCCGCAGCATTGGGGAGAGAACCATAGGCGATTACGACTCAATAGCAATTATTGAGAAAACCTGGGATGGAATTATCATCTCCGCAGCATTGGGGAGAGAACCATAGGCGATTACAACTCAAAAGCGATCATTGAGAAAACCTTAGATGGAATTATCATCTCCGCAGTATCGGGGAGAGAACCATAGGCGATTACAACTCAAAAGCGATCATTGAGAAAACCTTAGATGGAATTATCATCTCTGCAGTATCGGGGAGAGAACCATAGGCGATTACGACTCAATAGCAATCATTGAGAAAACCTTGGATGGAATTATCGTCTCCGCATCATTGGGGAGAAAACCATAGGCGATTACAATCTCAATAGCAAATATTGAGAAAACCTTGGATGGAATTATCATCTCCGCAGCATCGGGGAGAGAACCATAGGCGATTACAATCTCAATAGCAAATATTGAGAAAACCTTGGATAACTTCTACTGAGTCTTCATTAGAAAAATCTGTTTGGGGTCGATTTGACTGGACCAGAGAAGGCCTTTGACTGGATAAGAAATCTTTGGAATCGATTAACTGAACTGGTCTAGGTCTTGAGATAGCTGAGAACTTAACTGAATCTTTTCCTGAAAGGTAAAGGTCAGTCATATGCAATGCATGATATGGGTCAAGCAATGATGTTCTCAACATAAATGAGATTTGTAAGATATGATGCGTATATGCGTGCTATAATGATGTATGGAAGTGCGATGTTTATGAATGCATTTTTTCGTCTAGGAAAGTAAACCCTTGACGGGTGCCGGGAAGTCACTCCTGGGCTGATGTTGAAGAATAGATTTTGCTCCGTTGGGGATGATAATTGCAAGAATACCGGTAGGAGAAGATGACTCCATTGGGAAATAAACTTGGCGAATGGAATAACTCTGCAGGGAGGAAAGTACTCTAGTGATCTTGCTGGGAAGCAATACTCTGTGGGGAGAGAGATGCTTTTGCTGAGCGTTGATAATAACTTGCCAGGGATACCCTTGTTGTGCTGGAAGTGTTAATAGACTTCGCTGGGGATAAGAAGACTTCGTCGAGGACGCCCTTTTCGTGGCTTTTGGCTGAGGATAACCCAGTTATATCCTGGTAAGGAAATAACTCTTTGAATAAAGCCGGACGACGCGTTCGTGCTCTGCGGGGATAAGCTTCCAGAATCTACTGGGGATAAGCTTACTGCTTGGGGAGATAAATTCCAACTTTCCTGGGGAACTGGATTGGACTCTCCTGGGGAAGTTTTGAACTGCGGGGGAAGTGATTCCTTTGAATGTTGGTATGCCGCCGGGGAACAATCTTTAGACCAAGACTGCCGGGGACGCTTGTTAAGAATATGTATATTGCTGCTGGGGAATGTTGAGATCTGTGGAGGATATTCAACTTCCTTAAGGTTTGATAATATAGCTTTGCTCGAGGAGAGAATACTGTCTTGCTGACTTACTCTCTGGGGAATTGGGATATCGGGTTGCGTTCTTCAGCTGATCCTACCTTGGTACCTTGGAGGACAGAACAATTAGATTGCTTAGACAACTCTTTTATTGCCCCTGTTTCTAATGTTACATGTAATTAATTCTTTGTTTCGTATGCAAATATTTATGAGTTAGCAAATTATTGTCAATGCATATATCACAAATTGAACCTTGGACGTTCTTCGCAAAACAAAACAGAAAAAGGAAAAACAATTGGCCATTTTAACTGAAAAATATATTTGTATTGATTTTTGAATGGCCTGTAAATAGGCGTTTTGTGTACAAGAGGCTGACGTCCTAGTAAGAGAACGCCGCCAAAAAAGAGTTTATACAAATTTTGTACAAGAGAAAATAAACAGCTGTGTGAAATGAACGATCCCACTGGGTTTCAATTCTGCTATTGCCTTTATAACTCCGAGCGTCTCATCACTTGATGACCTAAACGAAGATGAAGCTGACTGATCGATGCCGTCTGAATTTGATGTAGATACCGGATTCCGGACGCAAGGTGATCCAATGAGACATAGTATTACGCTTTTATCCCTAATTTTTGCCTGGACCGCCCTTTCGGGTTTTCAGTCCACCGGGATACCCATTTTTGCCCAAGCCGCCTTTTCAGGTTTTCGACTTGCCGGGTGTACAGATTTTTTTTCATTTCATCCCTTCATTTTGCCCGAACCCTTTTGGTTCGTCGGGAAGCCCTAATTTTTGCCTAGGCATGTCAGCCTAGCGGGTCTTTTTTCATGCGTAGTATCTTTTTTACTATGTCTGCATTAGCGGGGTGAGGAAGGTCGTCACCATCCATATTGGTTAAAATCATGGCTCCTCCTGAGAACACATGTTTGACCACAAATGGCCCTTCGTACGTAGGGGTCCACTTGCCCCTTGGATCACTCTGAGGAAGGATGATTCGCTTGATTACCAGATCCCCAACTTGATATTCCTGTGGTCTGACCTTTTTGTTAAATGCCCTGATCATTCGTTTCTGGTACGTCTGACCATGGCAGATAGCAGCAAGTCTCTTTTCATCAATAAGGTTGAGCTGATCAAGTCGTGTCTGGATCCAATCATCCTCGTTCAGATTTGCATCCTTCATTATCCGGAGAGAGGGTATTTGCACTTCGATTGGTAAGACTGCCTCCATACCGTAAACCAAAGAGAAAGGAGTTGCCCCGGTTGACGTCCTGGCTGAGGTACGATACCCATGTAGAGCGAACGGTAACATCTCGTGCCAATCCTTATAAGTCACTGTCATCTTCTGCACGATTTTCTTGATATTTTTATTTGCTGCTTCTACAGCCCCATTCATCTTCGGTCTGTAAGGAGAAGAATTGTGGTGCTGTATTTTGAACTGCTCGCAGAGCTCAGTGATCATCTTATTATTCAGATTGGTACCGTTGTCTGTAATGATCCTCTCTGGGACGCCGTACCGACAGATCAGATTATGCCGAATGAACCGTGCCACAACAGTCTTGGTTACCGTAGCGTAGGATGCTGCTTCAACCCACTTTGTAAAATAATCAATCGCCACTAGGATGAAGCGATGCCCATTAGATGCCGTAGGTTTAATCTCACCGATCATGTCTATGCCCCACATTGCAAACGGCCAAGGCGCAGTCAGAACATTCAGAGGAACTGGAGGAACATGCACCTTGTCTGCATAAATCTGGCATTTATGGCATGTCCTGGAATGTTGGTAGCAGTCAGCTTCCATTGTGGACCAGTAATACCCTGCCCGAAGGATCTTCTTTGCCATTGTATGCCCACTGGAATGTGTACCAAAGGTCCCCTCATGTAGCTCTTCCATGATCCTTTCCGCTTCAGTCTTATCCACACAACGCAGTAAGGTTGAATCATGGTTTCGCTTGTACAAGATGTCGTTACTAAGGAAGAACTTTGCTGCAAACCTTCTCAGGAACTTCTTATCGTTGACAGATGCACCTTCAGGGTATTCCTGAGCTTCCAGATATCTCTTCACTTCATGGTACCAAGGCTTCTCAGTTACCAATTCAGTCTCGAGATCACAACAGTATGCCGGTTCGTCCAGTTTCCAGATGATGATCCGGGGAGCCTCATTATCCCATTTGACCTTGAACATAGAAGACATTGTAGCTAACGCGTCCGCCAGCTGATTCTCCTCTCTTGGGAAATGTTCAAAGGTTATTTCTGTGAAGTGGGGGATCAAGGTCAACACACATTCTCTGTAAGGAATAAGATTCGGATGTTTCGTATCCCACTCTCCTTTGATCTGATTGATCACAAGAGCGGAATCTCCGAAGACACTTAGAAACTTGATCCTTAAGTCGATCGCAGCTTGAAGACCCATGATGCATGCCTCATACTCTGCCATGTTGTTGGTATAGTTGAAACATAGCCGGGCGGTGAGTGGAGTATGAGTGCCTTGAGGAGATATGATTATGGCGCCGATACCGTTACCTAAAGCATTGGAGGCTCCGTCAAAGTGCATAGACCATCGGGATCCTTCCTCAGGTCCTTCATCCGGTCCAGGTACTTCACAATCAGTCACTATCATGATGCTTTCATCCGGAAACTCGAAGTTCATTGACTGATAGTCATCTACGGCCTGATGTGCCAAGTGGTCTGCCAATACACTTCCCTTGATGGCCTTCTGGGTCGTGTACTGAATGTCGTATTCCGTCAAGATCATCTGCCATCTTGCAATTCTCCCAGATAGAGCAGGCTTTTCGAATACGTACTTTATAGGATCCATCTTTGAGATCAACAAGGTAGTGTGAGTCAGCATATACTGTCTCAGCCGGCGAGCAGCCCATACCAAAGCACAGCAAGTTTTCTCGAGCAGTGAGTATCGGGTCTCACAGTCGGTAATCTTTTTGCTAAGGTAATAAATGGCATGCTCTTTTCGGCCAGACTCGTCATGCTGCCCCAGCACACACCCCATTGAGTTGTCAAGCACTGTCAGGTATAATATCAGAGGTCTCCCTTCAACCGGTGGCATAAGGATAGGTGGTTCTTGGAGATACTCCTTGATTCTGTCAAAAGCGGCCTGACATTCATCATTCCAACGTACTACCTGATCTTTCTTCAGCAACTTGAAGATTGGCTCACAGGTAGCGGTTAGATGCGAGATGAACCGAGCAATGTAATTCAGGCGTCCTAAAAAGCCTCTGACTTCTTTCTCTGTCCTAGGAACTGACATCTCTTGAATAGCTTTAACTTTGGCAGGGTCCACTTGAATACCCTTATCACTTACCACGAAGCCTAGCAACTTCCCAGATCTTACCCCGAAGGTGCACTTGTTCGGGTTCAATCTCAGCTTGTACAGTTTCAGACGGTCAAACAACTTCTGCAGATGATCTAGGTGCTCTTCCTCAGTCTGGGACCTTGCGATCATGTCGTCCACATACACCTCTATCTCATGATGGATCATGTCATGAAATAAAGCGACCATGGCACGTTGGTAGGTTGCCCCAGCGTTCTTCAACCCAAAAGGCATGACCTTGTAACAGAAGGTTCCCCACTGAGTAACAAAGGTAGTCTTCTCCATGTCTTCAGGAGCCATCTTGATCTGATTATAACCTGAGAACCCATCCATGAAAGAGAATACCTTGTGCTGAGCTGTATTGTCAACAAGGACGTCAATGTGAGGTAGGGGGAAGTCATCTTTGGGGCTGGCCCTGTTCAGATCCCTGTAATCAACACATATTCTGACCTTACCGTCTTTCTTAGGTACCGGCACCACATTAGCAACCCACTAAGGGTAAGAAGCCACTGCAAGAAAACCGGCATCAAACTGCTTCATAACCTCGGCTTTGATCTTCTCAGACATTTCTGGACGCATACGGCGGACCTTTTGCTTAACCGGAGGGCAGTCTTCCTTAGTTGGCAAGTGATGGACCACAATATCGGTATCCAACCCGGGCATGTCTTCGTAGGACCAGGCAAAGATCTCCATATAATCATGTAGCATCTTAGTCAACCGTTGCTTCACGCTGAGCTCTAGGTTGGCACCAATCTTTACCTCTTTCCTGTCTTCTTCAGTACCCAAGTTTATTATTTCCACTGGCTCTTCATGTGGTTGAATTGCCCTCTCTTCCTGAAGTAACAGTCTTGCAAGCTCGCCAGGCACTTCGCAATCATCTTCACCTTCGTCTTCGGCTAAGTTGATCGGATTTTCGAAGTCATAATTGGCAGTAGCAGAGTCGTTACCAGTGAGATCCAGAGTGGATTGAAACATGTATGAGTGAGTGTGTGTAAATACAGCTGTTTTGAAAAATATGTAAAGGAAGGAAAGACAGAAAAGGAGCGTAAGATTTGAAATGCGAGAAAACGTCCAAGATTTTTATTCATGATATATGAAATGACAATTTATATGCCCTCATAAATGAAGCCAACGGTGCCTCGGGTAAGACACCGGGCCATAGAGTTTATTTATTGTTTATTACAGATACCAAAAACATAGGAATTCATTACTTAGTAACAAGAGAAACAGGTAGATTGTCCTTTGCACTCCAATTGTTAAGTCCACTGTCGGTTGCCGGGTAAATCCAGCTATCAAACTCAGCTTCGTCCACTTCGTCTTCGTCCCCAATAGCATTCACTCCATGAGCAGGCAGGGGAGCTGTCACTACATTAGGCTTCTCAGATGCCTCAAATTGTACCTCCTTGGCGTTAATAAGGTCCTGCAGCTTGTTCCTTAAAGCCCAACAGTCATCAGTGGAGTGCCCCGGGCTATTAGAATGGTAAGCACAGCGGGCATTTGGGTTGTATTTCAGAGAGGCAGTGTTTACACCTTTGGGGGCCTCTCTGACAGTCACTAGGTTGGTGGATAGCAATTGTGGCAAGATCTGTGATAAGGTCATGCTCAAACGGGTAAACTCTCTCCGGGGTCTTTCAGCCCTTTGAGGATTGGTTGGCCGAGGAGCGGCAACAGGCTTGGCAATCATTACCGCACTGACAGATTGGCGGCGCTCAAATTTCTCTGGTCTCCTAGAGCCATATACAGCACTAGCCTCCTTCTTGAAGGGCTTCTTCTCAGAACTAGACGATGCACCCTTCGGAATCTTTCCAGACTTCAACCCAGCCTCAATTCTCTCTCCAGTCAGAATCAGATCAGTGAACCCTGCAGACGAATTCCTGATAAGATGGTTGAAAAATGGCCCAGATAGGGTCCCCAAGAACATGTCTACCAACTCCCGATCAGTCAATGGAGGCTGCACCCTGCCAGCCCGGTCTCTCCACTTCTGAGCGTACTCTTTAAAACCTTCACTTGAACCTAACGACATACCCTGGAGTTGGGTACGTGTAGGGGCAAGGTCGGCATTATATTGATACTGCTTATAGAAAGCAGTAGCCAACTCCTCCCAGTTACGAACCTTGGTCCCATCCAGCTGATAGAACCATTCGAGGTGAGTCCCTAAAAGACTCTCCTGGAAGAAGTGGATCCACAAATTCTTATCCGCTGAGTACGGTTGAATCTTCCGAACATAGGACCTGAGATGTAGCTCGGGACAAGACGCCCCGTCGTACTTAGTGAAAGATGGTGCTTTGAACTTCCGAGGAATAATCACACCAGTAGACAAACCCAAATCTCCGAAATCCAGCCCAGGTACCTGTTGTATCTCCATAGCATTCAACCTATCTTCCAACTGTTTGTATCTGTCTTCTGCAGGAGGATATTGCTCTTCATCAAAATCAGTCTCGTTGTCGGAGACTACCGGACTAGGACCTTTTTCTGCCTGAGGGGTACCCTTGCCAATAGAAGAACCAGCCTCTTCATTCTGCAGAGTATTGCCAAACCTTCGGCCCGAGTTGAACAGAACAGTCCTCCTCTTCTTCTTCTTTTCCTTCTTCAGGAGTAGAGCCTTCAGCTCCTCTTGGCCCTGAGCCAAGCCCATGATTAATTCCTGAAATTGCGCATTCTGCGCCTGAAGAGCTTTGATGGACATCTCAGTTGAGGACGAGTCAGGATTCATGATGCTGAAATAAACAGCGAAGAACGGTAAGCAACCTGAAAAGAGGAAAACCTGCTATGCACATGATGAATGGAATGCGTATGATTTATGTTTTCAAAGACAATCAGGAATCAACTTTGTAAACAAAAAGGAACACACTTCATTAGATTCAACTTTGAAACTGAAATTATTCAACAGGTTGCCCTTAGGCGTTACATGAAAGGAAATACTGAAAAGGGAAATAAAACTGTAAAAGAACATCCAGAGCTCCTTATTGATCCCATGGTCTCCTCTTCTCAGTACGGATGTAGGCATTCAGAGCTCTCTCATTCTCCAACTGCTTTGTCAGCTTCTGGATCTTTAATTCCTGCTCGTTGAACTTTTCCCGGTAAGAATCCCGCTCTTCTCGCAGTTGCGACCAAGATCTCTTCAATGTCTCATAATCAGTAGGTATCTGAGGAGGAAGGACAGTTGGAGGAACACCATCTTTGTCAGGACACTCAAGAATGACGGGTCTGACGGCTTCATACGGCATACCTAACTTCTGAGCACGGATGCGAACCCATTTGTAGTAGGCTTCCATAGGTAAAGAAGTCTTTGGCCCCAACTCTTGTGGGTTAGCTTTATGAACTTTGTCCCAAGCCTTGATGAACCTACGACGCAGCTCGTCACTATCCACCTGAAACTCAAAACTGATGTGAGGCACCAACATCTCATGGGGCCCTTTTCTTGCTCTTCCAAACTGACGGAGCGCTAGACATGGATTGTAAGAGATCCCTCCTTGGGTACCAATCAGAGGAACATTAGGGTATTCCCCGCATCGATCAATAACAGCTATCTCATCCAAACCTCTGCAAGTCCAAATGATGTCTTTATCGGTGAGAGACATTAACCTGTGAGCCCAACCTCTTCCTTCTTGGTTCTTCAGTACGAACTTGGGGAGGTGTGAAATAAACCACCTCACCAACAAAGGGATACAACACCATAGGGTTCCTCGTCTTCGGGTAGTACGAGCATGAAGTTGTTGCAAGATGTCACCCAAGAGAGTGGACACGGGATTCTGAGACATAAAGATCCTTATGGCAGTGACATTGATGAAGTTGTCAGGATTAGGAAACAAGACTAACCCATAGATTAGGAGAGCCAAAATGTCTTCATATGCCCTAAAGTCCAAGTCATTCCAGAAACTATTAGCTTTACCAATCAGAAACTTGGCCAAGAAACCCTTAACTCCGCTTCTAGTTACCCAGTTGTCCATTACCTCTGGCTGTGTCAAGGGAAGAGCTGCAGCAACATCCTCAAGCCTGAGGGTCTTTTCCCAACCAGTAAAGGGAGTCTGTTCCAAGATAGGGATACCCAGCAAATCAGAGAACTCTTCCAGGGTAGGGACCAGCTGGAAGTCTTGAAAGGTGAAGCACTGGTATAGGGGGTCATAGAACTGGGTCAGAACACTCATCAACTGTTGATCCCGCTTTGCAGTGACTAAACTGAGAAGAGAACCATGTCTCTGAATGAAGGAAGTGGTATTTAGAATTCTGCTAACCAACTCCTCAAGCAACTCAGGTGAATGAACAAAGTTGAACCGGATAGTATTCCTTCGCACAGGCATCATGATGTCCTACAAAACAGAGCAAAGGTGAAACCCTCTTGTCTTTGAAATGGTCAGTCCTTATGCAGGATGCATGCAATGCTCATGATGTTATGATGTTATGATAGAGCACACCACAAACATATACAAAGGAAAACATGGTAAGGCACACAAGTCACACAAGGCAAGCCCCTAAAGTTTAGGCCAGCATGAGGTCTAGGTACTACCCTCTTTCAGTTTGTTGGTTCATACCTGTCCTATAAAAGTAACCGGGTTCTTAGAGGATCCCAATATCATTGACTACCCTCAATCGGTCATAGCTCTAGCATCGCAATCTTTTCTTGCAGCCAGAACCATCACGAGAGTTTAGCCTCAATGGGCGTAGCATACTGCTACTGTTCTAATGGCCAAGTTGTGTCATTTAAGGTTCTAAGGTTGTTGGTGTTTAATGACTCCTCAGAAGACCCATATTCTCCTCGTTGCGACACAAGGGATATCGGTACAGACCAAGGTGCCACACCAACGTAGCCACTGCTTCACCCGTGTCGGTCTACGTCGGACAGGTCCCTCACAGCTTATGCTACCTAAACAGGGTATCCCCAGATCCGGGTTAGGATCTATGTAACTCCCATGCAACCCACAAATTTAAAGCAGACAAGTCAATACAATTGAAAACACAGTTATGAACTAACCCTAAGGTACACCTCACTTTATAAAATATCCCCAGCAGAGTCGGCAGTTCTGTGATCGGTGGATCTGGAACTGACTGTTTAACGCTGGTTCGCGAAATGTCGCGGAAGCAAGAGTCGCCACCGTCTTTTATTTTCTCCAAATGGAAAGGACAAAAGCACAGAAAAATTCCTTATAGAGATTGCTCTCGGTTCGGGAGGTAGGTTATAGAAAGGGAAGGTGTTAGCACCCTTTCTATCCATGGTTATCCATGGGCTCTTAGATACTTGCTCATTTGTATTTTCAAAAATGGTTTGTTTGCTTTTCAATTGTGGGTTTTAAAAAAAGTTTCTTTGAAAATTCCAGTTCGACTCTTGTATCGGTCCTCAAGAGTGTTTGAAAAATTGCTTTCGAAAGCTTTTTGAAAAGGTGTCGGTGTGAAAAGTATTTTTTGATTTGTTTTTGAAATTAGAGCAAGTATCTAGAGTCGTCTACCTACCCTAAGGAATTCGTCTGTGTAGATGTCCTTTAAAGTAGTGCCATCCCACCATTGAGAGGTAGGTAGCACCACCGTTGGAGGTGTTCGGGTCAATTCAAGGTTCGGGACATGGTGATCACTAGAGCAATAGGAAGACACCTTAGAAGCTACCCTCATGCCAGGTTCCCGGATCATGAGGACTTACTAAGACATCCTCTACTCGACGATCACCTTTCGAGGCAAGGAAACAGTGAGGCGTACCCTAGGGGTGGTGTGTGATTTGTGTGTCGTTTTCATTTATTTTTGTCTTTTGTCAAAGTGATCTATGCGTTTGTTTTTATTTTATCATTCATTCTTGCATGCATTTGTTAACAGTTAAAAATTGCGAGAAGTAAAAGTTCTAAACTATTACAAAAGGCGCGGGTCCACATCGCCAAAATTTCCAGAACCCGATTTGACAGAAAATAAAGAATTAAAATTGCAAAAAATAAATATTACATGGCCTTGGGAGAGATACATAAATAATTAAAAGAAAAAGAAATAAATATGCAATTTGAAATTTAAATTAGAAACGAGGGCGTTGGACCCTTTTTTATGAAACTAAATTAAATTATTAAATTAATGAAACTAATAATGAAAAGAAATTGTTTTTGGTATTTTTGTAGTTTAAGATTTTAATGGAAAAAGAATTAAATGAAATTAAAAGATTAATCCTAATTCTAATTGTTTTAGTTTATTAAGAAAGTATTAAGTTTTAACCTAAAATTAAACCTAATTATTTACATGCAAATCTTGTTTTATAAAAAAATAAATAATATTTTAATAATTAATTATTGTGAAAGAAAAGAAAAAGGGATAGAAATTATTATAAACCCTAATTCTACCAATTTTAGGTTTTTTATTGAAAAAATATTAAGATTAAACCCTAAATTAAAACTAAGTGAATTAATGAATTTTATTTAAAAAATATGTTAATTAAATAAAATACTTATTTTTTGTCTTTTTCTGATTTTTGTGTTTTTTTATATTATTTGTGAAAATATTAAATTAATTAAAAAAACAATAATTGAAAGAAAGTAAAAATAATAAAAAAACAAAGAATGTAAAAAAAGTTTGCAAACCTAGGGGGTTCTGCCCCTAATTTGGAGGTTTTTGTTAACATTTGCTGGCCCATTAAGCTAAGGCCCTTTTGACTTTTCTGAAAGCGTATGGATGCATTGACTGAGGCACACCCTGTTCTTCAAATCTCCACCTTTTGATTGGAACCATAAGATACGTGGCATAGCTGGATCAAGAGTGTATGATGGGGGTCCTGGGAATGAGCTACACACAAGCAACGTTAGAAAAATAATAATATGGAAAGGGAGGGGACCTGGGGCTCGAACCCAGGTCCTGAACATTACCACTAGCAAGCCTTGCCACTGAAGCACTCAACGCGTTTTGTTTACAATATAACAATTAATTAATATCAAATAAAACAAAGCGTTAATGGACTTTTAGCGCGAATTTTTGAACCAACCAATTACTGATGGCCACACACCCTTCTTCTTTCTTGGCTTATTTTTTCCTGAAACACAAAAACAATTGGCAACGGTTTTTTTGAATCGTTCCCTTATGCCAGTTTCTGAAAAATAGCGAATAGCTCGTGGAGGCTCATAAATTGAGCGTGAGGTGCGTTTTGAGACCGTCTGAGTATGCTGAATTGAGTGACCTAGGTCTTATGTTCCAATTTTTCCATATCCAAAAACCCCTAATTCGAAAGCTGAAGAACCCTAATAATCAACAATGGTGAAATCGCGTATGGGTGATAAAAATGCAATCAAATTACACAGTTAGCATCAGAATGACATAATGAGCATAAATCCAATGTTAGAATTCACAAATAATGCATGAATGATGCTTCAAGAAAACTGAAAAAAAGCTTGAACCGGCCATGGTCGTGCTACCTATTCCTTGTGTTAGGGGCGATGGTTTTGATCTGTATATGTTCCTTGAAGCCTCAGGAACACAATGGAATCAGTGTTGTGGCTTGAAACGACCTGCAAGTGTGATTTTGGTTTTCAACTTTTAAGCAAAAAACTCAAATGTAGTTCTTGGTCTGTAGCGCAGCTTAGAGGTTAGCAGGCATTAGGTCTTGATCAAGCTTATGTATGGAACCAATTAGGGTTAAAATTTGATCAAAAAAACCTTTGCATTGATTGAATAATATTTGATTTTCAAGGCAAAATATTTTCTAATCTTTTCATGCAAACTTCTACCAAATCATGACCAATTAGCTTCAATTCTTTCCTAATCTGACTTGCACAAAATCTTGGAGATATTACATGCACAAAAAGATTGAAAAACCTATATTTAACATTTTTCATCTATTTTAATTAATTTAAATGAATTATTAATAATAAAAATCCAAATAAATAAATAAGAATGAAGAAAAACTTCCCTTTGGGCCAAATGGCCGTGCACATGCCTTGGATAATGAATTGTGGAAGAAAAAGAGGCCCATTAGCAATTTTAGGTCATTTGAAACAATGTTGACTTTTCAAAATATCCAAAAATTTCCCAACTTCCACAAGGCATAACTTGCTCAATTTTTAAGCTTTGCTCATGTTCTTGGACATTTTGGAAAGGTCTTTGAGTCCTCTAACCAATGCCTTTGGTCCCATGTCATTTTGATTTACCAATCTCAAGTTATGGCCTTTGACTTAAAGTCCCTTTTTGTTGACTTTTTAAAATGACCTATAATGTTGAAATTGATAACTTTTTGTGAGAGCATTTCTTGGACTTGAAGTATGAAGAGGAGTTGTAGGAAATGTCTTTATCTTCAAAATGAGATTTGGATGGAATTTTTCTGATAATCCATGTGAAAGTTATGCCCTGGTCAATTTACAGTTGACTTTTTCAACTGTCCAAATAAGGAAACTCTTGCATCTTGGTGATTTTTGAGCCAAGCTTTGAGAATCATGATCAAGCATTGATCAAATGATGTTTGTGGCTTCAAAATGAGATGTTGACAAAAAATTTGGACTTTTGACTGTCAAATGACCATTTTGCCCCTACAGTTGACTGTAGTGCAATTAGGGTTTTTGACTGTGCAATTTTGTGCTGAAAGTCATGAAACTTGGTATGAGGATGCTTGACCATATTTGTAGGCATGTGGGACTTGATTGGACCCTTGGAAACTTCATTTTCTTGATCAGAACCAAAACCCTAATTTTGACTGTTAGGAGGCCCTTGAACTGTGCAACCCTTGGGGAGATTTTGAAGCTTGACTTGGCAATTTCTTGAAGAATATGGGAGGGCAAATTTTGGGGTACAACACCTACTATCCAGGTTCCTTCTCACAGCCCTACTATCCAGGCTTTCATATCGAAGTAACCCTACTATCCAGGTTCCTTTCACAGCCCTTCTATCCAGGCTTTCATATCGAAGTAACCCTACTATCCAGGTTCCTTCTGACAACCCTACTATCCGGGCTTTCATAACGAATTAACCCTACTATCCAGGTTCCTTCTCACAGCCCTACTATCCAGGCTTTCATATCGAAGTAACCCTACTATCCAGGTTCCTTCTCACAACCATACTATCCAGGCTTTCATAACAAAGTAACCCTACTATCCAGGTTCCTTCTCACATCCCTACTATCCAGGCTTTCATATCGAAGTAACCCTACTATCCAGGTTCCTTCTCACAGCCCTGCTGTCCAGGCTCTCATATCGAAACAACCTACTATCCAGGTTCCTTCTCATAACCTTACTATCTAGGTTCCTTCTCTCTTATCTCGAGACAACAGTTTACAACATTGTAAGACCGAGACCTTATCGAACATGTTTGGTTTCGCATTTCCCCAGTAAGTCATGGTACAGCCTGTACATCGACCGGATATGTAGTTCACTTCTTCTTCCTCAAGCAAGAGTTATTTCCCCAATAGAGCAACAGACAACTGAAGCTCCTAAAATTCTATTTCTCCTAAGACAGATACCAACAATCCTTAATAGATTCCTCATCAACAACAGTAACAGGAACTCTCATTGAAGGAATGTCTCAGGAAGTCAACATTCTCTAGATGGCATCTTTAAACCCATCTCCTACAATTTTCCGTCGCATCCAGGATGGCATCTTTAAGCCCATCTCCGACAATCTTCTATGATCGACCTCCAAATGGCATCTGTAAGCCCATTCTCGATATCACAAATGAAGTTCCACCTCATGCGAGTGCAAATTTCTGGGCACTCTAATGTTCAATCATCTTCCACCTTCAGATCACGAAAGGCAGACGAGCCAATCTACATCCTTAGGTTTAAGAAGATTGAACAGGGGAAGCTGTTGTACCCCAAAATTTTCCCTCTCATTTTACTCAATAAGTACCCCTAGAGATCCTCAATTTGCTCAAGGTTGCCCAAGAATGGACTAGACAAACTCTCTCCTAAGGCAGTGTACCTCAAATTAGGGTTTCCATTGTCATCAAGATGGGTGAACCACAAAGGCCTCATATTATCTCCACGGTCTTAATATGTTCTCAAGACCCTACATGTCAAGTTTCATGCCTTGCACAAGAGGTTTGCTCAGTCAACTGCTCAGATGCTTGAGAATCGACAGTATTAGGTCAAAAGTCAATTGTGACCCACATACAGTCAAACTTCAAGATTTTTGGTCAACATTAACATTTTGAATTGACTTTCATAATTTGATCAAGGGTTGATCATGATTCCTCAAGGAATGCTCCAAATTCATCAAAACCCAAAAGTTGCTAAATTAGGGTTTCTTAGTAAAAGTCGACCCAACTTTGACCAAGCATAACTTCCATATGCTTTATTAGAAATATTCCATCAAAAGCTCATTTTGAAGAGGATGCAATTCCATACAATTCATCTTCATCTCACAAGTTCAAAATATGCACTCACAAAAAGATATGAATTTCTACATTATGGGTCCTTTTGAAAAGTCAACAAAAACACCTTTTGGGTCAAAGCTTCTTACAAGAACATGGAAGACTAAATTGAGATGAGACCAAAAGGGTTGCTTAGGGGACATCCTAAGATTTCTAAAAAGTCCAAGAACACCTCTCTAGGGTTAAAATTGGAAGAGATGTGCCTTGTCAAAGTTGACCTTTTTTGCAAAATTGCCAAAAGTCAAATGTGCTAAAAAATGCATTATTTGATAAATGGGCCTAACTTTTTATGCTTGCACCTCACTTATGATGTGGTCCACGACTCAAATATTCACGCACATATTATTTGCTTCATTTTTAAATTTATTTTGATTTTTTATTAATTAAAAATTGAATTAAATCAAATAATTGATGAATAATAGCAAATATATGATTTGATTTGGTTTTTGGACAGGTTGGCAATCAAAATATGCTGAGTTATCAAGGCCAAAACGAATCAAGCATAATTGGTACAAGAAAGGGAAGATTTGGCTCAAAATAACAATTTTGCATATAGCTAAATAATCAAATCAAATCTCATCAAACTTCAAGTTTCAATCCAAGTTTGTAACCCTAATTCATCCCTAGGTATATATTGGACAAGAACAAAGCAAAAAAGGAGGGTTAGCAGGCGTGAACAAGAAGAACAAAACTTCAAAATTTGACAAAAAAGTTGTGACTCGGTTTCAAGCTTGGAGGCTAATTCAAGCCATTCTAGCATTGCCAAACGATTCCTGGACCTTCCCAGAAGCTAACCCAATCGGTTGCACGCCTCCACACGTCCAGAATCGCCCTTTAGGCGTCACGCGGTCTGCATTCTTTTTCAGATTTCATTGCTATGATTCTTGCATCATGTATGTGTTTCAATGGTATATTTTTGTTTGTTGTCATGTTTGCATCATGTCTGGACCATTTAATAGAATTTTTAACGCTTGTATGAACATTTGCCATAGTTAGGGTTTGCCTTGTTGTTTTGGGGCTTTCAAATGCAGGAACAATTGGCCCTAATAAAGGATACCATTGTGATCAGAGGGTCAAACCCAATCGATCCATAGTCCTGAATCTTATTTATATTGCTTGTATGTAATTTTTGAAAGTCATAGGGTTATAGCCATGGACGCTTATCCGTAGGTACAAGTTGCAGGCCTAACACGACGGAGGAGGAAGAAGATGATGATGTGTTCAACCATCATTGGGTCATTCAAATAAAACGCGCGTTTTTGTTTTAATTCAGTAATCCATGTTGCTTTCATATAATATATCATTATTATTATACTAACAAATGAAACATGGTAGCCCAGTGGTGAAGCGCACATGGTATGAGTGAGAGGACCTGGGTTCGATCCCAGGTCCCAACAATTTTCTTTATTTCACTTTCTTGTAACAGATCTAGTGCATTGCCATCCTAGACGCCCACCATACTCCACCAATCTCCAGCCAGTGGATTCGTCACCCATTCAATCCAACGCATAGGCATTGAGGGACCATGATGCACCCTCAAGGTAATGCTACAAGGAATCCAAGGCTGACTGGGCTTGGAGCGTTTTGGGCCTTAGAAAACTCAGATTGGCACCCCCTAGAGTTGCTATTCAACACAAGCCCATTTTCTTTTCTTTATTTATTTCTTTTATTTTAATTATTTTGTTTAATTATTTTTCACCAAATTAATTACCTTTTTTTAATCATAAAATCAATAAATCACAAAACACCAAAAAAGCATTTTTTAATAAAATATTTATTTTAATTTAATTAGAAATATAGGTTAATTTAATTTCTTTTTTTCATAATTAAAAGCAATTAGAAATTAGGATTTTAATTAATATGCAATTACGTTTCTTTTCTCAAATAAAAAACCAAAAAATACACAAAAACTTTTTGTACAAAATATTTTATTTTCTTGAAATTATTTAATTTAACTAGATTAGATTAATTTCAACTTCTTTTTTTGTAATTAAAAATAATTAGAATTAGGGTTTTATTGTACATAATTTAATTAATTCTTTTCCCAAAAAATAACTTAAATATTTTCCTAGTCAGTTTTTAGGGTTTTCAATTTCTCCTCGCATTTAATTTGCCGCGCGCATTTTAATTTGTTTTATTATTATTGTACCTGTTTCGAGTTTGTAATAGTTTTAATTAGGGTTTTATTTACTGCTTTAATCACCGATTCTTTGGTTATGTAATTAATCTCCATCCCACGAAGCTTTGTAATAGCTAGGTTTATTTTTCGCATTTTTAATTCCTGCAAATATTTAACTGTCAAGATGTAGGCTAATAGGATTGTATGGCAAGAATATCTGAAATTAAAATGGTAGATCACTTAATGTGCAAAGATTAAATAACCGAAACAAATCATATGCGCATATTTCACTCCTAGGGTTTACCTCACTTCGGTTGCCTTCGGTAAATAACCATTAAGCATAGGAGATTTTAGTGGTTGCCCTCCAGTCTAAAAAGATCAAAATGTCCCATTTGAATGTTGCCTCGGAAAGATTTTAAGACTCTAGGGTTACTACTAAAGTTTTCTAACTGTTGCTTTAGTGATTGTACTTGTCCCTTTCGAATGTCTCTTACAACTCCAATAATGGTGCTACCTATTCCTTAATAATAGGATAGTGTTGTCTAAAGGAAAACGAACAATCTTTTTTGAGTAGGTAGAATCTTAAGTACTTGATCAATAAAAACTTTTCACACAAACACCTTTCAAAACAAATTTTCAAAATAAACTTCGTCACATCCTTGAGGACTGATACAAGGGTTATCACGAAGTAAAACATTTTCAAGACAAACACACAAGCAATTTGAAAAATGAGCAAGTACCTAAGAGCCCGTAGATAACTACGGATAGAAAGGGTGTTAACACCTTCCCTTTCTATAATCTACCCCCCGTACTCAAAATATCTCGAAAAAAGGTTTTTTCTGTTCTTTTTCCTTTTCCGTGATTGGATGAAATAAAAGTCGGTGGTGACTCTTGCTTACCGCGATATTTTGCGAACAAAAAATGCAAACCAGTAAAATATAGTCGGTTCTGCCACCGTATCACACTTACCAACTTCACTGCAGTAAGGTACGAAAAGGTTGGTTTTCATCCCAAAGTTAGGAGAGATTCAGGTTGAGGGATTTTCTCCTAAGCATCCTTGACTTGGATCTACAAGAGGGCGGGCTTATGTTTAGCCGGAGACAAATCTTGTGTTTCTAGGTCGTTCTGGCCTGAGTGTAACACCCTAAACCCCGAAACTTATATATAAAGGATCAATCCGCAATCCTGTTAATAACTCAAATTTAGCAAACACCCAACGGAAATAACAATGTCATACAACATTGGCCATCATATGTTCACCTTTACTTAAGGTATCATTGTGGCGGTATCGATCTTATTTCAATAAATAAAACATCACAACTTAGAACATTTAGTTTCAAACTTCAAATTATATAAACTACTTTCAAAGAAATGAGTTATCATACTCATCTCTCAATAACTTCAAACATAAACCAAATAATTAACTAAACTCTAACAATAACAATAAGAAAAATAAGCATTCCCAACCACGATGTTACAGAATCAGAGTAAGACTTCTAAAAACAATGACAAAACTAAAAGAATTAAATCCAAGAGCTATCTTCCACTTACAATATCAAACTCAACTCATGAGTATCTGCAAGATGTCCACGGTGGACAACATTAAATCAAATAAGGGGGTGAGAATACACTCGCATAATATATCGGTGAAAACAAGTGAAGATAGAATATCACATCACAACAAATACTCATGCTAATCATAACAATATCAACACATTAAGTATTCTCATCCAAACAACACATCATCAAATAGTCATTCACAAATGTAACACCGATGTAATGTAATTAACATCTGACTCAACATGCATATGGTACCAATATGAACACACGGGTTCATCTGGCTCCCCGATCCTCGCCATATAATCAGATTCCCTCTTAGAATCAGAGCACACCAAAATCATCACTAATCACCATATAGAAACGCCTCACTAACCCTTTAATGGAATTAGATACTCGCACCAGATCCCCACCATAGGATCTGGGCTCACAAAAAAGAACCGAAGTTCAGACACCATAATGCATGACTTCCAAAATTGACATGCAAACAACATCACCATAACAACATTGTATGCATATATTAAAATATGCATCATAAATGAAAATATCACTATTATAATAACATAATTCATCAACCATCATAACCATACAGTTGCACACCAACACAACATCATCATCACATTCACACATATTCATCATTGATTAACTAATTCATAAATTCGATTAAATTTGTGTTTAATCATTAATTCACCTTAATACAACATTTAACAGTAGCTAACAATAGGCCAAAACCCAAACAAAATTCAAAAAATTGAATCGAGAAGTTAATTCCAATAATTGGGCGAGTTACGCCCCTACTGGGAGCATGACGACCTGGTCGTCGCCTGGGTGACGATCGTCGCCCAGCTCGTCGCCTCCCCCTGACAACCGACTTGAGAAATCAAGACTGGAGGCCTCGCTGACCTCTTTGTCACCCTTATGATGATTGTTAGCTACTTGGAGACCTGGTTGTTGGACCGGTGACGGTCGTCACTCTGTAATAGAAGGCAAAAACATAATTTTTGACATGGGAGCTCTATGGAAGCTCTGATTTCTGATCCCAACCACTCAAAACAATCCAAAAATTATCTCACATATTATACAACAGTTATAACACATCAATTCACCCATCTAACATATTTACTTGACATTTTCATAACTTTAGACTTATACCTAAAACCTTCAAAATCCCAACAATGTCATAAACATGAAATTGACTCAAAACATAATTTTCAGCACATATTGAGACACGAAATTGATCATCAAAATCACCATAATGTATAAATATAACACAATTATACATATTTCATATGCAACCCATACAACCCTATTGGAGGTTAAAAACTCCTCGATACTACCCCTCATGCTTAACACCCATTAAAGAAAAAAAATCTCCCCTTACCTTAATTCTTAGCAGTAATTAGTAGAATTATAGTTTGATTGATTCTTCTTCCTCAACCTTCTAGCCTCTCTTTGTCTCTAGCCTCTTTCTCTCTTTTCCAAAGTTTCTACGTACTGAAAATTATCCCTAAACCTAAATTAGGCTTAATCTTAAATAGTTAAGGTATTAATCTATTTGGAATTATAATTCCTCCCCTCACTTAACCTTCTCTTACTCCTTCCTCCTTTCTATTTCTCTTATTTTCACTTAAACCCCAATCTCTCTATTTTCCATACAATTAATTAAATCTAATAAAATACTATTGTTTTAATTATTAAAATAACTAAATTTTTTAATTAAATTCTACCAGACGCTAATTACTCTCCACACTCTCACCCCAAGTTGACACACTTCCATCACCTATATTCATTTAATTAATATTATCCAATAATTAAATAAAAGTATAACAATCACACATAATTCACAAATAATCTAATAAAATAATTTAACAAAAACTCGGGTGTTACAACTCTTCCCACTTACAAATTTTCACCCTCGAAAATTACTTGAAAGAAACAGAGTCAAATACGACTGTTTCATATGACTCTTCAGTTCCCAAGTCATGCTTCCACTAGTTGATCCTCCAAAAACTACCTTAACCAAGGCAATATCCTTACCTCGTAACTACTTCATTTCCTGATCCTCTATCCGCACAGGTGATGCCTCAATAGTCAGGTTCTCTCTCACATATACATCATTCACTTGGATTACATGTGACAAATTCAGAATGTATCTCCGTAATTGAGACGCGTGAAACGCATCATAAATATTAGAAAGTGGTGATGGCAACACAATCTAATTGGCCACTTCTCTTATCCTCTTCAAGATTTGCTACAGACTAAAAAATGTGGCGTGAGCTTTCGAGACTTTAACATCAGTTATTAGGGTAACTCGCAAAAACACATGATATCCCTCCTAGAACTCAAGTGTTTTCCTCCTCTTGTCATGGTAACTCTTCTGGAAACTCTATGAAGCTTCATCTTCTCTTGGATCATTTTAGTCTTCTCAAAGGTCTGTTGAACAATCCCAGGTCCAAGCACAACACTCTCACCTGATTCATACTAACATAAAGGAGTTCTACATCTCCTACCATACAAAGCCTCTAATGATTATATTCCAATACTATAAGGAAACCTGGTGTTGTAGGTGAACTCAATCAACATCAAAAAGCCATCTTAATCACCTTCTTATTCTAGCACACAAGCTTCCAACAAGTCCTCCACATATTGGATAGTCCTTTACGTTGGATCGTCCATCTGCGAATGATAAATGGAATTCAAATGTAACTCAGTATCCACTGTGTTGTACCCCAAAATTTTCCCTCCCATATTCTTCAAGGTTTGATAAAATCATGCTTCAAAATCTCCCAAGGGTTGCACAGTCCAATGGCCTCCTAATAGTCAAAAATTAGGGTTTTGGTTCTGGCAAAGAAATTTAAGTTTTCAAGGGTCCAAATAAGTCCCACATGCCCATATACATTGTCAAGCATCCATATGCCAAGTTTCAAGACTCACAACATCAAATTGCACAGTCAAAAACCCTAATTGCTTCACAGTCAACTGCAGGGGCAAAATGGTCATTTGACAGTCAAAAGTCAAAATTTTTGGTCAACATCTTATTTTGAAGCCACAAACATCATTTGATCAATTCTTGATCATGATTCTCAAGGCATGGCTCAAAAAGTCTCAAGATGCAAAAGTTTCCATTTTTGGACAGTTGAAAAAGTCAACTGCAAATTGACCAGGGCATAACTTCCACATGGTTTATCAGAAAAATTCCATCCAAAGCTCATTTTGAAGAGACTGACATTTCCTACAACTCATCTTCACACTCAAAGTCCAAGAAATGCTCTCACAAAAAGTTATCAATTTCAACATTATAGGTCATTTTCAAAAGTCAACAAAAAGGCACTTTAAGTCAAAGACCATAACTTGAGATTGGTAAATCAAAATGACATGGGACCAAAGACATTGGTTAGAGGACTTCAAGACCTTTCCAAAATGTCTAAGAACATGATCAAAGCTTAAAAATTGAGCAAGATATGCCTTGTGGAAGCTGGGAAAGTTTGGGAATTTTGAAAAGTCAACTTTGCTTCAAATGCCTCAAAATTGCTAATGGGCCTCAATTTCCTCCATGAATCATTACCCAAAGGCTATGCACGATCCATTAAGCTAAAAGGGAGTTATTTTCTTATTTTTAATTAATTAATTGAATTTTTAATCTTATTAATTCATTTAATTAAAATTGATTATGAGAAAAATACTAAACAATGGTTTTGAATCTTTTTGTGCAGCATTTCTTCCATTTATGAACCAAATATCTCGTGTACTACCTCAAGGGAACAAAATCTTCCATAATTGGCATAATTGGTATGAAAAAAGATTGGAAAAGATTTGACAAAATCCAATATTCAAAACAATGATTCAAGGACTTTGGGCTTGGTCTTTTTGACCTAATTCTACTCACATACATATGCAAGACTGAAACCTAATGCATAGGGGACAGAAGCTGCGCAGGAATCAAAGGACCACATTGCATTTTTTCACAAAAAAACCTTGAAACTGTTTTCATACCTAGAAGGCGTTTCAAAGCTAGAAAAGCATTCCAAAAGCTTGCTAAGACATCCAGGAAACGATTCCAATCAAAACCAGACCTCCATACTCAAGGAATTGGTAGAATGAAGTCTTACTTTTCACAAAAATTTTCATAATCGTGTTTCATTTTCCATACATTATTTGTGATTTTTAACCATTGATTTATACTAACATGAGTGTTCTGAAGCTAATGGTATCCTTTGATTGAACTAACAAGGCCTGTATCGTGATCCACCATTAATGCACTTTAGGGTTTCAGAAACTTTGAAAGAGGGGTTTCTTCATCTAGAAAAATTGGCCATCCAAACTGGTACCATTGAAATCAGGACATCAGGACGAATTGAACAACCACCTCGCGCCCTTTTTATGTTTACTCATATGCTAATCGCTATTTTTATGCATTGCAGTTAGTGGGGGTTTAAAACCCCCGATATTTGGTATTATTTGTAGGAACAAAGGAAGACGATGCTAGTGTGGCTTGATCTTACTGGGTAGTTTAAATACTGGCGCGCGTTTTCATCAAATACCACTAACGATTGCTTTCTCTCTCATAATAATCATTGTCCATTATATATACAAAGTAACGCTCTAGTTCAGTTGGTAGCTTAGCTGGCTTGCAGGTACTGGGACCTGGGTTTGATTCCCAGGTCCCCCACTTCTTCCATAATGTTTTTCTCAATATGTTTCTATGCAGCATGCTCTCAAAGGTCCATTGTACAACCCCATCTCCTAGCTTGCCACGTGCCCAGGAAGTCTCATCCAAAGGTCAGAATGTAGAGGTCCACCATGCACGTTGGTCAATCATTCCACACACGCACTAGAAAGTCAAAAGGGGCCTCATTCTGTTGGGCCAAACTGCTTCCAAATACACCTCTAAATTGGGTCAGACAGCCCCATTGTTTGTATCTCTTTCTCTAATTTCCTTTTCTTTTCTCCTTTTTATTTTAATTGTTTTTTTATTTAATTCACAAAAATAATTTTCATAATAAAACCAGAAAAATCAAAATTAAAAATATGTTTATTAATATTTAGTTCATTAATATTTTTGTAAATAAATTTTTAATAATCAATTTAGTAAAATTAGGTTTTAATTTCAATCTTTTCTTAATAACTAAAATATGTAGAAATTAGGTTTTTAGCATTTTTATTCTTTTTTCTTAATAAATAATTTTTTCTTCTCATTATTATTAATTATTAATTATTTTGTAAATAAACATGTAATTAATTAATTAGGGTAAATTAGGTTAAACTTGAACATTTTTTTATAATTAAAAACAACTTAGACTTAGGATTTTATTTAACTTCTAATAATAATTAATTTTCTTTATTTTTATTAAATACAAAAAAATATAAAAAACAATTCCTTTTCTTATTAAATAATTAATTAATTTTTAATTTCATTTAATTTCTTTAAAGGGTCCAACGCCCTCGAACATTCGATTCTAATTTCTTTTCGCGCGTTTGTCCTTATTTTCCGTTTTAAATATTATGTAATTGCCCAAGCCTTGTAATAGTAATTAGGAACTTATTTATTTTCCGCATTTTATTAAAAAACGGGTCTTTGTTAATTTGGCGATGTATAGACCCGCGCTTTGTAATAGCGTAGGACTTTATTTTCCGCACTTTAATTTCCGCACCCTTTTAACTGCTAAACTTTGCATGAAAGAATGAATGGCCCAAATAAAATCAAAGCGTAGCTCACCAAATGCATGATCAAAGACAAATATTAACATGAAAATAACACAGATTCACACACCACTCTTAGGGTACGCCTCACTGTTGCCTTGCCCTCGAAACGTGGTCGTCGAGTATAGGACGTTTTAGTAAGTCCTTATGTCCATGACCCATGGCATAAGGGTAGCTTCTAAGGTGTCCTACTGTTGCTCTGGTGACCACACTGTCCCTAACAAACGAATTGAGCCGAACACCTCCAACGGTGGTGCTACCTATCTCTCAATGGTGGGATGGCACTACCTTAAGGAAATTTACACAGCCTAATTCCTTAGGGTAGGTGGATGACCCATAGATACTTGCTCTATTTAAAACAAATCAAAACTCTTTTCACACCGACACTTTCAAAAAAGCTTTCAAAACAATTTTTCAAACACTCTTGAGGACTGATACAAGAGTCGATCTGAAATCTTTAAAATGAAACTTTTTCAAACCCACTCACACTTTGAAAAGCAAACACTTTTGAAAACATAAATGAGCAAGTATCTAAGAGCCCATGGATAACCATGGATAGAAAGGGTGCTAACACCTTCCCTTTCTATAAATCTACCTCCCGAACCGAGAAACATTCTCAATAAGGAATTTTGCTGTGCTTTTGTCCTTTCCATATTGGAGAAAATAAAAGACGGTGGCGACTCTTGCTTCCGCGACATTTCGCGAACCAGCGTTAAACAGTCAGTTCCAGATCCACCGATCACAGAACTGGCGACTCTGCTGGGGACTCTTATAAAGTGAGGTGTACCTTAGGATAGTTCATAACTGTGTTTTCAATTGTTGTGCTTTGTTTTCTTTAAATTGTGGGTTGCATCGGAGTTACATAGATCCTAACCCGGATCTGGGGATACCCTGTTAGGTAGCATAAGCTGTGAGGGACCTGTCCGGCGTAGACCGACATGGGTGAAGCAGTGGCTACGTTGGTGTGGCACCTTGGTCTGTACCGATATCCCTTGTGTCGCAACGAGGAGAATATGGGTCTTCTGAGGAGTCATTAAGCACCAACCGACCTTAGAACCTTAAATGACCCAACTTGGCCAATAGAACAGTAGCAGTATGCTACGCCCATTGAGGCTAAACTCTCGTGATGGTTCTGGCCGCAAGAAAAGATTACGATGCTGAAGTTATGACCGATTGAGGGTAGTCAGTGATATTGGGATCCTCTAGAACCCGGTTACTTCTGATAGGACAGGTGTGAACCAACAAACTGAAAGAGGGTAATACCTAGACCCCATGCTGGCCTAAACTCTAAGGTCTGTCTTGTGTGACTTGTGTGCCTTCCAACTTGACTATTTGCATGCTTGTTATCTGACACTTGAGTTTCTTGCAGGTTTTGTTTACGGTCCTTAATCTGGACTCATAACAGGGTTTATCTGTATTACCCCATGCACAGCATACCATCATACCATTGCATACATCCTGCATAAGGACTAACCCATTTCAAGGATCTCAAGGGCTTGGGATGCAGGTCATGATGAACCAACTGTCCAGCAAGGGGCAAAGGGGATTTATTTTCCTCTAGACGAGGTTTTCAGGGGCTATGACCCACTCGATATGGTGAGCCTTGACTCTTGAAGAAGGACTCTTAACAACAGGAAATTCCTTCAATCAAGCTACCGGATCCCAGCTATAACAAATTTCTTATTTACCCCGCGAGATCCTTGAAAACATTGCATGCATACATACATATCATTGCATTACAGGTACCCTTTTTACAGGTCACTTACCATCTGCGCTGTTTATTTCAGCAATGGCTTCCCAACAATACAACCAGGACCTTCATGCTCAAGAGACTCGGTTCGGGGAAATCCTCCCGAATCTATCCAAGGGGCAGGAAGAGCTGAGAACACTTCTCATGGGGACTTTGGTCAGGAACAGTGCTGGGGATGATAAGGACGAACGGCTGAAACATCTGCAAGCTGAGATGGATGCAATGAGAGCCCAGATGCTGGGGCAGGTGACTATCATTCAAGACTTAGCTCAAAGACAAGAGGAGCTCAGGGTTCTCGTCAACCAACCGCTTCGGGGTAACCAACTGGGGCAAACATCTAAGGGTGAAGAGCCAGTCATCATTCAACCACCTTTGAGACAAGAAGATAAGGGGAGAGCTCCTCAAATAGCTTCAGTGTCACAAATTCAGCATCAACCTCACCAGCTTCAGCCAGACAAGCCCAAAAGGAAATTCACCAAGCTCAACGTGTCGCTGCCTCAAGCTTTACAACAACTGTTGAGGTTGAATTTGGTAACTCTAAGGGATCCTCCTAAGAATCCCAACAGGACACCTTCAAGGTATAACCCCAACGCCCGCTGCGCTTATCATTCTGACAGCCCGGGGCATGCTACAGATGATTGTTGGACCTTGAAAAATAAAATCCAGGACCTGATTGATGAAGGAGCTGTGGAATTCACCCAAGACGGCCAGGCTGAGTGCTTCTACCATCCCTACAGGATTCACCATTTGAAGTAACAAGCCCTGAGATGAGAAGACTTTTGTTTCTTAGAAATTTCAAGTTGTAATTTTCTTTTGATTGTTCAAACATTTATTCATATCAAACATTGTTATTTCATCAATGCATTGCACATGTCTGTTTTGAAGTAATTATTTCGTATTCGCTATATTCAAACTGATTTCATATTTTTTGATGATCAACTCTTGATTAAGAAATTCTAAGCCTCTTGAGGGAGGATGACGAAAACGATACCACGACATTTACAATATGCTTTTGAACAGACCCCGCTGATGAGGTTCAGGCATTGTTTCAAATCCTAAACAGTGGAGTTATAAGGAAGATAATCCCTCGTCAACCCCTTCGAGCCAAAGAAGTAGGAGTTTTTCTTTTCGAAAATTAAAACCCTTAATCATAACCTGGGGCAGGGTAGTTCTCTCAGTTGATCCAAGTGCATAACAAATGGTACCAAAGAGGTCCTTACAAAACAAAGAAAGACAGTGATGGTTCCGAACAATCATAAAGACAGGCAGTCATTACTTCTCAAAATAAAAACCCATTAAGTCAAAACTTATGAAGGAGACTTACAAAACTGGGGCATCCCGCTGACTGTAATCATAAAAGAAACAGTACAGGCAAAAAATAGGGATAACGAAATCAAAAAGAAAGAGGTCCTACAAACCCTCAACAAAAAAGGAAATGACTGCCTAATCAAAATAAATCGTCAGTATCCGAACCATCACTAGTACATCAGAGCAAAGACTCAAACAAGGTCTAACGCACGATCAACTGAGCTTAGGTTTGAAGAACATCACGAAGAACGGGTGGGTACAAATAATTTGAGCCTTTATCCTTTGTTTCTTAACCATGAACCAGGCTACGTTATAACCCTTAAAAAGTCCTAGCTGAAGCATGGGTTAGTTCGAAAGCATACTGTGACAAAAGGTATCCTGACTCCTTAAGGCTTGCGGTAAAATAACGAGTTGACATCACATTTTACAAAATTTGCTTGTTTTACTGAAAAATGCATTTTCGCAAAAAAAACTTCAAGACAGACATAAGCGTTGCATTTTTAACATAACCTTGTTTGCATATGACTTCTTGTTTGAACAGCAGAGAAATTCGCACGACGAATATCCAGTGAACAAAATCTTCTCAACAAAAGCTCAAATGGAAGAAGCACTTCCAATCAAGGGGCATGGCCTGATCCTGGTCCATCATCTGGGGCAGTTAAGTCAAGATTCGAAGAATCTCTCAAAAGGCTAACTAGCCTGGGGCAAACCTCCATCTGGATCACTTGGGGCATTGGACGATCAAATGAAGATCTTCTGGTAACATGGCAACACAAGCAGCCAGGGGCACCTCCCTGCATTCTAAGAGCGTGGACATAGTCGAAAAATACTGCGCATAATCAAAGACCCGCTAGGTTGACACACCGAGGCAAAAATAAGGGCTTCCCGGCGAACCAAAAGGGTTCGGGAAAAATAAGGGATGAAATGAAAAAATCTGTACACCCGGCAAGCCGAAAACCTAAAAATGCGGCTTGGGCAAAAATGGGTATCCCGGTGGACTGAAAATCCGAAAGGGCGGTCCAGGCAAAAGTTAGGGATCAAAAGCGTACGACTATGTCCCGACATCTCGTCACTTGCCTATCAGAAGAAGGTTTGTCAAACGGCAGTTATCAAGACCCCACAGGTATCTTCTCCCACATCAAAAACAGGGGCAATAATGAGTTGTCTAAAGCGATCTAATGGCTCTGTCCACCAAGGTACCAAGGTAAGTTCAGCTGAAGAACGTAACCAAGATATCTTAATTCCCCAGAGAGTGAGCCAACAAGTCAACACTCTCCCCAAGCAGAGTTAGTCTACTATCAACCTCAAAGAAGTTGGGTATTCCCAGCAGATCTCAACATTCCTCAGCGAATTATATGAACATTCCTAACAAGCATCCCCGGCAGTCTTGATCTAGGATTGTTCCCCGGCGGTATATCATACATTCAGTGGAGCCACCTCCCCAATATATCTCAAAGATTTCCCCAGGAGAGTCCAGTCTGAAGATTTCCCCAGGAAAGCTGAATCATCTCCCCAGCAGGAAGCTCATCCCCAGTAGATTCTGGAAGCTTCCCCCCTGCAGAGCACGAACGCATCTCCCGGCTTTATTTAAAGGTTATTTCCCTACCAGGATATAACTGGGTTATCCTCAGCCAAAAGCCATGGAAAGATCGTCCTCGACGAAGTCTTCTTATCCCCAGCGGAGTCTATTAAAACTTCCAACAAAACTTAACAACGGTATCCCCAGCGAAGTTACCATCAACATCTCAACAGAGTACCTCTCTTCCCACAGAGTATTGTTCCCCAGCAAGATCGCTAGAGTAATTTTCCCCCGCAGAGTAATCTAGTTGCTAAGTTTATTCGCCAACGGAGTCGTCTTCTCCTGCCGGTATTCTTGCAATCATCACTCCCCAGCGGAAATGAAGAATTCTATTCCTTCACATCAGCCCATGATTTAACTTCCCGGCATCCGTCAAGGATTTATTTTCCTAAGACGAAAACATACATTCATAAACATCGCATCTTCATACACTATAGCATGCATATACGCATCATAAACATACAATCTCACTTATTTTGAGAATATCACGCATGTCATACATCATGACATTGCATGCAACTAACGTTTTTTCTTTTCAGGACAAAGGTTAATACAAAGATAATTACTATCAACGGTCGTAACTAAAGATCCGATTCTTGTATCTTGCCAGGGTGTATCTGTTGACGACTATATTCCAGACTCGATTCTTGTATCCTGCCAGGGCACGTCTGAAGAGTTTGAAGATCTGATTCCTGTATCTGGCCAGGGTGTATCTGTTGACGACTAATTCCAGACTCGATTCCTGTATCTTGCCAGGGCACGTCTGAAGAGTTCGAAGATCCGATTCCTGTATCTTGCCAGGGTGTATCTGTTGACGACTAATTCCAGACCCGATTCCTGTATCTTGCCAGGGTGCGTCTGAAGAGTTTGAGGATCCGATTCCTGTATCTTGCCAGGGTGTATCTGTTGACGACTAACATTACCAGACCCGATTCCTGTATCTTGCAAGGGTGCGTCTGAAGAGTTTGAGGATCCGGTTCCTGTATCTTGCCAGGGTGTATCTGTTGACGACTAACATTACTAGACCCGATTCCTGTATCTTGCCACGGTGCGTCTGAAGAGTTTGAGGATCCGATTCCTGTATCTTGCCAGGGTGTATCTGTTGACGACTAGCATTACCAGACCCGATTCTTGTATCTTGCCAGGGTGCGTCTGAAGAGTTTGAGGATCCGATTCCTGTATCTTGCTAGGGTGTATCTGTTGACGACTCGCATTACCAGACTCGATTCCTGTATCTTGCCAGGGTGCGTCTGAAGAGTTCGAAGATCCGATTCCTGTATCTCGCCAGGGTGTATCTGTTGACGACTATATTCTCCAGACTCGATCCCTGTATCTCGCCAGGGCACGTCTGAAGAGTTTAAAGATTCGATTCCTGTAACCAGCCAGGGCGCATCTACACAAAGAGTTCGAAGACCAACTCCTGTAACAGGCCAGGTAATTATCTTTCTTTTTCAGGTACGCAAGTTCTCGCTAAGGAAACTCTTACGCGATCGACACCCAAATGGCATCTATAAGCCCATCCACCTATCCATCACCTCTCAACATGGCATCTGTAAGCCCATCTTCCTATCCATCAGTCTCCAAATGGCATCTGTAAGCCCATTCCCACCATCATACTGCTAACACTCTACTATGTGAGTGCAAATTTCTGGGCACTCTAGTGTTCAATCATCTTCCACCTTCGGATTACGAAAGGCACGTCAGCCAATCTACATCCTCAGGTCTAAGAAGATTGAACAGGGGCAACTGTTGTACCCAAAAATTTTCCCTCCCATATTCTTTAAGGTTTGATAAAATCATGCTTCAAAATCTCTCAAGGGTTGCACAGTCCAATGGCCTCCTAACAGTAAAAAATTAGGGTTTTGGTTCTGGCAAAGAAATTGAAGTTTTCAAGGGTCCAAACAAGTCCCACATGCCCATATACATTGTCAAGCATCCATATTCCAAGTTTCAAGACTCACAGCATCAAATTGCACAGTCAAAAACCCTAATTGCTTCACAGTCAACTGCAGGGGCAAAATGGTCATTTGACAGTCAAAAGTCAAAATTTTTGGTCAACATCTTATTTTGAAGCCACAAACATCATTTGATCAATTCTTGATCATGATTCTCAAGGCATGGCTCAAAAAGTCTCAAGATGCAAAAGTTTCCATTTTTGGACAGTTGAAAAAGTCAACTGCAAATTGACCAGGGCATAACTTCCACATGGTTTATCAGAAAAATTCCATCCAAATCTCATTTTAAAGAGAATAACATTTCCTACAACTCATATTCATACTCCAAGTCCAAGAAATTCTCTCACAAAAAGTTATCAATTTCAACATTATAGGTCATTTTCAAAAGTCAACAAAAAGGCACTTTACGTCAAAGACCATAACTTGAGATTGGTAAATCAAAATGACATGGGACCAAATACATTGGTTAGAGGACTTCAAGACCTTTCCAAAATGTCCAAGAACATTATCAAAGCTTAAAAATTGAGCAAGATATGCCTTGTGGAAGTTGGGAAATTTTTGGGAATTTTTAAAAGTCAACTTTGCTTCAAATGCCTCAAAATTGCTAATGGGCCTCAATTTCCTCCATGAATCATTACCCAAAGGCTATGCACGACCCATTAAGCTAAAAGGGAGTTATTTTCTTATTTTTAATTAATTAATTGAATTTTTAATCTTATTAATTCATTTAATTAAAATTAATTATGAGAAAAATACTAAACAATGGTTTTGAATTTTTTTATGCAGCATTTCTTCCATTTATGAACCAAATATCTCGTGTACTACCTCAAGGGAACAAAATCTTCCATAATTGGCATAATTGGTATGAAAAAAGATTGGAAAAGATTTGACAAAATCCAATATTCAAAACATTAATTCAAGGACTTTGGGCTTGGTCTTTTTGACCTAATTCTACTCACATACATATGCAAGACTGAAACCTAATGCATAGGGGACAGAAGCTGCGCAGGAATCAAAGGACCACATTGCATTTTTTCACAAAAAAACCCTTGAAACTGTTTTCATACCTAGAAGGCGTTTCAAAGCTAGAAAAGCATTCCAAAAGCTTGCTAAGACATCCAGGAAACGATTCCAATCAAAACCAGACCTCCATACTCAAGGAATTGGTAGAATGAAGTCTTACTTTTCACAAAATTTTTCATAATCGTGTTTCATTTTTCATGCATTATTTGTGATTTTTAACCATTGATTTATACTAACATGAGTGTTCTGAAGCTAATGGTATCCTTTGATTGAACTAACAAGGCCTGTATCGTGATCCACCATTAATGCACTTTAGGGTTTCAGAAACTTTGAAAGAGGGGTTTCTTCATCTGGAAAAATTGGCCATCCAAACTGGTACCATTGAAATCAGGACATCAGGACGAATTGAACAACCACCTCGCGCCCTTTTTATGTTTACTCATATGCTAATCGCTATTTTTATGCATTGCAGTTAGTGGGGGTTTAAAACCCCCGCTATTTGGTATTATTTGCAGGAACAAAGGAAGACGATGCTAGCGTGGCTTGATCTTACTGGGTAGTTTAAATACTGGCGCGCGTTTTCATCAAATACCACTAACGATTGCTTTCTCTCTCATAATAATCATTGTCCATTATATATACAAAGTAACGCGCTAGTTCAGTTGGTAGCTTAGCTGGCTTGCAGGTACTGGGACCTGGGTTCGATTCCCAGGTCCCCCACTTCTTCCATAATGTTTTTCTCAATATGTTTCTATGCAGCATGCTCTCAAAGGTCCATTGTACAACCCCATCTCCTAGCTTGCCACGCGCCCAGGAAGTCTCATCCAAAGGTCAGAATGTGGAGGTCCACCATGCACGTTGGTCAATCATTCCACACACGCGCTAGAAAGTCAAAAGGGGCCTCATTCTGTTGGGCCAAACTGCTTCCAAATACACCTTTAAATTGGGTCAGACACCCCCATTGTTTGTATCTCTTTCTCTAATTTCCTTTTCTTTTCTCCTTTTTATTTTAATTGTTTTTTTATTTAATTCACAAAAATAATTTTCATAATAAAATCAGAAAAATCAAAATTAAAAATATGTTTATTAATATTTAGTTCATTAATATTTTTGTAAATAAATTTTTAATAATCAATTTAGTAAAATTAGGTTTTAATTTCAATCTTTTCTTAATAACTAAAATATGTAGAAATTAGGTTTTTAGCATTTTTATTCTTTTTTCTTAACAAATAATTTTTTCTTCTCATTATTATTAATTATTAATTATTTTGTAAATAAACATGTAATTAATTAATTAGGGTAAATTAGGTTAAACTTGAACATTTTTTTATAATTAAAAACAACTTAGACTTAGGATTTTATTTAACTTCTAATAATAATTAATTTTCTTTATTTTTATTAAATACAAAAAAATATAAAAAACAATTCCTTTTCTTATTAAATAATTAATTAATTTTTAATTTCATTTAATTTCTTTAAAGGGTCCAACGCCCTCGAACATTCGATTCTAATTTCTTTTCGCGCGTTTGTCCTTATTTTCCGTTTTAAATATTATGTAATTGCCCAAGCCTTGTAATAGTAATTAGGAACTTATTTATTTTCCACATTTTATTAAAAAACGGGTCTTTGTTAATTTGGCGATGTATAGACCCGCGCCTTGTAATTGCGTAGGACTTTATTTTCCGCACTTTAATTTCCGCACCCTTTTAACTGCTAAACTTTGCATGAAAGAATGAATGGCCCAAATAAAATCAAAGCGTAGCTCACCAAATACATGATCAAAGACAAATATTAACATGAAAATAACACAGATTCACACACCACTCTTAGGGTACGCCTCACTGTTGCCTTGCCCTCGAAACGTGGTCGTCGAGTATAGGACGTTTTAGTAAGTCCTTATGTCCATGACCCATGGCATAAGGGTAGCTTCTAAGGTGTCCTACTGTTGTTCTAGTGACCACACTGTCCCTAACAAACGAATTGACCCAAACACCTCCAACGGTGGTGCTACCTATCTCTCAATGGTGGGATGGCACTACCTTAAGGACATTTACACAACCTAATTCCTTAGGGTAGGTGGATGACTCATAGATACTTTCTCTATTCAAAACAAATCAAAACTCTTTTCACACCGACACTTTCAAAAAAGCTTTCAAAACAATTTTTCAAACACTCTTGAGGTCTGATACAAGAGTCGATCTGAAATCTTTAAAACGAAACTTTTTCAAACCCACTCACACTTTGAAAAGCAAACACTTTTGAAAACACAAATGAGCAAGTATCTAAGAGCCCATGGATAACCATGGATAGAAAGGGTGCTAACACCTTCCCTTTCTATAAATCTACCTCCCGAACCGAGAAACATTCTCAATAAGGAATTTTGTTGTGCTTTTGTCCTTTCCATGTTGGAGAAAATAAAAGACGGTGGCGACTCTTGCTTCCGCGACATTTCGCGAACCAGCGTTAAACAGTCAGTTCCAGATCCACCGATCACACACTGCTTCCTGCAAACTCTGCCAAAATCTCGATGTGAATCTTATATCTCTATCTGACACAATACTGAAAGGAATATCATGTAAACTGACAACTTTCTCAATATACAACTCTTCCAACTTTTGCAAAGGATAATTGATCTTAATCAGAATGAAATGAGCATATTTAGTCAGTTTATCAACAATCACCCAAATAAAATCACATCCTTTCATCGTCTTCAATAAACCTGTCACAAAATCCATAGAAATGATGTTCCATTTCCACTCAGGAATACTCAATGGTTGCATCAGACCAAATGACTTATGATGTTCAATCTTTGATTTCTGACGAGTCAAACAAGCATAAACAAACTCAGCTACTTCCTTCCTCATTCCTAGCCACCAAAACATCTTCTTCAAGTCTTGATACACTTTAGTAGCATCGGTATAAATACTCATATAACTCCTATGACCTTCTTCAAGAATACTCTTCTTAATCTCAAGCACATTTGGAACACAAACTCTATTTTTGAATCTTTTCACACCATTCTCATCAACTCTGAAATCACCACATTTATCTTGGTTGATTAACAAAAATTGGTCGGGCAATCCCAAATCGACCTTCTAACCTTCTCTAACCTCTTAGATAATACCACTTATCAGCTTCAATAAACCCAAATTCACACTGTTAGTAGTCATTTCACATACCAAACTGAGATCTCTAAATTTTCTAATCAACTTTAACTCTCAAACCATTAACATTGAGATATGTAACAACTTCCTTCTCAAAGCATCTGCTATGACATTGGCCTTACCAGGATGGTAATTAAAACCAAAATCATAGTCTTTTAGAAATTCGATCCACCTCCTCTGCCTCATATTCTACTCTTTTTGATTGAACAAGTACTTCAAACTTTTGTGATCACTAAACACTTCAAATCTAAAACCGAATAAATAATGTCTCCAAATATTAAGAAAAAACCATAACTTCCAACTCCAGATCATGCGTAGGATAATTCCTTTCATGAACTTTCAACTATCTAGAAGCATAAGCCACAACCTAACCATTATGCATTGGCACCCCACCTAGACTCATCTTTGAAGCATCACAATACACCACAAAAGGTTCACTTGGATTCGGAAAAATCAATATTGGGGAAGTCATCTTGAGTTCAATGAAACTGTCTTCGCATAGATTATCCCACATACACGATTGACCCTTTTGAGTCAACTTCGTCAAAGGCATTTCCAAACTTGAAAAGCCTTCGATAAACTTCTTGTAATAACCAGTTGTGATACGGTGGGAGAACTGACTTGGGTGTTTTGCGTTTGATTGCAAATGTTGCGGTTAGCAAGAGTCGCCACCGACTTTTCTTTTATCCAAAAGGAAAAGTGAAAAGCACAGGAAATACCTTTGAGATTGTTTCTTGGGTTAGGGGGTAGATTATAAAAAGGGAAGGTATTAGCACCCTTTTTATCCATGGTTTTCCATGGCCTCTTATTTACTTGCTAGATCACTTTCTTTTGTTTAAAATTGTGCTTTGTGTGGTTTTTGAAAGTGTTTTGTAAAGAGGCCATTGTTTAGGCAATCTTTGTAATGATTCACGTTTGTAAGAATGTATACAAAGATGTTGATATTTTGAAAATGTTTTCAATTTTGTAAGATGTTTGAAAGTGTAGGTGTTTGTTTTGAAAATAGCAAGGATGTTTGTTTGAAATTGAGCAAGTAATTAGGAATATTCTACCTACTCAAAAGTCTTTCTTGTTTATTTTCTTTTCCTTTGACATTGTTGTCTTACCATTCTACCTACTCAAAAATATCTTTGGATGTAAACGGATGGGCGCGAGTCATCGTATAACCATGATTAGCAATATTGCAAGGTATCTTAGCATTTCTCTTGAGGGACTAAGATCATTTGTAAGGCAACATTCATAGCGTCATCGAGGGACTATGATCTTGTATTTTGATTGATTTTGCTAAGATACCTCACATGCGTAATATGGCCATTTATAAGGCAACCAAGTGGATTTTACCCCAGGGATGCTTGTGTGCAAGTGTATTGATTTTCATGCTTGTTTTATCTTGTATTAGGATTTTCTACTTGTTGATTTTATCTTGCCATAGACACCCTAATTACTAACATTTATATTAAAGCGATAAGTTACGGAAATTAAAATCCTACGCTATTACATCATTTGGGGGATGGGGATACAAATTTACAAATGGGGGATGAAAGCTAATAAATCCTAATTTACTATTACAACCATATTGAATAAATAAATAATGTACAAAAATAAATAAAAATAAAAAAAAGAAAATTGTTTTGAATTTTTTTTTATGTATTGACACATACGCTTATGTATTGATACGAAAATAGTTTATGTATTGACGCATGCCATTATGTATTGATACGAAAATAGTTTATGTATTGACGCATACCGTTATGTATTGATACAAAAACAGTTTATGTATTGACGCATGCCATTACGTATTGATACGAAAACAATTTATGTATTGGCGCATGCCATTACATATTGATACGAAAACTTCCTTGCTGCTGAAAAATGAAAATTAACTCAGTATGAGTCGACGCATTCTCATTTCATGTCGACTCATGCAACATTTCGTATCGATGCATAATGGTTTGCATCGGCTCATAACCTATTTTTGGACATTATATGTGTCGACTCATAGCATTTCGTGTCGACGCATAACTACTATTTTTTTGTTTTTATCACTGTTTTGCTACATGTAAGTCAATTCTCAAAACATGGTTAGTGAAAATGAAAAGAAATCATATGGTTAGATTTAAGACAATGATATCTACATTTTATCTTCACAAATGAACCATTAATGATGCTTGTATGAAGAGTTCAAAATCAAGAAAACTTACCTTGAAACAGAAATTCGTGCTTTGAGTTTGAGCTGCTGTATGGGCTGTTGTTGAGCTTGGGAAGTGATGATAGTGATGTTATAAAAGTTTTTCTTGTGTTTTAACAACTTCTATATGATGTATGTGGAGTGTTTAGATGGTTGGACAGAATTTGCAAGGTATGAGAGGTTCAAAGGTTTGGACTTTAAAAATCAAGAGTGGAAGTTTTGTGGACTGTTATGGCTTTTGTGAACATGAGATTTTGAGGGTTTACCAATAAAACTTCTGGCTTTTCTCTTTATTTTTTATAACCTCTTTTTCTTGCAAATGCTTCTTCTATTTATAGGCAGGAGGTTTGTGCATATGAGCTGACTAAGTTTGCAAGACAACATGTTATGGTTTGGTTGGATTACAAAAATCAAACTATGTCAACTACTCCATAGTCCCAAGGTGAAGTACCAAAGTTGCTGGTATAGAGGACTTACTTCCCATGATTTATGGTGGAGTATAATCAGCAACAAGCAAGGTATGGGCTTAAGACAAACTTTGTACAAAAAGCTTGATTTTCAAGAATAGCAATGGTGCCTTTATGCCATAAATGGAAAGATCTTTTGGACAATGGTTTAAACACTTGGGTAATAGTTCAAACTCTTGTGTAAACATTAAATTATTATGATATTTGCAATCAAGGAGGCCTGCAACATAATATTATGCAGCAAATTATAAGAGTTTTGTTATGTGTTCTTCACTAAAATGACTTGCAACTCAATAATGGATGCTCAACTTCATGCTCTTGAATCTCCTAGCTCAAATATGATAAATTCATGCTCTTGGATGTTTTGGAAATCTTGAAACACCCTCTACAACTTTCATGTTGACCAATTTTGTCAAATGAAACTGGAACTTGATGAAAATTGGCCAAGAAGTTGGGATTAAAACCTGACCAAAACTGTTGAAAATTTCGCTGTGTTAAATGAAAATGTCATGACTTCATGAATTTATAACTTGAAATCCAAGCATATTTAGGAGAAGTTATGTAAATAAATATTGTAGATATCATGGAGATCTACAACTTTCATGTTGGAAGTTTCTCTTGAATCATATTGCATCATGGTGAAAACATTGCTCAAAGTCATGAAAAAACATGAAATTTCCAACACTTAGAAAAATTTCTAAGTTTAGAAATTTTGACTTTTCAAAATGAAATCTTGACTTTTTGATTTCTTGATGAATAAGTTTCATATTTTTACATATTTTGATGAATTATGATCTTTTGCACTTGAATTTGACCAAAGAGTCAAAGTTTGACTTTTCAGTATACAGTTGACTTTTGATCAGTTGATTGCAAAATTCATCTGTCAATCCAATGGACTTGCAATGTTTTGAACCATGTTATTAGGTAAAATGATGCAATTGGACTCTTTAGATCATTCCTTAAACCAATTTATCATTTGCTAGGTCAAAAATCAGAAATTACCATTTCCCAGTCAAAACCCTAATTTTGACCATTTTGCCCTTTTGGAGATTCGATCAAATTTCTTGAGGAATTATGGTCCAAACTTGATCAAATGATACCTATGAGTTTGAAATGTTGATGTGGATAAAAAATTATGAAGTTTGACTGTAAATTGGCCATGGTTGACTTTTTTTCCCAATACAACTAATTTTTAGGTCAACTGCTCAATTGACTGAGCAAAAGTGTGATTCATGGCTTGAAACTTGACAAGAGTAATCTTGGGGTCCATAATGATCCACGGAAATCATATGGGGAACTGGAAGTCCAAAAGTCCTTGTGCAAACTCAAACTCTAATTTTGGTCATCAGTGCATGAGGAGGTGTCTTGAGCTGGTCAAACCCTAATGCAGTCTTGAGTCCAAGAGATCTTGTGAGAAAATTCTTGATAAGTGAGAGGGAAATTTTTGGGGTACAACAGCTGCCCCTGTTCAATCTTCTTAAACCTGAAGAGTTAGACTGGCGAGTTTTGCCAATCGTGACTTGAAGGTGGAAGATGATTGGACACTAGAGTGCCCAGAAATTTGCACTCAATGATGCGATGATAGAAGGAATGGGCTTTAAAGATGCCATTTGGAGAGGTGATAGAAAGCTGTGGGAGATAGGCTTAAAATTCCATCCAAGAGTGATTGTTGAATTGTAATTTGTAAGCTGAAAGAATGAGTATCAGAATTATGTCTGTGTCTGGAGCGTGTCTGAACTGTATTTGAAAGTTGAATCTGAATGAGTATCAGGATGTCGTTCGTGTCTTGAGCATATCTGAACTGTATCTGAGAGTTGACTTTGAATGAGTATTGGAATGGCGTCCGTGTCTGGAGCGTATCTGAATTGTATAAAAAGTTGAAATCTGAATGAGTATCAGGATGGCATCCATGTCTGAAGCGTATCTGAACTGTATCTGAGAGTTGACTTTGAATGAGTATCGGAATGGTGTCTGTGTCTGGAGCATTTCTGAACTGTATAAAAAGTTGAAATATGAATGAGTATCAGGATGGCATCCGTGTCTGGAGCGTATCTGAACTGTATCAAAAGTTGAAATCTGAATGAGTATCAGAATGACATCCGCGTATGGAGTGTATCTGTACTATATCTGAGAAGTTTGAATTTGAAGGAGTATCAGAATGGCATCCGTATCTGGTGCGTATCTGAAATGTATCTGAAAAATGAATCTGAATGAGTATCAGAATGGCATCAGTGTCTGGGGCGTATCTGAACTGTATCAAGTTTTGAATATTGTTAATGGTAGCTGTTAATCTTATCCTGAAAAGAGTAAAATGTTAGCTAAAATGCAAAGTCATGTTGCATGAAATGTATGATGTGATGCATTTGCTTTATCAATATTTATGATATAAGGATGCAATGTATGCGTATATGAGCTATTTTGCTGCATTGTAGTTGGATTGAGGAAAATAAATCCCTGACTGCTGCTGAGGATATGTAAGTCTTCATGCTTTGAAGTCGAAGTGTTGATGAATTTCCATTTTGAGAAATAAACTCCGTTGTAAGGGAAATGCCACGTGCTGCTTGTAAAATCCTATTGGGGAATCCTGAGAAATTTGACGACTTCTACTAGGGATCAATAATTTGAAATTTTGTTCCGTTGGGGATTTAAACGACGTGCTGCAGGGGATTACCTATGGAATAGCCTAGAGATATTTTCCTATCCTTTCAACCTATCAGTAATTACCTCTTTTCATTTCGTTTATTTGTAAACAGTAATTATGTTCAAATGCATATGCTCAACAATGAATCATTGGACGTTTTTTTAAACAAAACAAGCGTAAAGAAAAGACAAATAGTTTTTGCACTTTCAAAGGAATATTTTGTATTGACTTTGAATAAGTATTTTTGTACAAGGAGACAAACATTCTAGTCAGAGAATGCTGTAGTGAAAAAAGAGAAATTTGATACAAAGAAAAGATAGCTATGTGTAATAATCCCATGGGGTTTCCATCCTGCTATAGCTTTCGTATCTCCGAGCATCTTGTCTATTTGTTGCCTTGTCCGAAGATGATTGAATTTGATCAGAACCTCTGAGTTTGTCATTGGAAGCCAAAGTTTGTCCATAAAGTGATCCAATGGGACATAGTCGTACGCCTTTATTCCCTAAATTTTGCCTGGACCGCCCTTTCGGGTTTTCAATCCACCGAGAAACCCTTTTTTGCCCAAGTTGCCCTTTCGGGTTTTCAACTTTCCGGGTGTACAATTTTTTTTTGTTTTATCCCTAACTGTTTCCCGAACCTTTTGGTTCACTGGGATGCCCTTATTTTGCCTAGGTGTGTCAACCTAGAGGGTCTCTTATGCGTAGTATCTTTTGACTATGTCCGCGTTCGTAGGGTGTGGCAGGTCGTCGCCATCCATGGTGGTCAAGATCATTGCCCCACCGGAGAATATGTTTTTGATTAAAAATGATCCTTCATAGGTAGGAGTCCATTTTCCCCTGGGATAACCTTGTGGCAAGATGATGGGTTTGATCACTAGATCCCCAACTTGATACACTTGGCATCTGACTTTCTTGTTGAAAGCCTTGATCATCCGTTTTTGATACATTTGACCATGGCTAATAGCAGTAAATCTCTTCTCATTAATCAAGCTCATTTGATCAAGTCGAGTGTGGATCCAATCGTCTACGTTCAGCCCTGCATCTTTCATAATCCTCAGAGAGGGGATCTGAACCTCGATAGGCAAGACAACCTCCATGTCATAAACCAAAGAATAGGGTGTTGCCCCAGTTGATGTGTAAGCCGTGGTACGTTATCCGTGGAGAGCGAATGGTAACATCTCATGCCAGTCTTTGTATGTGACTGTCATTTTATATATGATCTTTTTAATGTTTTTATTTGCAGCTTCGACAACACCATTCATCTTTGGTCGATAGGGAGAAGAATTGTGATGCTGAATCTTGAATTGCTCGCACAAGGCAGTGATCATAGTGTTGTTGAGATTTGTACCATTGTCAGTGATGATTCTTTCCAGGATACCGTACCGGCAGATAAGGTTTTTCTTGATGAAGCGAGCAACAACGTTCTTGGTGGCGAAAGCGAAGGAAGCTGCCTCCACCCACTTTGTAAATTAGTCAATGGCCACTAGGATGAAGCGGTGTCCATTGGAGGCTGTCAGCTTGATTTCCCCAATCATATCTATTCCCCAAATAGCAAAGGGCCAAGGAGTTGTCAAGATGTTCAGAGGAACCGGAGGTACGTGCACCTTGTCAACATAAATATGACACTTATGGCAGGCTCAAGAGTGTTGATAACAATCTGCTTCCATGGTAGACCAGTAGTAGCCTACCCGTAAGATTTTCTTTGCCATCGTATGCCCACTGGAATGGGTGCCAAAAGTGCCATCATGCAATTCAGCCATGATCCTTTCAGCTTCAACCTTATCTACGCACCGAAGTAACACAGAGTCATGATTACGTTTGTACAGGATGCCATTACTAAGGAAGAACTTAGCAGAAAATATTCTTAAGTACTTATTATCATTGATTGAAGCTCCTTCTGGATATTCTTGAGCCTCGAGATACCTATTGACTTCGTGAAACCAAGGCTGGTCCACAACTTCTTCAGTATTAATCTTGTGACAGTGTGCTGGTTCATCCCTTCGTTCAATGGTGATATGGGGAGCCTCGTTATCCCATTTAAGTTTAAACATAGATGACATTATGGCAAGTTCATCTGCTAGCTGATTTTCTTCTCGTGGGAAATGCTCGAAGGTAATCTTCTCAAAATGTGGTAGCAATGTCAAAACATGTTCTTTATAAGGAATAAGGTTAGGGTGTTTGGTGTCCCATTCCCCTTTGATCTGGCTGATAACCAAAGCTGAGTCTCTGAAAATATCCAAGGATTAGATCCCCAAGTCTATGGCAGCTCTGAGACCGAAGATGCACGCTTCGTATTCCGCCATGTTGTGTGTACAATTGAAGCAAAGTCTGGCAGTTAAGGGAGTATGACATCCTTCTGAAGATATGAGTACAACACCAATACCATTTCCGAGTGCGTTAGATTCCCCATCAAAGAACAAGGTCCATCAGGATCCTTGTTCAAGTCCGTCATATGGCCTGAATTCTTTATAGTTGTCTAATGTCATGATGTCTTCATCCGGAAATTCGAACTTCATGGACTGGTAGTCTTCTACAGCTTGGTGAGCAAGGTGATCGGCTAATACACTGCCCTTTATAGCTTTTTGGGTAGTATATTGTATGTCATATTATGTCAGGATCATCCTCCATCTCGCTATTCTCCCAGAAAGAGCAGGCTTCTCGAAGATATATTTTATCGGATCCATTTTAGATATCTACAAGGTAGTATGAGTCAGCATATACTGTCTTAGCCAGCGAGCAGCCCATGCCAGAGCGCATCAAGTTTTCTTGAGCAATGAATATCTGGTTTCATAGTCGGTAAAATTTTTGCTCAGGTAGTAAATAGTGTTCTCTTTTCGGCCAGACTCATCATGCTGCCCCAATACACACCCCATTGAGTTTTCTAAAACAGTCAGATACATAATCAACGGTCTTCCCTCTACCGGTGGCATCAACACATGAGGCTCTTGTAAGTATTCTTTGATTTTGTCAAAAGCAATTTGGCGTTCGTCATTCCACTTGACTACTTGATATTTCTTCAATAGCTTGAAGATTGGCTCACAAGTAGCTGTTAAGTGAGAAATGAATCTGGAAATATAGTTCAAATGTCCCAAGAATCCTCTAACTTCCTTCCCAGTATGAGGAGCAGACATCTCTTGTATTGCTTTAACTTTGGCAGGATCGACCTCGATACCTTTGTTGCTGACGACAAAGCCTAAGAGTTTACCAGATCGTACCCTAAACGTGCATTTGTTTGGAATCAACCTCAACTTGTACTTCTTCAGTCTATCAAACAATTTATGTAAGTGATCAAGATGCTCTTCTTCTGTTTGAGATCTGGCTATCATATCGTCCACATAGACCTCTATTTCGTGATGTATCATGTCTTGAAATAGAGCTACCATGGCACGCTGATAGGTTGCCCCAACGTTCTTTAGTATGAATGGCATCACCTTTTAGCAGAAAGTGCCCCACTGTGTGACAAATGTTGTTTTCTCCATATCCTCAGGCGCCATTTTGATTTGGTTGTAACCTGAGAATCCGTCCATGAAGGAAAATACTTTTTGTTGTGCCATATTGTTAACTAGGATATCAATGTGGGGGAGTGGAAAGTCATCCTTAGGACTTTCCCTATTCAAATCTTTGTAGTCCACACACATTCTCACTTTGCCGTCCTTTTTGGGCACGGGAACAACATTGGCAACCCATTGGGGGTAAGAGCTGACAACCAAGAATCCAGCGTTGAATTGCTTCATGACCTCTGCTTTAATCTTTTCTGACATATCAGGCCTCATACGGCGAACCTTTTGTTTTACTGGAAGACAATCCTCTCTTATAGGCAGACGATGTACCATAATATCTTTATCAAGTCCTGAATGTCTTCATATGACAAGGAAAAGACTTCGACATAATCATGTAACAACTGAATCAGACGCTTCTTGATACTGGGTTCCAGATTGGCACCCACCTTGACCTCTTTTTTATCTTCTTCGGTACCTAGGTTGATCGTATCCACGGGTTCCTCGTGAGGCTGAATGGTTCTCTCTTCTTGTCGTAGCAGTCTGGCAAGTTTCCCTGGTACTTCACAATCTTCCTCACCTTCGTCTTTGGCTTGGTAGATTAGATTCTCAGAGTCACAAAAGTCCATAACAGTATCGTTACCCATGGGATCCAGAATGGATGTATACATGCATTGTGAGTGTGGGTGTGTGTAAGGGTATAGCTATATTTGAAAGAAAGTAAAATGTAAAAGAAAAATAATGAGCACAAAAGTTTGTATACAAAAACATCCATGATTCATTGATGTCATATAAAAAATGAGATAATAACCCTTACAAATGGACCATTGTGCCTCGGGTAAGACACAAGGTTTTAAGAGTGCGAATTGTTTTGAATATTACAGATCCAACAAAATGTAAAGACAAATTACTGAGGGATGAAAGTGATTGGGACAAAGTCTCTAGCCTCCCAATTGCTGAGCCCTCCATTGACAGTCGGGAAGATCCATTCCTCCAGGTTGCAACCATCTTCACCATCTTCCACTGTGTTGACTTCACAGTTGCTGATCTTCAAGGGTGGTCCTCCAGCATGGGCACGACGTACATCCTTTTGAGCACTTGAAGTGAAACCTAGGCCAAACTTGTCAGACTTATATGGGATATCTGGGAGTTATCCCCAGATAGTGCATCCACCTTCTTCCACCACTGCTTTAGCATCTTTCAATGACGACATCCAGAGTTGAGGCCTTGTAATCTTGGGAGCAGCCTTAGTCACTGCCACCTCTTGAGGGACCTCTTCAAAGTGTTGAAATGGAGTTTCAATGAATTCACCGTCTAATTCCCCATATCTGAAGGAATTGAGATGGTTTATCATGTATTCTTCCTCTCCATGTACGGTGATAATCTTTCCTTGAACTGGATACTTCAACATTTGGTGCAACGTAGAAGTAATAGCGTCAGCGTTGTGGATCCATGGTCGGCCTAGCAGGCAGGAGTATGAAAGGCGGATGTCCATCACATAAAAAGTTGAATTGAAGGTTTGGGTTCCAACCTTTATAGGAATGTCCACCTCCCCATGTACCATCCTCTTCGAACCGTCAAAAGCCCTTACCACTATGTTTCTTGGCTTTAAAGTCAACCCCTCACAGTCAAGTCTATCAAGAGCTTTTTTGGGTAATACATTCAGAGATGAGCCAGTATCCACCAAAACTTGCGCCAGAGTGGTGCCCCTACATTCCACTGAGACATGCAACGCCTCATTATGCTTTCTTCCCCTTGGCGTCAAATCAGCGTCTGAAAAACCTAAACCATTGTCCGCAGTTAGGCTGGCTACGCAGTCTTGAAATTGATCAGCAGATGTCTCTTGAGGTACATGGGCGGTTTTTAAGAACTTCACCAAGGCTTTTGCACGTGCCTAGGAACATAGTAGTAATGCTAGCATGGAGATTTTAGAGGGAGTTTTCCCCAGTTGTTCAACTACATCGTAGTCGCTTCTCTTTATAATTTTTAGGATCTCCTGCATTTCTTTCGTGGAGGCCTCAGGGATAGTCAATGATTGAGTCTTCATCTGGACAGGCTCAACCATAACACCTTTTCCTCGAGCCTCGGTTAATTCGGCAACAGGAGTGTCAGTAAGAATGATTACAGGGGTTGTAATGTCTTCGTCAATAGGAGTACTTACAGAGATGATTATGGGTATGGGATTAACCTTTGGAGCATCCACAGGGATAATTACGGGTCCAGAAACTGCTTTTGGAGTAGCAATTTATGGAGAAAAGATCCTACCACTTCGGGTAATTTTGCTAGTTCTGGTAATATTACTGATGTCGAAGTCTTATTTCTTGGAATTTATCTCTTCGGCGGCCGACCAGTCTTGCTTGATGCCATGGTAGTAAATGTCCCCTCCGTAATTCCACGACACGATTTTGTCTGATTCATACGGGACTGGCCCAAGCATTTTGATTATTAAAGGAGTTGCTTTCAGAACTGATGTAATTCTAACGGGTCTTTTGGTGGAGACCCTGGAAGAATTGGCAGAAATTGTAATGATAGAAACATCTTCAAAAGGAACAGGTGTAACAGGAGTCTTTTCAAACAAAATATCTTTGTTATCCATCAGGCACTGAACGCATACTTTCAACAAAGGACAACTAGTCGGTGACGATAAACAGAAACGACAATCTTCATCACAACCCGGGAATACGCCGACATTAAACAAGTTCATTTTAACAGTCAGAAGTGGGGTCATGAGTTTATTAACTTAAGTAACAAACAATCCTTCTTCAATGGCATTGTCATTGTGACCATGTCTGGGCATAGGAGCAGAAATGACATTTGACTTCTCGGGCGCATCAAACTAAATTTCTTTTGCTTCAATGAGGTCTTGTATTTTGTTCTTCAAGGCCCAACAATTATTAGTATCGTGACCAGGACTTTCAGAGTGATATGCGCAACGGGCATTGGGATGATAATGAGGGGATGTTATGTTGGGGTTTTTTGGAGCTTCTTTCAAGGTCACCAAATTGGATCTTAGTAGATGCGGTAATACCTGAGACAAGGTCATGTTGATTCTGGTGAACTACCTGACTGGCCTTTCCATTTGAATGATTGAATAAAGGACCAGACAAGGTGCCCAAGAACATGTCTACCAATTCCCTCTCAGATAGAGGGGGTTGAAATCTTCCAGCCAAGTCTCTCCATTTTTGTGCATAGTCCTTGAAACCTTCATTGGAAACCATGGCCAGACTTTGGATTTGAGTATGGGTAGGCGCAAGATCAGCATTGTATTGGTATTGTTTATAGAAGGCTGCAACAAGATCTTCCCAATTGTGAATGTTGGCTCTTCCTAGTTCGTAAAACCAGTCAAGTTGAGTTCCTGACAGACTGTCTTGGAAGAAGTGCACCCATAAGTCTTTGTCAGCGGTATGGGGTTGGATTTTCCTCACATAGGACCAGAGATGCATTTTAGGGCATGAGACTCCTTCATACTTAGCGAACACGGGTGCTTTTAATTTCGGAGGAATCGCAATCCCCGACACCAAACCCAATTCCTCAAAGTCCAATCCTGGTAACTTTTGGATTTCCATCGCGCTCAATCGCTCTTTGAGATGTTTATACTTATCATCAGCTGGAGGGTATTGTTCCTCGGAGTAGTCCTCTTCTTCTTCCTCCTCTTCTGATTCTAACAGGACAAATGTTTCCTTGCCTTTTGTAACACCCCAATTCTACCCCAAGAAAATTATGCAAAATAAATCAGAGTTATAAAATTTCAATCATACAGATGAATCGGGACGTCACAAATTCTTCTAACAAATTCATTGCATTCATCATGGATATATAACACTTTTTTTCCAAACATCGGATGAACCATTAACATGGCATCTTTCATTAAAAAAAATCAACAACTATGCAACGGAATTCTTCAATAACATCTCTAAATAAAAAAACAACTTCGAAACATCTCATATTTAATAATAATCAATTCAAAACTCAACAACTGAAAATCAACAATCAAAAATCAGCAAGCGTTCATCCCCCTCCCCCCCCCCCCCCCCCCCCCCCCCGAGTGTTACATATCAGAGCAATGACACCGACTCGAACTATTGAAGGTATACAACCTTCACTCGCGATTACCTGCACGTTACCAACATAAGGACAACATTCAAACAGAAGGGGTGAGATATCTAACAATATAATAAAACGCATGATAATTAATATATTAAATTAGATCACTAATATCACCACTTCTCATCTCATAATCAATAATAATTACAGCATATATGCTCATTCATCAACATCAAATACACTTCATTATTCAATCATATAATACGACTCAAAACTATGCAAATGCATGTGGTACCATTGGAGAAGAACTCCCATCTCAAAAATATGCCAATTAATAGAGGCATCAACAAGGCATAGCCTTCATCTCAAAATTTGCCAATCCAGGCCATCTCAACGAGCATATGCTCCATCTCAAATATGCAATGTATGCGACTCATCATGAATGTAATAACAACACCTAAGTTAACAACATTTTCAAATCATCGCAAAACAATAACATCTCAATCATATCAAAACATCTCAATCATCTCAAAATAACAACATCTCAATCATCTCAAAACACCTAAATTAACAACATCTCATGATTTATTAAACATCATTTATCATCACAAAATCATTGAACACAACTTCATCAATAACATCTCACCAATACTCAATTGTATATTAATAGTAAAGTAATTCATCCTGTTATTCTGCTAATTTATATTGTTACTGTCACTAATCTTACTGTCATAATTCTAACACCAACCTCTAAACATCTACTATTCATCATTCGGTCCAAAAATCAGCACAACGGTCATCTACGGGAATTAATTCTAAATCATGAATTATCTGCTAGGATTACACTTCTTATCGATCATTTAATAACCTAGAATAAAGCTCATCACGTTATCTAATCAACGCTTCGAACGACATATCAAACATCGTCCTAAAACCTAAGTTACAATAACTAAATGCCAATTCTGTCAAAAACCAGACATTATGTATCGACACAAAACCTTATGGGTCGACTCATCCTGCTTCATCTGTACACTATGAGTTGACACATCCTCCTTATGGATCGACTCATCCTGGCTTTAAATCACAACATGTATCGACACATGCACCTTACCGGTCGACTCATCCCGAGTCTTGCAACTTCCATGCATCGATGCAAGCCCTTCTTGTATCGACTCATCCTGAGTCTATCCTTGCCTATGTATCGACTCATCCAGCTTGAGGTCAACGCATACTGACCCATTCCTGCATAATTCTGCGTTTCCTTCTGTATTCTCACTACGAAAATTATATTACCGTCCTACAAACCTTAATATAAACATGATATTTCATCTCCTAACATTATTCTCTATTACCACATTGATCAAACGATATAATAACATCATTATTCATCAGGAATTCATCAATCTTCATCATACATCATTCATAATACATCCAATTCAAGAACAAAACAACAATCCTCTAACCCCACATATCAAACATCATGAACCCAATTATAAAGTCAGAACCCCACCCTTACCTTGGATTGAAGGTCGCTATATAATTTCCGGGTTGAATCTTCGTTCTTGCCGTTTTCCACTTTTTCCAGCAGCTTCACGTTCTCTTCCAAATCCTTATTTTCTTCTACTGCTTCTTTCTTCTCTACCTTCTCACAAATAATAAAATAACCTAATATTCTATTATTCCTTATTTCTTATTGGGCTCAAAATCTACACCCCCTTATTACTTCTACTCTCTCAAAATAGGCCCACCTTAAATAATATTACACTTCTAATATTATTTTACTACATAATATTATATCTCTAATATTATTTCTCCACTTAATATAATAAATCCAATTTAATTATAACACAACCTCACAAATATTCCAAAAATAATTTAATTAAATAATTAATTAAATTACGGGCGTTACAACTCAGGATAAGAGTCTCGCATCTTGCTCTCTAACTCCCAAGTCATGCTTTCTCCTACAACTCCTAGCCAAACCACTTTAACCAAAACAATCTCTTTGCCCCTCAGAGTCTTCATTTCACGATCCGTGATTTGTACAGGCATCGTCTCCACCGTAAGATTATCCCGTACTTGCACATCGTCCATATGAATCACATGAGATGGATCTGAAATATACTTCCGAAGTTGAGACACATGAAACATATCATGCAAATTTGAAAGATTAGGCGGTAAAGCCACTCTATAAGTAACATTCCCCAATTTCTCTGAAATCTGATACGGTCCAATAAAACGAGAAGTGAGCTTCTTAGACTTCAATGCTCGCCCAACACCAGTCACAGGTGTAACTCTCAAAAACACATGATCACCAGCTTGAAACTCTAAATCCTTCCTTCACTTGTTATGATAACTCTTCTGTCTACTCTGTGAAGCTTTCATCTTTTCTCGAATTAACTTCACCTTCTCGGTAGTCTCACGAACAAGTTGAGGTCCAAGTACTACACTTTCACCAGATTCATGCCAACATAACGGAGTTCTACATCTTCGACCATACAATGCTTCAAAAGGTGTAATCCCAATACTGGAATGATAACTGTTATTATACGTGAACTCTATCAATGAAAGATAAGTATCCCACGAACCTCCCTGCTCAAGAACACATGCCCTCAACAAGTCTTCTAACGATTGAATCGTCTGTTCAGTCTGACTATCTGTCTGAGGATGATACGCTGAACTCAACCTCAACTTAGAACCCAACGCTTCTTGCAAACTCTTCCAAAAATAAGAAGTAAATCTTGGATCTCTATCTGACACAATGCACAAAGGAACACCATGCAGCTTCACAATCACACTAATATAAATCTCAGCCAACCTCGACACTGGAAAACTGATGTTAATAGGAATAAAATGAGCTGACTTCGTAAGCCTATCAACAATCACCCAAATCGAATCATGTCCTCTTGAAGTACTAGGCAACCCCGTCACAAAGTCCATTGAAATGCTATCCCATTTCCATTCTAGAACTTCTAACGTTTGCATCAATCCTGCAGGCTTCTGATGTTCAACTTTTGACTTCTGATAAGTCAAACAAGCATACACAAACCGAGCCACATCACTCTTCATCCCAGGCCACCAAAACAAACCTTTCAAATCTTGATACATCTTCGTAGCTCCTAGATGAATACTCAAATTACTTTTATGGATCTCTTCAAGTATCACTTTCTTCATCTCGGCATCATCAGGAATACAAATCCGGTTATGAAATCTCAACACACCTTGCTCATCTAACTTGAAATCACTATTCTCAGATTGATCAGTCCCAACCATCAAATCTACCAGTTTCACATCCAACTTTTGAGCTTATTTGATACTGTCTAAAAATTCGTTATTAATCTTCAACATACCCAACATAACACTTCGCGGAGTAACCTTGCAAACTAAGATCATATCTCTGAACTGCTCAATCAATTCCAACTCTTTAATCATCATTGCTGACATATGTAAAGTCTTTCGACTCAATGCATCAGCCACCACATTCGCCTTTCCTAGATGATAATTCAAACCGAAATCATAATCCTTTAACAATTCTAACCATCTTCGTTGCCTCATAATCAACTCCTTCTAATCAAACATATACTTCAAGCTCTTATGGTCACTAAACACTTCAAATCTAGAACCATAAAGATAATGCCTCCAAATCTTCAACACAAAAACAACTACAGCAAGCTCTAAATCATGCGTATGATAGTTCTTCTCATGAATCCTTAACTGCCTTGATGCATAAGCAACTACCTTACCATTCTGCATAAGCATACCTCTTAAACCCATCTTAGAAGCATCACAATAAACCACAAAAGGCTCTCCTGGATTAGGCAACGTCAAAATCGGAGCCAACGTCAACTTCTTCTTCAATTTCGTAAAACTTTCTTCGCAGTGAACATCCCATACAAATGCTCTACCTTTACAAGTCAACTTAGTCAACGGGAGTGACAACTTAGAAAACCCTTCGATAAACCTTCTATAATAACCAGCTAATCCTAAAAAGCTTCTAAACTCACTAGCTGACTTTGGAGTTTCCCATTACAACACAACATCAACCTTCGATGGGTCTACAGCAATGCCACTACCTAAAATCACATGACCAAGAAAACTAACCTCTTTTAACATAAATTCACACTTGGACAACTTTGCATACAACTTCTTCTCTTTCAAAACTTACAATACTACTCTTAAATGTTCAACATGCTCTTCTTCAGACTTAGAGTAAATCAAAATATCATCAATGAACACCACTACAAACCGATCTAAATAAGTATGAAAGATATGATTCATATATTCCATGAATACTCCCGACGCATTAGTAACACCGAAAGGCATCACTGAATACTCGTAATGTCCACAGCACATTCTGAAAGCCGTCTTCTGAATATCTTCATTCTTCACTTTAATCTGATGATAACCCGACCTCAGATCAATCTTGCTAAACACACGGGCATCCACTAATTGGTCCATCAAGTCATCTATTCTTGGAAGCGGATACTTATTCTTAATCGTCACCTTGTTCAGCTGTCTATAATCAATACAAAGCCTCATACTTCCATCTTTATTCTTCACTAACAACACTGGAGCTCCCCATGACGATACACTTGGTCTTACAAACCTCTTCTCAAGTAACTCTTCCAATTGCTTCTTCAATTCAGACAACTCATACGCAGACATCTTGTATGGTGCCATAGACACAAGTCTGGTATCAGGTACAAGATCAATTATAAATTCAACTTCCCTCTCTGGCGGTACATCAGGAATCTCATCATGGAAAACTTCAGGAAATTCACGCACCACCTACAATTCCTCAATTATAGCTTGAGTCTCTACAGATAGCGACGCCATCAACAAAAACATATGTGCTTCCTCTTGCATCAACTTTCTCAACTGTCTAGCAGACAACAAACCGTCTTCCTCTTCTTCAGGAGTAGAAAACTTCACCGACTTGTCATAACAGTTAATATGAACACAGTTATGCTCTAACCAGTTCATACCCAAAATCACATCCAAACCTCTTAACGGTAAACAAACCAAATCAATAATAAAGTCTCTGTCGAAGATCGACAAGGGACACTTGACACACACCGAAGAAGTAGTCACCGACCCCTTGGCTGAAGTATCGACGACCATTTCTCCATTCAAAGAAGACAACACAAGACCCAATCTCTCAACACAATCAGCAGCAATAAAACAATGTGTAGCACCGATATCAATAATAGTGATTAAAGGAGTACTATTAATGAAACATGTACCTCTGATAAGTCTGTCCTCCACAATTGTCTGATCCTCAACCAAAGCAAACACCTTTCCACTTGACTGAGCCCTCTTCGGTTTCGGACACTGACTACCAATGTGCCCTTCTTCTCTACAGTTGAAACAAATCACATTCTTACACTCAGATACAACATGTCCGTTCTTGCCACAACGGAAACACCTCTTCACTTCAGTAGTGCACACATTACTCTTGTGTCCAGGTTTCCCACACTTAAAACAAATCACACTAGCAGGAGCATCTCCCCCACTAGTCCTCTGACCATGAGCAACTCTCTGTTTACCCTTACCAGTTGGGGCATCATAAGGTTTACCACGATTCTGTGGGTGCTTACCCCTCTTCTCGCTGATAATCTTGTAATGAGCATTATTGTCTTCCTCATAAATCTTACAGCTATCAACCAAATCAGCGAAGACACGAATTTTCTGATATCCAACTGCTTTCTTAATCTCCGTGCGCAACCCATTCTCAAACTTAATACACTTTGAAAATTCAGCATTTTCCTCAGCGTAATGCGGATAAAACTTGGCCAACTCAGCAAACTTGGCAGCATACTCAACAATTGACAGATTTCCTTGCTTCAACTCAAGGAACTCAATTTCATTCTTACCACGGACATCTTCAGGAAAATACTTTCTTAAAAACTCTCTACGGGACATAACCCAAGTGACATTCTCACCTGGAACTTCCAACTTCCGACAAGTCTCTAGCCACCAGTCATCAGCCTTGACTGCTAGCATATGAGTCCCATAACGAACCTTCTGCGCTAGAGTGTAGTCCATCACGCGAAATATCCTCTCAATCTCTTTCAACCATTCCAATGCTCCGTTAGGATCATATTTTCCCTTGAACGTAGGTGGATTCTCTCTCTAGAAAGTCGCCAAGCTACGAGATCCAGCATTCTCGTCAGCATTCGGATGATCTTCCATCGCATGAGCCATTGCTTCTAGAGCAGCAGCAAGAGTAGCATCATTCCTTCCGGCCATCTCAACTTCTCACTACAACATAAACAACGATTAAAACTCAAATAACAATACTCGACTGTTAGACAACTATGACTCGACGACAAGGTCGGACCAACCTTTTGCTCTGATACCAACTTTATAACACCCCAATTCTACCCTAGGAAAATTATGCAAAATAAATCAGAGTTATAAAATTTCAATCATACAGATGAATAGGGACGTCACAAATTATTCTAACAAATTCATTGCATTCATCATGGATATATAACACTTTTTTTCCAAACATCGGATGAACCATCAATATGACATCTTTCATTAAAAAAAACAACTACGCAGCGGAATTCTTCAATAACATCTCTAAATAAAACAGCAACTTCGAAACATCTCATATTTAATAATAATCAATTCAAAACTCAACAACTGAAAATCAACAATCAAAAATCAGCAAGCGTTCATCCCCCCCCCCCCCCCCCCCCCCCGAGTGTTACATATCAGAGCAATGACACCGACTTGAACTATTGAAGGTATGCAGCCTTCACTCGTGATTACCTGCACGTTACCAACATAAGCGCAACATTCAAACAGAAGGGGTGAGATATTTAACAATATAATAAAGCGCATGATAATTAATATATTAAATTAGATCACTAATATCACCACTTCTCATCTCATAATCAACAATAATTACAGCATATATGCTCATTCATCAACATCAAATATACTTCATTATTCAATCATATAATGCGACTCAAAACTATGCAAATGCATGTGGTACCATTGGAGCAGAACTCCTATCTCAAAAATCTGCCAATTAATAGAGGCATCAACAAGGCATAACATTCATCTCAAAATTTACCAATCCAGGCCATCTCAACGAGCATAAGCTCCATCTAAAACATGCAATGTATGTGACTCATCATGAATGTAATAACAACACCCAAGTTAACAACATTTCAAATCATCTCAAAACAACAACATCTCAATCATCTCAAAATATCTCAATCATCTCAAAACAACAACATCTCAATCATCTCAAAACACCTCAATTAACAACATCTCATAATTTATTAAACATCATTTATCATCACAAAATCGTCGAACACAACTTCATCAATAACATCTCACCAATACTCAATTGTATACTAATAGTACAATAATTCATCCTGTTATTCTGCTAATTTATATTGTTACTGTCACTAATCTTACTGTCATAATTCTAACACCAGCCTCTAAACATCTACTATTCATCATTCGGTCCAAAAATCAGCACAACGGTCATCTACGGGAATTAATTCTAAATCATGAATTATCTGCTAGGATTACACTTCTTATCCATCATTTAATCACCTAGAATAAAGCTCATCATGTTAGCTAATCAACGCTTCGAACGACATATCAAACAACATCCTAAAACCCAAGTTACAACAATTAAAAGCCAATTCTGTCAAAAACCAGACATTATGTATCGACACAAAACCTTATGGGTCGACTCATCCTGCTTCATATGTACACTATGAGTCGACACATCCTCCTTATGGATCGACTCATCCTGGCTTTAAATCACAACATGTATCGACACATGCACCTTATCGGTCGACTCATCCTGAGTCTTGCAACTTCCATGCATCGATGCAAGCCCTTCTTGTATCGACTCATCCCGAGTCTATCCTTGCCTATGTATCGACTCATGCAGCTTGAGGTCGACGGATACTGACCCATTCCTGCATAATTCTGCGTTTCCTTCTGTATTTTCACTACGGAAATTATATTACCGTCCTACAAACCTTAATATAAACATGATATTTCATCTCCTAACATTATCCTCTATTACAACATCGATCAAATGATATAATAACATCATTATTCCTCAGGAATTCATCAATCTTCATCATACATCATTCATAATACATCCAATTCAAGAACAAAACAACAATCCTCTAACCCCACATATCAAACATCATGAACCCAATTATAAAGTCAGAACCCCACCGTTACCTTGGATTGAAGGTCGCTCTACAATTTCCGGGTTGAATCTTCGTTCTTGCCATTTTCCACTTTTTCCAGCAGCTTCACGTTTTCTTCCAAATCCTTATTTTCTTCTACTGCTTCTTTCTTCTCTACCTTCTCACAAATAATAAAATAACCTAATATTCTATTATTCCTTATTTCTTATTGGGCTCAAAATCTACACCCCCTTATTACTTCTACTCTCTCAAAATAGGCCCACTTTAAATGATATTACACTTCTAATATTATTTCACTACATAATATTATATCTCTAATATTATTTCTCCACTTAATATAATAAATCCAATTTAATTATAACACAACCTCACAAATATTCCAAAAATAATTTAATTAAATAATTAATTAAATTACGGGAATTACACCTTTCCCCTCTCCTTCACCGGATGTTGTTGCAAAGTCCAAAGTCCTTCTTGTCTGCCCATGAAATCTTCTTCCCATGTTTAAGACTCCGGTTACCTTCTTTGTTTTCTTTTTCCTCTCTTCAGCCAGCAGAATCTTCAACTCTTCTTGCCCCTTGGCTAGGGTCATGAGCAATTGTTGAAACTGCATATTCTGAGCTTGAAGATATTTCACTGTTTGCTCAAGATCCATCTTACTGAAATAAACAGTAGAGAGATGAGGAGACTTGTTGCAATAACCTGCTTATGTTATGATGAATGGTATATGCATATGCAATGTTTTCAAGGCATTCAAAGATTCAAATTCGCTTTAGACAAAAAGGAAACACACGTTATATTAATAAGATAAAGTTTGAGTACATCAATGCCCCTTGGGCAAAATAATACAAAAGATCTAAGATATAAAAGTAGTGTGCATCCTCTTTGGTGCAATGTATGCATTCAGAGTCTGCTCCTCATGAAGTAGCCTAGTGAGCTCCAAAACCTTCTTCTCGCTTGCATAGAATTGGGATTCGAAAGTATCTCGCTCCCCTTTGAGTTGTATCCAATCCCTTTGTAGGTCTTCAAGAGATATGGGCATGTCAGGATGTTGGATAGTGTATGGAACATCTTCCTCCATGACAAGCTCAATGATTACCGGGAGAATGGAGGGGTAAGGCATCATAAGATTCTGAGTGCGAGTACGTACCCATTTGAGGTAAGGCTCAAGAGGGATGGAATTCTTGTGTCCCAAAGTCTTGCTATCCACCTTGTTTAGCATCCTCCAAGCTCGGATAAATCTCTGGCGAAGACCTTGATCGTCGTTGTCGTAGTCGAATACCAAACCTTGAATCAACATCTCGTGCGGGCCATCCCTTCGGGCATAACTAAACTGCCTTAAGGCTAAGCATGGGTTATAGGTGATACCTCCCCTAATGCCAAGTAAAGGGACATTAAGGAATTCTCCACAATGGTTGAAAATGATAACATTCTCTTTGGATCAAGAGCACCAATGAATGTCTGAAGGTTTGATCATCATCAACCTTTGCGGACACCTTGAACCTTGATCATTCTTTAATACAGATTGGGGAAGATGATAAATAAACCATATTTCCAAGAGAGGAGTGTAACACATAAGGACACCTCTTTTCCTCATTGTGCGAGTGTGAAAATAGTGTAGGATATCCCCTAGAAATGTAGGCACCGGGTTGCATGATATGAAGATTTTGACGGCGTTCACATCTATGAGCTGGTCAGGATTTGGAAACAAAACCATCCCATAGATGAGGAGAGCCACAATTTCCTCAAAGGCTTGCAAGTCTAAGGAATCCCAACAGCTTTGGGCTTTCTCAAACAGGAACTTTGCTAAGAAACCTCTAACACCACTCCTTGTTTCCCAATGGGTTGTGTCATCAGATGAGTGCAAGTGTAGAGCTTGAGCAATCTCTTCTGGCTTTGGATCTCTTTCCATACCGTTGAAAGGTAGTTGATTGAGAATGGTAATCCTAAAGAGTTGGGAGAATTATTCCAAAGTAGGCACAAGTTGATAGTCGGGGAAGGTGAAGCAATGGTGTAAAGGATCAAAGAACTGAAAAAGCACTTTCATCATGTCCTCATCTATGTTGGAGGTGACCAAGTCGAGTAGACGACCATGTCTCTCGGTAAATGGAGAGTTTTCAGGAATTCTTGAAACTAGCTCCTTAAGTTGTGGAGGGATTCTCACAAGGTTGACTTGAATAGTTTTCCTGCGAAGTGAATCCATATCCTATAAAACAAGAGCAAAGATGAATCCCAAAATCCTTGAAATGGTTAGTGGATGTATATGATGTTCATGATGTCCATGATGTTATGTACAAGTATTCATATACAAGCAAAGCAAACAAATCCTTAGTTTAGGCTTGCATGGAGTTTTATAGGTAAGTACCCTCTTGAAGTTTAGTTGGCTTAAACCTGTCCTAGTAATAGTAACCAGGTTCTAAGGAGCTCAATATCACTGGATTGTTTCCTTGGTCATTGTTTCATCTCAAGCCTCTTTAATGGTGACAAAAATATCCCAAGAAACCAAACCTCAATGAGTGAAGTATCGAGTATCTACCAACTTCGGACTGCACCAAAGTCGGTCATCTCAGTACATCCTAAAGCCCAAGTTGGTCAAGTAAGGGTTTTAAAAGTTCATTAGTGCTTCATGACATCACTCAGCGGCCCCGTATTCTCTTTGATTAACTCAAAGGCTACTGGTACCCACAAATATGTCGCACTAACGTAGCTATTGCTTAGACCATGTCGGTATACCCTGCACACTTTCCACAATGTATTGCTACTTACCTATAATGTATCCCAAATCTGGGTAGAGGATTCAAACCCAAACAAAGAACCATAATGTAAAGCATACAAGTCAAACAATGTAAGCAAATAAATATGATTTATCCCTAAGGTATCCCCACTTTTAGAATTATCCCCACCAGAGTCGCCAGTTCTGTGATAAGGTGGGAGAACTGACTTGGGTGTTTTGCGTTTAATCGCAAATGTTGCGGTTAGCAAGAGTCGCCATCGACTTTTCTTTTATCTTAAAGGAAACTTGAAAAAGCATAGGAAAGACCTTTGAGATTGTTTCTTGGGTTCGGTGGGTAGATTATAAAAAGGGAAGGTATTAGCACCCTTTTTATCCATGGTTTTCCATGGGCTCTTAGTTACTTGCTAGATCACTTGCTATTGTTTGAAATTGTGCTTTGTGTGGTTTTTGAAAGTATTTTGTAAAGAGGCCAATGTTTAGGCAATCTTTGTAATTATTCTCGTTCGTAAGAATGTATACAAAGATGTTGATCTTTTGAAAATGTTTTCAATTTTGTAAGATGTTTGAAAGTGTAGGTGATTGTTTTGAAAATAGCAAGGATGTTTGTTTAAAATTGAGCAAGTAATTAAGAACATTCTATCTACTCAAAAGTCTTTCTTTTTCATTTTCTTTTCCTTTGACATTGTTGTCTTACCATTGATTTGGTAAACAACCCTATCTTTGGATGTAAACGGACGGGCGCGGGTCATCGGATAACCATGATTAGCAATATTGCAAGGTATCTTAGAATTTCTCTTGAGGGACTAAGATCATTTGTAAGGCAACATTCATACGTCATTGAGGGACTATGATCTTGTATTTTGATTGTTTTTGCTAAGATACCTCACATGCGTAATATGGCCATTTATAAGGCAACCAAGTGGATTTTACTCTAGGGGTGCTTGTGTGCAAGTGTATTGATTTTCATGCTTGTTTTGTCTTGTATTAGGATTTTCTACTTGTTGATTTTATCTTTCCATACACACCCTAATTACTAACAATTATATTAAAGCGATAAGTTGCAGAAATTAAAATCCTACGCTATCACATCATTTGGGGGATGGGGATATAAATTTACAAATGGGGGGATGAAAGCAAATAAATCCTAATTTACTATTACAACCATATTTAATGAATAAATAATGTACAAAAATAAATAAATAAAAAATAGAAAATTGTTTTGAAATTTTTATGTATTGACACATACACTTATGTATTGATACGAAAATAGTTTATGTATTGACGCATGCCATTATGTATTGATACGAAAACAGTTTATGTATTGACGCATACCATTACATATTGAACGAAAACAGTTTATGTATTGACGCATGCCATTACGTATTGATACGAAAATAGTTTATGTATTGACGCATGCCATTACGTATTGATACGAAAACTTCCTTGCTGTTGAAAAATGAAAATTAACTCAGTATGAGTCGACGCATTCGCATTTCGTGTCGACGCATGCAACATTTCGTATCGACACATAATGGTTTGCATCGGCTCATAACCTGTTTTGGACATTATATGTGTCGACTCATAGCATTTCGTGTCGATGCATAACTGCTGTTTTTTGTTTTTATCACTGTTTTGCTAAATGTAAAAGTCAATTCTCAACACATGGTTAGTGAAAATGAAAAGAAAACATATGGTTAGCTTTAAGGAAATGATATCTACATTTTATCTTCACAAATGAACCATTAATGATGCTTGTGTGAAGAGTTCAAAATCAAGAAAACTTACCTTGAAACTGAAATTTTTGCTTTGAGTTTGAGCTGTTGTTGAGCTTGGGAAGTGTTGATAGTGATGTTAAAGAAGTTTTTCTTGTGTTTTAACAACTTCTATATGATGTATGTGGAGTGTTTAGATGGTTGGAAATAATTTGCAAGGTATGAAAGGTTCAAACGTTTGGACTTTAAAACTCAAGAGTGGAAGTTTTGTGGTCTGCTATTGCTTTTGTAAACATGAGATTTTGAGGGTTTACCAATAAAACTTCTGGCTTTTCTCTCTATTTTTTCTAACCTCTTTGTCTTTCAAATGCTTCTTCTATTTATAGGCAGAAGGTTTGTGCATATGAGCTGACTAAGTTTGCAAGACAGCAAGTTATGGTTTGGTTGGATTACAAAAATTAAACTGTGTCAAGTACTCCATAGTCCCAAGGTGAAGTACCAAAGTTGTTGTTATAGAGGAGTTACTTTCCATGATTTATGATGGAGTATAATCAGCAACAAGCAAGGTATGGGCTTAAGACAGACTTTGTACAAAAAGCTTGCTTTTCAAGAATAGTAATGGTGCCTTTATGCCATAAATGGAAAGATTTTTTGGACAATGGTTTAAACACTTGGGTAATAGTTCAAGATCTTGTGTAAACATTAAATTATGATGAGATTTGCAAGAAAGGAGGCCTGCAACATAATATTATGCAGAAAATTATAAGAGTTTTGTTATGTGTTCTTCCCTAAAATGACTTGCAACTCAATAATGGATGCTCAACTTCATGCTCTTGAATCTCCTAGCTCAAATATGATAAATTCATGCTCTTGGATGTTTTGGAAAGCTTGAAACACCCTCTACAACTTTCATGTTGACCACTTTTGTTAAATGAAACTAGAACTTGATAAAAATTGGCCAAGAAGTTGGGATAAAAACCTGACCAAAACTGCTGAAAATTTCTAAGTGTTAAATGAAAATGTCATGACTTCATGAATTTATAACTTGAAATCCAAGCATATTTAGGAGAAGTTGTGTAAAGAAATATTGTAGATATCATGGAGATCTACAGCTTTCATGTTGGAAGTTTCTCTTGAATCATCTTGCATCATGGTGAAACTTTTGCTCAAAATTATGAAAAAACATGAAATTTCCAACACTTAGAAAAATTTCTAATTTTAGAAATTTTGACTTTTCAAAATGAAATCTTGACTTTTTTATTTCTTGATGAATAAGTTTCATATTTTGACATGTTTTGATGAATTATGATCTTTTGCACTTGAATTTAACCAAAGAGTCAAAGTTTGACTTTTTAGTATACAATTGACTTTTGATCAGTTGATTGCAAAATTCATCTGTCAATCCAATGGAATTGCAATGTTCTGAAACATGTTATTAGGTAAAATGGTGCAATTGAACTCTTGAGATGATGCCTTAAACCAATTGATCATTTGCTAGTTCAAAAATCAGAAATTGCCCTTTCCCAATCAAAACCTTAATTTTGACCATTTTGCCCTTTTGGAGATTTGATCAAATTTCTTGAGGAATTATGGTCCAAACTTGATCAAATGATACCTATGAATTTTAAATGTTTATTTGGATAAAAAATTATGAAGTTTGACTATAAATTGGCCATGGTTGACTTTTTTTCCAATACAACTGATTTTTAGGTCAACTGCTCAATTGACTGCACAAAAGTGTGATTCAAGGCTTGAAACTTGACATGAGTAATCTTGGGGGTCCATAATGATACACGGAAATCATATGGGGCACTGGAAGTCCAAAAATCCTTGTGCAAACTCAAACCTTAATTTTGGTCATCAGTGCATGAGGAGGTGTCTTGAGCTAGTCAAACCCAAATGCAGTCTTGAGTCCAAGAGATCTTGTGAGAAAATTATTGATAAGTGAGAGGGAAAATTTTTGGGTACAACACCAGCCAAACCCAAAAAACTTCTTATCTCAGTTATCGACTTCAGATTTCCCCACTACAACACGTCATCAACCTTCGGCGGATAAACATTAATACCTCTTCCAGAAATCAAATGACTGAGGAAACTCACTTCCTTCAACTAGAATTCACACTTGGATAATTTTGCGTACAAGTTATTCTCTTTCAAGGTCTGCAAGACGGTTCTCAAGTGCTCTATATGCTCTTCGTTTGACTTGGAGTATATCAGAATATCGTCGATAAACACAACCATAAACTTATTTAAGTATAGATGGAAAATTCTATTCATGTACTTCATGAATACTCTAGGCGCATTAGATACCCCAAACGATGTCAGGAAATATTCATAATGACTGTATCTTATTCTGAATGTAGTCTTCAGAATATATTTTGGTTTCACACGAATTTGATGATAACCTGACCGCAAGTCAATCTTACTGAATACACACACATCAACTAAGTGATCCATCAAGTAATTGATTCTCAGAAGAGAATACTTATTCTTGATAGTCACATTATTCAATTATGGATAATCAACACACAATCTCATACTACCATATTTCTTCTAAACCAACAAAAATGGCGTTCCCCATGGTGAAATGCTCGGTCGAACAAACCTCCTCTCAAGCAATTACTCTAATTGTTTCTTCAGCTCACTCAACTTTGAATCATACATTCTATAAGGATTCATTTACACAGAACTAGTACCAGGTACAAAGTCTAAATTAAACTCCACCTTAGGCTCTAGCAGTAAATCACTGATATCATCGGGGAACACTTTTGGAAATTCAGACATAGCTGGAAGCTCCACAATCATAGCATTACCGTAAATTTTCTAAATCACCAAACTTAGCGAAAACACGTGCCTCCTCCTTCAAGAATTCTTCTACTTGCTTAGCATTATCAACATTAACTCTCAATCTCTGGAAACATTATGGTCTTGGCGAAATAGTTGATATGAACACGATTGAACTCCAACCAATTCATTCCAAGGATCACATTAAGTTGACTTAATTATAGACAGACTAAGTATATCACAAATCTCTCATCATAAATAGTTAGCGGACATTTCAAACATATTAATGAAGTAGTTACTAAACCATTGGTTGGGGTATCAATAACCATATTTCCATTCAGGGCAGACAACTTTAAATTCAATCTTCTAGCACATTCAAGCAAAATAAAATAATGTGTCGCACCCATGTCAATAATAGAAATCAAAGGAACATTATTAATAAAATATATACCTCGAATAAATCTGTCAATACTAGTAGTCTTTATCCCAGAAAAAGAAAAAACCTTTCCTCCAAACCGATTCTTCTTAGGCTTATGACATTGAGTACTAGTGAGACAATGTTCACCACTGTTATAACAATTCGACTCATCATTCTTGCACTCTGAAACACACTGACCTATCTTCCCACATTTAAGACACCTCAGAACCTTATTATTATAATCATTAGCATGGTGACCCAACTCGCCACACTTGAAACACTTGACAGAAGCGAGAGACCCTTCCCCACTTGGATTTTTATCACTTGAAGCTTTATGCTTCCCTTGTCAGCTAGAGTGTTATACAGTTTCCCACGATCCCGACTCCTCCATTTCCTCTCGCTAAAACTCTTATAGTGAGAAGATCTGGATCTACTTTCCTCATCATAAATTCTGCACTTATTTACTAGCATAGGAAATTGACGAATCTCTTGATATCTAATTCCTTTTTTAATCTATGGATGCAATTCGTTCTCAAACTTGATGCACTTAGACCCTTCAGCTGCCGCACTATTATAGTGGAGACAAAACTTCACCATCTCTTCGAACTTAGCAACATATTCAACAATTATCATATTTCCTTACTTCACCCAAAGAATTCGATCTCCTTCTTGCCACACACATCCTATGGAAAGTACTTCTCCAAAAATGCAGCTCTAAACACAGCCCAAATGAGCTTTATACCCACAAATTCCATCCTCTGACGTGCATTACCCTCAGTCTTTAGTCTCTTTTAAAAACATATGAGTAATGAACTACACCTTCTGAACCTCAATCCAAGCCATCACTCAGAAAATATCCTTGATCTTTCAGCCATTCTTGCGCATCATCTGGATCATATCTACCCTTGAATGTCGGTAGATTATTTCTCTAGAACTTTCCCAATCCCTGAAAATCATCAACGGCTCCTTCATTTTGATTATTCTGAGCCATTTATTGAGCCAACAAATCCAAGGCTTAAACAATGGCATTATCATTTTTTCATCCAGCCATATCTTTGCATATATGCAACCAACATTAAAAGAAACAAAGTATCGACAAGGTCCACACACTAGTCCACTACCAGGGATCAAACAACATTACAAAAACTTGGTCAAACAGACCTGTTATATCCATATTTTTTCCCCTAAGATCTCTTATTATTTCATATTATCAATACATCAAGATCACACATTATGTTTGGTTCTCCCTTTTACTTCATCTTACCTTTAAGTTTGCTCTCGAGGGATCACCAAGCACCTTGAACTATGTATCTTGTACATATGTTTTTTAGGTGGATTAATTTTTAACTAACATAAAAATATGTATATATGTGTCTTTGGATGTTCACATTATAGGTGATGAGACAACTGCATCCATCTCACCATCTAACCTAGGATTTTAAGGGATAATCCTCAATCAAATGGTTATTCAACGGATTGCAAGAACTTAAGCTTCAAGGCTATGTCTATGATATCAAAGTTTTTTTGGTTCAAATAACTCTCTCACTTTATTTAGGTCAAGTTTTCCTCAAGTTTGGTGGTGGTATTCATCAAGAACACTCATAGGTTCATGTGTTTATTTCCATGCCTTCTTCAATAATATTCATTGAGACTTAAGCTTCATCTTTGAGTGTGATTCAATACAACATCATTTCAAGGTCTAATGTGATCCATCGTGCTTTATTTTGCAAATAAAGTTCAAAATATTCAAGGTTGATTCAACAAGTTTGAACTAATTGAGCAAGTGTTTGATTTAGTGATCACAAGTGCATAACTCTCTCAATTTTCAATATTTTTAATTGGTTCTTTTTTTCTATGGGTTCTTATTATCATCTATAACAACTTCTTTTCACATGACTAAGTCCAATTGTGCAAGAAAATCATCAAAAGTTGAAAGGGGTCCCAAGTTATTTTCACACTCTCTGAGCTAGGGTTTACTGACTTCCAAGAACCATATCTTGCTTATTTTTTGAGATTTTTTATTAATTCCAAATCCATGATTCTCTTTGAAGAGTCCTTAACAACTTCTCTTCAAGTATCTAAGGCTAATTTTGAATGGAGGATCACTAATGGTTGAAGAAGATTACAAGTCCCTTTGAAAAGCCTTTAAATCATAGGGCTTGACTTCAAATGATCATAACTTGATCATATTTTATCTCATTGAGATCATTCTTTTTCTACAATAGTCTTTGGGATGTCTACTACAACTTTGTTTCAAGGTGCTAGGTTTGAAAATGCTTGGAAAATTGTTTAAGAATTGAAAAGATTATAAGTCTTTTGTGAATTTCCCCGAATTTGTTCATCATCTTCCAAAGACCATAACTCTTTCATTTTTTGTGATTTTTGAATGATCTCAATTCCATAATTCAATTTAAAGGGTCCACTTCATTTCATCGTTAATGATCAAGATCAAATTTTGAGTGAAAGAGCTTGTAATTTTAAAGAACATTATAGGTCATTTTGAAGTTCAACACAGAATTTATCTAAGTGTCAAATATCCATATATTTTTCTTAATTTCAAAGGAGCATAACTTTCAGCTCAGATTACCAAATGCTACCTTTCTTGGAACATTGTGAATTTTGTTATGGGATCTTTCAAATGCAACAAGAATGATTCTATAAAGCCGCTTGAGCTGCTTGCCCTATGGATTTGAATATGGCACTTTGAAACTGAGTTTTCACTTGCAGTCAGAAGTGAATTTGGTTATTGAGCTTGCTAATCACCAAATTGATGCGTGACTTTTATCTAAACATGTTTAACAAACTTGCGTGGACCTGTTTAAGCCTTGAAATGCACGAATTAAGTGATTTTTGATGGGTTACAAGTCGCACTTTGCTCATGATACATGTGCACACGAATTCCACTCATACTTGATCATTTCTCTCAATTTTTGCTTCCATCATGCTCATCTATAAATAAGGGACATATTCCATTCATTTCCTCAAGCTTTGATATCCAAATAAGCTCTACCAAACTCCTTCCATCTCTCTCTTTTATGAGTTTTCGATTTCTCATTTCCCTCACTTCTAGTTCTTATTTCTTAATTGATTATTCATCAATGAACTCTACAGAAGCTAACAGAAGAAGAACCAAGCCTTGAGGTGCTCTAAATCGTGCTAGCCAGGTCAAGTTTTAGAGAAACATTCTCAGACTTTGTTCAGGTAGATTACTCATTCATTTTGCTTCAAATAAGTTGTCAATCTAATCTCCTCATCTCTATGAATCTCATGCTTCTTTTAATTTTCATTTTCATTAAGACTTGATCATGTAATCTTCACATTTTGTGCTCGCTATTTTCTGTTTCTTTTGTAAATTAAGCAATACACAGTTTATATAAATTTTTCGCGAGCATGTGGTTGTTCAAGACGAATCCAAGGATACCACTCTTGAGTGCTATTTTTTCAGTTCAAAAGACCTGCAAATCGCGTGTTTCGGTTGACTTTTCAATGATCTGAAGGTTGAAGACGATGACATGGAAGTCTTCAACTAATCAGAACCCCGCACGTCTTTTTGTTTTATTTTTTTTCTTTCAAAAGTGATTCAGTGTGTTATTCACTAATGACCATAACATGCACAGTGCATCAGGTCCCTTGGATCTGATTACTAATGTGTTTTGACAATGATCAGATGGTCCACATTATTTAGGTTTTATTTTATTTTCTGTTTTTTATTTTTAATTGTTTTAAACTTCAAAAATTCATAAAAAATTTATTTCAACTTCTAAAAATGTGAAAAAATTATCAAAAATAATTTTGATTTTTCTCTTTCTGATTTTTTTTCACAATTTTATTTTGTGATTTGGTATTTTTTATGATTTTTCACTCTATTTGACTTGTTTTAATTGTTTAAAAATACTTTTTGATCTTTTAAAATTCTGAAAAAATTATGGAAGGATTCAATGACCTCTTGACAAATATTGGTGACCTATTTATATTTTTATTTTTGATTTTACTATTTTTTGCAAATTTTGGGTTATTTTTCTTATTTCTTTATATTTTAAGAAATAGTTTCTGACTTAAAAAAATTATAAAAAATTTTGTTAACACTTGTTGACTCATGTTTGACCTTTTGTATTTTTTAGGATTTTTTATTTGGTATTTTAATACACTTTGTGTATTTTACCAATTATTTCCTTTTTATTAATCATTTAAATATTGTTTTATTAATTATATTTTATTATTTTTGTGATTGGTTTTGATTTAGAGATACTTAAGTATTACTTTGGGACAAGTTCCTCAACCTCATCAGATCTTGGGCGTTGATAGGTTGAAAAACCAAATCCACCAAAATGGATGAATGATGTTGATGATATTTGAAATCCTAATTTCATCTGAGATGTTGATTACACTATCATTCTCCTCCCTCTTTATCTTATTCCTTTCTTGTTTTTACTTATACCACTTGTTTTGGGAGAATGATCTATATATCATTTCTCTAACATATATGGTACATAGATTGATATTGACTGGCCTCAAAATAAGTGTGGCTTCTACATAAGTCCACTTACGATTTCTTAACATAGCGCTAAATTTGTCCTGATTCGAAAAATGATCATACGTGGCCCAAACTTTATGTTTGAAAGCTCAAGTATAATTGACTATTGGATTTTGGTTCAAAACCTTTGAAGCTTGTTGTTAGGAGGCTTTGGTTTTACCAACCCTCTAACATAGACACAAGAAATTTGTCTTCATAGTTCCCCATTGTCGTCCTCGCGTGTGGGTACGTTTGCGCCTAATTCCAATGGAATTAGGATAATTCTTACTATGGAAAAAGTTGATACAAGAGAAGTGTTCAAGAGTAATTCCACAAATCCTAATGCTTGCAAAGATTTCAAACACTCCAAGGAATTTCACTCGAGTAAATCTGATTACACTCTATCCACACAAGATCTTCAATTCTATCTTCCACTTATTTCTACTACCTTGCAAAGATTTTAAACACTCCAAGGGAATTCACATGAACGATTCCTTCTTGACCGATCTTGTCGCAAAAACCCTGCACCAAGACGGATCTTGGGGGAAAACCCTAACAAAGATTTTTTCTCGATGAAACCCCTGCAAAGCTCAACCCAATACTCAAATGGACACTATCAATCCTAGTCTAGATGGCACCCCAATGGAACATCATTACAATGTAATGTCAGTGTGTATGCATTGGTTAGAGGATGAAGATGAAGAGAAAAAGTAGGCTAATTTATGGTTTTACCCAGTTATGAATGATGCATGAATGATATATTTATAGTTGGAATCTTTTTAGGTAAAAGAGGGTAGTTTCAGAATGAAAAAATTTATGAAAAAGGACCAACAAAACAGTATGTGTCGACCTAAAAAAGTTATGTGTGGACACATACAAAACAATTGCTACAGGATTTTAAAATGCAGTACACGTGTCAACCTGAAAATTGTATGTATCGACACATGTGCCTGTGTTTTAAAGAAAAAATGTTGAAGACTTTAATAATATAGTACATACATCGTGCTATAAATCGTATGTGTCAACACATATTGAAGCTTTTAAGAAAATGCAGAAATGCCGAATTTATGTGCCGACACATATAAATTTCAAGTCGACACATAAATATTGATTTTATGCAAAAACTTGTTTTTCATGATTGGGACCAATTTTAAAGTTGTTTTAAATAATTCCTAAGACTTCTAATACAAGGGAGTGCCACAAGACATAAGGATATCATCCACCATACTGAAATGCTAGCTTTCCGAGTTTTAACATCATGCAAAACATCTAATAGTGAAGTTGCACTCACAAACTCCCCCTTTTTGATGATGGCAAAACTTTCGGTAAGGCATTTCATGTAGTTATCGAAGGCTCCCTCTGACTTTGTGTTTTCCAACTTCATCTCGCATATGCTTCTCCCTCTTTGACAACATAAAAAAGAAAGTAGGTAGGTCGTGAGAAATATCATATTTCAATACCAATACTAATATATCACTCAGATGCATTTTTGCAAAGAAGAACATATAATTATTGTTATTTCTTTGAAATTATGATTGACATACATTTTGGTAAAACCAACTTGGCAGCAACATGTTCAATGAGATGTTCCAACTTGTAGTTTTCAACATATTTAGTAAAGACGTCCCAACCAGGAGATAGGACATTGCGTCTGTAGCAGCTGACAGTTATGGTTCAATTTATTTGTTAGCTGCTGAATATTCAGGGAATATTTAGTTAGCTTATATGGTGTCCAAGATTGACAAATCAGAATATTTTATGTTGGTTTTCAAAGATATGCTTAGTTTCTAATTATTGAGACATTTTAGGAAACTAATGATAGAAGACCTATTTTCTTGGAGAAGAATTTACAGACTTTGTGTGGCCTCACTAATGCGTTTTTGAAGCCCAACTCAGTCCAGAATAATGTTATAAATAGACAGGTGTATACCTAGTATTAGGTGGAACTTACGTGTGTATTTTTGTTAGGATTTTTAGAATCCTTATTGTTGGGTTATAAATTTTGTGTCACATGTTTGTAAGCTTTTAAGCATTGAATATTTGTGTGTCAGATGCTCATAAGCTGTTAAGCATTGAGTATTTGTGTGTCAATTCTCATAAGCTTTTAAGTATTAAGTTTTGTGTGTCTTGGAAGAGTGACTTCCATTTTTGTTTTGTACTTGTGTTTAGAGTTGCTCCAATTGCTGAGTGTAATTGAAGAGGAATTTGAGGAGGTCCTCATACCTAGGTGTGTCTTAGGTAGAAGTTAAGAAAAGGATAGTGATTAAGTGCGTAGGCTGTAAACTGGGATGTTTATTGTGAGGTCTACAAATTGATATTATCTAGTTAATTTCGTCCCTAGCTTGGTAGCGCCCAGAGTAGGAAAGTTGTTCCGAATTGGGTAAATATAATTATGTGTTATTTATATTCAACACTGTTTATCTTGTTCATATATCTTATTGTTGTGTGTTGAAGTCGGATCTGGTGTCTCGACATCTCTTAGGACATCTGAGATTTGACATTCAGAATTTCAATTGGTATCAGAGTAGGCATCCTGCTCTGACTCTGGGTGAGATTCATGGAAGTTACTTTCTGATGTTATGGGCAAGTATAGTGGAATTATGGTTAAAATACCTATTTCGGATTGTACCAACTATGATAGTTAGAAACCTCGTATAAAGATGTGCATAAAATCCCTTGGCAAAAAGGTCTAGAAAAATGTTGTCAAAGGATGGGAACCACCAAAGGTTATGGATGCAGATGGTCAGGTCACTAATATGTTGAATCCTGAAAAATATTGGGATGATAATAATGAGGCATCATCTCAAGGAAACTCCAAAGCTTTGAATGCCATATTCAATGGAGTTGATAAGAATGTGTTCAAGCTGATAAAGAATTGTAAAAGTGTTAGGGTTTCTTGGGAGACCTTGAGGAAAGTTCATGAAGGATGTTCTAAGGTAAAGATGGCAAAACTGCAACTTCTCTCTACAAAGTTTGAGAACTTTAAGATGAAGGAAGATGAAAGTATTCAGGACTTTCACATGACTGTTTTAGATATTGCTAATGACTCAGAAGACATGGGAGAGAAGATATCAGAGGATAAGTTGATCAGGAAGATGCTTAGATCTCTCCCAAAGATATTTGACATGAAGGTAATTTCTATTGAAGAATCCCAGGATTTAAGCACTATGATAGTGGATGAACTTGTAAGTTCGCTTAAGACTTTTGAGTATGCTATGATTGAAAGATTAGAAAAGAAGAAGAGTATAGTTTTTGCTCCTAGTGATGAAGACTCAGATGATAAAGGAAATATGAACTCAAAAGGAGTATATGAGTATCTCGTGCTACTGGGGAGACAATTTAACAAGGTGTTGAGGAAGTCCAGGTTAAGTGATAAGAACATGTCATTCGACATTGTGATCGGTGGAAATAGAACTGACTGTTTAACGCTGGTTCGCGAAATTTCGCGGAAGCAAGAGTCGCCACCGTCTTTTATTTTCTCCAACATGGACAGGACAAAAGCGCAGCAAAATTTCTTATGAGAATGTTTCTCGGTTCGGGAGGTAGATTTATAGAAAGGGAAGGTGTTAGCACCCTTTCTATCCATGGTTATCCATGGGCTCTTAGGTACTTGCTCTTATGTTTTCAAAATTTGTTTGCTTTTCAAGTGTGTGTGGGTTTTGAAAAAGTTCGTTTGGAAACTTCTAGGTAACTCTTGTATCAGTCCTCAAGAGTGTATGAAGTATTGTTTGAAAACTTTTTGAAAGTGTAAGGTGTGAAAAGTATTTTGTTTGTTTTTGAAAAGAGCAAGTACCCATGAGTCATCTACCTACCCTAAGGAATTAAGCTGTGTAAGTGTCCTTTAGGTAGTGCCATCCCACCATTGAGAGGTAGGTAGCACCACCGTTGGAGGTGTTCGGGTCAATTCGAGTGTAGGGACAGTGTGGTCATCGAAGCAACAGTAGGACACCTTAGAAGCTACCCTTATGTCCTTGATCCCTTTTTAATCCGAGGCAACCGTTTCGAGGCAACTGTTCCGAGGCAACTGTTTCAAGGCAACTGTTCTGAGGCAACTGTTTTGAGGCAACTGGATCATGGACATAAGGACCGCTAAGACGTCCTATGCTTGACAACCACGTTTCGAAGGCAACGAGTGAGGCGTACCCTAGAAGTGGTGTGTGCATTGTGTGTTGTTTTCATGTTATGTTTGTCTTTGTAACTAGTGAGCTACGAGTTGTTTTTATTTACGTACATTCTTTCATGCAAGTTTAGCAGTTAAGGGGTGCGGAAAGTAAATTGCGGAAACATAAATCCTACGCTATTACAAGGCGCGGGTCTATACGTCGCCAAAAATTACAAAGACCCGTTTTTTAGTAAATGAGTACGGAAAGTAAATAAAAACAGTAAAAGTCCTAATTACTATTACATGTCTTGGAAGCAATTACATAATAATAAACTGTGCACGAATAAAAATTAAATCGGAATGTTCTAAGGGTGTTGACCCTTTTAAGAAAAGAAATTGATTTTTTGGTCTTTTTTGTAATTAAAATGAAATTAAAGCTAATTAATGACTAATTAATTAATTTAATTAAAAGAAAATACATTTTTTGTGTTTTATGTTTTTATGAAATAAAATGAAAAGAAATAAAACTAAAAGTTAATTCTTCCTAATTCTAAATCCATTTTAATTATTAAGAAAAGAAATTGAAATTGCCTAATTAAACTATTTATTTGTTAATATTTATTTACAAAATAAAATAGTAATAATGTTAATTCTATTTTTTTTTTATTTTTCTATGAAAATATTAGTTGGTTAATTATGTTAATAAAAAAAATAAGGCAAATAAATAAAAGAAAAGAAAATGACAAAACAAAATAAAATAAGAAAAAGGTAAGAAAACCCAAGGGGGGTGAGATGACCTTCATGGAGGTTGTTTGAAGTAATTCTGGCCCAACAACAAGAAGCCTTATTTGACTTTTTTCTGTTGCCTACGCATGCGTTGACTCCAGAGCATAGTACTCTTGCGTTATGGGCCTTTAGATCTGCCTCCAATGACACTTGGCTTGTTGGGTGGGTGAGGCTTATGGTGGAAACTACTTGAGAAACTGCACAAGAACGCGTTAACAAAAATGATATGAGAATTATGGGGGACCTGGGAAGAACTTACAGCGCGGTATGAGCCTCAGGACTTGGCAAAGGTTGCTTTAGCTTCAGGGTGTGGCAAGGAATAGAACCACGTGCTTGTTTTGATCTGAAGATGCTCGCAACTATGTTTTAGAACTCTCACTTTTTGAATAATTTTTGGTTTTTGCTCTTGGCCGTTTTTGCACACACTATTTTTTGAATGAGGTTGGGAAGGCTTGTATATATAGTAATGAATGAGAATCAGTCACATGATGAGCATTTAACCATTGCAATTATGCTTGAGATTTTGCCATAACCTCCATTAAAGCAACTTGCCATTCTTGTCAAAATTTGAATTTCTTGCTTGGAATAGGCCTTGCACGAATTTGGAAGGTGAATGATGGTGTATCAAAGCTATTCAAACTCAAAGATATCCCTCCATTAACTTTCTTGATTTTTATTTGAATTTTAAAGATTTAAAATGATTTAAATCAAATAAAATTAAATAAAAATGGAAAAATTAATTTTTAATCTTGAAATAAATTGTGGGACATGTGGGAGGCATGGCCAAGCTGAATCAAGTGGAAAAAGTGGGCCATTTTTGTCAAAAAATGAAATTTCAAGGATAATTGACTTTGGCCATTTCACAAAAATTTCCCAACTTCTCCAATGCATATCTTGCTCAATTTTGAAGCTATGAACATGTTCTTGGACATTTTGGAAAGGTCTTGAAGTCCTCTAACCAATTTCTTTGGTCCCATGTCAATTTTATTTACCAATCTCAAGTTATGGTCTTTGACTTAAAGTGCCTTTTTGTTGACTTTTGAAAATGACCTATAATGTTGAAATTGATAACTTTTTGTGAGAGCATTTCTTGGACTTGGAATGTGAAGATGAATTGTAGGAAATGTCTTCCCCTTCAAGATGAACATTGGATGGGATTTTTCTGATGAACCATGAAAAAGTTATGTCTTGGTCAAGTTACAGTTGACTTTTCAGCTGTCCAAAAATAGAAACTTTTGCATCTTGAGACTTTTTGAGCCAGGCTTGTGGAATCATGATCAAGACTTGATCAAATGATGATTGTGGCTTCAAAATAAGATGTTGACCAAAATTATTGACTTTTGACTGCCAAATGACCATTTTGCTCCTGTAGTTGACTGTGAGGCAATTAGGGTTTTTGACTGTGCAACTTGACCTTGTGAGCCTTGAAACTTGACATGTAGGTGCTTGACAATGTGTATGAGCATGTGTGACTTGATTGATCCCTTGAAAACCTCAACTTCCTTGCAAGAACCAAAACCCTAATTTGTCTGGCTTAGGAGGATGGTTGACTGTGTAGCCCTTGAGTAGACTTTGAACAATTTGGGGTGATGCTTGTCAAAACTTTGAAGAATATGGGAGGGAAAATTTTGGGGTACAACAGTTGCCCCTATTCAATCTTCTTAGACCTGAGGATGTAGATTGGCGTGTGTGCCTTTCGTGATCCGAAGGTGGAAGATGATTGAACACTAGAGTACCCAGAAATTTGCACTCACATAGCAGAGTATCAGCAGTGTGATAGTGGGAATGGGCTTACAGATGCCATTTGGAAGTGTGACAGAACCTTGTAAGGAATGGGCTTATAGATGCCATTTGGAAAGACGGTGGATAGGTGAATCTGAATAAGAAATAGAATAGCTTCTGTGTTTGGAGCATGTCTAGTCTGTGCCTGATTGTTGACGTCTGAATAAATGGTAGAATGACCGCCATGTCTGGGGTATATCCATACTGCATGAGTAACAGAATGTCATCCGAATCTGGATCGTATCTGGACTGAACAATAGAATAGCATCCGGGATGGAGCATCTCTAAGTTGTCTTTAGAAGTTTGAATCTGAATAAGCAATAGAATAGCGTCCAGATCTGGAGCATCTCTAGGCTATATCTGAAAGGCAATCTGGAATAAGTATCAGAACGTCGCCATGCCTGGGTCACATCTGAACTATATCTAGAAGGAGTTTTGAATAAGCAAAAGAACAGCATCCATATCTGGAGCATTTCCAAGCTATCTCTGTAGGAAATCTGGAATGAGCATCAGAACGTCGCCATGCCTGGGTCACATCTGAACTATCTCTAGAAGGAGTCTTGAATAAGCAAAAGAATAGCATCCATATCTGGAGCATTTCCAAGCTATCTCTGAAAGGAAATCTGGAATAAGTATCAGAACGTCGCCATGCCTGGGTCACATCTGAACTATATCTAGAAGGAGTTTTGAATAAGCAAAAGAACAGCATCCATATCTGGAGCATTTCCAAGCTATCTCTGAAAGGAAATCTGGAATAAGTATCAGAACATCGCCATGCCTGGGTCACATTTGAACTATATCTAGAAGGAGTTTTGAATAAGCAAAATAACAGCATCCATATTTGGAGCATTTCTAAGCTATCTCTTTAATGTAGATATGCCATGGCTAGATACAGGTATTGAATCTGGAATTGCGACAGTTGATAGTAATCGTCTTTGGATTTACCTTTTTCCTGAAAAGGCAAAACATCAGTTGTATGCAATGTCATGATGCATGAACTGCATGATTTTAAGATGTTCTAAAAAATAACTGAGATTTGTGTGATATGACGCGTATGTGCATGCTATAATGTATAAAGATGTGATGTCTATGAATGTATTTTCGTCTAGGAAAATAAATCCTTGACGAATGCCGGGAAGTCAAATCCTGGGCTGATGTTGAAGAGTAGCGTTCTTTGTTTCCGCTGGGGTGATGGTTGCAAGAATACCGGTAGGAGAAGATGACTCTGTTGGGGAATAAACTTGTTGAGGAGATTACTCTGCGGGGAATGCTCTGTGGGAAGAGGTACTTCGCTGAGGTTTGATGATAACTCCGCTAGGGATACCGTTGATGAGTTATGTTAGAGAATTTGATGAACTCCGCTGGGGATAGGAAGACTTCGTCGGGGACGTTCTTTCCGTGGTTATTAGCTGAGGATAACCCAGTTATAAGCTCTGGTGGAGCATAACCTTTGAATAAAGCCGAGGGAGCGTTTGTACTCTGCAGGGGATAAGCTTCCAGAATCTACTGGGGATAAGCTTCCTGAATCTACTAGGGAGATTGATTGAACTCTCCTGGGGAGACTTTTGAGACTGTACTGAGGAGTGGCTCCACTGAAGTGTCTGTATTCCACCGGGGAACAATCTTATATTAAGACTGTCGGGGATGCTTGTTAGGAATGTATGCATACTCCGCTGGGGAATATTGAGATTTTCTGGGGATACCCATCTTCCTTAAGGCTGATTGTAGGCTAACTCTGCTTGGGGAGAGTGTTGCTGACTTGTTGGAGAATGCTGTGCCTTTTCAGGGCTGATTGGGAGACCAACTCTGCTTGGAGGAGAGTATTGTTGAATCTGGTCTTACTCTGCGGGGAGTGAAAGTATCCTGGGTTACATTCTTCAACCGAACTTACCTTGTATCTTGTGGACAAAGCAGCTAGTACCGTTTGGACCATTCTTATTGCCCCAGCTTCTGTGGGAGAAGGTGGCCTGTGGAGGTGCTTGATGTCTGCCGATTTGACAAATCTTCTTCTGGTAGGCAAGTGACGAGGCGACGGGACATAGTCGTACGCTGTGATCCCTAACTTTTGCCTGGACCGCCCTTTCGGGTTTTCAGTCCACCGGGATACCCATTTTTGCCCAAGCCGCCTTTTCAGGTTTTCGACTTGCCGGGTGTACAGATTTTTCAGTTTCATCCCTTATTTTTGCCCGAACCCTTTTGGTTCGCTGGGAAGCCCTTATTTTTGCCTAGGTGTGTCAACCTAGCGGGTCTTTGATTATGCGCAGTATTCTTTCGACTATGTCCGTGTAGGGAGGTGCCCCTGGATGCTTGTGTTGCCATGTTCCCAGAAGATGTCTGATCGTGCAAGATTTGTTGCGGGAATTCCTGTCCAATGCCCCAAGTGTCTCAGATGGAGAGTTGCGCCTAGCTGCTTGGCATTGTTGAGAGATTCTCTGGATCTTGACTTAGCTGCCCCAGATGATGGACAATGATCATGCCATGCCCCTTGATTGGAAGTGTTTTTGTTCATTAGGTATTCTTCGTGTGAACTTCTATGTTGTTCGAACAAAAAGTCATATGCAATCAAAGTTATGTTAAAAATGCAAAGCTTATGTCTGTCTTGAAGTTTTTTTGAAAAATGCAGTTTTCCATAAAAACAAGTGAATTTTTTTTTGTAAATTGTGATGTCAACTGGTTATTTTACCGCAAGCCTTAAGGAGTCAGGATACCTTTCGTAACAGTATGCTTTCGAACTAACCCGTGCTTCAGCTAGGACTTTTAAGGGTTGTAACGTGGCCTGGTTCATGGTTTAAGAAACAAAGGATAAAGGCTCAAAATTTATTTGTACCCACCCGCTCTTCGTGATGTTCTTCAAACCTAAACTCAGCTAATCGTGTGTTAGACCTTGTTTGAGTCTTTGCTCTGATATTCCATTGATGGTTCGGATGTTGACAATTTATTTTGAATAGGCAGTCATTTCTCTTCTTTTTTTTGTTGAGGGTTTGTAGGACCTCTTTCTTTTTGATTCCGTTATCCCTATTTTTTGCCTGAACTGTTTCTTTTGTGATTACAGTCAGCGGGATGCCCCAGTTTTGTAAGTCTCCTTCATAGGTTTTGACTTATTGGGCTTTTATTTTTTGAAAGATAATGACTGCCTGTCTTTACGATTATAGGGAACCATCACTATCTTCTTTGATGCTATTCGTTGTGCACCTAGATCAACTGAGAAAACTACCTTTCCCCAGGTTATGATTAAGGGTTTTAATTGTTGTGAAAACAAAAACTCCTACTTCTTTGGCTCGAAGGGGTTGACGAGGGATTATCTTCCTTATAACTCCAGTGTTTAGGGATTGAAACAATGCCTGTACCTCATCAGCGGGGTTTGTCCAAAAGCATATTGTAGATCATGGTATCGTTTTCGTCATCCTCCCTCAAGAGGCTTAGAATTTTCAACCCAGGGTTGATCATCATAAAAATATGAAAATAGTTTGCATATAGCGAATGCGAATATATTGATTCAAAACAGACATATGTGATGCATTGATAAAGTAATAAAGTTTGCTATGACAATAATTGTTTGAACAATCAAAAGAAAATTACAACTTGAAAAATCTAATGAACAAAAGTCTTCTAATTTGGACTAGTCACTTCAAGTGATAAATCTTGCAGGGATAGTAGAAGAACTCAGCCTGGCCATCTTGGGTGAATTCTACTGCTCCTTCATCAATCAGATCCTGGATCTCGTTCTTCAGAGACCAGCAGTCGTTTGTGGCATGCCCCGGGCTGTCCGAATGATAAGCGCAGTGGGTGTTGGGGTTATACCTTGAAGGTGTCTTGTTGGGGTTCTTAGGAGGGTCCCTTAGAGTTACCAAATTCAACCTCAACAGATGTTGTAAAGCTTGAGACAGCGACATGTTGAGCTTGGTAAATTGCCTCCTAGGCTTGTCTGGCTTGCTCTGATCTACCCGTTGCTCTGGGCGAGGTTGTGGTTGGACCTGTGAAGTGGTAGCAATTTGGAGAGGTCTAATCTTCACCATGCCAGACTCTTGTCCTCTCGGAAGCTGATCAATGACCTGGTCCCTGACTTGGACTGTTTGCTTCATGTTGTGTCTGTCTTGATGAAGCTGACTAATCATGGTCCTCAACTCTTCTTGCTCCCGAGCTAAGCCTTGGATGAGAGCCATTTTCCCCAGCATCTGGGTTCTCATTGTATCTACCTCAGCTTGCAGACGTTTCAGCTGTTCGTCCTTATCATCTTTGGGACTTTTCTTGGCCAAATTCCCCATGAGGAGTGTCCTCAACTCTTCCTGCCCCTTGGATAGGCTTAGGGAGATCTCCCTGAACTGAGTCTCTTGAGCATGAAGACCCTGGTGATCTTGTTGGGAAGCTGTGATCGGTGGATCTGGAACTGACTGTTTAACGCTGGTTCGCGAAATTTTGCGGAAGCACGAGTCGCCACCGTCTTTTATTTTCTCCAACAAGGAAAGGACAAAAGCACAGAAAAATTCCTTATGAGACTGTTCTCGGTTCGGGAGGTAGATTTATAGAAAGGGAAGGTGTTAGCACCCTTTCTATCCATGGTTATCCATGGGCTCTTAGATACTTGCTCATTTGTGTTTTCAAAATGTTTGTTTGCTTTTCAAAGTGTGAGTGGGTTTGAAAAAGTTTCATTGAAAGTTTCAGATCGACTCTTGTATCAGTCCTCAAGAGTGTTTGAAAAATTGTTTTTTGAAATCTTTTTGAAAGATGTTGGTGTGAAAAGAAGTTTTTGATTTGTTTTGAATTAGAGCAAGTATCTACGAGTCATCTACCTACCCTAAGGAATTAGGCTGTGTAAATGTCCTTAAGGTAGTGCCATCCCACCATTGAGAGTTAGGTAGCACCACCGTTGGAGGTGTTCGGGTCAATTCGTTTTTTAGGGACAGTGTGGTCACCAGAGCAACAGTAGGACACCTTAGAAGCTATCCTTATGCCATTGATCTTTTTATTCCGAGGCAACTATTCCGAGGCAACCGTTTCGAGGCAACTTGTTTCGAGGCAACTAGATCAATGGACATAAGGACTCACTAAGACGTCCTATACTCGACGACCACGTTTCGAGAGGCAAGGCAAGAGTGAGGCGTACCCTAGAAGTGGTGTGTGAATTGCGTGTCATTTTCAGTTATATTTTATCTTGTCATGCATTGGGTGAGTTACGCTTTGATTTTATTTGGGCCATTCATTCTTTCATGTGATTAGCAGTTAAAAGGTGCGGAAATTAAAATGCGGAAAATAAAAGTCCTACGCTATTACAAGGCGCGGGTCTATACATCACCAAATTAACAAAGACACGTTTTTGAATAAAATGCGGAAAATAAATGAAGTCCTAATTACTATTACAAAGCTTTGGGGCAAATACATTATATTTAAAAAGGAAATAAAAATAAACGTGCGAAAAGAAATTAGAATCGAGTGCGAGGGCGTTGGGCCCTTTAAAGAAATTAAATTGAAATTGGAAGTGAATTAATTATTTAACGAAGAAAGGAAATTATTTTTTATGTTTTTTGGTATTTAATGAAAATAAAGAAAGAAAATTAATTATTATTAGAAACCCCAATTCTAAATTATTTTTAATTGTTAAAGAAAAATATTTAAGTTTAAACCTAATTTACTCTAATTATTTAATTACAAGTTTATTTAAAAAATAATTAATAACTAATAATAATAAGAATAAGAAAAATTTATTTAATGAGAAAAGAATAAAAATGCTAACCTAATTTTTATATATTTTAGTTATTAAGAAAAAAAAACATTGAAATTTAACCTAAATTAACCTAATTGATTGTTAGAAATTTATTTACAAAAATATTAATACATTAAATATTAAATGAACATATTTTATTTTCTTGATTTCTGATTTTTGTGTTATGAAAATTATTTTGTGAATTAAATAAAACAATAAAATAAATAAAAGAATGTAAAGGAAAATTAAAATAAAGAATAAAAATATGCAAACCATAGGGGGTTTTCTGGCCCAATTAGGAGGTATATGCAAGAGCAATTTGGCCCAACAGAATGAGGCCTTTTTTGACTTTCCATGTTCCTATGCTTGTGGTTGACTGAACGTGTATGGTAGGCTGCATGTCCTGGCCATTGGATGGAGCCTCAGAGACACTTGGCAAGCCTCAGCACTAGGACATATGGTGGGTTGAATGATGGGCGTTGCATAGAAGCACGTTAATGAAAAAATTATGGAAATAGTGGGGGACCTGGGGATCGAACCCAGGTCCCAGTGTTCACAAAGCACGTCATCTACCACTTGTACCAAGCAACGCTTCTGTATGTATCATAGAAAACAAATATTATAATAAGAAAATAAAAGCTAATGATATAAAACGCGCCAGATTTTGAATTGCCCAACCACATAGTGACACGCCAGGCTTCTTCTTCGTTATTCCTGAAAATACCAAACAAGTAGCGGGGGTTTTAAACCCCCACTAAACAGCACAACGAATAATAGCGATTAGCGCATGCCTTATCATAAATTAAGCGCGATGGTATGGTTTTGTTCGTCATGTCACAACGATTCTGTTCATATTGGTTTCAAGGTCCAATTTTGCCATATGCCTAAAGCCCCAATTTGAGGTTTCAGAAAACCTAGTTGTCGTCTATGGTGGATTCTTGTTCAGGCGCCTATAATTCAATTGGATGATGCGAATAGCTTCAGGGAGTCCTCATTAGTGCAAACCAAACAAGAAAAGTGATTAATAGTGCATGAATTATGTTATGCATTTCTGGAAAAGATGACAAACTGTATGTCCTATATTCTTCAATTCCTTGCGCGTTTGGAATGATTCTTGATGCTAGCAGGTTCCTGGAAGGTCTACCAATGTATTAGAATCGTTTTTAGACCTTGAATCGTCCTCTAAGTAGGAAAACATTTTTCAATATCTTATGAAAAAAGTGCAATGTTGTTCTTCCTTTCTGCGCAGCCTCTTCCCCTTGTGCATTAGGGTTATGATTATGCATATATGTGTGAATGAATTAGGATAAAAATCCAAGCCCAAAGCCTTTGCATTGATGATTTTGAATATTTGATTTTCATGATCTTTTTTCAATCGTTTTCAATCCTTTCTTATGCCAATCATTGCCAATCATGGGAGATTCTTTCCTTTTGAGTGATGCACGAATTATTGGATTCATAAGGAGTGAATATGCTGCATAAAAAGATTTGAAAGGCATGATTTAGTATTTTTCATATTTAATTTTAATTAAGTGAATTAATAATAATAATAATTCAAATAATTAATAAAAAATGATGAAATAACTCCCTTGGATGTCAATGGGTCGTGCATAGCTTTTGGGTGATGATTCATGGAAGAAATTGAGGCCCATTAGCAATTTTGAGGCATTTGAAGCAAAGTTGACTTTTAAAAATTCCCAAAACTTTCCCAACTTCCACAAGGCATATCTTGCTCAATTTTTAAGATTTGATCATGTTCTTGGACATTTTGGAAAGGTCTTGAAGTCCTCTAACCAATGTCTTTGGTCCCATGTCATTTTGATTTATCAATCTCAAGTTATGGTCTTTGACTTAAAGTTCCTTTTTGTTGACTTTTGAAAATGACCTATAATGTTGAAATTGATAACTTTTTGTGAGAGCATTTCTTGGACTTGAAGTGTGAAGATGAGTTGTAGGAAATGTCATTCTCTTCAAAATGAGCTTTGGATGGAATTTTTCTGATAAACCATGTGGAAGTTATGCCTTGGTCAATTTGCAGTTGACTTTTTCAACTGTCCAAAAATAGAAACTTTTGCATCTTAAGACTTTTTGAGCCATGCCTTGAGAATCATGATCAAGAATTGATCAAATGATGTTTGGGGCTTCAAAATAAGATGTTGACCAAAATTTTTGACTTTTGACTGTCAAATGACCATTTTGCCCCTGCAGTTGACTGTGAAGCAATTAGGATTTTTGACTGTGCAATCTGGTGCTGTGAGTCTTGAAACTTGGCATGAGGACGCTTGACAATGTTTATAGGAATGTGGGACTTGTTTGGACCCTTGGAAACTTCAATTTCTTTGCCAGAACCAAAACCCTAATTTTTTACTATTAGGAGGCAATTGGACTGTGCAACCCTTGGGAGATTTTGAAGCATGCTCTTAGCAAATCTTGAAGAATATGGGAGGGCAAATTTTGGGGTACAACAGTTGCCCCTGTTCAATCTTCTTAGACTTGAGGATGTTGATTGGCTGACATGCCTTTCGTAATCCGAAGGTGGAAGATGATTGAACACTAGAGTGCCCAGAAATTTGCACTCACATAGTAGAGTATCAGCAATATGATGCAGGGAATGGGCTTACAGATGCCATTTGGAGAGATGCTGGATAGGGGGATGGGCTTATAGATGCCATCTGGTGTGGTGACGGGGTCTTGTCGGGAATGGGCTTATAGATGCCATTTAGAGACTGTCAGTATGTGGATGGGCTTATAGATGCCATCTAGGTGTTGATCGCGTAAGAGATTCCTTAGCGAGAACTTGCGTACCTCAACAGTAATGATGAGAGAACCTTGGGCGATTACTATCTCAACAGTAACGATGAGAGAACCTTGGGGCGATTACTACCTCAACAGTAACGATGAGAAAACCTTGGGCGATTACTACCTCAACAGTAACGATGAGAGAACCTTGGGGCGATTACTACCTCAACAGTAACGATGAGAGAACCTTGGGCGATTACTACCTCAACAGTAACGATGAGAGAACCTTGGGCGATTACTACCTCAACAGTAACGATGAGAGAACCTTGGGCGATTACTACCTCAACAGTAACGATGAGAGAACCTTGGGCGATTACTATCTCAACAGTAACGATGAGAGAACCTTGGGCGATTACTATCTCAACAGTAACGATGAGAAAACCTTGGGTGATTACTACCTCAACAGTAACGATGAGAGAACCTTGGGCGATTACTATCTCAACAGTAACGATGAGAGAACCTTGGGCGATTACTACCTCAACAGAATGATGAAGGAATCTTGGATGTCTTCTACTGAGTCTTCATCAGGAAAATCTTTAGGAATCGATTTAACTGGACCAGAGAAGGCCTTTGACTGGATCGGCATCAGAAAAATCTTTAGGAGTCGATTTAACTGAACCAGGCAAGGTCTTGGAATCTTCAACTGAGTCTTCATCAGGAAAATCTTTAGGAATCGATTTAACTGGACCAGAGAAGGCCTTTGACTGGATCGGCATCAGAAAAATCTTTAGGAGTCGATTTAACTGAACCAGGCAAGGTCTTGGAATCTTCAACTGGGTCTTCATCAGGAAAATCTTTAGGAATCGATTTAACTGGACCAGAGAAGGCCTTTGACTGGATCGGCATCAGAAAAATCTTCAGGAGTCGATTTAACTGAACCAGGCAAGGTCTTGGAATCTTCAACTGGATCGGCATCAGAAAAATCTTTAGGAATCGATTTAACTGAACCAGAGGAGGTCTTGAAATAACTTCAACTGGATCGGCATCAGAAAAATCTTTAGGAATCGATTTAACTGAACCAGAGGAGGTCTTGAACATAGCTGAGAACTTAACTGGATCTTTCCTGAAAGGTAAAGGTCAGTCATATGCAATGCATGATATGGATCAAACAATGATGTTCTCAACATAAATGAGATTGTATAGTATGATGCGTTTATGCATGTATCATGATGTATGTGATGTTTTTGAAGGTATTTTCGTCTAGGAAAATATATCCTTGACGAATGCCGGGAGTTAAATCCTGGGCTGATGGTTGAAGAGAGTTCTTCGTTTCTGCTGGGGATGAAGATTGCAAGAATACCGGTAGGAGAAGATAACTCCGTTGGGGCGTAAACTTGATGAAGAGATTACTCTGCGGGGAATAACTACTCTAGTGATCTTGCTGGGGCACAATTCTCTGTGGGAGGAGAGGTACTCTGTTGAGATGTTGATGATAACTCCGTTGGGGATACCGTTGTTATGTTGGAAGTGTTAATAGACTCCGCTGGGGATAAGAAGACTTTGCCGAGGACGGTCTTTCGTGGCTTTTGGCTGAGGATAACCCAGTTATATCCTGGTAGGGAAATAACCTTTGAATAGAGCCGGGGAAGCACGTTCGTGCTCTGCAGGGGGGAAGCTTCCAGAATCTACTGGGGATAAGCTTCCTGCTGGGGAGATGGATTCCACTGAAGGTTTGATCTACCGCCGGGGAACAGTCTTAGATTGAGACTGCCGAGGATGTTTGTTAAGAATGTTTGTATATCGCGCTGAGGAATGTTGAGATCTGCTGGGGATGCCCAACTTCTTTAAGGCTTACAAGATTACTCTGCTTGGGGAGAGTGTATTGACTTGCTGGCTCACTCTCTGGGGAGTTAAGATATACTGGTTATGTTCTTCAGCTGAAATTACCTTGATACCTTGGCGGACATAGCAATTAGATCGTTTGGACAACTCATCATTGCCCCTGTTTCTGAGGTGGGAGAGGAAGACCTGTGAGGTGCTGATAGTTGTTGATGGACAAACCTTCTTCTGGTAGGCAGGTGACAAGATGACAGGACATAGTCGTACGCTTTGATCCCTAACTTTTGCTTGGACCGCCCTTTCGGGTTTTCAGTCCACCGGGATACCCATTTTTGCCCAAGCCGCCTTTTCAGGTTTTCGACTTGCCGGGTGTACGGATTTTTTATTTTCATCCCTTATTTTTGCCCGAACCCTTTTGGTTCGCTGGGAAGCCCTTATTTTTGCCTAGGTGTGTCAACCTAGCGGGTCTTTGATTATGCGTAGTATTTTTCGACTATGTCCATGCTCTCAGAATGTAGGGAGTTGCCCCTGTTAGAAGTGTTTTGCCATGCCACCAGAAGATGTTTGATCATGCAAGATTTGTTGCTGGAATTCCCCAAGTGACTCAGGCGGAGATTTGCCCCAGGCTATTTGGCCTCTTGAGAGATTCCTTGAATCTTGACTGGACTGCCCCAGATGATGGACAATGATCAGGTCATGCCCCTTGATTGGAGGTGCTTTTGTTCATTAGACTTTCGTCGTACGAACTCTTATGCTGTTCAAACAAAAAGTCATATGCAAACAAAGTTATGTTAAAAATGCAAAGCTTATGTCTGTTTCGAAGTTTTTGGAAATGCAGTTTTTTAATAAAACAAGTGAGTTCTTTTGTAAACTGTGATGTCCAACTCGTTATTTTACTGCGAGCCTTAAGGAGTCAGGATACCTTTGTAACAGTATGCTTTCGAACTAACCCATGCTTCAACTAGGACTTTTTAGGGTTGTAGCGTGGCCTGGTTCACGGTTTAAGAAACAAAGGATAAGGCTCAAATTTATTTGTACCCACCCGCTCTTCATGATGTTCTTCAATCCTAAACTCAGCTAATCGTGCGTTAGCCCTTATTTGAGTTTTTGTCCTGATGTTCCAATGATGGTTCCGATATTGATGATTTATTCTGAATAGGCAGTCATTTTTGTTTTTGTTGAGGGTTCGTATGAACTCTTTCTTTTTGATTTTATTATCCCTATTTTTTTTTTGCCTGAACCATTTCTTTTTGGAATTACGGTCAGCGGGATGCCCCAGCTTTGTAAGTCTCCTTCATAGGTTTTGACTTATTGGGCTTTTATTTTTGAGATATAATGACTGCCTATCCTTATGATTATTCGGAATCATCACTGTCTTCTTTTTTTGTAAGGACCTCTTTGGTGCCATTTGTTATGCACTTGGATCAACTGAGAGAACTACCCTGCCCCAGGTTATGATAAAGGGTTTTAATTTTCAAAAAGAAAAACTCCTACTTCTTTGGCTCAAAGGGGTTGACGAGGGATTATCTTCCTTATAACTCCAGTGTTTAGGGATTGAAACAATGCCTGTACCTCATCAGCGGGGTCTGTTCAAAAGCATACTGTAGATTGCAGTATCGTTTTCGTCATCCTCCCTCAAGAGGCTTAGAATTATTAATCAAGCATTGGACATCACAAAAAATGAAAGCAATTTTAAATAGTGAATACGAGATAATTACTTCAACACAGACATGTGTAATGCATTAATGAAATAACAATGTTTAACATGAATAAATGTTTGAACAATCAAAAGAAAATCACAACTTGAAAAGTTCTAATGAACAAAAGTCTTCTAGTCTCAGGGCTTGTTACTTCGACTGGTGCATCTTGTAGGGATGGCAGGAACATTCAGCCTGGCCCATCTGGGTGAAATCCACAGCTCTTTCGTTAATCAGGTCTTGGATCTTATTCTTCAGAGCCCAGCAGTCGTCGGTGTCATGTCCTGGACTGTCAGAGTGGTATGCACATCTTTCCTCAGGATTGTACTTTAGGGAGGTTGTGTTGAGATTCTTAGGAGGGTCTCTTAACGTCACCAGATTCAACCTCAACAGTTGTTGTAAAGCTTGAGACGGTGACACGTTGAGCTTGGTGAACTGCCTTTTAGGCTTGTCTGGCTTGCTCTGATCAGCCTGTTGTTTTTGGCGAGGTCGTTGTTGGACCTGTGAAGTAGTAGCAGCTTGGAGAGGCCCGTTCATTAAACCAAACCTTTGACTTCTTGGAGGCTGATTAATGACTTGGTCCCTGACTTGGACTGGTTGCTTCATGTTGTATTTGTCTTGATGGAGTTGACTGATCATGGTCCTCAACTCTTCTTGCTCCCGAGCTAAACCTTGAATGAGAGCCCTTTGCCCCAGCATCTGGGTTTTCAATGCGTCTACCTCGGCTTGTAGACGTTTCAGTCGTTCGTCCTTGTCATCTACGGGGTTTTGCTTGGCCAGATTCCCCATGAGGAGTGTCCTTAACTCTTCTTGCCCCTTGGATAGGCTTAGGAAGATCTCCCTGAACTGAATCTCTTGAGCCTGAAGATCCTGGTTATCTTGTTGGGAAGCCATTGCTGAAATAAACAGCGGAGATGGTAAGTGACCTGTCAAAAGGGTACCTGTTATGCAATGATATGTATGTATATATAGGCAATGTTTTCAAGGATCTCGCGGGGTAAACAAGACAAAATTGTCAGAATTTGAATCCGATAGCTTGATTGAAGGAACTGCATATTGTTGAGAGTCCTTCTTCAAGGGTCAAAGGCTCACCATATCCAGTGGGTCATAGCCCCTGACAACCTTGGCTAGAGGAAAATAAATCCTCTTTGCCCCTTGCTAGACATTTGGCTCATTATGACCTGCATCACATACCCTTGAGATCCTTGAAATGGATTAGTCCTTATATAGGATGTATGCAATGGTATGATGGCATGATGTTATGCTATGCATGGAGTGACGTAAGTAAACCCTGTTATGAGTCCAGATTAAGGACTATAAACAAAACCTGCAAGAAACTCAAGTGTCAGATAACAAGCATGCAAGTAATCAAGTATGAAAGCACACAAGTCACACCACAGCCCTTAGAGTTTAGGCCAGCATGGGGGCTGGGTATTACCCTCTTGAAGTTGGTGGGCTCAACCTGTCCTATCAGAAGTAACCGGGTTCTAAGGGTCCCAATATCACTGGATTGCTTTCATTGTTCATCGTTTCAATTTAGCCACTGAACTGGCGACCGAAATATTCCAAGAAAACAACCCTTAATTGAGTGTAGTATCGAGTATCAACCAACCTCGGACTGCACCAAAGTCAGTTATCTCACTACCCTAAAGAGGCAAATATGGTTCAATTAAGGTTCCTAAGGTCAGTTGATGCTTCACGACACCACGCGGAGGCCCCGTACTCTCCTTGACTGAACTCAAGGGTTACCGGTACACACCAAAGTTCCACATCAACGTAGCAGACTGCTTCAACCATGTCGGTATACCCTGCACAGTTCCCTCACAGCCTTGTTGCTACTTTCTAAGAAGGTATCCCCAGATCCGGGTTAGGATCTATAGAACTCCCAAGACAGTCCCACAATAATAAAGCAAGCAAGTCAAAGCAATTGAAAACACAAGTGATCCTAGTCCTAAGGTACACCTCACTTTAAAAGTCTCCCCAGCAGAGTCGCCAGTTCTGTGATTGGTGGATCTGGAACTGACTGTTTAACGCTGGTTCGCGAAATGTCGCGGAAGCACGAGTCGCCACCGTCTTTTATTTTCTCTAACAAGGAAAGGACAAAAGCACAGAAAAATTCCTTATGAGATTGTTCTCGGTTCGGGAGGTAGATTTATAGAAAGGGAAGGTGTTAGCACCCTTTCTATCCATGGTTATCCATGGGCTCTTAGATACTTGCTCATTTGTGTTTTCAAAATGTTTGTTTGCTTTTCAAAGTGTGAGTGGGTTTGAAAAAGTTTCTTTGAAAGTTTCAGATCGACTCTTGTATCAGTCCTCAAGAGTGTTTGAAAAATTGTTTTTTGAAAGCTTTTTGAAAGGTGTTGGTGTGAAAAGAAGTTTTTGATTTGTTTTGAATTAGAGCAAGTATCTACGAGTCATCTACCTACCTTAAGGAATTAGGCTGTGTAAATGTCCTTAAGGTAGTTCCATCCCACCATTGAGAGGTAGGTAGCACCACCGTTGGAGGTGTTCGGGTCATTTCGTTTTTTAGGGACAGTGTGGTCACCAGAGCAACAGTAGGACACCTTAGAAGCTATCCTTATGCCATTGATCTTTTTATTCCGAGGCAACTATTCTGAGGCAACCGTTTCGAGGCAACTTGTTTCGAGGCAACTAGATCAATGGACATAAGGACTCACTAAGACGTCCTATACTCGACGACCACGTTTCGAGAGGCAAGGCAACAGTGAGGCGTACCCTAGGAGTGGTGTGTGAATTGCGTGTCATTTTCAGTTATATTTTATCTTGTCATGCATTGGGTGAGCTACGCTTTGATTTTATTTGGGTCATTCATTCTTTCATGTGATTAGCAGTTAAAAGGTGCGAAAATTAAAATGCGGAAAATAAAAGTCCTACGCTATTACAAGGCGCGGGTCTATACATCGCCAAATTAACAAAGACCCATTTTTGAATAAAATGCGGAAAATAAATGAAGTCCTAATTACTATTACAAAGCTTTGGGGCAAATACATTATATTTAAAAAGGAAATAAAAATAAACGTGCGAAAAGAAATTAGAATCGAGTGCGAGGGCGTTGGGCCCTTTAAAGAAATTAAATGTAAATTGGAAGTGAATTAATTATTTAACGAAGAAAGGAAATTATTTTTTATGTTTTTTTGGTATTTAATGAAAATAAAGAAAGAAAATTAATTATTATTAGAAACCCTAATTCTAAATTATTTTTAATTGTTAAAGAAAAATATTTAAGTTTAAACCTAATTTACTCTAATTATTTAATTACAAGTTTATTTACAAAATAATTAATAACTAATAATAATAAGAATAAGAAAATTTTATTTAATGAGAAAAGAATAAAAATTCTAACCTAATTTTTATATATTTTAGTTATTAAGAAAAAAAACATTGAAATTTAACCTAAATTAACCTAATTGATTGTTAGAAATTTATTTACAAAAATATTAATACATTAAATATTAAATGAACATATTTTATTTTCTTGATTTCTGATTTTTGTGTTATCAAAATTATTTTGTGAATTAAATAAAACAATAAAATAAATAAAAGAATGTAAAGGAAAATTAAAATAAAGAATAAAAATATGCAAACCATAGGGGGTTTTCTGGCCCAATTAGGAGGTATATGCAAGAGCAATTTGGCCCAACAGAATGAGGCCTTTTTTGACTTTCCATGTTCCTATGCTTGTGGTTGACTGAACGTGTATGGTAGGTTGCATGTCCTGGCCATTGGATGGAGCCTCAGAGACACTTGGCAAGCCTCAGCACTAGGACATATGGTGGGTTGAATGATGGGCGCTGCATAGAAGCACGTTAATGAAAAAATTATGGAAATAGTGGGGGACCTGGGGATCGAACCCAGGTCCCAGTGTTCACAAAGCACGCCATCTACCACTTGTACCAAGCAACGCATCTGTATATATCATAGAAAACAAATATTATAATAAGAAAATAAAAGCTAATGATATAAAACGCGCCAGATTTTGAATTGCCCAACCGCATAGTGACACGCCAGGCTTCTTCTTCGTTATTCCGGAAAATACCAAACAAGTAGCGGGGGTTTTAAACCCCCACTAAACAGCACAGCGAATAATAGCGATTAGCGCATGCCTTATCATAAATTGAGCGCGATGGTATGGTTTTGTTCGTCATGTCACAACGATTCTGTTCATATTGGTTTCAAGGTCCAATTTTGCCATATGCCTAAAGCTCCAATTTTAGGTTTCAGAAAACCTAGTTGTCGTCCATGGTGGATTCTTGTTCAGGCGCCTATAATTCAATTGGATGATACCAATAGCTTCAGGGAGTCCTCATTAGTGCAAACCAAACAAGAAAAGTGATTAATAGTGCATGAATTATGTTATGCATTTCTGGAAAAGATGACAAACTGTATGGCCTATATTCTTCAATTCCTTGCGCGTTTGGAATGATTCTTGATGCTAGCAGGTTCCTGGAAGGTCTACCAATGTATTAGAATCGTTTTTAGACCTTGAATCGTCCTCTAAGTAGGAAAACAATTTTCAATATCTTATGAAAAAAGTGCAATGTTGTTCTTCCTTTCTGCGCAACCTCTTCCCCTTGTGCATTAGGGTTATGATTATGCATATATGTGTGAATGAATTAGGTTAAAAATCCAAGCCCAAAGCCTTTGCATTGATGATTTTGAATATTTGATTTTCATGATCTTTTTTCAATCTTTTTCAATCCTTTCTTATGCCAATCATTGCCAATCATGGGAGATTCTTTCCTTTTGAGTGATGCACGAATTATTGGATTCATAAGGAGTGAATATGCTGCATAAAAAGATTTGAAAGGCATGATTTAGTATTTTTCATATTTAATTTTAATTAAGTGAATTAATAATAATAAAAATTCAAATAATTAATAAAAAATGATGAAATAACTCCCTTGGATGTCAATGGGTCGTGCATAGCTTTTGGGTGATGATTCATGGAAGAAATTGAGGCCCATTAGCAATTTTGAGGCATTTGAAGCAAAGTTGACTTTTCAAAATTCCCAAAAATTTCCCAACTTCCACAAGGCATATCTTGCTCAATTTTTAAGCTTTGATCATGTTCTTGGACATTTTGGAAAGGTCTTGAAGTCCTCTAACCAATGTCTTTGGTCCCATGTCATTTTTATTTATCAATCTCAAGTTATGGTCTTTGACTTAAAGTGCCTTTTTGTTGACTTTTGAAAATGACCTATAATGTTGAAATTGATAACTTTTTGTGAGAGCATTTCTTTGACTTGAAGTGTGAAGATGAGTTGTAGGAAATGTCATTCTCTTAAAAATGAGCTTTGGATGGAATTTTTCTGATAAACCATGTGGAAGTTATGCCTTGGTCAATTTGCAGTTGACTTTTTCAACTGTCCAAAAATAGAAACTTTTGCATCTTAAGACTTTTTGAGCCATGCCTTAAGAATCATGATCAAGAATTGATCAAATGATGTTTGGGGCTTCAAAATAAGATGTTGACCAAAAAATTTGACTTTTAACTGTCAAATGACCATTTTGCCCCTGCAGTTGACTGTGAAGCAATTAGGGTTTTTGACTGTGCAATCTGGTGCTGTGAGTCTTGAAACTTGGAATGAGGATGCTTGACAATGTTTATAGGCATGTGGGACTTGTTTGGACCCTTGGAAACTTCAATTTCTTTGCCATAACCAAAACCCTAATTTTTGACTGTTAGGAGGCAATTGGACTGTGCAACCCTTGGGAGATTTTGAAGCATGCTCTTAGCAAATCTTGAAGAATATGGGAGGGCAAATTTTGGAGTACAATAGAAGCCATTGCTGAAATAAACAGCGGAGAAGGTTAAGCAACCTGTAGGAAAGAGTACCTGTAATGCAATGATATGTATGATATGCATGCAATGTTTTCAAGGATCTCGCGGGATAAACAAGAAAGATTGTTAGAACTTGAATTTGGGTAGCTTGATTGAAGGAACTTCATTTTGTTAAGAGTCCTTCTTCAAGAGTCAAGGCTCACCATATCGAGTGGGTCATAGCCCCTGACTCAAGTTATCAACCTTGGCTAGAGGAAAATAAATCCCCTTTGCCCCTTGCTGGACATTTGATTCATCATGACCTGCATTACAAAACCCTTGAGGTCCTTGAAATGGATTAGTCCTTATGTAGGATGCATGCAATGGTATGATGTTATGCTATGCATGGAGTGATGTAAGTAGGCCCTGTAATGAGTCCCAATTAAGGACTGTAAACAAAACCTGCAAGGAACTCGAGTGTCAGATAACAAGCATGCAAGTAGTCAAGTTTGAAGGCACACAAGTCACACAAAGAGCCCTTAGAGTTTAGGCCAGCATGAAGTTTGGGGTACTACCCTCTTGAAGTTGGTGGGCTCAAACCTGTCCTATCAAAAGTAACCGGGTTCTAAGGAGCTCAATATCATTGGGTTGTTTTCTGTGTTCATTGTTTTGATTTAGCCACTGGACTGGCGATCAAAATATTCCAAGAAAACAACCCTCAATGAGTGTAGTATCGAGTATCAACTAACTTCGGACTGCACCAAAGTCAGTCATCTCACTACCCCTAAAGAGGCCAGGATGGTCAAGTAAGGTTCCTAAGGTCAGTTGATGCTTCACGACACCACGCGGCAGCCCCGTACTCTCCTTGACTTGACTCAAGGGTTACCGGTACTCACCAAAGTGCCACATCAACGTAGCAAACTGCTTCAACCGTGTCGGTATACCCCGCACAGTTCCCTCACATTCTTGTTGCTACTTTCTAAGAAGGTATCCCCCAGATCCGGGTTAGGATCTATAGAACTCCCAAGACAGACCCAATAATATTAAAGCAAGCAAAACAAAGCAATTGAAAACACAAGTATGAGCTATCCTAAGGTACACCTCACTTATAGTATCCCCAGCAGAGTCGCCAGTTCTGTGATCGGTGGAAATAGAACTGACTGTTTAACGCTGGTTCACGAAATTTCGCGGAAGCAAGAGTCGCCACCGTCTTTTATTTTCTCCAACATGGACAGGACAAAAGCACAGCAAAATTCCTTATGAGAACGTTTCTCGGTTCGGGAGGTAGATTTATAGAAAGGGAAGGTTTTAGCACCCTTTCTATCCATGGTTATTGTGATCGGTGGATCTGGAACTGACTGTTTAACGCTGGTTCGCGAAATGTCGCGGAAGCAAGAGTCGCCACCATCTTTTATTTTCTCCAAATGGAAAGGACAAAAGCACAGAAAAATTCCTTATAGAGATTGCTCTCGGTTCGGGAGGTAGATTATAGAAAGGGAAGGTGTTAGCACCCTTTCTATCCATGGTTATCCATGGGCTCTTAGATACTTGCTCACTTGTGTTTTCAAAAATGGTTTGTTTGCTTTTCAACTGTGGGTTTTAAAAAGTTTCTTTGAAAATTTCAGATCGACTCTTGTATCGGTCCTCAAGAGTGTTTGAAAAATACTTTCGAAAGCTTTTTGAAAATGTGTTGGTGTGAAAAGTATTTTTGATTTGTTTTGTTTTGAATTAGAGCAAGTATCCACGAGTCGTCTACCTACCCTAAGGAATTCGTCTGTGTAAATGTCCTTTAAAGTAGTGCCATCCCACCATTGAGAGGTAGGTAGCACCACCGTTGGAGGTGTTCGGGTCAATTCGAGGTTCGGGACATGGTGATCACCAGAGCAATGGGAAGACACCTTAGAAGCTACCCTCATGCCAGGTTCCCGGATCATGAGGACTTACTAAGACATCCTCTACTCGACGATCACCTTTCGAGGCAAGGCAACAGTGAGGCGTACCCTAGGGGTGGTGTGTGATTTGTGTGTTAGATTCATTTATTTTTGTCTTGTCATGGTATAGGTGATCTACGCGTTTTTTATTTATTGTCATTCATTCTTGCATGCATTTATTTAACAGTTAAAAGAGCGAGAAAGGTAAAGTGCTAAACTATTACAAAAGGCGCGGGTCCACATCGCCAATATTTCCAGGACCCGATTTGACGGAAAAATAAAGAATTAAAGTAAAGTGCGAAAGATAAATATTTACATGGCTTTGGGAGAGGTACATGAATAATTAAAAGAAATAAATACGCGAATCAAACTAAAATTAAAAACGAGGGCGTTGGACCCTTTTAACGAAATTAAATTAAATGACTAAATTAATGAAAATAAAAATGAAAGGGAATTATTTTTGGTATTTTTTGGATTTATGAATTTTTATGAGAAAGATTTAATTAAAATAAAACATTAACCCTAATTCTATAACTTTTATTTATTAAGAAAAATATTGAAGTTAAACCTAAATTATCCTAATTATTTACATGCCATTTAATTACAAAAATAATATTTAATAATTAATTATTGTGAAAAGGAAAGAAAAAAGGATAAAAATTATTACAAACCCCTAATTCTACAAATTTTAAATTATTAGAAAAATATTAAGATTAATCCTAGATTTAAAACTAAGTTAATTAATGAATTTTATTTACAAAAATATTAATTAAATAAATATATTTTAAATTTTGTCTTTTCTGATTTTTTATTGTTTTTATGTTTTTTATGAAAATATTAAATTAATTAAAAAACAATAATTGAAAAATAAAAAAAGAATGAAAAAAAAATGTAAAGGCTTGCAAACCTAGGGGGTTCTGCCCCTAATTTGGAGGTGTACTTGTAGCATTCAGGCCCAATTATCCCTGGCCTCATTGACCTTTCCAGCTAGCATGTATGGGCGTTGACTGAGGCACACCTTGGTCTTTGAATCATGGCCTTTGATTGAGTGTAGAGGGACGCGTGACGTTGCTGATTGAGGAGCGTATGATGGTCCTTAGCGTTGAAACTGCATAGAATTATTAATAGAAAAATAGTATTGAAGGGGTGGGGGACCTGGGGCTCGAACCCAGGTCCTGAAGATTACCAACGCACATGCTTGCCAACCACGCTGCTTTGTCTATTTGTATATAATATAACTAATAAACATAATAAAATAAAACGAATGCTAGTGCCCTTTTCCGCGCGAAAAATTGAATCAACCAATTACTGGTGGCCACCTAGTCATCTCCTTCCTTGGCTTGTTTTTTCCCTGAAAATAAAAAGGGGTTAGCGGGGGTTTTGAACCCCCTCAAAACAAGCCATATACCATAATAGCGATTAAGCCATCTTTGAGTATAAATTAGGCGCGAGGGTGCTATTCTGATCGTCCAAACGCGCTGAGTATGGTTATGGTATCATGGTGATCCAATTTTACACTATTCAAAAACGCCCAATTTGGAAGTTCTGCAACCCTAACCTATTTCCATGGTGAATCTTCTATTTTTGGCACGAAAACTTAATCAAAGCACGCAGTTAGTTTCAGAAGCAATCAATTAGTAAGAATCCATAAGTAAAATGCCATGAGAATGCCTGAAAATCAAAATACGATTATGCATATTATATGAAAAAGTTTGGTTTCTGTATACCGATTCAAGGGGCTATGCGCGTGGAAAGCTATCCAGTCAGACTCAGTAATGTCCTAGGAAGGTAATGGAATGAATTTCTTGCCCTGAAAAGCCTTGCAAGTGTGTTTTCAGTTTTTGAATTTCTTCTTAAAAACTCAGACTTGGTTCTGTATCTATGGCGCAGTTGGGAGTCTTTTTGTACGAGGGTTAGCATGTGTATATGTATGTGAGTGATTAGGTCAAAGAATTTGAGCCAAAGAATCAAGGAATTGATGAAACAATATTTGATTTTCCATGCCATAATTTTCAAATCTTTTTCATGCTATTTTGGCCTCAATCATATCCAATCACCTTTGATTCTTTCCTAACCTGATTTGCACGAAATATTGAGATTATTTTATGCACAAAAAGATTCAAAAGGTTAGGTTTAGTATTTTTCACCTATTTATTTTAATTAAATGAATTATTAATGATTAAAAATCCAAATAAATAAATAAAAATGATAAAAAACTTCCCTTTGGGCCAAATGGTCGTGCACATGCCTTGGATGATGAATTGTGGAAGAAAAAGAGGCCCATTAGCATTTTTAGGTCATTTGAAGCAATGTTGACTTTTCAAAATATCCAAAATTTCCCAACTTCTACAAGTCATAACGTGCTCAATTTTTAAGATTTGCTCATGTTCTTGGACATTTTGGAAAGGTCTTTGAGTCCGCTAACCAATGCCTTTGGTCCCATGTCATTTTGATTTACCAATCTCAAGTTATGGCCTTTGACTTAAAGTCCCTTTTTGTTGACTTTTGAAAATGACCTATAATGTTGAAATTGATAACTTTTTGTGAGTGCATTTATTGGACTTGAAGTATGAATAGGAGTTGTAGGAAATGTCTTTATCTTCAAACTGAGCTTTGGATGGAATTTTTCTGATAATCCATATGGAAGTTATGCCCTGGTCAATTTACAGTTGACTTTTTCCACTGTCCAAATATGGAAACTTTTGCATCTTGATGATTTTTGGGCCAAGCTTTGAGAATCATGATCAAGCATTGATCAAATGATGTTTGTGGCTTCAAAATGATATGTTGATCAAAAATTTGGACTTTTGACTGTCAAATGACCATTTTGCCCCTACAGTTGACTGTAGTGCAATTAGGGTTTTTGACTATGCAATTTTGTGCTGTAAGTCTTGAAACTTGGTATGAGGATGCTTGACCATGTTTATAAGCATGTGGGACTTTATTGGACCCTTGGAAACTTCATTTACTTTGTCAGAACCAAAACCCTAATTTTGACTGTTAGGAGGCCCTTGAACTGTGCAACCCTTGGGGAATTTTGAAGCATGACTTGGCAATTTCTTGAAGAATATGGGAGGGAAAATTTTGGGGTACAACAGTTGCCCCTGTTCAATCTTCTTAAACCTGAGGATGCAGATTGGCTGACGTACCTTTCGTAATCCGAAGGTGGAAGATGATTGAACACTAAAGTGCCCAGAAATTTGCGCTCACATAGTAGCAGTGTGATGGTGGAATGGGCTTATGGATGCCATTTGGAGATTGATGGATAGGATGATGGGCTTATAGATGCCATGCTAAGAGATGATGGAGGGTGGATGGGCTTATAGATGCCATCTGGATGTTGATCGCATAAGAGATTCCTTATTGAGAACCTGCGTACCTGCAAAAGAGAAAAATGATTACCTGACCTGTTACGGGAGCTGGTCTTCAAATTCTTTGTGTAGATGTGTCCTGACTGGTTACAGGAGCTGGATCTGGAGCTTCAAACGGTGACGAATGAACCAGGGATGGTTACTACCTCAAAAGGAACGGTGAGAGAACCTTGGATGACTTTAACCTCAACAGCAATCGTTGAGAAAATCTTGGGCGACTTCGACTTCAACAGTATCATTGAGCGAATCTTGGGATGATTACTACCTCCGCAGGATCGGGGAGAGAACCACAGGCTACTACAACCTCAATAGCAATTATTGAGAGAATCTTGGGTAACTTCAACTTCAACAGCAATCGTTGAGCGAATCTTGGGATTACCACCTCCGCAGTATCGAGGAGAGAACCATAGGCGACTACAACCTCAACAGCAATCATTGAGAGAATCTTGGATAACTTTAACTTCAACAGCAATCGTTGAGCGAATCTTGGGATTACCACCTCCGCAGTATCGGGGAGAGAACCATAGGCGACTACAACCTCAACAGCAATCATTGAGAGAATCTTGGATATCTTCTACTGAGTCTTCAAAAGAAAAACCTTTAGGAGTCGGTTTAACTAGACCAGAGAAAGCCTTTGACTGGATAATAACCAGGAAAATCTTTGGGAGTCGATTTAACTGAACCAGACAAGGTCTTGGAGTCTTCAACTGAGTCTTCAAAAGAAAAACCTTTAGGAGTCGGTTTAACTAGACCAGAGAAAGCCTTTGACTGATAATAACTAGGAAAATCTTTGGGAGTCGATTTAACTGAACCAGACAAGGTCTTGGAGTCTTCAACTGAGTCTTCAAAAGAAAAACCTTTAGGAGTCGGTTTAACTAGACCAGAGAAGGCCTTTGACTGGATAATAACCAGGAAAATCTTTGGGAGTCGATTTAACTGAACCAGACAAGGTCTTGGAGTCTTCAACTGAGTCTTCAAAAGAAAAACCTTTAGGAGTCGGTTTAACTAGACCAGAGAAAGCCTTTGACTGGATAATAACCAGGAAAATCTTTGGGAGTCGATTTAACTGAACCAGACAAGGTCTTGGAGTCTTCAACTGAGTCTTCAAAAGAAAAACCTTTAGGAGTCGGTTTAACTAGACCAGAGAAGGCCTTTGACTGGATAATAACCAGGAAAATCTTTGGGAGTCGATTTAACTGAACCAGACAAGGTCTTGGAGTCTTCAACTGAGTCTTCAAAAGAAAAACCTTTAGGAGTCGGTTTAACTAGACCAGAGAAAGCCTTTGACTGGATAATAACCAGGAAAATCTTTGGGAGTCGATTTAACTGAACCAGACAAGGTCTTGGAGTCTTCAACTGAGTCTTCAAAAGAAAAACCTTTAGGAGTCGGTTTAACTAGACCAGAGAAGGCCTTTGACTGGATAATAACCAGGAAAATCTTTGGGAGTCGATTTAACTGAACCAGACAAGGTCTTGGAGTCTTCAACTGAGTCTTCAAAAGAAAAACCTTTAGGAGTCGGTTTAACTAGACCAGAGAAAGCCTTTGACTGGATAATAACCAGGAAAATCTTTGGGAGTCGATTTAACTGAACCAGACAAGGTCTTGGAGTCTTCAACTGAGTCTTCAAAAGAAAAACCTTTAGGAGTCGGTTTAACTAGACCAGAGAAGGCCTTTGACTGGATAATAACCAGGAAAATCTTTGGGAGTCGATTTAACTGAACCAGACAAGGTCTTGGAGTCTTCAACTGAGTCTTCAAAAGAAAAACCTTTAGGAGTCGGTTTAACTAGACCAGAGAAGGCCTTTGACTGGATAATAACCAGGAAAATCTTTGGGAGTCGATTTAACTGAACCAGACAAGGTCTTGGAGTCTTCAACTGAGTCTTCAAAAGAAAAACCTTTAGGAGTCAGTTTAACTAGACCAGAGAAGGCCTTTGACTGGATAATAACCAGGAAAATCTTTGGGAGTCGATTTAACTGAACCAGACAAGGTCTTGGAATGTAGCTTGAGAACTTAACTGGATCTTTCCTGAAAGGTAAAGGTTAGTCATATGCAATGCATGATATGGGTCAAGCAATGATATTCTCAACATAAATGAGATTTGTAAGATACGATGCGTATATGCATGCTATAATGTATGGAAGTATGATGTTTATGAATGTATGTTTTTGTCTTAGGAAAATAAATCCTTGACGGGTGCCGGGAAGTCATATCCTGGGCTGATGTTGGAGAACAGATTTTGTTTTCGCTGGATGATAGTTGCAAGAATACCGGTAGGAGAAGATAACTCCGTTGGGGAATGAACTTGGAGAATGGATTACTCTGCAGGGAGAAAAGTACTCTAGTGATCTTGCTGAGAAACAATACTCTGTGGGGAGAAGGATACCTTGTTGAGTTGTTGATAATAACTTGCTGGGGATACCCTTGTTGTATTGGAAGCGTTAATGGACTTCGCTGGGGATAAGAAGACTTCGTCGAGGACGCTCTTTCCGTGGCTTTTGGCTGAGGATAACCCAGTTATATCCTGGTAAGGAAATAACTCTTTGAATAAAGCCGGAGGACGCGTTCGTGCTCTGCGAGGATAAGCTTCCAGAATCTATTGGGGATAAGCTTACTGCTTGGGGAGATGGATTCCAACTTTCCTGGGGAACTAGATTGGACTCTCTGGGGGGAAGTTTTGAGATGTATTGGAAGTAACTCCACTGAATGTTTGATATACCGCCGGGGAACAATCTTTAGACCAAGACTACCGGGGATGCTTATTTAAGAATGATGTGCTGGGGAATGTTGAGATCTGCTGGAGGACACCCAACTTCCTTAAGTTTGATTGTATGACTGCTTGAGGAGAGTATACTGTCTTGTTGGCTCACTCTCTGGGGAATTAAGATATTTGGTTATGTTCTTTAGCTGAACTCACCTTGATACCTTGGTGGACAGAGCGATTAGATTGTTTGGACAACTCATCATTGCCCCTGTTTCTGAGGTGGGAGAGGAAGACCTGTGAGGTGCTGATAGTTGTTGATGGACAAACCTTCTTCTGGTAGGCAGGTGACAAGATGACAGGACATAGTCGTACGTTTTGATCCCTAACTTTTGCTTGGACCGCCCTTTCGGGTTTTCAGTCAACCGGGATACCCATTTTTGCCCAAGCCGCCTTTTCAGGTTTTCGACTTGACGGGTGTACAGATTTTTTCATTTCATCCCTTATTTTTGCCCGAACCCTTTTGGTTCGCCGGGAAGCCCTAATTTTTTCCTAGGCATGTCAGCCTAGCGGGTCTTTGATTTTGCGTAGTATTTTTTTCCGACTATGTCCACGCTCTTAGAATGCAGGGAGGTGCCCCTGGCTGCTTGTGTTGCCATATTACCAGAAGATGTCTGATCGTGCAAGATTCGTTGCTGGAGTGCCCCAAGTGACTCAGGCAGAGATTTTCCCCAGGCTATTTGGCCTTTGAGATATTCTCCGAATCTTGACTGAATTGCCCCAGATGATGGACAATAATCACGTCTGCCCCTCGATTGGAAGTGCTTTTGTTCACTAGGTATTCGTCGTGCGAATTTCCCTGTTGTTCAAACAAATAGTCATATGCAAACAATGTTATATCAAAATGCAAAGCTTATGTCTGTCTTGAAGATTTTGAAAATGCATTCTTTTTCATAAAACAAATGAATGTTTGTAAAACGTGATGTCAACTCCGTATTTTACCGTGAGCCTTAAGGAGTCAGGATACCTTTGTAACAGTATGCTTTCGAACTAACCCATGCTTCAGCTAGGACTTTTAAGGGTTATAACGTGGCCTGGTTCAAGGTTTAAGAAACAAAGGATAAAGGCTCAAATTTTATTTGTACCCACCCGCTCTTCGTGATGTTCTCCAAACCTAAACTCAGTTGATCATACGTTAGACCTTGTTTGAGTTTTTGCTCTGATTTTCCGGTGATGATTCGGATGTTGATGACTTATTTGGAATAGGCAGTCATTTCTTTTTTGTTGAGGGTTTGTAGGACCTCTTTCTTGTCTGATTTTTGTTATCCCTTTCTTTTTTTGCCTGAACTGTTTCCTTTTTTAGAATTACAGTCAGCGGGATGCCCCAGTTTTATAAGTCTCCTTCATGGGTTTTGACTTAATGGTTTTTTTATTTTGAAAGATAATGACTGCCTTTCTTTATTGATCATTCGGAACCATTACTGTCTTTCTTTGTTTTGTAAGGATCTTTTTGGTGCCATTCGTTATGCACTTGGATCAACTGAGAGAACTACCCTGCCCCAGGTTATGATGAAGGGTTTTGAATTTCGAAAAGAAAAACTCCTACTTCTTTGGCTCAGAGGGGTTGACGAGGGATTATCATCCTTATAACTCCAGTGTTTAGGGATTGAAACAATGCTTGTACCTCATCAGCGGGGTCTGTTCAAAGCATACTGTAAAGATAGCGGTATCGTTTTCGTCATCCTCCCTCAAGAGGCTTAGAATTATTAATTAAGAGTTGATCATCAGAAAAAATATGAAAATAATTTGCATTTAGTGAATACGAATATATTGTTTCAGAACAGACATATGCGATGCATTAATGAAATAACAATGTTTGACATGAATAAATGTTTGAACAAAAGAAAATTGCAACTTGAACATTCGAATGAACAAAAATTTCTCAACCCTAGCCATGTTTTGGAAAGGGAGCAATGATCACGTTGGGAGCCTCGGGCACCTCGAACTCAATCTCCTTTGCGTCAATCAAGTCTTGGGTCTTATTTTTCAAGCTCCAACAATCATCTGTAGTATGCCCCGGGCTGTCAGGGTGATAGGCGCAGCGGGCGTTGGGGTTATACTTCGGTGACGTTGTATTTTGATTCTTCGGAGCTTCTTTTAGAGTTACCATCTTGGTCTCCAGCAACTGTGGCAATATCTGGGATAGGGTCATGCTGAGCCGAGTGAACTGCCTTCTCTCGCTCTTTTGTTGGTTGTGATGTTGAAGAGCACCAGCAGGTTTTGAGATCACCACTGCATTGGCAGCTTGGCGGCGTTCTGGTCTATTCTGTCTCCTTGAACCATAGACGGCATTGGATTCCTTCTTAAAAGGTTTTTTATCGGTGCTCGATGAAGCATCCTTCTGTATCTTCCCAGCCTTGATACCAGCTTCGATCCTCTCCCCAGTCAAGATCAGATCTGTAAACCCAGCAGAAGAGTTCCCAATCAGATGGTTGAAGAATGGACCAGACAGGGTCCCTAAGAACATGTCGACGAGCTCGCGGTCAGTCAGAGGTGGTTGTACCCTTCCAGCAAGGTCCCTCCACTTCTGCGCATATTCTTTAAAACCTTCTCCCGATCCTAACGACATACCCTGGAGTTGGGTACGCGTAGGAGCGAGGTCGGCATTGTACTGATACTGCTTGTAAAAAGCAGTAGCCAACTCCTCCCAATTACGAATCTTGGTTCCGTCCAGCTGATAGAACCATTCGAGATGAGTCCCTGAAAGACTCTCCTGGAAGAAGTGGATCCACAAGTTCTTGTCCACTGTATACGGTTGAATCTTCCGCACATAAGACCTGAGATGCAGCCTGGGACAGGATGCCCCATCGTACTTAGCAAAAGAGGGTGCTTTGAATTTGTGTGGGATCACCACACCAGACGTTAGACCCAAGTCTCCGAAATCCAAACCAGGCACTTGTTGAATTGCCATTGCATTCAGGCGGTCTTCCAACTGTTTGTACTTGTCCTCAGCAGGAGGGTATTGTTCGTCGTTGAAATCTGTCTCGTTGTCGGAGACCACTGGACTAGGCACCTCTCTCTCATGGTGACTGCCTTCCCTCACAGATGGAGTAGTCCTCTCAGTTTCAATCTGCAGTGTATTCCCAGGTCTACGTCTAGGGCTGAACAAAACAGTCCTCTTCTTCTTCTTTTTCAGGAGCAGAGTCTTCAGATCTTGTTGCCCCTGGGCCAAATTCATGATCAGCTCTTGGAACTGGGCATTCTGAGCCTGGAGGGCCTTGATAGACATCTCGGTTGATGATGAGTCAGGATTCATGATGCTGAAATAAACAGCGCAGAGGGTGAGCAACCTGTAAAAGGGATACCTGGAATGCAATGATATGTATGTATGCATGTAATGTTTTCAAGGATCTCGCGGGGTAAACAAGAGGATCGTTAGCGTTTGAATCGGTAGCTTGATTGAAGGAACTTCATGTTGTTGAGAGTCCTTCTTCAAGGGTCAAAGGCTCACCATATCCAGTGGGTCATAGCCCCCTGACAACCCTGGCTAGGGGAAAATAAATCCCCTTTGCCCCTTGCTAGACATGTTGGTTTATCATGACCTGCATCACAAGCCCTTGAGATCCTTGAAATGGGTTAGGATGTATGCAATGGTATGATGTTATGCTATGCATGGGGTAATGTAGGTAAACCCTGTTATGAGTCCCAATTAAGGACTATAAACAAAACCTGTAAGAAATTTAGTACACCCTGTTATGAGTCCCAATTAAGGACTAAACACAAAACCTGCAAGAAACTTAGTAAGCCCTGTCATGGGTCCCAATTAAGGACTAAAACAAAACCTGCAAGTAGTTCATGTGTCAGATAACAAGCATGCAAGTAGTCAAGTACGAAGGCACACAAGTCACACAGAAGAGCCCTTAGAGTTCAGGCCAGCATGGGGTATGGGTATTACCCTCTTGAAGTTGGTGGGCTCAACCTGTCCTATTAGAAGTAACCGGGTTCTAAGGGTCCCAATATCCCGGGATTGCTTTCATTGTTCATCGTTTCGATTTAGCGACTGAACTGGCAACCGAAATATTCCAGGAAAGCAACCCTCAATTGAGCGTAGTATCGAGTATCAACCAACCTCGGACTGCACCAAAGTAAGTTATCTCACTACCCTAAAGAGGCCAAGATGGTTCAATTAAGGTTCCTAAGGTCAGTTGATGCTTCACGACACCACGCGGCGGCTCCGTACTCTCCTTGACTGAACTCAAGGGTTACCGGTACACACCAAAGTGCCACATCAACGTAGCAGACTACTTCAACCATGTCGGTATACCCCGCACAGTTCCCTCACAGTCTTGTTGCTACTTTCTAAGAAGGTATCCCCAGATCCGGGTTAGGATCTATAGAACTCCCAAGACAGTCCCACAATTTAAAGCAAGCAAAGCAATACAATTGAAAACACAGTTATGAACTAACCCTAAGGTACACCTCACTTTAAGTTTATATCCCCAGCAGAGTCGCCAGTTCTGTGATCGGTGGATCTGGAACTGACTGTTTAACGCTGGTTCGCGAAATGTCGCGGAAGCAAGAGTCGCCACCGTCTTTTATTTTCTCCAAATGGAAAGGACAAAAGCACAGAAAAATTCCTTATAGAGATTGCTCTCGATTCGGGAGATAGATTATAGAAAGGGAAGGTGTTAGCACCCTTTCTATCCATGGTTATCCATGGGCTCTTAGATACTTGCTCACTTGTGTTTTCAAAAATGGTTTGTTTGCTTTTCAACTGTGGGTTTTAAAAAGTTTCTTTGAAAATTTCAGTTCGACTCTTGTATCGGTCCTCAAGAGTGTTTGAAAAATACTTTCGAAAGCTTTTTGAAAATGTGTTGGTGTGAAAAGTATTTTTGATTTGTTTTGTTTTGAATTAGAGCAAGTATCCACGAGTTGTCTGCCTACCCTAAGGAATTCGTCTGTGTAAATGTCCTTTAAATAGTGTCATCCCACCATTGAGAGGTAGGTAGCACCACCGTTGGAGGTGTTCGGGTCAATTCGAGGTTCGGGACATGGTGATCACCAGAGCAATGGGAAGACACCTTAGAAGCTACCCTCATGCCAGGTTCCCGGATCATGAGGACTTACTAAGACATCCTCTACTCGACGATCACCTTTCGAGGCAAGGCAACAGTGAGGCGTACCCTAGGGGTGGTGTGTGATTTGTGTGTTAGATTCATTTATTTTTGTCTTGTCATGGTATAGGTGACCTACGCGTTTTTTATTTATTGTCATTCATTCTTGCATGCATTTATTTAACAGTTAAAAGAGCGAGAAAGGTAAAGTGCTAAACTATTACAAAAGGCGCGGGTCCACATCGCCAATATTTCCAGGACCCGATTTGACGGAAAAATAAAGAATTAAAGTAAAGTGCGAAAGATAAATATTTACATGGCTTTGGGAGAGGTACATGAATAATTAAAAGAAATAAATACGCGAATCGAACTAAAATTAAAAACGAGGGCGTTGGACCCTTTTAACGAAATTAAATTAAATGACTAAATTAATGAAAATAAAAATGAAAGGGAATTATTTTTGGTATTTTTTGGATTTATGAATTTTTATGAGAAAGATTTAATTAAAATAAAACATTAACCCTAATTCTATAACTTTTATTTATTAAGAAAAATATTGAAGTTAAACCTAAATTATCCTAATTATTTACATGCCATTTAATTACAAAAATAATATTTAATAATTAATTATTGTGAAAAGGAAAGAAAAAAGGATAAAAATTATTACAAACCCCTAATTCTACAAATTTTAAATTATTAGAAAAATATTAAGATTAATCCTAGATTTAAAACTAAGTTAATTAATGAATTTTATTTACAAAAATATTAATTAAATAAATATATTTTAAATTTTGTCTTTTCTGATTTTTTATTATTTTTATGTTTTTTATGAAAATATTAAATTAATTAAAAAACAATAATTGAAAAATAAAAAAAGAATGAAAAAAAATGTAAAGGCTTGCAAACCTAGGGGGTTCTGCCCCTAATTTGGAGGTGTACTTGTAGCATTCAGGCCCAATTATCCCTGGCCTCATTGACCTTTCCAGCTAGCATGTATGGGCGTTGATTGCGTGTAGAGGGACGCGTGGCGTTGCTGATTGAGGAGCGTATGATGGTCCTTAGCGTTGAAACTGCATAGAATTATTAATAGAAAAATAGTATTGAAGGGGTGGGGGACCTGGGGCTTGAACCCAGGTCCTGAAGATTACCAACGCACATGCTTGCCAACCACGCTGCTTTGTCTATTTGTATATAATATAACTAATAAACATAATAAAATAAAACGAATGCTAGTGCCCTTTTCCGCGCGAAAAATTGAATCAACCAATTACTGGTGGCCACCTAGTCATCTCCTTCCTTGGCTTGTTTTTTCCCTGAAAATAAAAAGGGGTTAGCGGGGGGTTTTGAACCCCCTCAAAACAGGCCATATACCATAATAGCGATTAAGCCATCTTTGAGTATAAATTAGGCGCGAGGGTGCTATTCTGATCGTCCAAACGCGCTGAGTATGGTTATGGTATCATGGTGATCCAATTTTACACTATTCAAAAACGCCCAATTTGGAAGTTCTGCAACCCTAACCTATTTCCATGGTGAATCTTCTATTTTTGGCACGAAAACTTAATCAAAGCACGCAGTTAGTTTCAGAAGCAATCAATTAGTAAGAATCCATAAGTAAAATGCCATGAGAATGCCTGAAAATCAAAATACGATTATGCATATTATATGAAAAAGTTTGGTTTCTGTATACCGATTCAAGGGGCTATGCGTGTGGAAAGCTATCCAGTCAGACTCAGTAATGTCCTAGGAAGGTAATGGAATGAATTTCTTGCCCTGAAAAGCCTTGCAAGTGTGTTTTCAGTTTTTGAATTTCTTCTTAAAAACTCAGACTTGGTTCTGTATCTATGGCGCAGCTAGGATTCTTTTTGCACGAGGGTTAGCATGTGTATATGTATGTGAGTGATTAGGTCAAAGAATTTGAGCCAAAGAATCAAGGAATTGATGAAACAATATTTGATTTTCCATGCCATAATTTTCAAATCTTTTTCATGCTATTTTGGCCTCAATCATATCCAATCACCTTTGATTCTTTCCTAACCTGATTTGCACGAAATATTAAGATTATTTTATGCACAAAAAGATTCAAAAGGTTAGGTTTAGTATTTTTCACCTATTTATTTTAATTAAATGAATTATTAATGATTAAAAATCCAAATAAATAAATAAAAATGATAAAAAACTTCCCTTTGGGTCTAATGGTCGTGCACATGCCTTGGATGATGAATTGTGGAAGAAAAAGAGGCCCATTAGCATTTTTAGGTCATTTGAAGCAATGTTGACTTTTCAAAATATCCAAAAATTTCCCAACTTCTACAAGGCATAACTTGCTCAATTTTTAAGCTTTGCTCATGTTCTTGGACATTTTGGAAAGGTCTTTGAGTCCTATAACCAATGCCTTTGGTCCCATGTCATTTTTATTTACCAATCTCAAGTTATGGCCTTTGACTTAAAGTCCCTTTTTGTTGACTTTTGAAAATGACCTATAATGTTGAAATTGATAACTTTTTGTGAGAGCATTTCTTGGACTTGAAGTATGAATAGGAGTTGTAGGAAATGTCTTTATATTCAAAATGAGCTTTGGATGGAATTTTTCTGATAATCCATGTGGAAGTTATGCCCTGGTCAATTTACAGTTGACTTTTTCCACTGTCCAAATATGGAAACTTTTGCATCTTGATGATTTTTGGGCCTAGCTTTGAGAATCATGATCAAGCATTGATCAAATGATGTTTTTGGCTTCAAAATGAGATGTTGATCAAAAAATTGGACTTTTGACTGTCAAATGACCATTTTGCCCCTATAGTTGACTGTAGTGCAATTAGGGTTTTTGACTATGCAATTTTGTGCTGTAAGTCTTGAAACTTGGTATGAGGATGCTTGACCATGTTTATAAGCATGTGGGACTTGATTGGACCCTTGGAAACTTCATTTACTTTGTCAGAACCAAAACCCTAATTTTGACTGTTAGGAGGCCCTTGAACTGTGCAACCCTTGGGGAATTTTGAAGCATGACTTGGCAATTTCTTGAAGAATATGGGAGGGCAAATTTTGGGGTACAACAGTTATCCATGGGCTCTTAGGTACTTTCTCTTATGTTTTCAAAATTTGTTTGCTTTTCAAGTGTGTGTGGGTTTTGAAAAAGTTCGTTTGAGAACTTCTAGGTAACTCTTGTATCAGTCCTCAAGAGTGTATGAAGTATTGTTTGAAAACTTTTTGAAAGTGTAAGGTGTGAAAAGTATTTTGTTTGTTTTTGAAAAGAGCAAGTACCCATGAGTCATCTACCTACCCTAAGGAATTAAGCTGTGTAAGTGTCCTTTAGGTAGTGCCATCCCACCATTGAGAGGTAGGTAGCACCACCGTTGGAGGTGTTCGGGTCAATTCGAGTGTAGGGAAAGTGTGGTCATCGAAGCAACAGTAGGACACCTTAGAAGCTACCCTTATGTCCTTGATCCCTTTTTAATCCGAGGCAACCGTTTCGAGGCAAATGTTCCGAGGCAACTGTTTTAAGGCAACTGTTCCGAGGCAACTGTTTCGAGGCAACTGGATCATGGACATAAGGACCGCTAAGACGTCCTATACTTGACAACCACGTTTCGAAGGCAACGAGTGAGGCGTACCCTAGAAGTGGTGTGTGCATTGTGTGTTGTTTTCATGTTATGTTTGTCTTTGTAACTAGTGAGCTACGAGTTGTTTTTATTTACATACATTCTTTCATGCAAGTTTAGCAGTTAAGGGGTGCGGAAAGTAAATTGTGGAAACATAAATCCTACGCTATTACAAGGCGCGGGTCTATACATCGCCAAAAATTACAAAGACCCGTTTTTTAGTAAATGAGTACGGAAAGTAAATAAAAACAGTAAAAGTCCTAATTACTATTACATGTCTTGGAAGCAATTACATAATAATAAACTGTGCGCGAATAAAAATTAAATCGGAATGTTCTAAGGGTGTTGACCCTTTTAAGAAAAGAAATTGATTTTTTGGTCTTTTTTGTAATTAAAATGAAATTAAAGCTAATTAATGACTAATTAATTAATTTAATTAAAAGAAAATACATTTTTTGTGTTTTATGTTTTTATGAAATAAAATGAAAAGAAATAAAACTAAAAGTTAATTCTTCCTAATTCTAAATCCATTTTAATTATTAAGAAAAGAAATTGAAATTGCCTAATTAAACTATTTATTTGTTAATATTTATTTACAAAATAAAATAGTAATAATGTTAATTCTATTTTTTTTTATCTTTTTATGAAAATATTAGTTGGTTAATTATGTTAATAAAAAAATAAGGCAAATAAATAAAAGAAAAGAAAATGACAAAACAAAATAAAATAAGAAAAAGGTAAGAAAACCCAAGGGGGGTGAGATGGCCTTCATGGAGGTTTTTTGAAGTAATTCTGGCCCAACAACAAGAAGCCTTATTTGACTTTTTTCGGTTGCCTACGCATGCACTGACTCCAGAGCATAGTACTCTTGCGTTCTGGGCCTTTAGATCTGCCTCCAATGACACTTGGCTTGTTGGATGGGTGAGGCTTATGGTGGAAACTACTTGAGAAACTGCACAAGAACGTGTTAACAAAAATGATATGAGAATTATGGGGGACCTGGGAAGAACTTACAGCGCGGTATGAGCCTCAGGACTTGGCAAAGGTTGCTTTAGCTTCAGGGTGTGGCAAGGAATAGAACCACGTGCTTGTTTTGATCTGAAGATGCTCGCAACTATGTTTTAGAACTCTCACTTTTTGAATAATTTTTGGTTTTTGCTCTTGGCCGTTTCTGCACACACTATTTTTTGAATGAGGTTGGGAAGGCTTGTATATATAGTAATGAATGAGAATCAGTCACATGATGAGCCTTTAACCATTGCAATTATGCTTGAGATTTTGCCATAACTTCCATTAAAGCAACTTGCCATTCTGGTCAAAATTTGAATTTCTTGCTTGGAATAGGCCTTGCACGAATTTGGAAGGTGAATGATGGTGTATCAAAGCTATTCAAACTCAAAGATATCCCTCCATTAACTTTCTTGATTTTTATTTGAATTTTAAAGATTTAAAATGATTTAAATCAAATAAAATTAAATAAAAATGGAAAAATTAATTTTTAATCTTGAAATAAATTGTGGGACACGTGGGAGGCATGGCCAAGCTGAATCAAGTGGAAAAAGTGGGCCCTTTTTGTCAAAAAATGAAATTTCAAGGATAATTGACTTTGGCCATTTCACAAAAATTTCCCAACTTCTCCAATGCATATCTTGCTCAATTTTGAAGCTATGAACATGTTCTATGACATTTTGGAAAGGTCTTGAAGTCCTCTAACCAATGTCTTTGGTCCCATGTCATTTTGATTTACCAATCTCAAGTTATGGTCTTTGACTTAAAGTGCCTTTTTGTTGACTTTTGAAAATGACCTATAATGTTGAAATTGATAACTTTTTGTGAGAACATTTCTTGGACTTGGAATGTGAAGATGAATTGTAGGAAATGTCTTCCCCTTCAAGATGAGCATTGGATGGGATTTTTCTGATGAACCATGAAAAAGTTATGTCTTGGTCAAGTTACAGTTGACTTTTCAGCTGTCCAAAAATAGAAACTTTTGCATCTTGAGACTTTTTGAGCCAGGCTTGTGGAATCATGATCAAGACTTGATCAAATGATGATTGTGGCTTCAAAATAAGATGTTAACCAAAATTTTTGACTTTTGACTGCCAAATGACCATTTTGCCCCTGCAGTAGACTGTGAGGCAATTAGGGTTTTTGACTGTGCAACTTGACCTTGTGAGCCTTGAAACTTGACATGTAGGTGCTTGACAATGTGTATGAGCATGTGTGACTTGATTGATCCCTTGAAAACCTCAACTTCCTTGCAAGAACCAAAACCCTAATTTGACTGGCTTAGGAGGATGGTTGACTGTGTAGCCCTTGAGTAGACTTTGAACAATTTGGGGTGATGCTTGTCAAAACTTTGAAGAATATGGGAGGGCAAATTTTGGTGTACAACAGACATCAACAAAAACCATGACCTAGGAAGGAAGTCAAAATTTAAACAGAAGTCAAACCTGGTTTTCTCTCAGCCATTCTCGACGAGTTTGTTGAACTTGGGGCTGAGGAGCCCCAAATAAATCTGTAATTGGCGCCACCTGTGCTACCAATTATTGGTATGTATGGGCATTTTGTTGATTAGTATGGGTAGCACTTTGGATCAAGGGGTTGAATATTATGCCCATTTATTGGTCTAAAACACCAACCATCTCATGATTGTTGTCATTAATCTATCGTCTAAATGTCACTGTCGAATTTGTTGTAATGGTAGGTAATTGGGCAACGAATCCTGAGGGTTGTACATTTTGACCCATGTTGTTAATACCTGATCTCGATCCTTGTAAAGGTGAAAAAGTAGACACTCGTGGATCAAGGAACATTGATGTGCTATTATTTAAACTTGCCATTATTGATATTGGTATGCCATAAATATGTTCACGACCATCCATTGACATCATAAATCCAGATGCAAAATGTATGAAATTATTCATCCCTGGTGGTCTTGGGGTGACTGGCGGACCCTGTGTTTTCACTGGGGAGAGAACTAGTCCACTATAAGTATTCATGGGTATTGCAGATTGTGATACGGTGGGAGAACTGACTATGGTTTTGCGTTTGTTTTCACAAATGTTTCGGTTGAGCAAGAGTCGCCACCGACTTTTTATTTTATCCTAAGGAAAGGTTTAAAAAGCACAGCAAAAACCTTTGAGATTTTTCTTGGGTTCGGGGAGTAGATTATAGAAAGGGAAGGTATTAGCACCCTTTCTATCCATGGTTATCCATGGGCTCTTAGGTACTTTCTTAGATCAACTTGCTTTGGTTTTCAATTGTTTGAAATGGTGCTTTGTGTGTGGCTTTGAAAGGGTTTTGAAAAAGATGCCTTGTCTTAGGCTACCTTTGTAACAATTCTTTACTCGAATGTTTTACAAAAAGGTGTTTGTCTTTTTGAAAAGATGTTTCAAGGTTTTTTGAAAGTTTGTTTTGAAAGTGTTTGTGAAGTGTGGTTTGAAAATAGGCAAGTGTTTTCTTTTGCAAGTTGACAAGTACTTAAGAGCTATCTACCCTAAAGTTCTCAAAGATTTTTGTTATGTTTTAACCCTTTTAACAATTTTGTTCCACCATTGCATTTGGTGGACAATCTTGTGTTAGGAGGTGAAAGGGACGGACGCGGGTCATCGTTTAGACCATAATTGCAATAGTGCTAAGTATCTTTGGGCAATTTTTCTTTGAAAGGGACTTGATCATTTTAGGCAACTTTTCGAAAGCGTCATTGAGGGACTATGATCATTTGATTGTTTGTTTTTTACCCAAAGAAACCTAACATGCAACATGGCCCATTTATTAAAGGCAACAAGTGGAATACCCTAGGGGTGCAAGTGTGATATGTGTTGTCCATATTCATGCTTGATTATCTTGAAATTAGGTCAAACTATTTTGTTCTTTTTATTTGCATACAAACCCTAATTCTAGCACGGTATATTTAGAAAGCGTTAAAGTGCGAAAAGTAAAATTCCTACACTATTACAACACAATATGGGAAGGGGGGTACAAATGTTCAAATGGGGGGATATTTAGACAAGGAATTTAAACCTAGCTATTACATCAATTTTGGAATATTTACAAAATAATTGATTGCATAAATTAAATGGAAAATAAAATAAAGATGCAAAATGCAAAAAGGGTTTTTATATGTATGAAAAAAGTATTATTTATGTCACATAAATAAAATAAAATAAAAAGAGTATTATTTTTTGGAGTTTTTTGTGTTTTAAGGGTAAAACCCTAATTTCATTAAATAAATATATATATATTATTTAATTTATACAAGTATTTATTTATTATGTACAAAAAATAAAATAAAATGAAGTATATTTATAAAAAGTATTTTTTGAGGTCAAACATTAATAAAATAAAAAATGTAGGTATTTTTGTATTTTAACCTAAATATACATTATTTTTAAATGTATATTATATAATATTTCTAAATATATATATATATATAATAATATACATATATATATATATATATATATATATATATATATATATATATATATATATATATATATATATATATATATATTAATTTCTAAATATGTATTATATATATAATAATATTTAATATTTATAAAAAAAGTATATTTTGCATAAAATATTTTCAAAAGAAAAAATGAAATAAAAATCAGAAATGAAATATATTTACATTATTTTTTCTAGTTTTTTCTAAATAATAGTATATATATATTTATGTACAAATGTCCATATAAACAAATAAATACCTAAAAAATGCAAAAATGGTGTAAAAATAATTTTTCAAGTTTTTAATATTATTAGCAAAAATAAATAAATAAGAATAAAAAAAAGAAAAGTAAAAAAATCAACCAAATAAATAAAATGGGCTCAGGGGGTGCAAAACCAAAAATATGGTGTGAAGAGAAATAACACAAAAGCCCAGCCCATGTAGTTTCTTCTTCAACCTTCAGACAAAAAGATGTCAAAAACGCGCGCATGTATTCAAGTTCAAACATCTGGATTCTTTGACTTTTTGCACAAACTTTCAACACAAGAAATGTTAAGCATTGAATCACGATTCTAAATATATAAAGAACTCATCCTAACTCTCAGAAATGAGAGAGAATTTTGACATTCCCAAATCCTGACCTAACTTTTCTTCCATATTCAAACCTTAAATTCTCACAGCTCAAACAAAATAAATGAAAAGTAAAAGCATGTACAGATTCAGGGGCATGAGTAGAACACTTCTTATTCATAAACCTAGAGCTAATGATGCATATACTAAGAGTTAGAAGTTCAAAAAGATACCTGTTCAGTTGAAGTTCTATCTGGCAATGGGGGAGCTTTCAGGGCAAGATGGTGATCTGTATAGCTTGCCTGAAGTGTGGTGATGCTATTCCAATGCTTACTTTGTTTTGAAACACCTTGAATCGAGCTATGGACCTTCAACTGCAAAACAAGAAAGTGAAAATGGTGGAACTGTTTAGAGGAGTTACAGGTCGTGTTTTGTGTTTTGGTTAGCTTCAAATGATGCTAGGGAATGTGTTTGATGAGCTTTGAGCAAGAAAGCATGAAAGGGATGAGTTGTGGGATTCAATCTGCAGACCCTGCCCTGTTTTTGCAGTTTGAGAGTGATTCTGGGAATGGGAGTGTTTGGGACCTTGTTTGCTCGTGTTCTAGCTTGGGTTGGATGATTAGAAGGTGTACAAAATAATTGCTTAAGTGTTCTAAGGCTGAGATGAAAGTTATGTTGTGTTATGCTAAGTTTCTTAACACTTAAGCAAACAAAGGCCACTTGAGTTTCTAGGCAGGTAGAGGCCCCCTAAACGTGCTGCTAACCTTGTCTTGATCAGTGTGTTTTGCTCATAATCTTGTGCCAAAGTGATTTGATCTGTACTTGTGGATTTGCAACTTTGACATAAAGCTTGCTTTTGCAAAAATGGCTATTTCACTTTTTCCATTTATGGCCTAATCCAACATGTAATGCTTAAACTCAAGAAACAAGGCCTTAGCACAATGAACATGCATTAAATTATTGAGTGTTGGATGGTTTAAGGGCCTGTAATCAAGTGGCATGCTGGTTTGAGAAATTTGCACAAGTTATGAACATGTACATGGCCATGAATCAAAGTGACTTTTTGCCATATTGCAAAATTCGATTCTCTCAAGTTATGAGGTCGTTTGATGAGTTCTTGGACATTTTGGAAAGCTTGGAATGTGTACTACAATCCATCTTTGAAATGAAAATTGAAATTCCAAGTGGAAGTGTATGGAAAATGGTCTTGAAGTTAGGTAGAAAACCTTGCCAAAATAGGTCAAATTTTCACTAAGTTAAGAATGGTTTAGTACCCTTATTCCAAAAATTGTAACTTGAGATACAAGCCTCTTTTGGGAAAACTTTGTGAATCAAAGTTGTAGATTATGCAACAAGCTACAACTTTCATGTTTTTACTTTTGCTTGAATCCAAATGAATCTTGGTGAGAAAGTGAGGCAAAGTTGGGAAAAAATTAGGGTTTTTCATAACTTAGAAAAATTCTAAGTTATGAAAAATTCTCATTTCTAACCCTAATTTGCATTTTTTGATTTCTTGATGAACAAGTTTCATGATTTGGCATGTTTTGATAAAAAATGAATCTTGACTCTTGATTTTGACCAAATAGTCAAAGTTTGACTTTTCAGTATACAGTCAAAATTAATCAATTGACTGGGAAATTCAACTGTCAATCTTGTGCATTTGGGATCTTTTGAACTTGTTGAGCATGTCAAGATAATTCCATGGGGTCCTTGAATCCATATGTGAGCTTGGTTTGCCATTGGCTAGGTCAAACAGTCAAAAATTGCCTTTGTGCAGTCAAAACCCTAAAAATGACCATTTTGCCCTTTTGGTGATCTGATCAAATTTCTTGTGGAATTGTGATCCAAACTTGATCAAATGGTCCATGTGAGTTCATGATGTTGATGTGGGTCAATTTTCATGAGATTTGACTGTCAATTGGCCACAGTTGACTTTTTCCCCAATACAGATGATTTCTAGGTCAACTGTCCAATTGACTGGGCAAAACTTGGAATCAAGACTTGAAACTTGATGTGGATAAACTTGGGAGTCCAATATGAAGCAAGAAAGTCATCTTAGGCAAATTAGGTCAAAACATCTCTGTGCAACCACAAACCCTAATTTGGGTCAACAGTGCAAGGAGAAGTCTTGAGCAGAGCTAACCCTAACTTGATCTTGATCTCCAAGGGCTTTGTGATAAGAAATCAATGAGAAAGGGGAGGGCAAATTTTGGGATACAACAGTTGCCCCTGTTCAATCTTCTTGAATCCTAAGAGTTAGATTGGCAAGTTTGCCTTTCGTGACTCGAGGGTAAAAGGAGATTGGACACTAGAGTGCCCTTAAATTTGCACTCGTCAAAGCAAGGGATGCGGGAATGGGCTTAGAGATGCCATTTGGAGATGGGCTTAACGATGCCATCTGGAAGAGTGACAGAAACTTGTCGGGGATGGGCTTAAAGATGCCATATGGAAACGAGTATCAGAAAGGTGTCGATGTTTTGAACCACATCTGAATTGGGGGTCTGAACAAGCAATAGGTTGACATCTGTATCTGGAGGCATCCGTAAACTGTTTTCAGAGGTTGAGAAGAGTCTGAACAAGCGATAGATTAACATCCGTTGTTGGGAAGAATCCATAAACTGTTTTCAGAAGTCTTGAAGTTGAATGAGCAATAGAGCATCATCCGTTGTTGGGAGGCGTCCGTAAACTGTTTTCAAAAGTTGCATCTGAACAAGTGATAGATTAACATCCGTTGTTGGGAAGAATCCATAAACTGTTTTCAGAAGTCTTGAGAAGAAACTGAACAAGCGATAGGTTAACATCCGTTACTTGGAGAACCCGTAAACTGTTTTCAGAAATCTTGAAGTTGAACAAGCAATAGAGCATCATCCGTTGTTGGGAGGCGTCCGTAAACTGTTTTCAAAAGTTGCATCTGAACAAGTGATAGATTAACATCCGTTATTTGGAAGAATCCATAAACTGTTTTCAGAAGTCTTGAGAAGAAACTGAACAAGCGATAGGTTAACATCCGTTACTTGGAGAACCCGTAAACTGTTTTCAGAAGTTACATCTGAACAAGTGATAGATTAACATCCGTTGTTGGGAAGAATCCATAAACTGTTTTCAGAAGTCTTGAGAAGAAACTGAACAAGCGATAGGTTAACATCCGTTACTTGGAGAACCCGTAAACTGTTTTCAGAAATCTTGAAGTTGAACAAGCAATAGAGCATCATCCGTTGTTGGGAGGCGTCCGTAAACTGTTTTCAAAAGTTGCATCTGAACAAGTGATAGATTAACATCCGTTGTTGGGAAGAATCCATAAACTGTTTTCAGAAGTCTTGAGAAGAAACTGAACAAGCGATAGGTTAACATCCGTTACTTGGAGAACCCGTAAACTGTTTTCAGAAGTTGAATCTGAACAAGTGATAGATTAACATCCGTTGTTGGGAAGAATCCATAAACTGTTTTCAGAAGTCTGGAGAAGAAACTGAACAAGCGATAGGTTAACATCCGTTACTTGGAGAACCCGTAAACTGTTTTCAGAAATCTTGAAGTTGAACAAGCAATAGAGCATCATCCGTTGTTGGGAGGCGTCCGTAAACTGTTTTCAAAAGTTGCATCTGAACAAGTGATAGATTAACATCCGTTGTTGGGAAGAATCCATAAACTGTTTTCAGAAGTCTTGAGAAGAAACTGAACAAGCGATAGGTTAACATCCGTTACTTGGAGAACCCGTAAACTGTTTTCAGAAGTCTTGGAGTTGAATAAGTAATCGAGCAGCATCCGTTGTTGGGAAGCGTCCGTAAACTATTTTCAAAGGTTGCATCTGAACAAGTGATAGATTAACATCCGTTGTTGGGAAGAATCCATAAACTGTTTTCAGAAGTCTTGAGAAGAATCTGAACAAGCGATAGGTTAACATCCGTTACTTGGAGAACCCGTAAACTGTTTTCAGAAGTCTTGAACTTGGAAGAAGAACCGGTGTAGGGTTCCCTGATGATGAGCTCGTGTAAAACTGCATCTGGATAAATCTGGAATAAGCATTAGAATGTTGCCATGTCTGGGCCACATCTGAACTATTCCTGGAAAGAATCTCGGAAGATAATGATTTTAGTTTGCCGACTGGTCTTACCTGAAAAGGCAAAGAGTTAGTTGTATGCAATGTCATGATGTATGATACAATGTATGTCATATGATATGAATGTAAATGGATGCGCATGTAAGCTGGAGAGCTGTCTTGCAAAGGATAGATGAATCCGAGATGGCTGAAGATGACAGTATCTTGACTGCTGCCGGGAAGAATAATTCCTGGTTGTTGCTGGAGAATAAAGAGCTTGGGTTGTATACCAATCTTCTGGGGAATTCCTGATGACTTCTACTGGGGAATTCCAATCTAATAGACTCATGCTGGGGAGGTAAGACCGAGAATCTTCAGTTTGGCGGGAAGTATCTCTGGCGACTTCATTGGGGAACTCAAGATTTGCCCTCCTCAAAACTCTGTGGGGAGAAGGTTCACTAGTCTGGCTTCGCTGGGGAGTGAAAATTTTGAGGCCTTAGCTCGGCTGGGGATACAAAAACTTAAACTCTGAGGGGAATTGAATTACGGAGGATCCTCTGGCTGGGGGATTGTAAAGATAAGTTACGCTGGGGAACTCTGGTGAACTCCGCTGGAGGTAGGAAGAATTTTGGCGAGTGCGATCTTCCGTGGCAATAAGCTGAGGATAACCCAGTTATAAGCCCTTGTGAGGAATAACTTTGAATAAAAACTCGGGAGAGACGTCCGTACTCTGCAGGGGATAAGCCTCTAGAATCCACTGGGGATAAGCTTCAGGGTTTGCTGGGGATATGGATTTTGAATCTCCTGGGGGTTTTCTTTGAAAGGGTATCAAGATATCCAACTGTACTTTCAACCTATCAGTAGTCCTCTTTCTGGATTCATAAGGAAATGATTATGTTCAAATGCATATGCCTATTTAACAAAACATTGGATGTTTCTCAAAATAAAACAATTAGTGCAAGAGAAAAAGAAAAAGGAAATGACACAAATTTCTGGGAAAAGTATTTGTATTAACTTTTTCTGAGTATATTTGTACAAAGGAGACAAACATCCTAGTAAGAGGATTTTGTCGTAAATATTGAAAGATTTATACAAAATAAAGATGGCTATGTGAAATAATTCCATGGGATTCCATTCCGCTATAGCCTTCACAACTCTGAATATCTGTCCATCCAATGCTTCGTCTGTTGATGACTGGATTGATTGGAAGCCTGGAACTGGTTGATGAAGAGATTGTCTTTGAAGTGATCCGACGAGACATAGTTATACGCCTTAATTCCCTAACTTTTGCCTGAATCGCCCTTTCGGGTTTTTGATCCACCGGGAAACCCCTTTTTGCCCAAGCCGCCCTTTCGGGTTTTCAACTTGCCGGGTGTACAAATTTTTTTAATTTTTATCCCTAACTTTTGCCTGAACCGCCCTTTCGGGTTTTCGGTCCACCGGGATGCCCATTTTTGCCCAAGCCGCCCTTTCGAGTTTTCGACTTGTCGGGTTATTTTATGCGTAGTATCTTTTGACTATGTCTGCATTCGCAGGGTGCGGCAAATCGTCGCCGTCCATGGTGGTCAGAATCATTGCACCACCAGAAAATATACTCTTGATCACAAATGGTCCTTCATATGTAGGAGTCCATTTGCCCCTGGGATCACTTTGTGGCAAGATAATCCGCTTGATTACGAGATCTCCGACTTGATACACTTGACGTCTGACTTTCTTATTGAATGCCTTGATCATCCGTTTTTGATACGCCTGACCATGGCATATAGCAGCGAGTCGTTTTTCATCGATCAGATTGAGTTGATCAAGTCGGGTCTGCATCCAATCATCTTCATTCAAACCTGCATCCTTCATAATCCTTAGAGAAGGAATCTGGACTTCCATAGGCAAGACAGCTTCCATGCCATATACCAAAGAAAATGGGGTTGCCCCGGTTGAAGTACGTGTCGTCGTACGGTATCCATGTAGAGCAAACGGTAACATCTCATGCCAGTCCTTGTAAGTGACTGTCATTTTCTGAATGATCTTCTTAATGTTTTTGTTCGCAACTTCAACAGCACCGTTCATCTTCGGCCGATAGGGAGATGAATTGTGATGATAAATCTTGAACTGTTCGCACAATGCCGTGATCATTGTGTTATTTAGATTTGTACCGTTGTCTGTGATGATCCTGTCTGGAACACCATACCGACATATGAGATTTTGCTTGATAAAGCGGGCAACCACATTTTTAGTAACAGAGGCGAAGGAAGCTGCTTCGACCCATTTGGTGAAATAGTCAATGGCAACCAGGATGAAGCGATGTCCGTTGGAAGTCGTGGGCTTGATCTCTCCAATCATGTCAATGCCCCACATTGCAAAGGGCCACGGAGCAGTCAGAACATTGAGAGGAACCGGAGGGATATGAACTTTGTCAGCATAGACTTGACATTTATGGCAAGTACGGGAATGTTGATGGCAGTCAGCTTCCATGGTAGACCAGTAATAGCCTGCCCTTAGTATCTTCTTAGCCATTGTATGCCCGCTCAAGTGAGTGCCAAACGTGCCGCTGTGTACATCAGTCATGATCAACTCTGCTTCAGCTTTGTCTACGCATCGGAGTAACACACAATCATGGCTTCGTTTGTAAAGGATGCCGTTGCTCAGGAAGAACTTAGCAGCAAATTTCCTTAAGAACTTCTTGTCATTTACGGAAGCTCCTTCGGGATAATCTCTGGTCTCGAGATACCTTTTGATTTCATGGAACCAAGGCTGCTCCACTACTTCTTCGGTATTAATCTCATGACAATGCGCAGGTTCATCCATTCGCTCGATGGTGATTTGGGGAGCCTCTTTATCCCAGTTGAGTTTAAACATGGAGGACATTGTGGCTAGAGCATCTGCTAGCTGATTCTCTTCTCGCGGGAAATGCTCGAAGGTAATTTGCTCGAAATGAGGCAAAAATGTCAGGACATGTTCTTTGTATGGGATAAGATTAGGATGCTTGGTATCCCACTCTCCTTTGATTTGACTGATAACCAAAGCCGAATCCCCAAATACGATCAAAGATTTGATCCCCAAGTCTATAGCAGCCTTGAGACCAAAGATGCAAGCTTCGTATTCAGCCATGTTGTTTGTGCAGCTAAAGCAAAGTCGGGCCGTGAAAGGTGTGTGACAACCTTCTGGAGAAATGAGTACTGCGCCGATACCATTTCCAAGTGCATTTGAAGCACCATCAAAGTACAGGGTCCATCGGGATCCCTTTTCGGGTCCGTCATACGGTCCGTCACCTTCAATGTTGTCCAAATTCATGATGTCCTCGTCTGGGAAGTCAAATCTCATGGGTTGATAATCTTCGATAGCCTGATGAGCCAGATGGTCAGCTAGTACACTCCTTTTTATAGCTTTTTGGGTGGTGTACTGGATGTCATATTCAGTTAGGATCATTTGCCATCTAGCTATCCTTCCAGATAAAGCGGGCTTTTCGAAGATATACTTGATAGGATCCATTTTGGAAATCAACAAGGTAGTATGAGTCAACATATACTGCCTTAGTCGGTGAGCAGCCCATACCAAAGCGCAGCAAGTTTTCTCGAGCAGTGAGTAGCGAGTCTCACAGTCGGTAAACTTTTTGCTAAGGTAATAAATAGCATGCTCTTTTCGACCAGACTCGTCATGCTGGCCCAAAACACACCCCATTGAGTTATCCAAGACGGTCAAATACATGATCAGTGGTCTTCCTTCGACGGGTTGCATCAGAATAGGAGGTTCTCGCAAATACTCCTTGATCTTATCAAAAGAAGCTTGGCAATCGTCGTTCCATTCAACTACCTGATCTTTCTTCAAGAGTTTGAAAATTGGCTCACAGGTAGAAGTCAGATGAGAGATGAATCTGGCAATATAGTTCAAGCGCCCCAAGAACCCTCTAACCTCCTTTTCAGTACGGGGAGCAGGCATATCTTGTATTGCTTTCACTTTTGCTGGATCGACTTCAATGCCTTTGTTGCTTACAATGAATCCCAGGAGTTTACCAGACCTAACTCCAAAAGTGCACTTGCTTGGATTCAGCCTGAGCTTGTATTCTTTCAACCTGGCAAACAGCTTTTCTAGATGTTCAAGGTGCTCCTCCTCTGTTTGTGACCGAGCTATCATATCGTCTACGTAAACTTCAATCTCATGATGTATCATATCTTGAAACAAAGCTACTATGGCGCGTTGATAAGTTGCCCCAGCGTTCTTCAGTCCGAACGACATCACCTTGTAACAGAAAGTGCCCCATTGTGTGACAAAAGTTGTTTTCTCCATATCCTCGGGGGCCATTTTGATTTGATTGTAGCCCGAGAATCCATCCATGAAGGAAAACACTTTGTGCTGAGCTGTATTGTCGATCAAAATGTCAATGTGTGGCAGCGGAAAATCATCTTTGGGGCTGGCCCTATTCAAATCCCGGTAGTCCACGCACATCCTGACTTTGCCATCTTTCTTAGGTACTGGCACAACGTTAGCGACCCATTGAGGATAGGACGTAACGGCCAGAAATCCAGTGTCGAATTGCTTCCACACTTCTGCTTTGATCTTTTCAGACATGTCAGGCCTCATTCGGCAGACTTTTTGCTTGATCGGTGGACAATCCTCTCTTGTGGGGAGACGGTGAACCACGATGTCTGTGTCTAAACCCGGCATGTCTTCATAAGACCAAGCGAATATTTCAACATACTCATTCAACAACTGTATCAAGCGTTCCTTGACACTTGATTCCAGATTGGCACCCACTTGCACCTCCTTCCGGTCTTCCTCGGTCCCTAAGTTGACAGTTTCCAATGACTCTTCGTGCGGTAAGATGGCCCTTTCCTCTTGTTGTAGAAGTCTGGCTGGTTCCCCTGGTACTTCACAACCTTCGTCATCTTCATACTCGGCTTGATTGACCAGATCTTCAGAGTTATTGAAAGGTATAGCAGAATAGTCACCCATGGAATCCGGAGTGGATGGGTACCTGCATTTGTGAGTGTGGGTGTGTGTAAGGGATAGCCATCCTTAAACAAAAAATGCAAAAGGAAAGAAAATGAACACAAGCAGTTTATCGAATGAAAAACGTCCAATGAATCATTAAACATGGCATATAGATATGAAAAATAATCAAAACGCTTACAAATGGACCTTCATGCCCCGGGCAAGGCATGAGGTGAAAAGATAGTGTACGGATTGTTTTGAAAATAAATATTACAGACCAAATAGGAAATGTTTAACAGATAAATTACTGATGAATAAAAGTGATGGGGACAAAGTCTTTTGCCTCCCAGTTGCTCAATCCTCCTTTGACAGTTGGGTAAATCCACTCTTCGATGTTTCTCTCTTTGTCTTCATCCTCTAAGGCATTGATTCCGTAGGGAGAAATTTTGACTGGCGCTCTTTCAATCTTCGAACGGCGCATCGCTTTCTGGCCTGCGGTAGTGAACCCTAATCCAAATTTATCTGTCTTATGTGGAATGTCAGGTAACTGCCCCATGCTGAATTCTTCCCTTCCTTTATTGCGGCCCTTGCGTCTTCCAGAGATGCCATCCTGGCCATCTGCCTCGGTGTCTCAGCTGCCAACTTTGCTACTGTTATCTCAGGAAGGACTTCTTCGAAATGCTGAAAAGGCGTCTCAATGAACTCTCCTTCTACCTCCACGTACCGGAAAGAATTCAAGTGGCTAATCATGTACTCCTCTTCGCCATGGACAGTAATGATCTTTCCCTTGACAGGATACTTCAACATCTGATGTAAGGAGGAGGTCACTGCCCCAGCATGGTGTATCCAAGGCCTACCCAGCAAGCAAGAGTATGACGGACGGATGTCCATCACATAGAAAGTAGACTTAAACACCTCAGTGCCTATCTTGATGGGAATTTCAACCTCCCCATGGACCATTCTCTTCGAACCATCGAAAGCTCTGACAACAATATCACTCGGTTTCAACTCCAACCCTTCACAATCTAGTCGGTCCAAGGCCTTCTTCGGCAAAACATTCAGCGACGAACCAGTGTCAACCAAGACATGTGCGAGAGTGGTTCCTCGACACTCGACTGAAATGTGCAAAACATCATTGTGGTTTCTACCTTTAGGAGTTAGGTCGGCATCGGAGAAACCTAATCCATTGTCCGCAGTCAGGCTAGCCACACAATTTTGAAATTGATCTGCAGAGGTTTCCTGGGGCACATGGGCTGCCTTCAGGAATTTTATCAGAGCTTTAGCATGCGCTTTCGAGCAAAGTAGCAGTTCCAGCATGGAGATCTTTGAGGGGGTTTGCCCCAGCTGTTCTACCACATCGTAATCACTCCTTTTGATTATCCTCAAAATCTCATCCATTTCCTTCTTGGAGGTTTCCGGGATGACCAAGGGCTGAGCCCTCGTCCTGACGAGCTCATCTTGGATTCCCTTACCTTTATCAGCAGCGGTAGGAGAGACAGTACTAGGAACAACAACATCCTCAATCAAAGGGGTTCTAGCAGAGAGTTTTATTGGTGCAGGGATGACCTTGTCAGCTGATGAGGGTCCAAAGATTGCTCTTGGAGGGGCAATCTCTGGAGAAAATATTCTCCCGCTCCTGGTGATTTTACTCGTGCCTGCAATGTTGCCAATGCTGGCTTCTTCATCATCTGAACTTTCTTCAATTATTTCGATTTGTTTAATACCATGGTAGTAGACGTCACCGCCATAGTTCCATGGTATTGACTTCTCCGAAACATAGGGAACAGGCCCTGGCATTGTTATCTTCAAAGGAACAGATTTCGTAGCTGGTGTAATCTTAACAGGCTTTTTGACGGCCTTGGAAAGATTGGCGTGAATGGTTATGATTGAGACATCTTCAGTATGAGTTGGAACAGCAGAAACTTTTTCAAACAAAATTTGTCGACTATCCATAAGGCCTTGGATGCCTTTCTTCAGTAACGGACAATCAAACGGCAGAGAGTAACAACAATAGCAGTCTTCTTTACATCCCGGGAAGATCCCGGCCCTTAACAGATTCAACTTAATGGTTAACAAAGGAGTTACCAGATCATTAACATCAGCAACATACAAATCTTCTTCAATGGCATTGACATTTCGGCCGTGCTTCAGCATGGGTGCAGAGATCATATTAGGCTTCTCCGGAACGTCAAACTCCACCTCCTTCGCCTCTATCAGGTCTTGGATTTTATGCTTGAGTGCCCAACAATCATTGGTGTCGTGCCCGACACTGTCAGAATGGTAGGCGCATTTGGCATTAGGATGATAATGCGGAGAGGACGTATTCACATTCTTTGGTGCCTCCTTGATGGCGGCGAGATTCAACTTTAACAGATGGGGAAGCACTTGCGCTGGAGTCATATTAATGCGGGTGAACTGCCGTTGTGGCCGTTCCACTCGTTGTTGATTTGGTCTGGATTGGTTATAGCGAGGCTGCTCACTTGAAGGATTTTGAATCATCACGGCCCCCACAGTTGGCCGACGCTCCGTCTTCCCAGCTCTTCTCTGAGAATATACCACAGCTGTTTCCTTCTTAAAAGGCTTCTTCTCAACACTTGCAGCAACACCCTTCTGAATCTTTCCTGACTTGATGCCAGCTTCTATTCTCTCGCCTGTTAAGATCAAATCGGTAAACCCCACGGAAGATTTACCAATCAGATGATTGAAAAATGGTCCAGATAGGGTCCCTAGAAACATATCAACGAGCTCTCGGTCGGTTAAAGGAGGCTGCACCCTGCCAGCCAAATCTCTCCATTTTTGTGCATATTCTTTGAATCCTTCGCATGTTCCCAATGACATACCCTGAAGTTGGGTACGAGTAGGAGCAAGGTCAGAATTGTATTGATATTTTTTGTAAAAAACGGTGGCCAAGTCTTCCCAATTGCGGACGCTGGTTCCCTCTAACTGATAAAACCACTCCAATTGAGCTCCAGAAAGGCTGTCTTGAAAGAAATGAATCCAAAGATTTTTATCTTCCGTATAGGGTTGGATCTTTCTCACGTAGGACCTGAGATGCATTTTGGGACAGGACAGCCCATCATACCTCACAAACACTGGCACTTTGAATTTTGGGGGAATCACAATCCCGACGACCAAACCCAAGTCTTCAAAATCCAAACCCGGTACTCTTTGTAGCTCCATGGCGGCCAACCTGTCTTCTAGCCCTTTGTATTTATCATCAGCTGGAGGGTATTGCTGATCAGAGTAGTCTTCATCCTCTTCGACCTCCTCTTCTTCCACATCGGACTCGGAAGGTACCGCAGCCCCACCTCCTTTACTGGTTCCTTCATCAGAAATAGGAGGAAATTCAAGCACTCTCCGAGCTTCTCCGTCAAATCTTCTCCCTAAAGTAGCCACCCCGAGTCTCTTTTTCTTCTTCTTCACTGGGTCTTTATTCCCCAATTGGGTCTTGATATCCTCCTGACCCTTAGCCAAGGTCATCAGGAGTTGCTGGAACTGTGCATTCTGAGCTTGTAGGTCTTTGACTGTTTGCTCGAGATCCATCCTACTGAAATAAACAGCAGACAGATAAGGAAACCTAGAGTGAGACCTGCTTATGCACATGATGAATGGTATGCTTATGTATGCAATGCATTCAAGGATTTAGGACATTCAAAATTGTTTCAGACAAAGAAGAACGCACGTCATATTAATAAGAAGAAATTTGTTAGTACATAAATGCCCCATGGGCCAAATATTACAAAATAACTTCTCAAGGCAAAAAGACATTGCGCATCCTCTTTGGTGCGATGTAGGTGTTGAGGGCCTCTTGCTCATGGAGTCGGCGGGTAAGCTCTAGAACCTTCTTCTCACTAGCGTAGAAGCTGGCTTCAAAAGTGTTTCGTTCCTCCTTGAGCTGAATCTAACTTTTCTGCATTTCCTCCCACGATGTAGGCATGTCTGGATGTAGGATGGTGTAGGGAACCTCTCCTTCCTTGACGGGCTCTTTAATCACAGGGAGAACATGAGGATAAGGCATCATCAGACTTTGGGCTCGGGCTCGTACCCACTTGAGATAAGGCTCAAGAGGAATGGAGTTCTTGTGTCCCAGAGTCTTGCTATCAACCTTGTTGAGTCTTCCCCAAGCTCTGGTGAATCTTTGGCGAAGTCCTTGCGCATCGTTGTCGAAGTCAAAAACTAGGTCAGGAATCAACATGTCATGAGGGCCATCCCTCCGTGCATATCCAAATTGCCTCAAAGCTAGGCAAGGGTTGTAGGTGATACCTCATCTGATTCCAAGTAAAGGAACATTAGGAAACTCTCCACAACGATCGACGATGATGACATTTTCTCTGGACCAAGAACACCAATGTACATCAGAGTGAGTAAGAGTCATCAACCGTTGGGACCACCTTGAGCCTTGGTCATTCTTCAAGACAGATTGTGGAAGGTGCGAAATAAACCACCTTGCAAGGAGAGGAGTACAGCACATGTGAACACCCCTCTTTCTCATTGTTCGTGTGTAAAATGAGTGAAGAATGTTCCCAAGCAATGTTGGTATTGGATTTCTGGACAAGAAGATTTTGACGGCGTTGACATCTACCAATTGGTCAGGATTTGGGAACAAGACCAACCCATAGATAAGGAGTGCCACAATTTCTTCAAAGGCTTGTAGGTCCAATGAGTTCCAACATTCTTGTGCCTTCTCAAACAAGAATTTTGCTAAGAATCCCTTGACGCCGCTTCTGGTTTCCCAATGCCCCTTGATGTCGGATGGTTGTAGATGTAATGCTCGAGCAACATCTTCCGGCTTTAGTTCCTTTTCCGTACCGTTGAAGGGTAGTTGATTAAGGATAGGAATTCTCAGGAGTTGAGAAAACTCCTCCAAAGTGGGCACCAACTGATAATCAGGGAAAGTGAAACAGTGGTGAAGAGGGTCAAAGAACTGGAATAGCACTTTCATCATGTCTTCTTCAATGTTGGTGTTGACTAGGCTAAGCAGTCTACCATGTCTTTCACTTAAGGATGAGCTTTCCGGAATTCTTGAGGTGAGCTCCTTGAGTTGAGGAGAAATTATCACAAGGTTGACTTGGATGGTGTTTCTGCAAGGAATTTCCATGACCTACAAAACAGGAACAAAGATGAAGATCCAAACCCTTGAAATGGTTAGTGAATGCATATGATGTTTTATGATGCTTATGATGTATGCACAAAACATATGTACAAGCAAATCACACCAAACCCTAGTTTCAAGCTTGCATGGGGTTTCATAGGTAAGTACCCTCTTGAGTGTAGTTGGCTTAAAAACCTGTCCTATAAATAGTAACCGGGTTCTAAGGAGCTCAATATCACGGGATTGTTTTCATTGTTCATTGTTTTGGTTTAGCCACTTAACTAGCGACCAAAATATTCCAAGAAAACAACCCTCAATGAGTGCAGTATCGAGTATCTACCAACTTCGGACTGCACCAAAGCCGGTCATCTCACTACTCCTAATAAAAGGCCAAGATGGTCAAGTAAGGTTCTAGGTCATTAGTGCTTAGTGACATCACTCAGCGGCCCCGTACTCTCCTTGATTGAACTCAAGGGTTACCGGTACTCACAAATATGTCGCACTAATATAGCTATTGCTTTGACCGTGTCGGTATACCCCACACAGTTTCCACAACGTATTGCTATCTATGAAATGTTTCCCAAAATCCGGGTGTAGGATTGCAAACCCAAACAATAGAGCCAAGATATAAAGCAATCAATTCAAACAATTAGTCATGCAAGAGGGTGATCTAAGCCCTAAGGTTACTCCACTTTTAAATATTTTCCCCAGCAGAGTCGCCAGTTCTGTGATACGGTGGGAGAACTGACTATGGTTTTGCGTTTGTTTTCGCAAATGTTTCGGTTGAGCAAGAGTCGCCACCGACTTTTTATTTTATCCTAAGGAAAGGTTTAAAAAGCACAGCAAAAACCTTTTAGATTTTTCTTGGGTTCGGGGAGTAGATTATAGAAAGGGAAGGTATTAGCACCCTTTCTATCCATGGTTATCCATGGGCTCTTAGGTACTTGCTTAGATCAACTTGCTTTGGTTTTCAATTGTTTGAAATGGTGCTTTGTGTGTGGCTTTGAAAGGGTTTTGAAAAAGATACCTTGTCTTAGGCTACCTTTGTAACAATTCTTTACTCGAATGTTTTACAAAAAGGTGTTTGTCTTTTTGAAAATATGTTTCAAGGTTTTTTGAAAGTTTGTTTTGAAAGTGTTTGTGAAGTGTGGTTTGAAAATAGGCAAGTGTTTTCTTTTGCAAGTTGACAAGTACTTAAGAGCTATCTACCCTAAAGTTCTCAAAGATTTTTGTTATGTTTTAACCCTTTTAACAATTTTGTTCCACCATTGCATTTGGTGGACAATCTTGTGTTAGGAGGTGAAAGGGACGGATGCGGGTCATCGTTTAGACCATAATTGCAATAGTGCTAAGTATCTTTGGGCAATTTTTCTTTGAAAGGGACTTGATCATTTTAGGCAACTTTTCGAAAGCGTCATTGAGGGACTATGATCATTTGATTGTTTGTTTTTTACCCAAAGAAACCTAACATGCAACATGGCCCATTTATTAAAGGCAACAAGTGGAATACCCTAGGGGTGCAAGTGTGATATGTGTTGTCCATATTCATGCTTGATTATCTTGAAATTAGGTCAAACTATTTTGTTCTTTTTATTTGCATACAAACCCTAATTCTAGCACGGTATATTTAGAAAGTATTAAAGTGCGAAAAGTAAAATTCCTACACTATTACAACACAATATGGGAAGGGGGGTACAAATGTTCAAATGGGGGGATATTTAGACAAGGAATTTAAACCTAGCTATTACATCAATTTTGGAATATTTACAAAATAATTGATTGCATAAATTAAATGGAAAATAAAATAAAGATGCAAAATGCAAAAAGGGTTTTTATATGTATGAAAAAAGTATTATTTTTGTCACATAAATAAAATTAAAAAAAAAAGAGTATTATTTTTTGGAGTTTTTTATGTTTTAAGGGTAAAACCCTAATTTCATTAAATAAATATATATATATTATTTAATTTATACAAGTATTTATTTATTATGTACAAAAAATAAAATAAAATGAAGTATATTTATAAAAAGTATTTTTTGAGGTCAAACATTAATAAAATAAAAAATGTAGGTATTTTTGTATTTTAACCTAAATATACTATATATATATATATATATATATATATATATATATATATATATATATATATATATATATATATATATATATATATATATATATATATATATATATATATATATATATATATATATATATATATATATATATATATATATATATATATATATATATATATATATATATATATATATATATATATATATATATATATATATATATATATATATATATATATATATATATATATATATATATATATATATATATGTATTAATTTCTAAATATGTATTATATATATAATAATATTTAATATTTATAAAAAAAGTATATTTTGCATAAAATATTTTCAAAAGAAAAAATGAAATAAAAATCAGAAATGAAATATATTTACATTATTTTTTCTAGTTTTTTCTAAATAATAGTATATATATATTTATGTACAAATGTCCATATAAACAAATAAATACCTAAAAAATGCAAAAATGGTGTAAAAATAATTTTTCAAGTTTTTAATATTATTAGCAAAAATAAATAAATCAGAATAAAAAAAAGAAAAGTCAAAAAATCAAGCAAATAAATAAAATGGGCTCAGGGGGTGCAAAACCAAAAATATGGTGTGAAGAGAAATAACACAAAAGCCCAGCCATGTAGCTTCTTCTTCAACCTTCAGACAAAAAGATGTCAAAAACGCGCGCCTGTATTCAAGTTCAAACATCTGGGTTCTTTGACTTTTTGCACAAACTTTCAACACAAGAAATGTTAAGCATTGAATCACGATTCTAAATATATAAAGAACTCATCCTAACTCTCAGAAATGAGAGAGAATTTTGACATTCCCAAATCCTGACCTAACTTTTCTTCCATATTCAAACCTTAAATTCTCACAGCTCAAACAAAATAAATGAAAAGTAAAAGCATGTACAGATTCAGGGGCATGAGTAGAACACTTCTTATTCACAAACCTAGAGCTAATTATGCCTATACTAAGAGTTAGAAGTTCAAAAAGATACCTGTTCAGTTGAAGTTCTATCTGGCAATGGGGGAGCTTTCAGGGCAAGATGGTGATCTGTATAGCTTGCCTGAAGTGTGGTGATGCTATTCCAATGCTTACTTTGTTTTGAAACACCTTGAATCGAGCTATGGACCTTCAACTGCAAAACAAGAAAGTGAAAATGGTGGAACTGGTTAGAGGAGTTACAGGTCGTGTTTTGTGTTTTGGTTAGCTTCAAATGATGCTAGGGAATGTGTTTGATGAGCTTTGAGCAAGAAAGCATGAAAGGGATGAGTTGTGGGATTCAATCTGCAGACCCTGCCCTGTTTTTGCAGTTTGAGAGTGATTCTGGGAATGGGAGTGTTTGGGACCTTGTTTGCTCGTGTTCTAGCTTGGGTTGGATGATTAGAAGGTGTACAAAATAATTGCTTAAGTGTTCTAAGGCTGAGATGAAAGTTATGTTGTGTTATGCTAAGTTTCTTAACACTTAAGCAAACAAAGGCCACTTGAGTTTCTAGGCAGGTAGAGGCCCCATAAACATGCTGCTAACCTTGTCTTGATCCATGTGTTTTGCTCATAATCTTGTGCCAAAGTGATTTGATCTGTACTTGTGGATTTGCAACTTTGACATAAAGCTTGCTTTTGCAAAAATGGCTATTTCACTTTTTCCATTTATGGCCTAATCCAACATGTAATGCTTAAACTCAAGAAACAAGGCCTTAGCACAATGAACATGCATTAAATTATTGAGTGTTGGATGGTTTAAGGGCCTGTAATCAAGTGGCATGCTGGTTTGAGAAATTTGCACAAGTTATGAACATGTACATGGCCATGAATCAAAGTGACTTTTTGCCATATTGCAAAATTCGATTCTCTCAAGTTATGAGGTCGTTTGATGAGTTCTTGGACATTTTGGAAAGCTTGGAATGTGTACTAAAATCCATCTTTGAAATGAAAATTGAAATTCCAAGTGGAAGTGTATGGAAAATGGTCTTGAAGTTAGGTAGAAAACCTTGCCAAAATAGGTCAAATTTTCACTAAGTTAAGAATGGTTTAGTACCCTTATTCCAAAAATTGTAACTTGAGATACAAGCCTCTTTTGGGAAAACTTTGTGAATCAAAGTTGTAGATTATGCAACAAGCTACAACTTTCATGTTTTGACTTTTGCTTGAATCCAAAGGAATCTTGGTGAGAAAGTGAGGCAAAGTTGGGAAAAAATTAGGGTTTTTCATAACTTAGAAAAATTCTAAGTTATGAAAAATTCTCATTTCTAACCCTAATTTGCATTTTTTGATTTCTTGATGAAAAAGTTTCATGATTTGGCATGTTTTGATAAAAAATGAATCTTGACTCTTGATTTTGACCAAAAAGTCAAAGTTTGACTTTTCAGTATACAGTCAAAATTGATCAATTGACTGGGAAATTCAACTGTCAATCTTGTGCATTTGGGATCTTTTGAACTTGTTGAGCATGTCAAGATAATTCCATGGGGTCCTTGAATCCATATGTGATCTTGGTTTGCCATTGGCTAGGTCAAACAGTCAAAAATTGCCTTTGTGCAGTCAAAACCCTAAAAATGACTATTTTGCCCTTTTGGTGATCTGATCAAATTTCTTGTGGAATTGTGATCCAAACTTGATCAAATGGTCCATGTGAGTTCATGATGTTGATGTGGGTCAATTTTCATGAGATTTGACTGTCAATTGGCCACAGTTGACTTTTTCCCCAATACAGCTGATTTCTAGGTCAACTGTCCAATTGACTGGGCAAAACTTGGAATCAAGACTTGAAACTTGATGTGGATAAACTTGGGAGTCCAATATGAAGCAAGAAAGTCATCTTAGGCAAATTAGGTCAAAACATCTCTGTGCAACCACAAACCCTAATTTGGGTCAACAGTGCAAGGAGAAGTCTTGAGCAGAGCTAACCCTAACTTGATCTTGATCTCCAAGGGCTTTGTGATAAGAAATCAATGAGAAAAGGGAGGGAAAATTTTGGGGTACAACACAGATGTACTAACTTGGACTGGTATAGATTCGATCATAGAAACTGCAGTCGTATCTTCCCTCGTCGAAGGAGGGGATTGTTCTTCATTGTTGACTGGTGGATTGACCATTCTCTTAACGTATTTCCTCTTAGGTCTTGATTCATTAGTTCTGGATATTCTACCACTTCTCAGTCTCATGCAATAATGTTTAACATAAAAAATGATGTTGTGAAATAAACTTTCATAGCAAACTAGACATTGGGTCCCACTGAGCGTGCCAATTTGTTTATCGTGAAATTTAGTAAACAATCACTAGTCTTCCAAATTCTAATGACTCTGGTTACTTATAGGATTGACTAGATTGATCCTAGGATAACAGTGTCTGTTTCTTAGTTGATATTGGTCTTTTTCGATTGTAAAAAGTACGTTCGAATATAAAGGGAAAAAGAAAGTAAAGATAATAAAAATAAATGACAAAGGAAAAAGTAAAGACTTCGATTGAAAAATATAAAGGAAAGGTTTTGACTGAAAAATGTAAAGAAATGATAAATGATTTTAAAAATGTAAATATTGCATTCAAAGATAAAAGATGGTGTTTTAAACGTACTTTCTTAAAACTCGTTTCTCGATTAACTTTGATACTTTGAGTGTATAGAGTAGTTTGTACAACAATTGAACACACATAAATCTAAACTAAAAGACTCTTATTTATACTAATTCTAAACAAACGGTCTTTTATCAAAAAATGACATGTTCTCGCTTGCATGTACTCGGTACTTCAAAGGCCTCCACGCTCTTTTTTTCAAAAGGAACAAGGGCCAAAATTGAAATGTCCAGTCTTAATTCAAATCTCTTTGTCGAACCCGCCATAAACGTCTTTCGAACATGAGATTTCGAATTTGTCTGGTCGAAAAGACCATTATATGCCTCTGTCGAAGCATTCTTCAAAAACTCTTGATTCTTCTTTGAATGAACCTTAATATTTTTTCATAAAACCTTAAGCGTCAAAATTTCTAGCTAACACCATGCCAGGCTTTCCTTTAATGTAGAAAAATCTTAAGTTTTTATATATGCCTATTTAGCTAAAAAGGCTAGGCCACAGGCCATATAAAAAGCCTTTTAAGTCTATCATGTAAGAAATTATATTATAATTTTGTAACCTCTTAGTTAATGGTCCAAATAATTTTGGATAATGGGTGGCCATCAATAAAATAGAGTAATAACAAGTATTATCATTGTAACTTCTAAATCAATGGCATTAAGCAAATTAGAGTAAATAACAATTATCAAGGAAATAATTGTTTAGTAACCACTACAAGTAACCAATCTTATTCATTGATATTGAGATATGATGGATGTCTCAGATTAAAATGACACCATCTATAAATTGGTCTTCTCCCTTCCCATAAGGATCATCACTTTGTAAGTTCAGAGAACACCTAAGAGGGGGGGGGGGGGGGGGGGGTGAATTAGGTACTTTAAAATTTTCTGGTTTTAGTGATGATGGATATTATTTTTCTGGTTTATGGTGAGTTTATGAAAGAGTAAAGTGCAGAAAAATAAAGAGACGCAAGTGATATATCCTGGTTCCCCTCACAGTCTGAGAGTACTCCAGTCCCCTTTCAACATGAAAGAGATTTCTTTATTGTGGCAAACTTAAACAAGAACAATCCTCTTGGATTTTCACTATGTTAACAATGAGAACAATCCAGACAAAGTGACTTTACTTGTATCCAATAATCTTGGAAAAACAAGATTTATAAAACCTCTTAAACTTATTTCCAACAATCCTGAAAAATAAGCAAGTATATAACAATATTTAATTTGAGTGAGTTTGAGTAGCAATGATCACTTTGAGTGATTTAATCAATGAATTGATCTTCTTTTCCAATTATAATAGTATCCAATGAATAGAGATATATAATGCTCAAAGTTTTCTGGTCAACAATATGTGAAAGTGTGTAGAAAACTTGTGTATGAAAATGTATAACAGCTTGAGTTTGTTTTTGAAAAATTCAGAGAAAGTGATTGGAAGAGGTGTTTAAAATGATTTTGAAAATGAGTATTTATATGTTCATAGCACCCTTTTGAAACAGCATAAAGTTCTGTAAATGAATCATGAACAATTTCCAAGATTGAGTGAAAGGTTTCCATGAATTGGTGTTATGAACATGCATGAGTAAAGCTGTTGTTTTTCAAAATCGTGCAGCATGCAATCGATTGCACCCTTTGTGTAAATCGATTGTACGGGGTTTCAATAGCTAGAAATTCAAATATTTTGAGTGTGCAATCAATTGCACAAGTGTGTAAATCGATTGCACTTGAAGTCAGTAGCAAAAATTTATTGAGAGCAATCGATTGCACAAATATGCAAATCGATTGCACTTAGAAACAATAGAAAATGTTTTGAAAAATTGAAGCATGCAATCGATTGCACTCAAGTGAAAAATGATTTTTAGCTTAGAAAAACTTGAGTAAGGATTTGAACAATATAAAATATTTCTTTTGACCATTGAGCATCTATGTCTTAAATTCAAAGTAAGTATTATCATTATACCTTAAAATTTTGCTAATTTCTTGAACCAAAGACTTTATCCACATATGCTTTTATCTTGATCAATAATCTTTGCCTTCTTTGTCAATCATGGTTTGTCTTCATCAAAACACAAGTGCATTTGAGAAGGTTGATTTTACATTCTCCCCCTTTTTGATGATGACAAACGATCTTGCTTGATGAGTTGTAATTTCTGGAAAGAAGCTTCTCCCCCTAAGATGCATAACTCCCCCTTTATATGAGAAGCTTTGAAGTCATTTGGATTTGCTCATCTTGAAGGATTTTTTGTACCTTAAAAGTTTAAGACAAGAAAATACACAAGCATAGAGTATAAAATCCTTCTCCCCCTTTGAAATTATCAAAAAGAAGGGAAAGATGCACAAAAAATGGACAAAATACATATAATAATATTGAAAGCTTAACCATAGCCATATTGCTTCATGATGCTTTTTCTCATCCTTTGATAAATGCACATAGTAGTTATCTTCATCAAAACATAATGTTGAAGATGCTTGACTCTTTTAGAAGGAATGAGAAACTCTTATGTGAATGCTCCCCCTATCTTTGATAACACCCTCTTGATCAAGGTTCTCCCTTGAAGCATAGAGATTTTTCATCTTTCTTTGGGCTGCAATAGTTAGAGACAAGCATACACATACATACACACACACACACACACACACACACACACACACACGGACACACACATATACACACACACACACACATACACACACACACACACACACACACACACACACACACACACACACATATATATATATATATATATATATATATATATATATATATATATATATATATATATATATATATATATATATATATATATATATATATATATATATATATATATATATATATATATATATATATATATATATATATATATATATATATATATATATATATATATATATATATATATATATATATATATATATATATATATATATATATATATATATATATTCTCCCCCTTTGTCTTTAGCAAAAATAAAGGAATGGGGAAAGACTTAAAATAATGAAATTATAAACATAAAAACAATTTTTACCTATGAGTTTTACCTCAAGAGTGACTTCATAAACCATTCATCCTTGATGAATTTGGATCCTTATCAACAAAGTTGTCTTTTTTTCTTCAACATAAAGTGCATCTTCAATGGATATGAAAGTTAGTGTATCAACTTTGCAAATACCAAGAACTCTTCCTTTAGGGTATTTCCCATATGTGAAATAATCCTTGGACTTGAACTAGATTTGAAAGTTAGTGTATTTATTTCATCAAATGCTTAGAGCCACCACTTATCAAAACACCATAGATTTAAAGTGGTCCTCAAGCAAACGTACAAAACAATTAAGTTTTATTTGGTACCCAATGTTCTTTGTATCCATCATAGTTAGTTCCCTTCTTAACCCATACATAATGTCCACTTGCTATACTAAAGTTTCTAACATAGCAAGCATTAGGTGTATGGCCAACAATACCACAATAAAAGCAAGTAGGTTCAAAGTTACTTCTATATCTAGGAGAGTAAGATTTATTCTTAATAAATCTTTTCTTTTTAGGATATTGATGAACTACTTTAGGTTTATTCACTTTCTCTTTGGATGATTGATCACTAGCCTTAACAAAGATAGTTTTATTAGAACTTGGTTTTGAAAACTTTGAATATCCAAGTCCACTTTTATCATTGAAATATCTTTGTTGTCTAAGAACACCTTCCAATCCAATTTGACCTTTTTCACATCTTTCAATAACTCTTCTTAATTGGACAATTTGGAAAGAGAGTGATTCACAATTTTTGCATACAAAATTCTATTTTTGCTCACTAAATTTTTGTTTTTCATCTTTGAGATCTTTTTCCATAGACTCACATTTTTCTTCTAAAGATGAAATTTGTTTCTTTTGAGATGAAATAGTTTTGTACAAAATTTTGCATTCATTTAATAGTTCATCTATAGCACCTTGTGCATCACTATCAAAAAGAGAAAATTCATTACTAACCTCGCCATCTTCACTATCGGAATGGTGTGAGGCCATCAATGCTAGATTAACACATTGATTGTTTTCGGAATCGGAAGATGAACTTTCCCATGCTATATATGATTTCTTTGACTTCTTATCTTTATTTCTCTTGAAAAATTTCTTCTTATTTTCAAGTGTAGGACATTCACTTTTAACATGTCCCTTTTCTCCACATTTAAAGCATATAACCTTCCTTGTTGGTGCTTCCCTTTTTCTTTCCTTTCGTAGAACCTTTTCAATCTTCCTGATGAGATCATCATTTTCACTACTAGTGGATTCATCCTCTTGATCGCTATCATGATTTTTTTAATCCTTGTATTTAAAGCAATATCTTTTGAATCTTTTACTTGGATTTCATGTTTTTCAAGTCTTGCAAGTTCCGTCTCATATTCTTGAAGTTTTCCGAACAAAGTGGCGTAAGTCATTATGGATAGATTCTTCTTCTCGGATATTGCTATCACTTTTGGTTGCCATTCCCTGGATAAAGATCTAAGCACTTTAAGATTAAGTTCATCATTAGTTAAAGTCTTACCGAGTGCTTTCAAATGATTTGTTAAGTACACGAATCTTTTCTACATGTCAATGATTGATTCTCGGGGCTACATTCTGAATAGTTCGTATTCTTGACTCAATGTATTTAATCTCGATCTTTTAACTTCAGCGGTTACTTCATAATTTTTTACCAAGGTATCCCATATTTCTTTCACCATTTTACATGCTGAGACACGGAAGAATTCATCCATGCTAAGTGCACCTTGAAGAAGATTTATTGCCTTTTTATCATAGAGAACCTTCTTCTTATCATCTTCGTTCCATGCAGCTTTAGGCTTTGATGAGCCAGCACCATTGATTACCGTTATAGGAATAAATGGACCATTCTCGACGGTATCCTATTTTTCTTCTTCTTGTGCTTCTAGATGTGCCTTCATGCGTATTTTTCAGAAGTCAAAATATTCACCACAAAATAGAGGAGGCTTGTTGTTACTACCACCATCTTTGAAAACGAGATTTTTATTTGCGGAAGCCATTCTGGATCTTTTAGGAATAGGTTACCTATAACCAGCTCTGATACCAATTGTAAGTTCAGAGAACGCCTAAGAGGGAGTGGTGAATTAGGTACTTTAAGATTTTCTGGTTTTAGTGATGATGAATATTATTTTTCTAGTTTATGGTGAGTTTATGAAAGAGTAAAGTGCAGAAAAATAAAGAGACACAAGCGATATATCCTGGTTCCCCTTACAGTCCGAGAGTACTCCAGTCCCCTTTCAACATGAAAGAGATTTTCTTATTGTGGCAAACTTAAACAAGAACTACCTAAAACCAAGAATAATCCTCTTTTACCAAGAACAATCCTCTTGGATTTTCACTATGTCAACAATGAGAGCAATCCTCTCAAAGTGACTTTACTTGTATCCAACAATCCTGGAAAAACAAGATTTATAAAACCTCTTAAACTTATTTCCAACAATCTTGAAAAATAAGCAAGTATATAGCAATATTTGATTTGAGTGAGTTTGAGTAGCAATGATCACTTTGAGTGATTTAATCAATGAATTGGTCTTCTCTTCCAATGATAATAGTATCCAATGACTCAAGATATATAATGCTCAAAGTTTTCTGGTCGACAATATGTGAAAGTGGGTAGAAAAATTGTGTATGAAAATGTATAACAACTTGAGTTTGTTTTTGAAAAATTTAGAGAAAATGATTGGAAGAGGTGTTTAAAATGATTTTGAAAATGAGTATTTATATGTTCATAGCACCCTTTTGAAACAGCATAAAGTTCTGTAAATGGATCATGAATAATTTCCAAGATTGAGTGAAAGGTTTCCATGAATTGGTGTTATGAACAAGCATGAGTAAAGCCGCTGTTTTTCAAAATCGTGCAACATGCAATCAATTTCACCCTTTGTGTAAATCGATTGCACGGGGTTTCAACAGCTAGAAATTCAAATATTTTGAGTGTGCAATCGATTGCACAAGTGTGTAAATCAATTGCACTTGAAGTCAGTAGTAAAAATTTATTGAGAGCAATCTTGCACAAACATGTAAATTGATTGCACTTGGAAACAGTAGCAAATGTTTTGAAAAATTGAAGCATGTAATCGATTGCACTAATATGCAAAACGATTGCACTCAAGTGAAAAATGATTTTTAACTTAGAAAAACTTGAGTAAGGATTTGGACAATATAAAATATTTCTTTTAACCATTGAGCATCTATGTCTTAAGTTCAAAGTAAGTATTATCATTATACCTTGAAATTTTGCTAAGTGCTTGAACCAAATACTTTATCCACATATGCTTTTAGCTTGATCAATAATCTTTACCTTCTTTGTCAATCATGGTTTGTCTTCATTAAAACACAAGTGCATTTGAGAAGCTTAATTTTACACACTTTACATTCCATCTTAACATGTGTGTGTCAGGAAGGGGAGAAAGGGAGAGAAAATAATTTGTGTGTTTGTTGCTATGTCTTCATCATCGAATCCAAGAACGTGAAAATAATATACTTTCAAGATCCTTATATATGGATGTTTGAATGTTTTCGCTGAACTGTTTTATCGATTAAGTATTACATGTGGTATCAGGGCATTATTGTGAAACTTATGATTTTCCACTTATGATTATTATCTCCCTTAAAATATGATATGATGAATTATTCTTTTGTGTATATTTTATCAATGTTATTGTATTGCTCAATTATTATTATATACATGTATACTTAGACATGCTTTATTTTATCATTATTGTTGCTAAGGTTCGTGTATATATAAGCAAGATATAACAAAGTATGTATGGTAACGTGATGTAACAATGAAATTGCTATACATCAATATTCACCTTTAATTTTAATTTTATTTATTTAATTTTGATGATGCAATTATTATTGTTATATCTATGGATGAATATGTGACTTTAAAAATATTATTTTAAAACCGTGTGTACACCAAAGTGGCCATGTTAGAATGAATGAAATGCCATGGAATGTAACATTAATTAATCATCTGACTAGATTTTTCCAAAGGAAAATTTTATTCTATGATTAATATACTTGAATGTGGAAATTTAAATTCTAAATCAAATATATATTTTATCCAAATATGAATTATGTGTTTGGTTGAGAATCTTTTAATTTTCTATTTCGATAAATAAATAAAAATGGTGTTTATTTATGATAGCATGTTGTAGTGACTATCGAAAGGAGAACTATAATATGCCTTGATGTTTATCTGAATATATGAAAAATTAATATGAGCATTTTTTATGATTTATTTTACAGTAATTTCTATTCATTCGTGTTGTACCCCAAAATTTTCCCTCTCACTTATCAAGAATTTTGCTCACAAGATCTCCTTTGGCTCAAGACTGCACTAAGGTTGATCAGCTCAAGACATCCTTAAGCACTAATGACCAAAATTAGGGTTTGAGATTGCACAAGTATTTTTGAACTTCCAATACCCAATATGAATTTCATGGATCATTATGGACCCCCAAGATTACTCATGTCAAGTTTCAAGCCTTGGATCACACTTTTGCTCAGTCAATTGAGCAGTTGACCTAAAAATCAATTGTATTGGGGAAAAAGTCAACTATGGCCAATTTACAGTCAAACTTTATGATTTTTAATCCACATCAACATTTTAAACTCATATGTAACATTTGATCATGTTTGAACCATAATTCCTCAAGAAATTTGATCAAATCTTCAAAAGGGCAAAATGGTCAAAATTAGGATTTTGATTGGGAAATGGCAATTTCTGATTTTTGATCTAGCAAATGATCAATTGGTTTAAGTCATGATATCAAGAGTCCAATTGCATAATTTTTACCTAATGACATGGCTCAAAACATTGCAAGTCCAATGGATTGACAGATGAATTTTGTAGTCAACTGATCAAAAGTCAACTGTATACTGAAAAGTCAAACTTTGACTTTTTGGTCAAAATCAAATGCCAAAGATCACAATTCATCAAATCATGTAAAAATATGAAACTTATTCATCAAGAAATAAAAAATTCAAGATTTCATTTTGAAAAGTTAAAATTTCTAAACTTCGAAATATTTCTAAGTGTTGGAAATTTCTTATTTTTTCGTAACTTTAAGCCAATTTTTCACCATAATGCAAGTTGATTCAAGAGAAACTTCCAACATGAAAGTTTTATATATCCATGAAATATACAACTTTTCTTCACACAACTTCTTCCAAAAGTTCTTGGATCTAAAGTTATAATATTAAGAACATGTGGTCATGAAACAAAACACTTAGTGAAATTTTGCCCTAATTTGGTCAGGATTTTGACCCAACTTCATGGAACTTTTTCATATAGTTCCAAGGGTAATCTTCAAAAGCAATTCAAATATGGGTTGTATAGCACATTGAAATATTTCCAAAATGTCCAAGAACTCCTTGATATCATTCTTGAGTAGGGAGAATCGAAGAGATGGAGTTAGGGTTTTATCACTTGAATTACAAGGCATTTTGTGATGAACAAAATTCAAATTCAAAGTTATGCTGCATAAACTCTACTTTGCAGGCCTTAAACTTGTTAGGCACTCCATAATTAATGGCTTGCATAGCTGTTAGAGGTCTCATTTCAAGCATTCAATGCATGGACATGCTTAATATCCATTTTTGGGAAGAAAGTGTACATTGCCATTTTGATAAAGTGCTTTTTTACACAAAACTTATTATTGAGCCTTGAACTTGTTCTCTTCTGATCATACAAGTCCCATAACCCATAAGAAACTTGTTAGACACTTACAATCACTCAACCCATGCTTGTACCTCACATTGAAACTTAGTTTCCCATTTTTCTTCAAAATCAAGTAACCTAGCAATTAGCTGAAAACTTGTACTTCTGATTGTCCAAACCACTCCAATCCTTTAGATTACAGATATATAAACCATTTTCCACAAAAACACGAAGGCTTGACCCCTAAAAGCACCAAGAGCTCAAAATCATATCTCATACCTCCATTTTCACATAAACTGACCAAAAACTTGAAACTCATAACTCTCTTGTGTGTTTTCAAGCCTCTTTGTTCCTAAAGCTTCTAAACATCATTTAGAACTGATCCCACACCCTGTTACAGAACTGTAACACCATTAACACCATCCTCCATTTTCAAAAACAGAGCTTTGCACTTGGACTTCTCCAGAACTCCTCAAATACTTTCAGCTCAAACTAAGCATCCCATTAGCTTCCTGGGAACTTGAGGAAGCTAACCCAATCATTGGAACTCATTGAAAGCTGCTCAAACTTCAAACCTGATACCCTCTTGCAAGGTGAGTTTTCTAACTTTGGAACTTTTCATACAGGCATCATCAATGATTTATTTGTGAATGAAACATGTAGACATCATTGCCCTAAAGCTAACCATGTTCATAGTTTCCATTAATTTTGCTTGAGCTTAGAGAATTTTAATTTTGAAATTTCTGAAATTTTTAGGGTTCAGATTAGGGCCAATGAAATTCATGTTTATCTTTGAGCTATAGTTTTAATGCTTTACATTTCTGAAACCGTGAGGAAATTTGCTACAAGTTTCATGTTTACAGTTTTCATTTTTGTTGAGATTTGAACAAGTTACAGTTGGTCTGGCTGGAGGTTGAAGATGAAGTATAAATCTGGGCGCATTTTATATCCTATATTTATTGTTTTACTTATGTTAACGGATGTATAGCCACCCTAGTGGTAGAAGCGCGCGCCTGTAACCTTTGGGACCTGAGTTCGAGCCCCAGTGGTACCCTTTTGATTTTTTTCACATTTTTTGCTTTCTGACTTTGTTTCTTGGACAGGCGTTGGGCCTCATTGGGCTTTGTTGTTTTTTTGTTTTTGCTTTCTAACCCCTTGCAGGCTATCAGCACCCCAGACCCAATTTTATTTTATTTTCTTATTTTCATTTTATTTATTTTCTTAATTATTTTTTTCTAATATTAAAAAAACCATAAAAAATATAAAAATAGTAAATTTATATTTTGACTTAGTTTATTTATTTTTCTCACAAAAAATATATTTTATTTAACCATACCATATTTATTTTACTAATTATTCTTGTAAATTTAATTAAAACTATGTTATTATTTATTTTCTTTTACACCAATTAAAATATATTATTTTAATATAAAAAAAGGCCAAAAACATTTTATAATACTATAATTTATTTTCAAGACAAAAATACAAAAAATACTTTTCTTAAACTCAATTTATTTTTAATCAATTAAAAACTAGATTTTTTATTTAGATTCTTTTCTAGTAAATCTAAATTCCACTTTTAATTAAATTATTTTTCTTTAGTTAATTAGGTTAAATCAAAATCCCTTTTCTCTAAAAAATCCAAACAAAAATATTCATTTTCTTCACATTTACATTCTTGCATATTTATATATTTTGTACATTTATATATTCTTGTACCAATTCAATATGGTTGTAATAAATTAACTAGGTTTATTTTCTTGAAATCCCCATTTACAATTTGTACACCTCCCTCCCACAAGTATTGTAATAGCGTAGTAACTTTAAATTCTGCAATTTATCGCTTTATATATAACATGCTAGTAATTAGAGTTTGTATGGAAATACTAAAACCAATACTTAGAAAACCCTAATTCAAGACAAAATCAAGCATGAAAATAATACACTTGCACACAAGCACCCCTAGGATAAATCCACTTGGTTGCCTTTACAAAATGGTCATATTACGCATGCGAGGTATCTTAGCAAAAACAAGCAAAATATAAGATCATAGTCCCTCGATGACGCTATCTAAGTTACCTTTCAAATGATCTTAGTCCCTAAAAGAGAATGATAAGATACCTTGCAACATTACTAATCATGGTTATACGATGACCCACGCCTGTCCCGTTTACATCCAAAGATAGGGTTACTTACCAAATCAATGGTAAGATAACAATGTCAAAAGAAAAAGGAAATGAACATGAAAGACTTTTGAGTAGGTAGAATGATCCTAATTACTTGCTCATTTCAAAACAAACATCCTTGCTATTTTCAAAACAAACACCTACACTTTCAAACATCTTATGAACTTGAAAACATTTTCAAAAGATCAAACATCTTTGTATACATTCTTAGGAACGAGAATCATTACAAAGATTGTCTAAACAATGACCTCTTTACAAAATACTTTCAAAAACCACACAAAGCATAATTTCAAACAAAAGCAAGTGATCTAGCAAGTAACTAAGAGCCCATGGAAAACTATGGATGAAAAGGGTGTTAATACCTTCCCTTTTCATAATCTACCCCCCGAACTCAAGAAATAATCTCAAAGGTCTTTCCTCTACTTTTTCACCTTTTCTTTTGGATAAAAGAAAAGTCTGTGGCGACTCTTGCTAACCGCAACATTTGCAATCAAACACAAAACACCCAAGTCAGTTCTCCCACCGTATCACAATTCGCAAGCTACGTCTGTTACTGTTTTCAATGGGTTGAACTTTTTTTAATGGAGTGAACAAGTCAAATTCCACTTAGGTGATTTGAACCTTGACTTGTCACTTTTGGAAGAAAAACTAGTTGTCACCGATGACAACATTGAGGATGAAAAGTTTGAACTTAAGGAATGAGAGCGGTCTAACAGATTGAGCCTTATGTTTATGCGAATGACTATTACAAACAATATTAAGACTAATAGTGCTAAGGAATACCTTAAGTTTGTGGAAGAACGTTTTCGCTCTGCTGATAAGTCACTCGCTGGTACACTTATGACTCAACTCACGACTATGAAGTTTAATGGATTGTGAAGCATGTAAGAACACACCATTGAGATGACAAACACTACAAAAAGGATTAAGTCTTTGGTATGGCAGTAGATGACTCTTTTATGGTTCATCTTATTTTGAACTCATTTCCTTCTGAGTATGGTGCTTTCCATATTAACTATAAAAGTATGAAAGATAAAGAGGATGTTAATGAATTGATTGGAAAGTTAATTCAGGAGGAGAACCAACTGAAGAATTTTAAGAGTCATTATGTCAACCTAGTTCATGCAGCTAGAAAAAAATTGAAGCCAAAGGCCAAGAAATTTAATAAAAAGGAACCTACTAAGAAACGAAATAAGTGTTATTTCTGTTCGACAGAAGGACACTTCTAGAAAGATTGTCTTAAACGTAAGGTTTGGTTCAAAAAGAAAGGTATGTATAAAACATATGTATGTACTTTTGAATCAAACTTAATTGAAGTTCCTCATAATTCTTGGTGGCTTGACTCTGGTACTACTATTCATGTATCTAACATGGCGCATGGATTCCTTATGATCCAGACCACAAGTCAATGTAAGATGTTTCTCTACATGGGGAATTGTATGAAAGCTCCAATTGAAGTCATAGGGACTTATCGCTTGATCCTTGATAGTGGATATCATTTGGACCTAATAAAAACTCTTTATGTACCTTCAATGTCTAGGAGTTTAGTTTCTCTTTCAAAGTTAGACAATTGTGGTTTTGAATTTAATGGTGGACATGGTTGTTTTAATTTGTGCAACAATAATAAATTTTTTGGTTCTTGTTATATTATTTATGGTTTGTATAGATTGAAACTACATGATCAATTTTATGAATTATTGCTTACCGAACATTAAAGTATAAGAATTAAACGTAACATGCTTAATGAAAATTCTGCATACTTATGGCATAAACATTTGGGTCACATATCCAAGGAAAGATTATAAAGGTTGGTAAAGAATGAGATTTTACTGGTCTTGGGTTATGTGTGGATTGCATTAAGGGAAAGCAAACTAGACATAGTAAGAAAAGTGCCACAAGAAGCAGCCAACTTTTTGAAATTATACATACTGATATATGTGGACCTTTTAACACTCCATCTATTGGTGGAGAAAAATATTTCATCACTTCATTGATGACTTTTCACGTTATGGATATATCTATTTACTTAAGAAAAAGTCTCGAGCAGTTGATGCTTTTGATATTTTCATTAAAGAAGTTGAAAGACAATTAGATAAGAAAGTGAAACTCGTAAGATCTGATAGAGGTGGTGAATATTGTGGAAAACATGGTGAAACAGGACAATGTCCAGAGCCATTTGCAAAAATTCTTGAAAGTCGTGGTATTCATACATATTACACAATGTCATACACACCACGCCAAAATGGTGTGGCAGAAAGGTGTAATCGAATACTAATGGATATGGTTAGGAGTATGATAAGAAATTCATCATTGCCCAAATTTTTATGGATGTGTGCGTTAAATATTGCTATGTATTTATTAAACAAAGCTCCTAGCAAAGTTGTTCCTAAAACTCCTTTTGAGTTATGGACAAGTAGGAAACTGAGTTTAAGGCATCTGAATGTTTGGGGTTGCACAGTAGAAGCAAGAGTATATAATCCACATGAAAAGAAGTTAAACTCTCGAACAATAAGTGATTACTTTATTAGTTACTCAGAGAAGTCTAAAGGATATATCTTTTATTTTCCTAATCATAATCAAAGAATTATAGAAACTAGCAATGCAAAATTCCTTGAAAATGGTGAAGTTATTGGGAGTGAGAAATAACGAAATGTTGACATAAAGGAAGTTAAGGTAAATGTCACTTTACTTATAAGTATTCCTTTGTCAACAATTGTTCCAAATGTTGTTCCTGTTTTTCAAGAACATTCTAACAACAACGAACAAAGTTTGAATGATAACACTCTAGATGAAGATATGAACTCACAAGTCTCTGAACTAAATGAGTCTCAAGAAGTACCTTTGAGAAGATCTCAAAGAGAAATAAAATCAACTATTCCAAGTATTTATGATACTTATTTGTTAGAGTCAGACATAGGGATTAATAAAGATCTAGTTTCTTTTTTAGAAGCCATGGATAGTTTTGAGTCAAAGAAATGGATTGATGTCGTGAAAGAAGAGTTAAAATCCATGCAAGAAAATGAAGTTTGAGAAATCGTCGAGTTTCCTAAAGAAGCTAAATGAGTTGGCTGTAAGTGGGTCTTTAAGACCAGGCAAGACTTAAATGGCAATATTGAGCAATATAAAGCCTAACTTGTTACTAAAAGATATACTCAAAAAGTTGTTGTTGATTATAAAGAGATATTTTCTCTTGTTTCAAAGAAAGACTCGTTGCATATTATCATGGCATTGATGGCTCGTTATAATTTAGAGCTACACCATATGGATGTGACAACAACCTTTCTCAATGGTAGTCTTGAAGAAAAAGTTTACATGGACCAACCTGAAGGTTTGGAAAAGATCATATGGTGTGCAAACTGAAGAAATCAATATATGGACTAAAAGAAGCCTCAAGGCAATGGTACACCAAATTCAACGATACCATTACCTCTTTTAGTTTTGAAGAACATCTAGTTGATAAATACATATACCGAAAGATCAGTGGAAGTAAATTTATGTTTTTGGTCCTATATGTTGATGATATCTTGCTTGTGACTAATAGTTTAAGTATGTTGTATGAAACAAGAATATCTCTCTAAAAATTTTGAAATGAAAGATTTAGGAGAGGCATCCTATGTGATAGAAATTAAAATATTTTGTGATAGATCACAAGGATTGTTGGAATTGTCTCAAAAGGTCTATATCAAGAAAGTTTTAGAGAGATTTAACATGGAAAATTGTTCTCTTGAAATTGTACCAATTCAGAAAGGAGACAAATTTCGTCTTATGCGATGTCCAAAGAATGACATAGAGCGGAAACAAATGGAATCAATTCCATATGGTTCTTTAGTTGGTAGTCTGATGTATGTGCAAACCTCCACAAGACTGGATATTAGTTTCACGATTGGAATATTAGGAAGGTATCAAAGTAATCCTGAAATTGATCATTGGAAAGCTGTAAATAAAATTTTGAGGTATCTTCAAGGTACTAAGGATTACATGCTTATGTACAGAAGATCCAATCAATTGGAAAGAGATGAATATTCAGACTCTGATTTTGATGGATGTGTTTACACTAGAAAATATACATTTGACTACATATTTCTTCTTGGAGAAGGAGCCATATCATGGAAACGTGTTAAGCAAACAATTGTTGCTTCCTCCACCATGGAAGCTGAATTTATAGCATGTTTTGAAGCTACAATTCAGACATTATGGTTGCGAAATTTTATTTCAAAACTTGGGGTAGTTAACACCATTATCAAACCATTGAAAATTTACTGTGATAATTCCGCAACGATATTTTTTCTAAAAATGACAACTACTCAAAGGGTGCAAAGCACATGGAGCTAAAGTATTTCTCTGTTAAGGAAGAAGTTCAGAAACAAAGAGTATCTATAGAGCATATCAGAACATACCTTATGATTGTTGATTCGTTAACTAAAGGGTTACAACCAAAGACATTTTAAAAACATGTACATAGAATGAGTTTTGGTTATCCCTCTTGAATGATGTATTTAATATTGTTTTTTAAACTCTTTATGATTATGTATTTCTGAATCTTAATTTATGTTTCTAGTTATTGTGCACATAATTCTACTAATAATTAAGTTATAACATGAATGTTTTAGAAATACTTGTGAGACCATAATGGAATTTTATATGGTGATTAAACACCTTCTATAATAGGATATTAGTGTTTGTGGTATATGAAAGGAATTGTATTTAGAAAATAATACATGACCGTCATAATCCACACTTAGTATTTTGTTATACTAAAGTAATTATGTATTCACAAGGATAAGATTCAATATTTTAATGTTTATGTATTATACATTGTATAGTGGTTCTATCAAATTTGAGTCAAGTAGGAAAATATAAAAAATTATTTTATAATTTTGTAACCTTTTAATTAATGGCCCAAATAATTTTGGATAATGAATGACCTAAAATAAAATAAAGTAATGACAATTATTATTATGGTAACCTTTAAATCAATGAAGTTGAGCAAATTAGAGTAAATTATTGTTTAGTAACCACTGCAAGTAATCAATCTCATCCGTTAATACTAAGATATGATGGACGTCACAAATTAAATGACACCATCTATATATTAATCTTGTCCCTGTTCATAAGGATCATCACTTTTCTGTGTGTGTCAGTGAGGGAAGAAGGGGAGATAAATCAATTTGTGTGTTTGCTGCTATGACTTAGTCATCGAATCCAAATATGTGAAAATCATAAACTTTCAAAATCCTTATATATATATATATATATATGGATGTTTGAATATTTCTGCTAAACAATTTTATCGATTAAGTAATAACATATCAAACCAGCCTATTTAAATATACATAAATAAATTTATTATTTTCATATTATATTTTATACTTTGAATTAAAATATGAAAATAAAACATATTTATCTTAAAGATATTATAAAAATAAGTTAAAAAATTCTTACGAACAATATTATAAATTGTTTAAATACGTTATATTAAATAAATAGTATCACAAAATTTATGTTAATAGTAAACTCGAATGAGTCAATGAAAAGAAAGATTTATACTCGTTGATCTTTTCGATTTGATAGTCTATTTACATTAGTTGAATTGCTATTTTACAAATATTTAAATGAAATAGACTTTTAAATAGGTTAATAAACCAATCAAACATTCGGAAAAAGCTAGACTCGGACCAAAAAATAAACCTATGATAAATTAGGTACCAGACTTAGACTTAGACTTAGCATTTTTTAGTAGATCAGAAACATACCTAATAAAGCCTAACTCGACTCATGTACGTGCTATATATTACTATTTGCTATTCTATGTTTATCTGGAAAAAAATATCTCATGTAATCTTATTTACTTTATGTAAAAATAATGACTCAACAAATATAGACACAGCCACCAAGTTATTTTTACAAACACAAGTTAAACACACTTTTTAAAAAGGCCACAGCATGCACTCCTTAAAAAGACAAATTTGGTACAGTTAAATAACAGCAGAAGCAAGTTTGTCTCTTGAAACAGTTTTAGTTTCAAACCACGTAGCTATGCCAAATCAAATCAAGTGCTTAAAAATCATTAAATGTGTTGGGTGCAAAGTGCTAAACAATTTTGGTCAAAATCATATTATATTAGTTAAACCATGATAGCACCAGAGGAAAAATCAGAACTTCAAAGATCATGTAGATCATCAAAGTAAACGAAGTTTCAAGTATAAACAGCATGCAGTTAAAATATTGACCCAGAAGAAACGCAAAGAGCCAAGGAAGGACCTCTGGATTTCAGGCATTAGCTAGTGCAGTCATAAATAGAGATAATTATTCTAATAAACAAGTTTTTAAGTTCTTCATTCCTACTCCTACGAGTCTAAACGAATGATTAATTGAATTCCTACCGTGCTACCCCAGGTTAACAAAATTCAACTCCACTCCACAATTAGGAGGGATTCAAGCAAGTTACAAGGGAGGAAAGTTCAGTTTTCTCATTCAAACATGATTCTGTTGTGAGTATTACTTCTGCACTACAGTTTTTTTAGCTTACTTGCTGTTGATGTCCTCCTCCATAAATGGGGTAAGCTCCGTAAGCAGCAGCATACATGCTCGGGTCATGAGGGTGAGGCAAAGCATACCCGTAACCATCGTAAACAGGTCCTCCCCCGTAATAAGGACTATTCCAGGGACTACCAAAGTCCATTCTAAGCTGTTATCGAAAGAGATATGTCAGGTGAGATAAGATAGAATAATCACAATGCAATTAATGACGGCAAGACGACAATCTGGTATTTCATAAGTTGCTAGAAAGTTTATCGTTTTTGAAAATAAATTACGACATAACATCATTAAGCGAAAAAATTAGAACACAATTGCATTAAAATTTACTCTATTAAATTTAGAAGCCAAGAACCAAATTGATCATCTCTACTATTCTTGGTATAACTAGGTGAGTTATTGGTCATTAAATTACACTTGCCCCTATAGATCAATAAGCATCCAAAGATGAAGAATATGAATTTCTCTAAAAATGTATCAAACTAAAACGCACAAGTCTATTATGTTAATACATGAAAAAACTACAAATTTTATTTAATACATAAAATGAGAAAAAATGAAGTACCTCGTACGGGTACGTATCCTGTATGCTAGTACTTCACAATTTTAGAACTAGTTATGCTTCAAAGGTGGGTTTAAAGAGTATGGTCGAGAATGATTACCTGCTTATTTGCCGGATTGCGGCCCCAAGAAAGGCGAACAGTTTGCTTGCCAACTGTTGTACCATTTAGCTTCTGCAATGCCTCTTCTGCATTATTTCTGCAGATTATTTAGAATGATTAATTAGTAAACACACAAAGAGAAAGAAAGGGGAAAAAACATGTTATCTCTTATCACAGAGATATGAAAACGGATATAAATTTTACCTGTTAGCAAATTGTACAAAACCACATCCTTTTCCAACAGGTATCTTAACAGAGACTATCTCACCATACTGGGAGAATGGTTGTCTAAGATCTTCAGCAGTAGCACTAGGGTCAAGTCCTCCAACAAATATCTATAATGACCATCCGTTGAAAATTAGTGACAAATTAACTTTTCTAAATAAAAAGCTGAAAAACTTACAGTTGTATTTGTAGAATCGGCTTCAGATTGGTTGGATGTGTTATTTGAGTGCCTTCCTATACCAAGAAACAAACTTATTCAACACACAATACAAGTAGGGACGTTCCAAATTTTCCCGGCAGCATGTAGTTGAAACCAAATGCAAATGTTAAATTAGAGAACATGAAAAAACAAGCCAATGGAGATTGGAAACTGTGACAAAGAGAAATGAATGTGTAAATGGGTTAAAGGAGTACTATGATTTTGTTACTTGCCTACTAAGGAACAAATACCATCACGCCACACCCAAATCGTAAAATTTCAGATGTGAGGTACTATATGAGTTGCCATACCTTGTTGATAGCCAGATTTCCTAGGAGTTGCAGCACCAATTCGCATAGGCCTGCTAGAACAATAAACACCATTCATTTCACTCAAAGCCTTAGTCCTCTCATTATCATCTCCAAACCTGACGAAACCATAACCCTTTGAGCGGCCGGTATTGGCATCAAAAACAACTTTTGCAGCTTTAACAGAAGGGTATTTATTAGAAAAAACTTCAAGCAACGTGCTATCTGTAACATCTGCAGCTAAATCTCCTACAAAAAGAGAAAGATCAGGGACATTATCTGATCGTTTGTGATCTCCTGTGCTAAATGTTGCCCAGTTAAGGCGAAAAGGTTGGTCTGTGTTAGGCATCAACATCCCAGCATAATTCACTAAAATATTCTCTGCGATCACATGTGAATGGAATTCCACAAATCCATAACCCTCTGGTTGACCCGTCTGCTTATTGCGAATAACCTTAATTGAGAAAATCTGCAAAAGAAAAAAAATGCAAGCCAATTATAAGCAATAGCTTATCCATCTCAAACAAAAAGAGAAACTCATGAACCAATTTTCTATGACAAATAAGTGTATATTCGGATGATTCACGAATTTGGCAAAATCACGAGACATTGTGATTTCATTGAAGCTCTAAAGTGTAGCTCCTATCACAATATCACCTTGATTCTGCCATTATCACCGCAAATACAAACATACAGTAAGCTTTTAAGATTATAGTATAGTATTTTTCACAAAACAAAAACGGCAAAAAAAAAAAACAATGTCACTTTTTTTAGTTAAACCTGCAACAAACAACTGTACCTGAAACCTTCCCCACTTAAGCCCAAGTCAAAAGGGTAAAAACTTCAACCTCCTCCTTAATTCTAAACTGTTAATAGTTCTAATCAAGGTTTTAAAAAACGGTCCGTGAAAACAGCCACGACAAGGAAGGCGCCGATACCACCGATATTGTTACTCAAAGTTTTTATGTTTTTATGATAAAGAACAAATTTTGATTAATTCACCGCAATCAATGTTAAAACACCAGTATAGACCAAAATCGCGCAACCGTATTTAAACAAAAACTTTTATCACACTGATGATGAGTTCAGACATTCAATTACTCTATCTTTAATTTTAACCTAACAATTATATAGAAAAGAAAAAAAAAACTGTTTCAATTCTTGGTGAGTTTGACAGAAAACCCAAAAGAAGTAATAAACGACAAACCAATTACAAACATGGTTTATTTTCCCAAACTTTACAATCAATAACATCAATATCAAAAGACATAAAGTAGCAAAACAAAAAAGTACGATTAAATGCTCATAAAAATCAACAAAAAGCAACAAAAAAAAAACGCAAAAACGAAAAAACGAAAAGTATAAAAACAAAAAGAAACTACCTCGCCGTTAGAAGCGAAACAACGGTGAAGATAATTCTCATCCATCCAATGCTGCAAATCACCAACCCAGATGGTCTTATTCTCAACAACACTAGATCCTTGATGCACGTGCGGCACGTGATGCTGATAGTGATGATAAGGCACATAATGATGCGGTGGCAGTGCATAATGTTGCGGCGGTAACATATGGTGCGGCATTACCATTGCCGCCGGGTATTGCATCGGAACCAACTGTTGATGTGGCGGAGGAACTGTAAGTGAATGCGGCGGCGTTTTGGGTGGCCGTTGTTGAGTTTGAGTATTCTGTTCGGTCGGTTTCGATTCAGAACCGTTAGTTGATTGCATCTTGACGATTAATAAATTACTTATTACACCCCTCTATATAACAAAGAGGTTTTCGTTGTTGTGATGAATATGATGAATGAAGAGAATAAAAATGATGAATGAGTGAGAGAAAGAGATTGCGGCGAGGGTATAAGAGGGTTTTGTTAGATTGATATGTGAACGAGGTGGTAGTTTGAACCGTTGGATTAAGTGAGGGGATTAGATTTAAAGCGTTGGATTGTTAATAAGGGATATGCGTAAGCGTAACACTATTTAAGTAGCAGCAGTAATAGTGTACTAGTAATCCTAATCAAGAATCCGCCGCCACCTCTTTCTTTTTATTCACTCACTTATTTCTGGATTTTCGCTCTGTTCTTTTTACTTCATTCGTGTCTGTTGCCACGTAAGCCGTAATATTCGCTTTTCTTTACCGTTTCATGCTGTTTTTACTATTCTAGGGTAAATCATAAATGACTCACTATATATCATGCTTACTAAATAAAAAATTTGGTCGTCAAAATATATTATGATGATTGAGTTCAAATTTAATAAATATGAAATCAAAGATATTGATTTGATAGTGTAATTAATTAATAGTATTAATTAAAAAAATATGATTGTAATAAATAATTAATGCTACAACAAAATTGAAATTATTTATTTTCGAGTAATGATGTTTCAACATACAAAATTGATGTTAAATATTAATGTCAATTTTTTTTTTATGTATGTGTATTTTTAGAATGCATGTGAGATTTTATATAAAAAAGAAAAGATACAAAAATACGTACTAAGTTTTGTATAAAAAGAATGTGTGTAAATTTAGAGGATAAAATTAAGAAAGAGATAAAGCTAAATATATAAAATATTATCATTTGATGTTCAAATACATAGTTGTTTATTTTGAGATAGTACTAAAAGACTTATATTTAGTGATTGAAAATATTTTTTTCCTCAGTGAGTCACTTACCTAACTTGATGAGTCAATTAATTAAATTTTTAAGAAACTTTCAATCTTTCCCTAAACATAGAGAGAAAGAACGCCTTCAACAATTAATTAATATTCTTAAATAAAATAAATTAAATAATACTTTTTTTATATAAATTTAAAATAAAATAAATTTATTGGGCCTATAAAGAGACAACTCATGGAAAAACAAGCCAAAAATTATTGGATTATCAGACGCACGAGTCTCGAGTTGTCCGATTAGGCATGTTTTGTCCAGCCTGAATCATCTTATGTGGCATTTGTTTTTAGCACACGTGGCTTATGAGGTGTTCAAGAGAATTCGAGTTAGGAAATGACAGTAAAGAAGGAAATCAACATCCAAGATTTGAGGAAGAACCTATTAGGTAAGAATATGAAGTAATGAAACAGTCTAGTGGGGGTGAATAGAACCTTTAAAAAACAATTCTAAAACTCGACCAATTCTTCAAAATGGATTTTCAGAGGCTTTTAAAAAATTCACGCGTGAGATTTAAAGCAAAATTATGAAGATTATACTTTTGTTGGAACTTGTTAATAATACCTAATCAATTCGAAAATAACAAAAATGATTTTATGATGATACACAAAGGTAATCAATTGATTCAGTTGTATACTCTACGAGGAGTGTTTATACAACGATTCAATATTAATGAATTTTAACCTAATAGTTTCTAAGAATTTTATCAACAATAAAGCTTGAGTAGACACTAATTCTAACAAAACCTAACATTACGTAATAAATTGCTACTAATAGAATAAACGCTAAACTATGCTAAGAACTGAAAACAAAAGCATGCAATATCCTACGAAAAGTTAAACGAGAGAGAGAGAGAGAGAGAGAGAGAGAGAGAGAGAGAGAGAGAGAGAGAGAGAGAGAGAGAGAGAGAGAGAGATTACATCGGATATATAGTGGTTCGACGTTCATCCTCGTTTTGCCTATTCCACTCTTCAATGGTTTCCCATTGGAACCTACTTGTTCCTTTTTTATTTTGACAAATATTGTAAGAATTCATACAATCACAAGTCCACAATGATGTTAAGAAAAATAAATCTTCTATCTAGATATTGACCTGTATACATCATAATGTCAAACTCTTCTGTGTAATCTTTACTCGATTCACGCTTCTTGAATCTTCCAGTTTCACCAATCTGCTCACAGTCTTCGTGCATGGTAACCACCCCTTAATCCCATTGGTTTCTTGAGCGATGAACTGTCTGAATATTTTAAAAGAACTTCACCTTGTTTGCAGCCTTTCACACAGTCACTACCAAAGACACATGGAGAGAAGAACCTCATTCTTTTCACTAGAAGTTGTCAGCATCAATGACAACAACCTCAATCTTGCAAGAACAATTAGTTTCAAGACAACGTCTCCCTCAATCAATTAAAAATCTCTCATTAGCAAAATCTGAAATCAAAACTAGAGGTTGAAGAAGAAAGAGTTTTGTTTGCAAAAGTTTTTGAACTTTAAAAAAGAGATGGTGTTGATTTCACAAAATCACTCTGAAAAATGTTTCAAAGTTGTAAAGTTGTGTAAGTTGTATGTGAAAAATGATGAAAATGATTTTATATGTGCTTGAGATTAAACACAAAAATGGATGAAAAAAGTTAGTTAGATTCGAGTCAAGAATATTTCATAATATAAGTCAAATGAGCAAGTAGCGTGAAATAAGATCTCATGAAGAAAAGTGACCTATTTTACTGTGATTCGAGTCAAGTTAAAGTTGTGATTCGAGTCATACAATTTCTAAGAAAAGCAAATTTAACATTCATTCGATAAAACTTAAAATCCAGATAGCAAGCAAATGCCAAAAGGAGTCTAATAGCTTATAGACGAGCTACATGAGCATAAGTCTCCTTGTAGTATACTTCTTCAGCTTGACTATATCCTTTTGCCACCAACCTTTCTTTATTTATAGTAATTATGCCATTTTCATCCATCTTGTTCTTAAATACCCATTTAGTACCAATGACGATTTTATCAACTGGATGTGGAACAAGGTCCTAAATATCGTTACATTTAAATTGGATAAGTTCTTCTTGTATAGAAAGTAACCATCCATTTTCAAGTAAAGCATCATGTATTAATTTAGTTTCAATCTGAGAAATGAAAGAAGAGTACTTACAAAAATTAATGACATGTGATCTAGTACTTACACCTCTTTTGATATCTCCCAGAATTTTATCCAACGGATGATCCTTTGTGATTGTCCAATCTTGAAGCAGCTGGTTTGAGGTCTCTTGTTTTTCATCCGCATGTAAGCTTTCCTCTTTATATTCATTAGTGTCCTCATCCTTTAGAGATGAAGGAGCCTCTTTGGGACTTTTTTCGTTGATCAACTTATTTGTTATCACACTTGAAACATCAGAACAAATACCTTTCCTCGTCTTTTGAGGTGAAAACTCATCAAATGCAACATGAATAAATTCTTATACTGAAGCAGTTCTATGATTGTAAACTCTATAAACTTTACTCCAGTTTCTAAGATGACTATTATTCACACTCTTATTGCAATTACATCTATTCTTTAGTGGCATATTTTAAAAATAGATGTTAAGAGCGCATTTTTGAATTGTGATTTTCAATAGGAATTTTATATGATACCCTCTCTAGGTGTTTCTCATAATCAAGGGGAAGTGTGTAAGTTGAAAAAGGATTTATATGGTCTGAAACAAGACCCACGAGCTTGGTTTGATAAGTTTAGCATTGTGATTACATCTATTGGTATTTCACTCTAGTAATCATAACACTTCTTTGTTTCTCAAGATTACTTATTGTGGTTGTATTTTACTCTCATTATATGTTGATGATATGATTATTATAGGTGATGATATGGATGAAATTAATGATTTAAAATTATATAGCCAAGTAATTTGAGATGAAAGACTTAGGCACTCTTCGCTACTTCTTGGGCATTGAAGTTTCCTATTCTCCTAGGGGATATCTTCTCACTCAATCCAAATACATTGCCAAAATTATTTAAAAAACTCTCATTTATGATACTAGAGTATCATATAGTCCTCTTGAGTTGAATATGAATTATACTCCATCTTATGGTGTTCGTCTTCTAGATCCCACCTTGTATCATACTTTGGTTGGCAATATGATGTACCTTATAATTACTAGACTATATATTGCTATGTTGTTCATATTGTTAGTAAGTTATTTTCCTCTCCTACTATATTGTATTTGACAATTGTTCTTCACATATGTCGTTATTTTCAGGGAACCCAATTTCAAAATCTTCTCTTTCCCTCATTGTCCTCATTGGAGCTACATGTTTACTCTAACACTGATTGGGCCGGTGACCCCACATATCATAAGTCTACCATATGGTTTTATATATTTCTTGGAGTCTCTCTTATTGTTTGGAAGAGTAAGAAACATGATATTGTCTCTCATTCTCCTACAAACTCCAAGTGTTGTGCTATGGAATCCACAACTAGTGAAATAATTTGGCTGCATTGGTTACTTTATGATATGAGTGTCATTCTTTCTAAACCAACTCCAATTCATTGTGATAATAAAAGTATCACTCAAATTGCCAACAACACATTCTTTCATGGACGTACCAAATACATTGAGATTGATTTCCACTTCACTCATCATCATCAACATGAGACAATTGCTCTACCGTTTCTCTCCCCCGCTTTATAGATTATTGATTTTTTTGAGAAAATACATTCCATTAAATGTTTTTCATTTCTTTATTGACAAACTATCGATGCTTTCTGCTAATGCATCGTGATTTTGGGGGGAGATATTAGATATTATTATTATATTGCTTTATGTGTCTTTGTAAGGGTAGTTTGATATTTTCTAGCATATAGTATTTATATTATGGTGTAATCTTTATTCTCCAAGTTTTTTTAAATTCTATTTAAACCTAAGCCAAACGAACTTTATCCTTTTATATGTTTGTATATGCTCACCTTGGTTAATTTCTTAACATTTAAGAGATTTCCGAAAGTTTAGAAACACAAGACATTGTTTTTTAAATTAAAAGTTGATTTTTTAAACTCATTTTTTTTCATAAATCCTAAAAGAAGATTAAAATCATAGAGAAAAAAATGGGAAGCAAGAGAGAAAGAAAATAATGTTTGTGTTGTTGAGGTGTAATTTGGATAAACCCAAAGACTCCATTTTATAGTTAAAACTGGTGAATTTTTGTATAGGCAAGGGGAAAATTGGACTTCAAATAAGCACTAGAAGTGCTCGCCCTTTACAACAAAGGAAACCAAGAGAAAACCAAACCAAACTATAACAACAAACCAAAAACACACACCGAGAACAACAAAAACTATTCCCAACAAGCCTCAGGATTGTTACTGCAATCGACCCAAGAAGTATTTGATCAGAAAAATAACAAGTGTACTATTTTGCCTTTTGTAGTAATAATTGGGAAATTCCCCAAATGCCGATATCAAAGATTGCATATGGATATCGAGTTCAATGCGTTGTTCAATTAAACAAAAACTAATGTGGGTTTTGTTTTGAGATTATAAATTAACAATGAGTAAAAATAAGCAGAACATTAAATTGTTTTTTTGGAAGATATGAGGAACATGCTAGGGTAAAGTGTATGATCTGCCCCGTAACAATCTTGAATCCTAATTTCTTCAACAAGTTCAAAATACTCAATTACTAGATATTTAGTTTATTTTCCCCTAAAACCTTAGTGGAAAACCTTTGATTGTTCATCATAAATACTAAGTCCTTAGAGAATCGTGATGAAATCAAGCCCTTGTTTTATCAAGATTTAACTGGTTACTATAGGATATCCCTAGTCCTAGGTGATATCTACTATAGTTTAATCACACCAAAAACCTTAATAACGGTGATTTGGCCTAATTGTTAACCATACATAAATCCCCATTGGTCTGACACATAAAGCATTAAAAACATGGTGTGGTTAAATTGAATATGAAAAACAAATATATTACTGAATATCAGAAATCAAAGTAGTACATAAAGTCAAATCAAGGATACCCCTTAGAATTGGGGGGCTTAGCTACTCATATTTTTCAAATTAATTTCAATAACATAAAATTTAGACATTACAAATTAGTGATGAACTTAGATATTCAATTGCGTCCGCTCATGAAAAGTCTTCGTTCTTCAAAAAGCTCATATGCTTCAATCTTCAATTATGAAATTCTTATCTCGTCAAAAAGTCATTCCTTCATTGTAAAAACTCTCCTAACTTAGATTTATTTTAATTAATTAATTTCCACATTATTTTCCTTAATTTAAAACCTTTTCATAAAAAAACCCTTTTAAATTAATTTATTTTCTTAATTAGTTTAAGTTAATTTTAGTTAATTTTTCATTAATTATTTTCTTAATTAGGTTTAGATTAAAACCTTTCATAAAATCAAACAAAATAATTTCTTTATCCATTTGCATTTATATATTACTATTTATTCAATTCTTGTACATTTATTCAATATGGTTGTAATAGTTAATTAGATTTAATTTTCTTGCAAATCCCCCATTTGTAAATTTGTACACCCCCTCCCCTAATGATGTAATAGCTTAGTATTTTTATTTTCCGCAATTTATCGTTTTATATAAATGCTAGTAATTAGGGTTTATATGGAAAGATAAAATCAACAAGTTAGCAAACCCTAATTCAAGATAAACAAGCATGTAAATTAACACACTTGCACACTTGCACCCTTAGGGTAAATCCACTTTGTTGTCTTACAAAAATGGTCATGTTATGCATGTGGGATATCTTAGCAAAAAGTAATCAAAATACAAGATCATAGTCCCTCGATGACGCTATCAAATGTTGCCTTTCAAAATGATCTTAGTCCCTCAAAGAGAATTGCTAAGATATTTGACAATATTGCTATCATGGCTATATGATGACCCGCACCCATCCCTTTACATCCAAAGATAAGGTTTCTTACCAAAACAATGGTAAGATAGCAATATCAAAGGAAAGGAAGAAATGAACTAAGACTTTTGAGTAGGTAGATTGTTCCTAGTTGCTTGCTCAATTTCAAAATCAAACATTCTTGCTTATTTTCAAAACAAACACCAACACTTTCAAAAAAAAAATTTCAAAACATTTTCCAAACTTGAAACATTTTCAAAAGCTCAACACTTTATATACGTTCTTACGAATGAGAACTATTATAAAGTTTGCCTAAACGAAGGCGCCTTTTCAAAATACTTTCAAAACCACACAAAGCACATTTTCAGAGAAAAGCGAGTGATCTAGCAAGAAACTAAGAGCCCATAGATAACTATGGATGAAAAGGGTGCTAACACCTTCCCTTTTCATAATCTATCCCCCGAACTCAAGAAACAATCTCAAAGGTATTTTCTGTTCTTTTCAGCATTTCCTTTTGGATAAAAGAAAAGTCGGTGGCGACTCTTGCTAACCGCAACATTTGCGATAAAACGCAAAACACCCAAGTCAATTCTCCCACCGTATCACTGAACTGGCGACTCTGCTGGGGAAAATCTTAAAAGTGGGGTTACCTTAGGGCTAGATCACCTTTATTTGCTTTCATTGCTTGATTTGTTTGCTTTACATTTTGGTTCCTTGTTTGGGATTGTTCTAATCCTCTATCCGGATTTGGGATACCTTATAGGTAAGTAGCAATACATTGTAGAAACTGTGCGGGGTATGCCGACATGGTCTAAGAAATATCTATGTTAGTGTGACATATTTATGGGTACCGATGCCCTTGAGTAAGTAAACGAGAATACGGGCCGCTGAGTGATGTCATGAAGCACTAACTAACTTTAGAATGTTTACTTGACCAACTTGGCCATTAATACGTAGCGAGATGACCGGCTTTGGTGCAGTCCGAAGTTGGTTTGGCTTTTTGGGATATTTCGGTCACTGTGAAAGAGGCTTGCGCTGAAATAATGCCTGAGAAGACATATCGTGATATTGAGATCCCTTAGAACCCGGTTACTATTTCTAGGACAGGTTTGAGCCAACTAAACTTCAAGAGGGTACTTACCTATGAGACTCCATGCAAGCCTAAACCTAAGGACTTGTTTGCCTTGTTTGTATATATTTACTTGTACATAACACCATAAACATAATAACATCATACTCATTCTAACCATTTCAAGGATTATTAGGATTTATCTTTGTTCTGTTTTGTAGGACATGGCTTCTATCCGCAAAAATACTATTCAAGTCAATCTCGTAAGCATTCCTCCTCAACTCAAAGAGTTAGCATCAAGGATCCCTGAGAATTCTTCATTCACCGAAAGACATTGCCGCCTCCTAAACTTGGTTACCTCCAACACTGATGAAGATATGATGAAGGTGCTCTTCCAATTCTTTGATCCTCTACACCATTGCTTCACTTTTCCCGATTATCAACTTGTGCCTACTCTATAACAATTCTCCCAACTCTTTAGGATTCTCATTCTCAATCAACTACCCTTTAATGGCACATAAAGAGATCCAAAACCTGAGGAGATTTCCCAAGCACTACACTTGCAACAATCTGATATCACAACTAATTGGGAAACAAGGAGTGGTGTCAAAGGTTTCTTAGCCAAGTTCTTGTTTGAGAAAGCTCGAGATTGTTGGAATTCCTTGGACTTGCAAGCTTTTGAAGAAATTGCGGCCCTTCTCATCTATGGGATGATTTTGTTTCCAAATCCTGACCAACTCATAGATGTAAACGCTGTCAAAATCTTCATATCTTGCAACCCAGTGCCTACTTTGTTGGGAGACATTCTACATTATTTTCACTCTCGCACTATGAGGAAGCGAGGGATCCTCATGTGTTGCATTCCTCTCTTGGAAAGATGGTTTATTTCACATCTTCCCCGATTTGTGTTGAAGAATGAGCAAGGTTCAAGGTGGTCCCATAGGTTGATGACACTCAGAAATTCAGATGTTCATTGGTGTTCCCGATCCTTGGAGAATGTTACTATCATCGACCGTTGTGGAGAATTCCATAATGTCCCCTTTCTTGGCATTAGGGGAGGAATCACTTACAACCCCTGCTTAGCCTTACGACAGTTTGGTTACGCCCGAAGGGATGGTCCACATGAGATGCTTATCCAAGGGGTGATATTCGACTACGAGAGTGACGATCAAAGTTACCTCCAGAGGTTTATCCGAGCTTGGAGGATGGTGAGCAAGATGGATAGTAAGATGCTAGGACACAAGAATTCCATTCCCCTTGAGCCTTATCTTAAGTGGGTATGAACTCGAGCTCGAAACTTGTGATGCCTTACCCCTCTATTTTACCAGTTATCATGGAACCTGTGGTTGAAGGAGATGTCCCATACATTGTCCTCCATCCAGACATGCCTACCTCCCTTGAAGACTTGCAAAAGGGTTGGATTCAACTGAAGGAAGAACGAGATACTTTCGAAGATCAATTTTATGCTAGTGAGAAGAGAGTCTTGGAGCTTACGAGGAAGCTACAAGAAGAGCAAAGTGTATACGCCTACCTTGCGCCGAAGAGGATGCATTTAGTCTTTTTATCTTAAAGAGTTATTTTGTAAGCCCAAGAGGCATGTTGTAATATTTTCAAACTAATTAATGAAATTGACATTTGTTCACTATTTTGTCCATACAAATTTAAATTTCAATAAATCCTTGAAATCATCTGCATACACATTTTCCATGCATCATAACATGACATGTTTTCACATAACATGTTTCCTTATCTTTCTGCTATTTATTTCAGCAAGATGGATCTAGAGAAAACTATGAAGGATCTCCAGGCACAAAAATCTCAATTCCAAGAGACTTTACTGGCTCTAGCCAAGGGGCAGAAAGATATGATGGCATTGCTGGCAGTTAAGAAGAAGCCCAAGAAGAAAGCTCTACTCAACATGGGCAGAAGGTTCAAGGATACAGTCCTTCAGATCCCGGTAGGGGAAGACTCATATAAAGAGGACGAGAATCAGATTGGTGAAGTTAAGAGTACCCAGGCTGACTGTGTTAATGATCAAACGTTTGATGATGATTATTTTGACGAGTAGTATCCACCCGCCGATGTCAAGTATAAGCAGTTAGAAGACATAATGAAGGTCGTCAAAATCCAAGCCGTCCCCGGTTTAGATTTTGATGATTTGGGATTGATCTTTGGGGTTGTTATTCCCCACAAGTTCAAAATACCAGTCTTTGCAAAGTACGATGGAGTTTCTTGTCCAAAACTTCACCTGAAATCTTATGTTCGCAAGATACAGCCGCACACCACTGATAAGAAACTCTGGTTTCACTTTTTTTAAGAGATCTTGACCGGAATGCAACTAGAATGGTTCTACCAGTTGGATGGTTCCCGCATCAATACCTGGGAAGATTTAGCTACCACCTTCTACCATCAGTACCAGTATAATACCGACTTGGTGCTGACAAGAGTACATTTGCAAGATATGACCATGGGAAAGAATGAAGGATTTAAAGAATATGCACAAAAGTCGTGAGGCCTCGCCAGTAGGGTTCAACCACCTTTGATTGATAGAGAGCACATTGAAATGTTTATGGGCACTTTATCTGGTCCTTTCTTTAACTTGTTGGTTGGATGCTCTTCTTCCGAATTCACCGAGTTAATCTTAGCCAGTGAAAGAGTTGAAAGCGACATCAAAAGTGGGAAGATCTATGTGGCGTCTGCCTCTACTTCCAATCCTGTAAATAAACCTTTTGCTCCAAAGAAGGAAATCAATTCCGTGTACGGGGAAAGGGTCCGTATCAAGAAGAATGATCATCCGTCTGTTAATGTTGTCCGAATTTGCAATACAACTCCTACTCCAAGACCATATGAAAATCATCAACATTTTGAAACTCCGAGAAGATAATTCACAAGATTAGGCATGTCACTATCTCAAGCCCTTCAACATTTTCTAAATGATAATTTAGTGACATTGCGCGATCCACCTGCCAACCCAGATACCTCTTTGCCAAAGTATAATCTGAACGCTAAATGTGCTTACCACTCAAATAGCCCCGGGCACGAGACTAACCAGTGCTAGGCCTTGAAGAATAAAATCCAGGATTTGATTGATAACAAGACTATTGAGTTCGATCCTCCTCCAACTCCGAATGTAATCACTGAACCTATGCCAAAGCATGACAAGGGTGTTAATGCTATTGAAGATACAATTTTTGTTGCCATTATTTAAGACTTAACTACTCCTTTGAATATCATAAAAAAGAATCTATTGAAAGCCGGGATTTTCCCTAGATATGTGAAAGATTGTGTTTGCTATACCCAACAACTCAATGGATGTGAAGGGCTGAAGAAAGGAATTCAATGTCTGATGGATAGCCATAAAATTCTATTTGAGAAGACTCCGCTTACCAAAATTTTAACTAACAAATGTGAAGACCTCTCCATTATTACCATATCTAACAAGCCTCTTAGGATCACCTCCAAAGGTCCTATTAGGATTTCAAATGAACCCATTATTGCTCCCTTAATAATTACCAATCTCGGACCAATTCCCTATTCTTCAAACAAGGAAGTACCATGGAACTATGGTGTTGAGGTGTTCTATCATGGGATTAAACATGGCGCTTGGATCGAAAAAGAAAAAGCCGATGATGTTAGTAACATAACTGGCTCAAGCAAAGTAACCAGAACTGAAAGAATATTTTCACCCAATATCTCACCACCAGCTGTTACAAAGGCGCCCATCCGCATTACTGTTGGCAAGCCAAGTACTGATACAAGGGGGGAGGAGAAGGTTGTTGATCCAGTCATAACTGAAATACCCGCAAAGAATATTGCTGATGGAGAACCCTCCGCTCGTGAGATGAACGAGATCTTGAAGATAATAAAAAGATGTGACTTCAAGATTGTGGAACAGTTGGGGCAAACCCCTTATAAGATTTCAATGTTATCATTTCTACTTTGTTTCGATGCCCATGCTCGGACATTAATCAAATTCCTGAAAAAGGCTCATGTCCCCCATGAGACCACAACAGACCAATTTGAGAATTGCGTGGCAAGTCTGACAGCTGATAATGGCTTGGGATTTTCAGATGCTGACCTAACACCGTTAGGGAAGAACCACAATAAAGCTCTACATGTTTCAGTCGAGTGCAAGGGGACCACCCTAGCACATGTTCTTGAAGGGGTAATAAAACACTTAGAAGGGGGGTTTGAATAAGTGACTCTTTTCGTTTCCAAAACAAAGCTCAACAATAATGGAAGGACAAGGTTATTTTTATCCTGGTTCGTTTGAACTCAAACTACTCCAGTCCACCCGCCAAGGTGATTTTGCCTTTCTCAACAAGGACTTAATCCACTATAATCAATTGATTACAAACACACAACAACTGTTGTGACTAACAATGCACAAGTAATCTTACAAGTGACTAACACCACTAAGACTTAAATCTAGTCCTAGTCTGCTTGAGAAATCTGACCAAACTTGGTCTCTCAAGGAACAAATACAGGAGTTTAATCTTTACAGATAGTGAAATAAAGTTTGCTTCTAATCAAGCTATATCACAACTGTGATTTTTCACTTAGAATATAATGCATAAATTGTATGAACAATGAGTTTGTGAGCTTAGAATCTTTCACATAGTTTCTTGCTTCTATTTTGAAAATTAATTGGTTCACTTTATTGTTGGCTTGTAATAAATGTCCTTCTATTTATAGTAGGAACAATAAGACCATTGCTGCCTTCAGAAAAGTTGGAGAGCATTAAATGGTTGCGTGTTTCCTTGCAATATTCCATTTTCCAAGAAACTAGTTGTAGACACTTGAGTGCTTTCAGCCGTCTTTGCATTAATGAGTAAACGACAGAATGTAAGAACATGTTTCCTACGCTTTGACAAGACAAGTTGGTTTTAACTTTATTTCAGAATATGCTCCAATGTCTTTAAATCAAAACATGCTTCACTTATCTTCTAGGCAGTGCTTTGCTTGCTAAGAACTTGATCAGCGCTTGCTTTTAAGTAATCTTCTGAGCAAGGAACCTGCTAAAAGTTAGAAGATATATTTAAAAAATAAAGTGTCTTACCAGAGTCAGCAGATGCGCTTGAAGAAAAGGTTCTTTCATCAAAGAACTTCTTCATAATTTTTGCTTAGCACTTCAGAATGTTTTCTGTCATAACATTTAACTGAAACATTCAAACACATTCATCAGAGTATAAATTATCTTAAATATAATTTAGTTATCATCAAAACTCTGAGATAGGTCAGAACTAATCTTGTTCTTACAATCTCCCCCTTTTTGATGATGACAAAAATTATTTTAGATAAAGAAAAGAAAAGGACATGAGATAAGAATCTCCCCCTGAAATGAATATTTCTATGTATAAAACATCCTGAGATTATTTATGAGAGCAATACAAAGTCTTCTTGGATTTCTTCAGAACTTCTTCAAGAAGATAATGTTCAGCTGGAATATTCTTTTAGAGTTAAAGTGATACCTGCAAAAAAAATTCTTTTGCATAGAAGGGATTCTTGCAATTTGTTAGAATGTCTGAGACTTAGTCCCATAACTGTTAAACATTGATTAGATCAAGAATGCACATTTTCTCCCCCTTTTTGGCATAATCAAAAAGTGTAAAAATAAATAAAAAATTGAGAAATTTTAAAAGATTTCATAACAAAATAAAAGAAATATCCATAAGTACAAACAAAACACCCAAACAAAAGACAAGAGACAAAAAGAAACTAGTATTTCTTAGTAACAAGAGCCATCATAAGATTCTTGATCTCAGAGGCAGATTCTTCTTATTTCACCATCCAGTTCTTGATTTCTTGATTTGTTTGGCCTTGCTTATCCAAGCGTTCATTTATGACTTCATTCTCCCTCTTGAGCTCTTTCAGAGTGTCCATGATGACTGAGGTAGGAGCAGAGGATGACGAAGCTTCAGTAGAAACAGGCTTAGAAGCAGCAACTGTTGAGTCAAAATTCACGAAGGTGGAAAGCAGAGTGCCCAGATCCATTGTAAGAGTTGGAACATGTTCAGGTCTATCCTTAACAGAAGGTTGATTAAATAGAACAATAACCAGAGGATTTGAATCTTTAGAGGATTCTTCATATTCATCTTCTGATATGTCCATCGTATCAGCTGGTGTATCAGCAATCATTAACAAAGACTTCTTATTCCAAATGTCAGCAACTTCTATCTTGAAAGCATGCAGAAGTTTGGAAAAGTTGTCCAGCACCTGAAAGTGGCATAAGTCCTATAACTTCAGTGACTCAGCATCCAAAGTTCTTCTGAAGGTTTCCCATAGAAGATCCGTTGCAGCTGTGTTCATGCTTCTGGAGCAATCTTCTTTCAGCAGTTTTAACCATGCTTGAACATCTATTATAAAATTCTGAAACAAAGTATTTTCATCTGGCTGAACAGGTTTAGGGACAACCTTCTTGAAAGTTTTATTTTTCAAGAATTGTAGAGATTGAAAATCCACTACAGTTCTTAAAAAGCTATCAGGTTCAGGATTTTTGGTAGGTTCAAGTTGGTCAACAAAGATAGGAGGTACTGATAGATCATGAGGTTCGGATGGTTCAGCAGTTTTAGTTTGTTCAAAAGGTTGTTGTTCTGGAATATGAGGGGGTGAGAGTGTAGGTGAGATTGGTGTTATATGTTGTGGTGAAGTAGGTGGAGTGACATCAGGCGAAATTATTATTGTATAATCAGGAGTGGGAATGGGGTTCTGAGGTTGTGGTTGATTCATAGCAAAGATGTTTTCAGATGGTAAGTTGAAAGGAGGCTTTATAGTGTCCAGAGGTTCATTTATCCCTGGAATTCTCCAAGAGCCAACATCATACCATCCAGTGGGTCTGGGTGATAGAGGTTTGGGTGGAGGTCTTGAAAAACGTTCATCAGGAATGGGTTGAAAAACAGATGGTTCAGGGGGTTCTGATTGAGAGGGTTCTGATTGGGTGTCAGAGTGTTCATCAGAGTCAAAATCACTCAAATCTGATAAAACCCAATTTTTATGAGGGTTGTTAGCAAGGGGGTCAGATGGTAAGGTTAGGTCAATATCAACATCTATATCTCCTAAGGTTTGAGAGGGTTCAGCAGATGTAGATACATTGACAGAATCATAAATAGAGATAGTTTCAGCGGGTTTACCTGTCTTCTTTTTCTTCTTCTGAGGAGTGTCAGAAGGTCCTTCTACAACTTTTCTCTTCAAAGATTCTTGGAGAACAACATCAGGAGCAGCTTGATTTCTTCCTTGAAGCCAAGCTGGATCAATGGGTGATCCAGTTTCTTTGCAGATTCCAAGATAGTGCAAGATGATACGTGGATGATCTCCTGAGTTGAACAGAGGAAAGTCAGCAATAGGTATCCTTCTCCTCTTCACAACAGCTGACACACACGGAGTGGGTTCCACCAGCATCTTGTCAATTATTTTTATTTTCAGTAAGTTCTTCCCAGTCATAGTCTTACCACAAGTAGGTTCTAGCTCCCCCAGAAGATTGGCTTCTTTTAGGTGAGCAATCAGACCATTCTCAGTCAGAATGTATGATATTAATCTCCCCATAGGAATCCAATTCCTCTTGGATTTAGGGTTTTTCATCCTTTCAGCTTCCCTAGTCTCTTTTACATGGTTCCAGAGATGTTCAAATAGCAAGTAAGGCAAATCAATTTTGACATAGTTCCAAGGCAAAAAAAAAAATATTGTTGATCAGCGTTGATGTAATCAGGAGAGCTGGTGTCTTTCCTATGGTGAATACTTCCATGAATAATCCTTGCCCAAATCTTGTATTTGTATTTCAAGTCCCTGACTTTAGAAGAACCTTGACCATTTGTGAAAATCTCTGAATATACCCTTGATATCTCCATTCTTCCACTAGGCATTCCTGTAACTCCAAGTCCTTTAAACCCTAGCAACTTTCTGATTTGATTTTTTGTAATGGATATTTCCTTGCCCATTACGAAAGAGAGAATAACCTTAGGGGTTGCAATGGCATGTATCCATAATTCCTTCACCAGATGTAGAAAGACTGGACCAATGAGACGATCAAAAAAGCTTTCCCAACCTTGAAACTTCACAGCAGGGAACAAGTCAAAACCATTTTCTTTGAGATTCTCAAAATCTACCATTAACTCACTCAAAACTTCCAAACTGTCTACCGGAATGAGAGTTGTTCTTTCAGGCACTATGTATTTCTCAGAGTGGGTAGAAGAAGAAGAAGCCATTGAAGCTCTTTAGAAATGAGAATTTGAAGAAAAGGTTTTTAAGAGAAAAAGTACAGAAAACGCTTGAGTTTGAAAGAGACAGTAAAGAATGAAAAAGGGTTTTTCAAAAAGTATTTATAGGCAAAAATTTCAGAAAATAGGTTTAGAAATAAAATTAAAAATTTAAGACAAATTTAAAATAAATTTTAAAACGAATTTAAAAACGAATCTCATCATTACGTGCATTTAATGATTTTGCTAAAAATAAGGGGAAAACGTGAGATTATGGCTAATCATTAACAGTTACCTAGAACGTCATCAGTAGCTTTTGCACGCGTGACCTTTCAGAAACACACCACGTGTTCATCTCCTGAAGGATGCATGTAACAACTGTTTGTTCTAATGAATTTCTGAACTACACTTGGACATGAAGCGTTAAAACATTTCATAACTTTTTCATATAGCTTCTGTTACAACTTTTCTTCTAACTTCTGAAGAGTTGTTAATCAGAGCATTCATTTCAGAATATTCTGAAGTCAATCACAGAAGATAAATATTATTTTATTCAGGACATAATTCCATACAAATATTTTTCAGAATGAAATTAAATCTATCCTCTGAAAGGGGTTTGGTAAAAATGTCAGCCCATTGATGGTCTATTTTTACAAAAATTAAGTTTAAAATTCCCTTCTGAATATAGTCCCTTATGAAATGATATTTAATTTCAATATGTTTGGCTTTAGAATGTAAGATTGGATTCTTAGAAAGAAAAATAGCAAAAGTATTGTCACAGAAGATAGGAATCTTACTTTCATAAAGGTTGAAATCTTCTAGTTGACTTTTCATCCAAATCATCTGAGAACTACATCCATCAATAGATATATATTTAGCTTCTGTGGTTGACAGTGCAATTGTTGCTTGCTTCTTGCTGTACCACGAGATAAGATTGTCACCCAAAAACTGATAGCTTCCAGAGGTGCTTTTTCTTTCAATTCTATCTCCAGCAAAGTCAACATCACAATAACCTACTAGTCTGTAATCTTGTGATATTCTGTAACACATACCCATATTAGTAGTACCTTTCAGATACCTAAGAATTCTCTTAACAACTGTTAAGTGAGATTCTCTAGGATCTGATTTGAATCTAGCACACAAGCACACGCTAAATAGTATATCAGGTCTAGATGCAGTTAGATAGAGAGGGGATCCAATCATACCTCTATAGAGCTTCTGATCTACTTTCATACTTACCTCATCTTTACCCAAATGCAGGTTGGATGCATAGGTGTCTTGGCATCTTTGCTTTCTAACATTTGAAATTTCTTCAAAAGTTCTTTAACATACTTCGTCTGATGTATGAAAGTACCTTCTGGAGTCTGGTTTATTTGAATTCCCAGAAAGAATTTCAATTCTCCCATCATGCTTATTTCAAATTCTGCTTGCATGGTCTTAGCAAATTATTTTCCAAGGGAGATATTAGAGGTTCCAAAAATTATATCATCAACATAAATTTGACAAACTAAAATATCATTTTTAAATGTCTTTCTGAAAAGAGTTGTGCCCACTTTCCCTCTGGTAAAATCTTTTTCTAATAGAAAATTACTCAGACGATCATACCAAGCTCTGGGAGCTTGTTTTAAACCGTACAAAGACATTTTTAATTTAAAAACATGTTCTGGATGTTTTGAATCATTAAATCTAGGAGGTTGATGGACATATACTTCTTCTTCAATATAGCCATTTAGAAATGCACTTTTATTATCCATTTGATATAATGAAATGTTATTTTGTACAACAAAAGAAATTAATAATCTTATAGATTCTAACCTGGCGAGTGGGGCAAAGGTTTCATTATAATCAATTCTTTCTTGTTGACTATAACCCTGTGTAACCAGTCGTGCTTTGTTTATGATTACTTCTCCTTGCTCGTTCAATTTGTTTCTGAAAACCCATTTGGTTCCTATAACATTGAATCCTTTGGGTCTTGGAACTAGATTCCATACATCATTTCTGGAGAATTAATTAATTTCTTCTTGCATTGCTAAGATCCAATCATTATCTTTCAGAGCTTCATCAATGGTAGTTGGCTCAATCAGAGAGACCAAACCAAACAAAGATTCTTCATTGATTCTGAGAGAGGATCTTGTTCTGATGGGATCTTCTTTTCTTCCAATGATTATGTCTTCTTTGTAAGCTGAAGATATTCTAGGAAACCTTTTGTGAGTGGGTTGGTCAGAGATTCTGAGATTGTTCATAGCATTGTCAAGAGGATGATCTGCTGAGTCTTCTTTTGCTTCTGAATCTTCTTTTGCTTCTGAATTTTCAGAGTTTGAGGGATGATCTTCTGTACCTAAAGAAAAATCAATTTGCTTTGGCTGTTGCTGGCCAAGCTTATCATCAAACCTGACTCTGATTAATTCTTCAACAATCAGAGTTTCTGTGTTGTATACTCTATAGCCTTTTGAGCGTTCAGAATATCAAAGCAGGAAATACTTTTGTGCTTTGGAATCAAACTTGTTCAGAGTTTCTTTGGTGTTCAGAATAAAACAAGTACATCCAAAAGGATGGAAATAAGAAATGTTGGGCTTTCTGTTTTTCCATAATTCATAGGGAGTCTTATCAAGAATAGGTCTTATAGAGATTCTATTCTGAATGTAACACGTTGTGTTCACAGCTTCTGCCCAAAAGTGCTTAGCCATATTTGTTTCATTGATCATGGTTCTGGCCATTTCTTGTAATGTTCTATTCTTTCTTTCTACAACTCCATTTTTCTGGGGAGTTCTAGGACAAGAAAAATTATGAACAATACCATTTTCTTTAAAATACTTTTCAAAATAATGATTTTAAAATTCACCACCATGATCACTTCTGACTTTTGTGATTTTAAAATCTTTTTCATTTTGCACTTGAGTACAGAAGTCAATGAATACAGAATGTGACTCATCCTTGTGTTTTAAAAACTTTACCCATGTCCATCTGCTGAAGTCATCAACAATGACCAATCCATACTTCTTGCCTCTGATGGATGCAATTTTAACTGGCCCAAACAGATCAATACGAAGTAACTCTAATGGCTTAGAGTAAGAGACAACATTTTTAGATTTAAAGGAAGGTTTTGAAAATTTTCCCTTTTGGCATGCTTCGTACATAGCTTCTGAGTTGTACTTCAGATTGGGAAGTCCTCTGACTAAATTTAATTTATTTAGTTGAGAGATTTTTCTAAGACTGACATGTCCCAATCTTCTGTGCCATACCCATTTCTCATTGCTAACAGACAAAAGGCATTTGACATTTTGAGATTTAAGATATGATAAATCAATTTTGTAAATGTTGTTCTTTTTCTTGCCAAAAAAGAGGATTGATCCATCTTTTTGACTTACAGCTTTACAGGAGTTTTGATTGAAGATAATGTCATAGCCATTGTCACTTAATTGACTTATGGACAATAGATTATGAGCTAATCCTTCTACTAATAAAACATTGGAGATAGAAGGAAGGTTACCGTTTCCAATGGTTCCAGAACCAATAATCTTCCCTTTCTGATTACCTTCAAACTTCACATCTTCTCCAGCTTTAAGTTCCAGGCTTTGGAACATAGACCTTTTTCCCGTCATGTGTCGTGAGCACCCATAGTCCAGGTACCATGACTGGTGTTTCAATTGAGCTGTTAAGGACATCTGCAACAAATATTATTTTATCCTTAGGTACCCATATCTTTTTGGGTCCTTTTGGGTTAGCATAAGAGTTTCCAGAATGTGATGTATATTTTATATCATGTGAGTGTCCAAACTTGAATTGTTTATTCAGAGGTTTGTAAGTGAAGGTCATTTTAGCAACAGGTTTTGGAATGTATGTATCCTTCCCTTTGGGAGGTTCATATCCAATTCCTCTTCTGTTTTTCCCACTAACTCCATAGATCATTAAAGCCATTTTGCTTCTGTCTATGCCTTTAGCTAGAAAAGATTGAAAGCTATAGTCATATTCTTTCTGAATATCTTTTGAACTAGACACAGACTCTGAACTAAAATTCTTTTGAACATTTTGAATTTCCTTTTTAAGTTTAAAATTGTTTTCTAAAAGTTCATATTTTTTTGTTTCAAGTTTCTCAAGATTAGATGCAAGACTCTTCTTGAGTTTCTTGTATTTGATTTTGAGCTGACTATAGTTTTCCAGAAGTTCTGATAAACTATCAGCAAGTTCTTTTCTAGAAAATTCAGAAAATACCTCTCTTTGTTCTGACTCACAGTCTGAGTCATCTTCTGTGATAGCCATCAGAGCTAGGTTGGCATTTTCATCTTCAGAACCAGATTCATCTTCAGAAGAATCTGAGTCATCCCAGATTGCCATCATTCCTTTCTTCTTACCAAATCTCTTCTTTGGTTTTTCTTATTGAAGTTTTGGACAATCACTTTTGTAGTGACCAGGTTCTTTGCATTCATAACAAATGATCTCTCTTCTGTTTGACTTTTTTTGTCCAGAAGATTCTGCTTTATCTTCTGACTTCTTGAAGTTCCTAAACTTCTTTTGTCTGTGCTTCCACAGATGATTGATCCTTTTGGAGAGCAAGGATAGTTCGTCTTCTTCTGATGCTGATTCTTCAGAGTTTTCCTCTTTATCCTGAAAAGCGTTAGTATCAAATTTCTTAATTGATTTAAGGGCCAGAGACTTACCTTTCTTCTGAGGCTCGTGCTCATCCAGTTCAATCTCATGACTTCTGAGAGCGCTGATGAGTTCCTCCAGAGACACATTGTTAAGATCTTTTGACACTTTGAAAGCAGTGACCATTGGTGCCCATCTTCTGGGTAAGCTTCTGATGATCTTTTTCACATGATCTGCTTTGGTATATCCTTTGTTCAAAACTCTCAGACCAGCGATCAGAGTTTGAAACCTAGAGAACATTGCTTCTATAGACTCACTCTCTTCAACTTTGAAGGCTTCATACTTCTGAACTAAAGCCAGAGCTTTAGACTCCTTAACTTGAGTGTTTCCTTCATGAGTCATTTTAAGAGACTCAAACATATCATGCGCTGTATCTCTATTAGTGATTTTTTCATATTCTACTTTAGATATAGCATTTAGAAAAATATTTCTAGCTCTATGATGATTTTTAAAATCAGCTTTTTGTTGTCTATCCATATTTTTTCTATCCACTTTGTTTCCTTCTGAATCTATAGGATGTTTGTAACCATCCAAGAATATATCCCAAAGATCACTATCATGACCTAGAAAGAAACTTTCTAGTCTATCTTTCCAATACTCAAAATCTTCTCCATCAAACACTAGAGGTTTGTTGTAACTATTATTGTTTTGTTCAGCCGCCATTGTGTTTTCTTCTGGATCTTTTCCTAACACAGTTAAGTGTTGTACTCAGAGTCAAGCTCTGATACTAATTGAAGGGGTAAGAAAACACTTAGAAGGGGGGGGGGGGGGGGTTAATAAGTGACTCTTTTCGTTTCCAAAACAAAGCTCAACAATAATGGAAGGACAAGGTTATTTTTATTCTGGTTCGTTTGAACTCAAACTACTCCAGTCCATCCGCCAAGGTGATTTCGCCTTTCTCAACAAGGACTTAATCCACTATAATCAATTAATTACAAACACACAACAACTGTTGTGACTAACAATGCACAAGTAATCTTACAAGTGACTAACACCACTAAGACTTAAATCTAGTCCTAGTCTGCTTGAGAAATCTGACCAAACTTGGTCTCTCAAGGAACAAATACAGGAGTTTAATCTTTACAGATAGTGAAATAAAGTTTGCTTCTAATCAAGCTATATCATAACTGTGATTTTTCACTTAGAATATAATGCACAAATTGTATGAACAATGAGTTTGTAAGCTTAGAATCTTTCACGTAGTTTCTTGATTCTATTTTGAAAATTGATTGGTTCACTTTATTGTTGGCTTGCAATAAATGTCCTTCTATTTATAGTAGGAACAATAAGACCGTTGCTGCCTTCAGAAAAGTTGGAGAGCATTAAATGGTTGCGTGTTTCCTTGCAATATTCCATTTTCCAAGAAACTAGTTGTAGACACTTGAGTGCTTTCAGCCGTCTTTGCATTAATGAGTAAACGACAGAATGTAAGAACATGTTTCCTACGCTTTGACAAGACAAGTTGGTTTTAACCTTCTTTCAGAATATGCTCCAATGTCTTTAAATCAGAACATGCTTCACTCATCTTCTAGGCAGTGCTTTGCTTGCTAAGAACTTGATCAGCGCTTGCTTTCAAGTAATCTTCTGAGCAAGGAACATGCTAAAAGTTAGAAGATATATTTAAAAAATAAAGTGTCTTACCAGAGTCAACAGATGCGCTTGAAGAAAAGGTTCTTTCATCAAAGAACTTCTTCATAATTTTTGCTTAGCACTTCAGAATGTTTTCTGTCAAAACATTTAACTGAAACATTCAAACACATTCATCAGAGTATAAATTATCTTAAATATAATTTAGTTATCATTAAAACTCTAAGATAGGTCAGAACTAATCTTGTTCTTACAATCTCCCCCTTTTTGATGATGACAAAAATTATTTTAGATAAAGAAAAGAAAAGGATAAGAGATAAGAATCTCCCCCTGAAATGAATATTTCTATGTATAAAACATCCTGAGATTATTTATCAGAGCAATACAAAGTCTTCTTGGATTTCTTCAGAACTTCTTCAAGAAGATAATGTTCAGCTGGAATATTCTTTCAGAGTTAAAGCGATACCTGCAAAAAAATTCTTTTGCACAAAAGGGATTCTTGAAATTTGTTAGAATGTCTGAGACTTAGTCCCATAACTGTTAAACAGTGATTAGATCAAGAATGCACATTTTCTCCCCCTTTTTGGCATAATCAAAAAGTGTAAAAATAAATAAAAAATTGAGAAATTTTAAAAGATTTCATAACAAAATAAAAGAAATATCCAGAAGTACAAACAAAACACCCAAATAAAAGACAAGAGACAAAAAGAAATTAGGATTTCTTAGTAACAAGAGCCATCAGAAGATTCTTGATCTCAGAGGCAGGTTCTTCTTGTTTCACCATCCAGTTCTTGATTTCTTGAATCAAAGTGGACACTGGTTCTTCTCTGAATGTATTACCCAAGGGGCGTTAGACCGTCTAGACTGTGAAGGTTTAGTCTTGAAGCCAAGTGATATCATTGTAAGAGCGTTTGATGGATCAAAGAGGACAGTTCATGGGGAAGTAGATCTTCCAATCAAGTTGGGCTCATAAATATTTAACTCCACCTTCTATATTATGGATATCCTTCCTGCCTATTCTTGTCTGTTGGGTCACCCATGGATCCATAAAGCTGGGGCAGTGACCTCAACTCTTCATCAGAAACTCAAATATCCGGTCAAGGGAAGAATTGTCACCGTTTGTGGAGAAGAAGAGTTTATGGTAAGTCACCTTAACTCTTTCAAGTACGTAGAGATGGATGGGGAATTCATTGAGACCCTGTGTCAAGCCTTTGAGGTCGTGCCACCAATGATTTCTTCTACCAAATGTTCCTCTGATGAGTCCAAAGTTGTTAAAGTCATGCCGATGATGGTTTTAGTCAAAGATACTCATGCGGCAATTGAAGAAGGAAGTTGTGATACTTGGGGGCAACTCCTTAATATCCCTTTTAAAGCGGACAAGTTTGGTTTGGGTTTCACCGTCAAAGCTCAGAAGGAAGTGAGGTGTGCTCGTGCAGGAAAGCCACCTCTCCACATTGGAAGCCATGAAGTTAATGTTGTGGGTGATTCAGATGAAGAAGATCCATTTGAAGATTAAGCGTATCCAACTACAACGGAGCTGAAGAATTGGCATGCAAAAGACTTTGTGCCCATCTCCTTCATTGAGGAGTAATCTACTTGTTATTGCTTTTCTTTTAATTCAAGAACATTTTGTCTGTAATATTTAACAATGACGTTTTAGCCATGTGCCTGGCCCGGGGCACTTTGGTCCATTTTGTCAAGGTTTTTATTTATGTTCATCTAATCATATGATCATTCAGTACATTGGACTCTTTTGCATTCGAATATTTGTGTTCATTGTCTTTATCTTCTTTCAAATATATTTTTCAAAATAGCCATGTATCTTACATGCACACACATATACACTCTTGCAGGTCCTCATCCACTCTGGATCTTATTGTTAATAACTCTACTATTGCCGACTATGACTTCGAATGTCCAATCAACCAAGCCAAAGACGAAGATGAGGAAGATTGTGAAATACCGGGAGAACTAGCCAGACTTCTATTACAAGAGGAAAAAGTTATTTAACCGCATGAAGAGTCAGTTGAAGTCATCAATCTGGGTACTGAGTCAGATAAGAAGGAAATCAAGATCGGCGCTAACTTGGAGAGCAGTGTTAAGAGCAGGTTGGTTCAGATGTTGCATGATTATATGGAATTATTTGCTTGGTCTTATGAAGATATTCCTGGGTTGGATACCGACATCATAGTTCATCGTCTGCCGACAAAGGAAGATTGTCCTCCTGTCAAACAAAAGGTTCTTCGTATGAGGCCTGACATGTCTGAAAAGATTAAAGATGAAGTGATGAAACAATTTGATACATGGTTCCTAGCAGTGACAACCTACCCCCAATGGGTTGCCAATGTGGTGCCAGTTCCTAAGAAAGACGGAAAGGTTTGCATGTGCGTAGACTATATGGATCTGAATAGGGCAAGTCCCAAGGATGATTTCCCTCTACCACACATTGACGTCTTGGTCGATAATACTGCTCAGTATAAATTTTACTCATTCATGAATGGCTTCTCAGGTTATAATTAAATAAGGATGGCTCCTGAAGACATGGAGAAAACCACTTTTGTCACGCAATGGGGCACCTTTTGCTACAAGGTCATGCCGTTCAGATTGAAGAATGCAGGGGAAACATATCAAAGGGCTATGGTAGCTTTATTTCATGACATGATTCATCATGAGATAGAGGTACATGTGGATGATATGATCTCCAGATCACAAACTGAAGAAGAACACCTCGATCACCTGTACAAACTATTCAAAAGGATGAAAAAGTACAAGCCGGGGTTAAACCCTAACAAGTGCACATTTGGAGTACGATCTGGAAAGTTTCTAGGTTTTGTTGTCAGTAATAAAGGCATTGAAGTTGATCCTGACAAGGTAAAGGCCATCCAAGAAATGCCTGTCCCCCATTCTGAAAAAGAAGTTAGAGGATTCTTGGGTCGTCTCAATTACATCGCCCGCTTCATATCTCACTTGACTGCTACTTGTGAGCCAATCTTCAAGTTCTTGAAGAAAGATCAGGTAGTCAGATGGAACGATGAATGCCAAGCTACCTTTGACAAAATCAAAGAATATCTACAAGAGCCTCCTATTTTCATGCCTCCAGTTGAAGGAAGACCCTTGATCATGTACTTGACAGTACTAGAGAACTCTATGGGGTGTGTTTTGGGCCAACATGATGAGTCTGAACGAAAAGAGCATGCTATTTACTACCTGAGCAAAAAGTTTACCAACTGTGAAACCAGATATTCACTGCTCGAGAAAACTTGCTGCACTCCGGCATGGGCTGCTCGCGAGCTAAGACAATATATGTTAACTCACACCGCTCTGTTGATTTCTAAGATGGACCCAATCAAGTACATCTTCTAGAAACCCGCTCTTTTCGGATGGATAGCCAGATGGAAAATGATTTTGACTGAGTACGACATTCAATACACGACACAAAAGGCCATCAAAGGAAGCGTACTAGCAGATCATTTGTCCCATCAAGCTATGGATGATTATCAGTCTATAAACTTCGACTTCCCTGATGAGAACATCATGCTTGTAACTAATTATGTGAAACCTGGACCCTATGACGGACCTGAACAAGGATCCCGATGGACTATGGTCTTTGACGGGGCTTTCAACGCCTTGGGTAATGATATTGGTGCTGTGATCATCTCTCCTAAAGGTTTCCACACTCCTTTCACTGCCAGACTATGCTTCGATTGCACGAACAATATGGCTGAATACGAAGCGTGCATTTTGGGTCTCAAAGCTACCATTGACTCGAGGATCAAGCATTTAAACGTGTTTGGGGATTCCACTCTAGTGGTCAACCAAGTAAAAGGAGATTGGGACACTAAGCACCCTAATCTCATCCCTTACAAGGAACTTGTGCTATCCCTAATTCCCTACTTAGAAGAGATCACCTTTGAGCACTTCCCTAGGGAAGAGAATCAGTTGGATGACTCTTTGGCAACCATGTCTTCAGCGTTCAAGGTTAGATGGGACAACGAAGCCCCTATGATTACGATTGAGTGATTCGACGAACTTGCAAATTGCTGTGAACTTGACACTAACGTGAAAAATCCATGGTACCATGAGGTGATGAGATACCTTGAAGCCCAAGAGTATCCATAGGGAGCATCCATCAATGACAGAAATTTCTTATGAAGATTTTCAGCCAAATTCTTCTTAAGTAACAGAATGTTGTACAAGCACAACCATGACTCTACTCTACTCCGATGTGTGGATAAGAAGGAGGTAAAGGAAATCATTAAAGACATGTACTGTGGTCTCTTTGGTACTCACTCAAGTGGACATACGATGGCCAAGAAGATATTGAGGGCTGGCTACTATTGGTCAACAATGGAGACTGATTACCATTAACACTCTAGAACTTGCCACAAATGCCAAATCTATGCTGACAAGGTCCATGTGCCTCCTATCCCTTTGAACGTCATGACCGCTCCATGGCCATTTGCAATGTGGGGCATTGATATGATTGGAGAAATAAAGCCAACCGCTTCTAATGGACATTGCTTCATTCTGGTCACTATTAATTATTTCACCAAATGGGTCGAAGCCGCCTCGTTTGCCTCAGTCACCAAGAATGTGGTAGACAGATTCATCAAACACAACCTCATATGCTGCTATGGTATCCCCGAAAGGATCATCACCGACAATGGGACTAACCTCAACAATGCCATGATTACTGAGCTTTGCACTCAGTTTAAGATCAAGCATCATAATTCTTCACCTTATAGACCTAAAATGAATGGCGCAGTCGAAGCGGCCAACAAAAATATTAAGAAGATTGTGCAAAAGATGGTAGTAACCTATAAGGACTGGCATGAGATGTTACCGTTTGCTCTACATGGCTACCGGACTTCAGCTAGGACATCAACTAGGGCAACTCCTTTTTCTCTAGTCTATGGCATAGAAGTTGTTTTGCCAGTGGAAGTTCAGATTCCCTCTTTGAGGATTATGAATGAAGTAGGCTTAAGCGAAGACGAGTGGATTTAGACGAGATTGGATCAGCTGAACTTGATCGATGAGAAGCGACTGGCTGTTGTTTGTCATTGTCAGACGTACCAAAAATGGATGATTAAGGCTTTCAACAAAAAGATCAAGCCTCGATTATATCAAGATGGTGACTTGGTGATAAAGCGCATCATTCTACCACAAGGCGACCCCAGAGGCAAATGGACTCCCATCTACGAAGGCCATTTTTTGTCAAGAGAGTTTTCTCTGGTGGTGCCATGATGCTGACTACCATGGATGGTGAAGACTTCCCACATCCTATAAACGCGAACATAGTTAAAAAATACTATGCATAAGAGACCTGCTAGGTTGACACACCTCGCCAAAGTAAGGGCATCTCGACAAGTTGAAAACCTGAAAGGGAGACTTGGGAAAAAATTAGGGATATATGCAACAAAAAAAATGGTACACCCGGCAAGTTGAAAACCCGAAAGGGAGACTTGGGAAAAAATGGGTATCCTGGTGGGTTGAAAACACGAAAGGGCAGTCCAGGAAAAAGTTAAGGATTGAAAGCGTATGACTATGTTCTGTTGAAATCACCACAGTCAACTTTATCACCAAGGTCCGAGTTCAAACGGTCCAAGATCAATCCAATCAACTTCTGTCGATGACAAGGGGCATTCGAAGACATTTGGGAAATAGTAGAGTTAAAAGGCAATGAGATCATTTCACATGGGTATTTGTTTTTGTTTTCAACTTTGTTTTCCTTTTGACGATTTCCTCTTACTAGGATCTACGTCTCTTTGTACAAAAACACCTATTTATGGGCAAAATATCAATACAAATATACTTTGAAGTGCAAACTTTCTGTCTTTGTTTTGAATGCAAATTTGTCCAATGACTAAAATTGAACGAACATATGCATATGAACATAATTAAAACTGTTTTACACATATGACCTAAGCAGTAACAAGCATCTCTTTAATATATATGGAATATCCCCACAGAGTTATTTCATCAACATGATCCTCAAGAAAGTTATTCACAAAGTCTCTTTGCATAGGATAATCTCCAACCAGAGTCTCAATCTCTTGGCAGCTCTCTCCTCAGCTAAGTTGTTCCTACAAGTAGGAGCCTCGTGAACATCTTCCTCAAAGAACTCTCCTCGTCAGCAGTTCATCAGGTATTCATCAATAGGGTTTATTTCCCCAACAAAAAACGAGTAGCATAACTCCCCAGCCGAGTACAAAATTCCCCAACTCAGTCTATCTTCCCCAACTGAGCCTGTTATCCTCAACTGAGTGTATCCTCCCCAAGCTGAGTCTGTCCTCCCCAACTGAGTCTACACTCTTCAGCTTGAGTTTTCCTTTCAGACTATTGCAAATCATAGGGCCACAACCACTAATCCCCAATAAAGTCGTCAACCAAACCTTTACTATCTCCAAAAGCTACTATGAAGCCTGGACCCGACCAGATAGTAGTCAACTTCTCGAAACCTATGAAACCTGGACCCAACCAGATAATAGTTCAACTCTTCAAAGATATAGAAGGACTTGGACTCAACCAGATCAAGGCTTAACTTCTTTCCCCAGTAGAGTTTTCCTCTACCTCAACAAGTTACTGTGAAGCCTGGATTCGACCAGATATCAGTTTTCAATTTCAAGTAAGTTATTATGAAGCCTGGATCCGACCAGATAGCAATTCCCCTTAGAAGTTTGTTGTGAAACCTGGAATCTGACCAGATAATAACTAAATTCCTGAGCAGGTTACTACAAATCCTGGACCCGACCAGATATCAGTTCAACTCCGTCTATTCAAGCAAGCTATTGTGAAGCCTGGAGCCCGGCCAGATAATAATTAACTAAGATCTCCAGAGAGACACTGTGAAGCCTGGAGCCGACCAGCTAATAGTACAACTTTCCAAAAAACTATGAAGCCTGGACCCGACCAGATAATAGTTACCATTGCAAGTTACTATAAAGCCTGGACCCGACCAAATATCAGTTCAACTTCAAGAAGTTACTGCAAAGCCTGGAATCCGACCAGATAACAGTTAAACTTCCTTATCCCCAACAAGTTATTGTGAATCCTTGATCCGACCAGATAACAATTCAATTTCAAGAAACCTTCCGCGAAGCCTAGAATCCGACCAGATAACAGTTAATTTATTTCTTCCCCAGTAAGTTACCGTGATGCCTGGATCCGACCAGATAGCAGTTGACTTCCTCATCCTCAACAATTATGAAGCCTGGATCCGACCAGATAATAGCTACCATTCAAGAGATATTCCCTAGCGGAAGCATCCTTTCAGCAAAGTTTGAAGATATGTATTTTCTTCATCCCCAACAACAATCAAGGGTTCAACTCCCCAAAATTTCCTCAGCACTAGTCAGGGATTTATTTTCTCGGACAAACATACTTCTCACAATCATACATCATGACATATACATACAAAATGCATTTAGCATGATCTCATTCATCTTGTGAACATCATGCATACATATGCATTTTACTAACTTTTTTTCACAGGTAAAATATCAAGTTTTAGTATAAATCTATCAAAGGTTTATGTTGTTACTTCTTCCAGTCTTACCAACATTCCTCCAAATGGAATCTATAAGCCTATTCACAATACATCTCCGAGTGCAAATTTCCGGGCACTCTAGTGTTCAATCATCTTCCACCTTCAAGTCACGAATGGCGGATCCGCCAATCTAACTCTTCAGGTTTAAGAAGATTGAACAGGGGCAGATGTTGTACCCAAAATTTTTCCCTCTCATTTATCAAGTAATTTCTCACAAGATCTCCTTTGGTTCAAGACTGCACTAAGGTTGATCAGCTCAAGACACCTCCTCAAGCACTGATGACTGAAAATTAGGGTTTGAGTTTGCACAAGGACAAATGGACTTTTAATGCATCATATATGGACCATTTTGGACTCTCAAGATTTCTCATGCCAAATTTCAAGTCTTGGATCACATTTTTACTCAATCATTTGAACAGGTGACCTAAAATCAACTGCATTGGGGGAAAAAGTCAAATGTGGTCAATTTACAATCAAAATTCATAATTTTTGATCCATATCAACATCATGAACCTATATATGTCATTTGATCAAGTTTGGATCATAATTCCTCAAGATATTCGACCAGATCATCAAAAGGGCAAAATGGTCAAAATTAGGGTTTTGATTAAGAAGGTGCAATTTCTGATTTTTGACCTAGCAAATGATTGATTGATTCAAGGCATTATCTAAATGGTTCAAATACATCATTTTGACCTAATGGTATGGCTCAAAACATTGCTCAAGATCAATTGATTGACATATGAATTTTCAGTTAACTAATCAAAAGTCAATTGTACACTGAAAAGTCAAACTTTGACTTTTTGGTCAAAATCAAGTGTCAAAGATCACATTTCATCAAAACATGTCAAAATATTAAACTTTTTCATCAAGAAATAAAAAAGTCAAGATTTCATTTTGAAAAGTCAAAATTTGTAAACTTAGAAAATTTTCAAAGTGTTGAAAACTTCATATTTTTTCACAACTTTGAGCCAATTTTTCACCATGATGAAAGATGATTCAAAGGAAATTTCCAACACGAAAGTTGTAGATATAAATTATATCTAAAACATTGTAGAATACAACTTCTCCTAGAAATGCATGGATTTCAAGTTATGATTTTGTGAATACATGTTCATGAAGCTTAGAAACTTAGTGAAATTTTGCCCTAGTTTAGGCAAGATTTTAACCTAACTTCATGGAAATTTTTCACATAGTTCCAAGATGAATTTTCAAAAATATCCAACATATAGGTTGTAGATGATGTTACAAGCTTTCCAAAATATCCAAGAACTCATTGAGATCATGCTTGGGTTAAGAGAATCGAAGGAAAGAAGTTAGGGTTTCAAACTTGTTTTTCAAGTCATTTTCATGATGAACATTTGATCCAATCCACACCCATGCTGCATAAATCTAATTTGCAGGCTTCTAACTTCTAAATCTATCCATAATCATAATATTACACAACTATTTGAGCTATGATCCAAGTGTTTGAGTCATTTTCCAAGTGATTATTCCATTAATGGAACAAAGTTCACACTTCCATTTTAGAAAAGTGACTTTAATCATAAAGTCAATGCATAGAGCTCCTAACTTGTTTCATCTGAACATAAGCAATGTCAAAGGCAAAAGAAACATGTATAGAGCCTCCCATAAACTCAGGCCATGCTTGTACTATGCCTTGAAACCATGTTTTCCACTTTTCTTCAAAATTAAGTAACATAGCCGTAACTCTATATCTTGTACTTCTGACCACCTCAAGTGCTCTAACCTTTTTCATATAACCATACAAGTTTTTTGCAAGCTAACACACAATTGAAAACACTCCCAAACTCCCTGAAAACCCAGATTGCACAAAACCTCCACTTTTGTGTCATTTCTGACTTTGAACTTCAATCTTCAAAACCGCTCGTGCATTTCTTGGACTTTTAGTTTCAAAAGCTTCCTCATATCAAATACAAACCATCCCTGTCCCTGTTTGCAGACTGTAACATCATTTTCATCAACTTCCATAGCCAAAAACAGAGCATTGTAGTTGGACTTCTCCATACCATTCCAGCCACTCTTAACTCAAGCTAAGCATTGCATTAGCTTCCTAGACACTCAAGGAAGCTAAACTGATCATTGCAACACCTTGAATCAAGCTCAAACTCATTTCACGATTTCCAATTTTGAGGTATTTTTCTTGAACTTCTATCTTCATATTTAGGTATTATTAGGCTTACATTTGTGAATATAAAATGTAGACATCATTGTCCTGAAACTATACATGTCCATAGATTTCATTTATGTTGCTTGAGGAGGGAGAATTTTGAGTTTGAATCTTTGAAAATATTTAGGTCAGAATTTGGTACTGTTAGAAGTTCATGTTCATCTTTGATAATTAGCTTCAGTTATTTACATATTCAGAATCGTGAGGAAATTTCTAACAAGTTTGATGTTGGAAGTTTTGTGAATGGATGAGAAATGAATAAGTTACAGGTGCTTTGGATGGAGGTTGAAGATGAAGTTCATTTAGAACTTGATTTGTATTATATATTTATTGTTTTGTTTAAGTTAACGGGTGTATCACCACCCCAATGGTTAAAGCGCGTGCCTGTTTCCTTAGGGACCTGGGTTCGAGCCCCAGTGGTACCCTTTTGTGCATTTTTCATATTTTTCTTCCCTTTTTTTGTTGAAACAGGCGCCTGGGCCCCAGACCTTTGGGCTTTTGTTTTTTTTGCCAAATTCTAAACCCCTGACTATGCTTACACCCGTGGTCCATTATTTTATTTTCCATTTTATTTATTTTCTATTTTTATTTTTATTTCATATTTACTTCATTATTATTATTATTATCATCATTATTATTAATATTATTTTACTAAAAAAATATAAAAAATATTTTTATTTTATTATTTACACTTATTTAGTTAATTTTTTCCCATAAAACAAAAAAGAACAAAACATTTTTCTTATAAACAAATTAATTTCTTTTCTTTAATAATTAATATTCAGATAATTAGGTTTAATTATTATAATGTTATCTTGTAAATTAAAATTAATTTAGAACTTAGGTTTATTTTAATTAATTAATTTCCATATTATTTTCCTTAATTTAAAACCTTTTCATAAAAAAACCTTTTAAATTAATTTCTTTTCTTAATTAGTTTAAGTTAATTTTAGTTAATTTTTCATTAATTATTTTCTTAATTAGGTTTATGTTAAAACCTTTCATAAAATCAAACAAAATCATTTCTTTATCCATTTGCATTTATACATTATTATTTATTCAATTCTTGTACATTTATTCAATATGGTTGTAATAGTTAATTAGATTTAATTTTCTTGCAAATCCCCCATTTGTAAATTTGTACACCCCCTCCCCTAATGATGTAATAGCTTAATATTTTTACTTTCTGCAATTTATTGTTTTATATAAATGTTAGTAATTAAGGTCTGTATGGAAAGATAAGATCAACAAGTTAGCAAACTCTAATTCAAGATAAACAAGCATGTAAATCAACACACTTGTATACTTGCACCCTTAGGGTAAATCCACTTTGTTGCCTTACAAAAATGGCCACGTTATGCATGTGGGGTATCTTAGCAAAAAGCAATCAAAATACAAGATCATAGTCCCTCGATGACGCTATCAAATGTTGCCTTTCAAAATGATCTTAGTCCCTCAAAGAGAATTGCTAAGATATTTCACAATATTGCTATCATGGCTATATGATGACCCACGCCTATCCCTTTACATCCAAAGATAGGGGTTCTTACCAAAACCATGGTAAGATAGCAATATCAAAGGAAAGGAAGAAATGAACTAATACTTTTGAGTAGGTAGATTGTTCCTAGTTGCTTGCTCAATTTCAAAATGAAACGCTCTTGCTTATTTTCGAAACAAACACCAACACTTTCAAAAAAAAAACTTTCAAAACATTTTCCAAACTTGAAACATTTTCAAAAGCTCAACACTTTTTATACGTTCTTACGAACGAGAATTATTACAAAGTTTTCCTAAACGAAAGCGCCTTTTCAAAATACTTTCAAAACCACACAAAGCACATTTTCAAACAAAAGCGAGTGATCTAGCAAGAAACTAAGAGCCCATAGATAACTATGGATGAAAAGGGTTCTAACACCTTCCCTTTTCATAATCTATCCCTCGAACTCAAGAAACAATCTCAAAGGTCTTTCCTGTTCTTTTCAGCCTTTCCTTTTGGATAAAAGAAAAGTCGATGGTGGCTCTTGCTAACTGCAACATTTGCGATAAAATGCAAAACACCAAAGTCAGTTCTCCCACCGTATCACTAAAGAGGCAGGTCTAATCTCTCCGATCATGTCGATGCCCCACATTGAAAAGGGCCATGGAGCCATCAAGACATTCAAGGGAACTGGAGGTATATGCACCTTATCATCATAGATCTGACATTTTTGACAAGTTCGGGAATGATGATAACAGTCGGCTTCCATAGTGGACCAATAGTATCCTGCCCGTAGGATCTTTTTACCCATGGTGTATCCACTAGAGTGGGTGCCAAAGGTACCTTCGTGTAAGTCTGTCATAATCCTCTCTGCTTCGATCTTGCCTACACACCAAAGTAAAGTAGAGTAATGGTTGCGCTTATAGAGGATTCCATTACTGAGTAAGAACTTTGCGGAGAACTTTCTCAGAAACTTCTTATCATTGACAGACGCCCCCTCAGGATATTCTTGAACCTCGAGATACCTCTTCACTTCATGAAACCAAGGTTTGTCTGCTACTTCTTCAGTGTCAATCTCATAGCAGTATGCTGGTTCATCCCACCTCTCAATAGTGATCCGAGGAGCCTCGTTGTCCCACTTGACCTTGAACATAGATGACATAGTAGCTAGCGCTTCCGCTAACTGGTTCTGTTCTCGTGGAAAGTGTTTAAAGGTGATCTCTTCAAAGTGTGAAAGCAACGTCAGCACATGTTCTCTGTAAGGGATAAGGTTCGGGTGCTTCGTGTCCCACTCCCATTTGATTTGACTTATTACCAAGGCTGAATCCCCAAAAACACTCAAGAACTTGATCCTCAGGTCAATAGCAGCTTTGAGACCCATGACGCATGCTTCGTACCCCGTTGTGATACGGTGGGAGAACTGACTTGAAGGTTTTGCGTTTGATCGCAAATGTTGCGGTTAGCAAGAGTCGCCACCGACTTTTCTTTTATCCAAAAGGAAAGGTGAAAAAGCACAGGAAAGACCTTTGAGATTGTTTCTTGAGTTCGGGGGATAGATTATGAAAAGGGAAGGTATTAGCACCCTTTTCATCCATGGTTTTCCATGGGATCTTAGTTACTTGCTAGATCACTTGCTTTTTTTGTTTGAAATTGTGCTTTGTGTGGTTTTTTGAAAGTATTTTGTAAAGAGGCCATTGTTTAGGCAATCTTTGTAATGATTCTCGTTCGTAAGAATGTATACAAAGATGTTTGATCTTTTGAAAATATTTTCAATTTTGTAAGATGTTTGAAAGTGTATGTGATTGTTTTGAAAATAGCAAGGATGTTTGTTTTTAAATGGAGCAAGTAATTAGGAGCATTCTACCTACTCAAAAGTCTTGTACATTTCCTTCTCCTTTGACATTGTTATCTTACCATTGATTTGGTAAGTAACCCTATCTTTGGATGTAAATGGGACGGGCATGGGTCATCGTATAACCATGATTATCAATGTTGCAAGGCATCTTAGCATTCTCTTTTAGGAACTAAGATCACTTGTAAGGCAACTTAGATAGCATCATCGAGGGACTATGATCTTGTATTCGTTTGTTTTTGCTAAGATACCTCCCATGCGTAATATGGCCATTTTGTAAGGCAACCAAGTGGATTTTACTCTAAGGGTGCTTGTGTGCAAGTGTATTGTTTTCATGCTTATTTTTGTCTTGAATTAGGGTTTTCTATTTGATTGATTTTATTCTTTCCATACAAACCCTAATTACTAGCATGTTATATGAAAGCGATAAATTGCGAAATTTAAAGTTACTATACTATTACAACATTTGTGGGGAGGGGGGTGTACAAAGTATAAATCGGGATTGCAAGAAATTAAACCCTAATTAATCTATTACAACCATATTGGATTGAATAAATAAATGTACAAAATATGAAAAGGAATAATGTATAAAGTAATGAATAAAAAAAAAGAATGGATTTTATTTGGTTTTGTCCTTGTTAAAAAAAGTTTTTTATTTCTTAACCTAATGAACTAAAAAAAAGCTTAATAAAAAAAATAAACTAATTTAATTTAAAAGAGAAAATGTTTTTAAGTTTTATGAAGAAGATTTTAACATTAAACTAAATAGTATGAAAATTAATTAAATTAGGAAAAGTATAAATTCTATGTTTATTTTAAGAAAATAAAATAAGCCTAAATCTATTTAATTAAAAAAATGTTAAGTTTGTAACAAAAATATTTTTGATGTTTTAGTCTAGAAAATAAAATAAATATATATAGTATAAATAAAAATATATTTTTTTAATCTTTTTTTTGTCAATAAAATAAATATTAATATTAATATTAATAAATAAAAAGAAAAAGAAAAGAAAAGAAAATAAATAAAAACTCAGGGGGGTTCATTAGTAAACAAACGAGTATTCATGAGAAAAAATAAACTAAGCCCAATGAAGAGCCCAAATGCTGCCAAAAAAGAACAAAAAAAGAGTCAGAAAATGTAAAAATAACAAAATGGTCACGCTGGGGCTTGAACCCAGGACCATGGGGTGAACAGGCGCGCGCTTTACCATTGTGGTGGCTATACATCCATTAAATTGTATGAAATGATAAATACATAACACAAAACACACCCTGACTGTACTTCATCTTCAACCTCCAGCCAAAGGATCTATAACTTGCTCATTTCTCAATCATTTGCAAAAATGTAAACATGAAAATTGCTCCATTTTGTCACACGAATCCAACCATATAAATATCATAAACTATAAATCAAAGATGAATGAGAATTTTTAAAAGTACCAAATTCTGACCTAAATATTTCAGAAAGTTCAAACTCAAAATTCTCCTAGCTTAATCAAAATAAATGAAATCTATGGACATGTAAAGCTTCAGGGCAATGATGTCTACATTTTATCTTCACAAATGCAATCCTAACAATGGCTAAGTAATGAGATAGAAGTTCAAGAAAAATACCTCAAAACTGGAAATCGTGAAATGGATTTGAGCTTGTTTCAGACAGTGCTGATGATCAGGTTAGGTTCCTTGGACCTCTAGGAAACTAATGCAATGGTTGGCTTGAGCCGAGGGTGGCTGGAATGGTCTGGAGAAGTCCAATTGTGATGCTCTATTTTTGGTTATGGAAGACAGGGAAAAATGGTGTTACAGAAGTGAAATAGGTAAAGGGATGAGTTACCCTTGATGCAAGGAAGCTTTAGAAACTAAAAGGCCAAGAAATGCATGAGGGAAATGTGAGTTTGAGGTTCAAGGTCAGGAACTGTGCAACAATAGAGTTTTTGGGCAATTTCTGATTTGAGAGAGTTTTGGTGTATTTCAGAGTGCTCAAGCTGGTCCTCTAGCTCACAAATAGTGCCTCTATTTATAAGCAACAAGTTTGGAGACTTGTTGTTCATCAGAATTCAAAATCACAAGTTTATGCATAACATGTGATTTTTGAGAATTTCAAGTTTCCAAGCATTGTGTACTTGCTAAGATAGAGTGGTTATTCTTTAAACAAGCTTGCTTCTGACTTTGTGGATGGAGTGTGATCAGAGGGAACAAGTTAGAGGCTCAAGAATTGACTTTACACAAAAGCTTGCTTTTCTAAAATGGAAGTGTTCACTTTGTGCCATTAATGGAAATGTGGATTGGATAAAGCTTAAAACACTTGGATTAAAGCTCAAAAGTTTGTGGAATCCATTAATGATGGATAGATACACAAGTTAGGAGGCCTGCAAAGCAAGATTATGCAGCCTAGGTTTGAAATTGGATTCTTATTCATCATAAAATGCCTTGTAATTCAAGTGACAAAACACCAACTTCATCTCTCCGATTCTCCCTACTCAAGAATGATCTCAAGGAGTTCTTGGACATTTTGGAAAGCTTGAAATGTGCTCTATAACCCATCTTTAAATTGATTTTGAATTATCACCTTGGAATTATATGAAAAAGTTCCATGAAGTTGAGTTAAAATCCTGACCAAATTAGGGAAAATTTCACTAAGTGTTTAGTTTTATGATCCTATGTTCTTGAAATTATAACTTGAGATCCAAGCACTTTTGGAAGAAGTTGTGTGAATCAAAGTTGTAGATTTCATGGAGATCTTCAACTTTCTTGTTTGAAGTTTCTCTTGAATCATCTTGCATCATGGTGAGAATTTGGCTCAAAGTTATGAAAAAACATGAAATTTCCAACACTTAGAAAAATTTCTAAGTTTAGAAATTTTGACTTTTCAAAATGAAATCTAGACTTTTTGATTTCTTGATGAATAATTTTCATATTTTGACATGTTTTGATTAATTATCATTTTTGGCACTTGAATTTGACCAAAAATTCAAAGTTTGACTTTTCAGTATACAGTTGACTTTTGATCAATTGACTACAAAATTCATCTGTCAACCCAATGGATTTGCAATGTTTTGAACCATGTCAATAGGTCAAAATGATGAAATTGGACTCTTGAGATCATTCCTTAAACCAATTGACCATTTGCTGGGTAAAAAAAAAAATCAGAAATTGCCCTTTCCCAATCAAAACCCTATTTTGACCATTTTACCCTTTTGGAGATTTGATCAAATTTCTTGAGGGATTGTGGTCCAAACTTGATCAAATGATACATATGAGTTTAAAATGTTGACGTGGATAAAAAATTATGAGATTTGATTGCAAACTGGCCATGGTTGACTTTTCCCCCAATACAATTGATTTTTAGGTCCACTGTTCAATTGACTGATCAAAAGTGTGATTCAAGGCTTGAAACTTGACATGAGTAATCTTGGGGGTCCATAATGGTCCATGCAAGTCATATGAAGCATTGATAGTTCAAAAATCCTTGTGCAAACTCAAACCCTAATTTTGGTCATCAGTACCTAAGGAGGTGTCTTGAACTGATCAAATCCTAGTGCAGTCTTGAGCCCAAGGAGATCTTGTGAGCAAATTCTTGATAAGTGAGAGGGAAAATTTTGGGGTACAACAGCTGCCCCTGTTCAATCTTATTAAACCTGAAGAGTTAGATGGGCATGTCTTGCCATTCGTGACTCGAAGGTGGAAGATGATTGGACACTAGAGTGTCTAGAAATTTGCACTCGATGATGTGATGGTAGAGGGAATGGGCTTAAATATTCCATTTGGAGAGGTGATAGAAATTTGTAGGATATGGGCTTAAAGATGCCATCTAAAAGTGATTGTTTGTGTTGTAATTTGTAAGCTGAAAGAATGAGTATCAGAATGGCATCCATGTCTGGAGCGTATCTGAACTGTATTTGGGAGCTGATTTTGAATGATTATCAGAATGGCATCCGTGTCTAGAGCGTATTTGAACTGTATCTGAAAGCTGGTTTTGAATGAGTGTCAGAATGGCATCAGTGTATGGAGCATATCTAAACTGTATCTGAGAGTTTAATTTGAGTGAGTATCAAAATGGCATCTGTGTCTGGAGCGTATCTGAACTGTGTCTGAGAGTTCAATCTGAATGAGTATCAGAATGACATCCGTGTCTGGAGTGTATCTGAGAGTTGAATCTGAATGAGTATCAGAATGGCATCCGTGTCTGGAGCGTATCTGAACTGTATCTGAGAGTTGAATCTGAATGAGTATAAGAATGGCATCCGTGTCTGGAGCATATCTGAATTGTATCTGAAAGCTGGTTTTGAATGAGTTTCAGAATGGAATTCATGCCTGGAGCATATCTGAATTGTATCTGAGAGTTGAATTTGAGTGAGTATCAGAATGGCATCTGTGTCTGGAGCGTATCTGAACTGTATCTGAGAGTTGAATCTGAATGAGTATCAGAATGGCATCCGTGTTTGGAGCGTATCTGAACTGTATCTGAGAGTTGGATCTGAATGAGTATCAGAATGGCATCCATCTCTAGAGCGTATCTGAACTATATCTGAGAACTCTGAACATTGTTAATGATAGTCGTTAATCTTATCCTGAAAAGGGTAAAATGTTAGCTAAAATGCAGGGTCATGTTGTATGAAATGTATGATATAATGCATTCATTTTATCGATGTTTATGATATACGGATGCAATGTATGTGTATGTGAGCTAGTCTATTATGCTGTTTGTTGGATTGGGGAAAATAAATCCTTGAATGTTGCTGAGGATATGTAAGTCTTCATGTCTTGAAGTCGAAGTGTTGATGAATTTCCGTTTAGAGAAATAAACTCTGTTGTAAGGGAAATGCCAGGTACTGCTTAAAAAATCTTTTTGGGGAATCTGGAGAAATTGGATGTTTTCTACCGGGGATTGATAATTGGAAGTTTTGTTCCGCTGGGGATTAAACTGTACACTGCGGGGATTTTTTTTAATGGAAAATAACTTGGAGATATTTCCCTATCCCTTAAAGCCATGAATAATTGTCTTTTATTTTGTTTATTTGTAAATAGTAATTATGTTCAAATGCATATGTTCAACAATGAATCATTGGGCGTTTTTGTAAACAAAACACAAGAGTAAAGAAAAATAGATAGTTTTTCACTTTCAAAGGAATATCTTTGTATTGACTTTGAGTAAGTATTTTTGTACAGTGAGACAAACATTCTAGTAGGAGAACGTCGTCGTAAAAAATGAAAATTTTAATACAAAGAAAAGATAGATATGTGTAATCATCCCATGGGGTTCCCATTATGCTATAGCCTTTGTATCTCTGAGCATCTTGTCTATTTGTTTCCTTGTCCTAAGATGATTGAGTTGGTCATAAATGTCGAGTTTTCAAGTTGTCCGTAAGGTGATCCAACGGGACATAGTCATACGCTTTAATTCCCTAACTTTTGCCTGGACTGCCCTTTCGAGTTTTCAGTCCACCGGGATACCCTTTTTTGCCCAAGTCGCCCTTTCAAGTTTTCAACTTGCCAGGTGTACATTTTTTTTTGTTTTATCCCTAATTTTGCCTGAACCTTTTTGGTTCGCCAGGATGCCCTTGTTTTTCCTAGGTATGTCAACCTAGTGGGTCTCTTATGCGTAGTATCTTTTGACTATGTCCGCATTCGTAGGGTGCGGCAGGTCGTCTCCATCCATGGTGGTCAAGATCATTGCCCCACCAGAGAATATGTTTTTAATCACAAATGGTCCTTCATAGGTAGGAGTCCATTTTCCCCTGGGATCACCTTGTGGCAGTATGATGCGTTTGATCACTAGATCCCCAACTTGATACACTTGGCGTCTGACTTTCTTGTTGAAAGCCTTGATCATCCGTTTTTGATACATTTGACCATGGCAAACAACAGTAAGTATTTTCTCATCAATCAAGTTTAGTTGATCAAGTTGGGTCTGGATTCAATCATCTTCGTTCAGCCCTGCATCCTTCATAATCCTCAGAGAGGGGATCTGGACCTCGATCGACAAGACAACCTCCACGCCTTAAACCAGAGAATAGGGTGTTGCCCCGGTTGATGTGTGAGCTGTGGTACGATACCCGTGGAGAGCTAATGGTAGCATCTCATGCCAGTCTTTGTATGTGACTGTCATTTTCTGTATGATCTTTTTAATGTTCTTATTTGCAGCTTCGACAACACCATTCATCTTCGGCCTGTAAAGAGAAGAATTGTGATGTTGAATCTTGAACTGCTTCCACAAGGCAGTGATCATAGTGTTATTGAGATTTGTACCATTGTCAGTGATGATCCTTTCCGGGATACCGTACCGGTAAATGAGATTTTGCTTGATAAAACGGGCAACAACATTCTTGGTAACAGAGGCGAAGGAGGCTGCTTCAACCCACTTTGTAAAATAGTCAATGGCCACTAGGATGAAGCGGTATCCATTGGAGGCTGTTGGCTTGATTTCCCCAATCATATCAATTCCCCATATAGCAAAGGGCCAAGGAGCCGTTAAGACATTCAGAGGAACCGGAGGTACGTGCACGTTATCAGCATAAATCTGACACTTATGGCAGGTTCGAGAGTGTTGATAACAATTTGCTTCCATGGTAGACCAGTAATACCCTACCCGTAGAATTTTCTTTGCCATCGTATGTCCACTGGAATGGGTGCCAAAAGTGCCTTCATGCAATTCAGCCATGATCCTTTCAGCTTCAACCTTATCTATGCAGCGAAGTAACACAGAGACATGATTGCGTTTGTACAGGATGTCGTTACTAAGGAAGAACTTAACGGAGAATCTCCTTAAGAACTTCTTGTCATTAACTGAAGCTCCTTCCAGATATTCTTGAGCCTCGAGATACCTCTTGACTTCGTGAAACCAGGGCTGGTCCCCTACTTATTCAGTATTAATCTCGTGACAGTGTGCTGGTTCATACATTCGTTCGATGGTGATTTGGGGAACCTCGTTATCCCATTTAAGTTTAAACATGGATGACATTGTGGCTAGTGCATCTGCTAGTTGATTTTCTTCTCGCGGGAAATGCTCGAAGGTAATCTTCTCAAAATGTGGTAGCAACGTCAAAACATATTCTTTGTAAGGGATAAGGTTAGGGTGTTTGGTGTCCCATTCCCCTTTGATCTGACTGATGACCAAAGCTGAATCTCCGAACACACTCAAAGATCTAATCCCTAAGTCTATGGCAGCTCTGAGACCAAAGATGCACGCTTCGTATTCTGCCATATTGTTTGTATAATTGAAGCAAAGTCTGGCAGTAAAGGGAGTATGAAACCCTTCCAAAGATATGAGTACAACACCGATACCATTCCAAGTGCGTTGGATACCCCATCAAAGAACAGGGTCCATCGGGATCCTTGTTCAGGTCCGACATGTGGCCTGAATTCTTTACAGTTGTCTAACGTCATGATGTCTTCATCCGGAAATTCGAACTTCATGGATTGGTAGTCTTCCACGGCTTGGTGAGCAAGGTGATCAGCTAATACACTGCCTTTTATTGCCTTCTGGGTGGTATACTGTATGTCATACTCTGTTAGGATCATCTGCCATCTTGCTATTCTCCCGAAGAGAGCAGGTTTCTCGAAGATGTATTTTATCGGATCTATTTTATATATCAACAAAGTAGTATGCGTCAGCATATATGTCTTAACCGGCGAGCAACCCATGCCAGAGCGCAACAATTTTTCTCAACTAGTGAATATCTGGTTTCACAGTTGGTAAACTTTTTGCTCAGGTAGTAAATAGCATGCTCTTTTTGCCCAGACTCGTCATGCTACCCCAATACACACCCCATTGAGTTTTCTAAAACAGTCAGATACATGATCAATGGTCTTCCCTTGATTGGTGGCATCAACACAGGAGGCTCTTGTAAGTATTCTTTGATTTTGTCAAAAGCAACATGGCACTCGTCATTCCATTTTACTACTTGATCTTTCTTCAACAATTTGAAGATTGGCTCACAAGTAGCTGTCAGGTGAGAGATGAATCTGGAAATGTAGTTCAAACGCCCCAAGAATCCTCTGACTTCCTTCTCAGTATGAGGAGAAGGCATCTCTTGTATCACTTTAACTTTGGAAGGATCAACCTCGATACCTTTTTTGCTGACGAAAAAGCCTAGGAGTTTATCAGACCTTACTCCAAATATGCATTTGTTTGGATTCAACCCCAACTTGTACTTCTTCAGTCTCTCAAACAGTTTTTGTAAGTGATCAAGATGCTTTTCTTCTGTTTGAGATCTGGCTATCATATCATCCACGTAGACCTCTATTTTGTGATGTATCATGTCATGAAATAAATCTACCATGGCACGCTGATAGGTTGCCCCAACATTCTTTAGTCCGAATGGCATCACCTTATAGAAGAAAGTACCCCACTGCGTGACAAACGTTGTTTTCTCCATGTCCTCAGGCGCCATTTTGATTTAGTTGTAACCTGAGAATCTGTCCATGAAGGAAAACACTTTGTGTTGTGCCATATTGTCAACTAGGATGTGAATGTAGGGAAGTGGGAAATCATCCTTAGGGATTGCCCTATTCAAATCTCTGTAGTCCACGCATATTCGTACCTTGCCGTCTTACTTGGGTACGGGAACAACATTGGTAACCCATTGCAGATAGGAGGTGACGACCAAGAATCCAACGTTAAATTGTTTCATGACTTCTGCTTTAATCTTCTCTGACATATCTGGTCGCATTCAATGAACCTTTTGTTTTACTGGTGGGCAATCCTCTTTTGTAGGCAGACAATGTACCATAATATCTGCATCAAGTCCCGACATGTCTTCATATGACCAGGAAAAGACCTCAACATACTCGTGTAGCAACTGAATCAGACGCTCCTTGACACTCGGTTCCAGATTGGCACCCACCTTGACTTCTTTTTTGTCTTCTTCGGTACCCAGGTTGATTGTGTCCATGGGTTCCTCGTGAGGCTGAATGGTTCTCTCTTTTTTCAGTAGTAATATGGCAAGTTCCTCTGGTACTTTACAATCTTCCTTACCTTCATCTTCGTCTTGGTAGATTAGATTTTCAGAGTCATAGAAAGCCATAAAAGAACCGTTACCTATGGGATCCCGAACGGATGTATACCTGCATTGTGAGTGTGAGTGTGTGTAAGGGTATATCTATGTTTAAAAGAAATGAAAATGTAAAAATCAAAAACAATGAGCACAAAGTTTGTATGAAAAACGTCCATGATTCATTGATGTCATATGGAAATAAGATAATAACCCTTACAAATGGACCATTGTGCCTCGGGTAAGCAACAAGGTTTTAAGAGTTTGAATTGTTTTAATATTACAGATCCAACAAAATGTAAAGACAAATGACTGTGGGATAAAAGTGATCGGGACAAAATCTCTAGCCTCCCAATTGCTGAGCCCTCCACTGACAGTTGGGAAGATCCAATCATCCAGGTTGCAACCATCTTCATCATCCTCTACCGTGTTGACTTCACGGTTGCTGATCTTCAGGGGTGGTCCTCCAGCACGAGCGCGACGTACAACCTTCTGAGCACTTAAAAGTGAAACCCAGGCCAAACTTGTCGGACTTGTATGGGATATCTGGGAGTTGCCCCCTGTGATACGGTGGGAGAACTGACTTGATGTTTTTTGCATTTTGATCGTAATTGTGCGGATAGCAAGAGTCGCCACCGACTTTTCTTTTATCCAAAAGGAAAGGTAAAAAAGCACAGGAAAGACCTTTCGAGATTATTTCTCGTGTTTGGGGGGTAGATTATGAAGAGGGAAGGTATTAGCACCCTTTTCATTCGTAGTTATATACGGGCTCTTAGTTACTCGCTAGATCACTTACTTTACTTTGACAATGTGCTTGTGGTGTGGGCTTTGAAAGTATTTTGAAAAATCTTTGTAATGGTTCTTGTTTCTGTACAAAGCTTTATTTCGAAAGATAGTTCAAAGATGTGTTTGTGGAATGTGTTTTTGAAAGTGGTTTTTGGAAAGATGTTTTGCAATGGTTCTCGTCTCTATAAGAATGTATACAAATTGTTTTGTCTTTTTGAAAATGTTTTTGAGATGAAAGTGTCGGTGTAAAAATGTTTTTGTCGTGAGCAAGCGAGCAACTAGGAGTGAATCTACCTACTCGAAAGGTCTTAGATGTTATTTTCTTCCTCCTTTAGATGTTGCTATCTTACCATTGATTTGGTAAGAAGTCCCATCGTTGGATGTGAAGGGACAGGCGCGGGTTAATCGTACGATCATCGAAAGCAACTTATGAGACGCTTTAGCAATTTTTCGTAAGGGACTAGATCATTTTACCGAAGGCAACATCGAGGGACTACAATATTTTTTATCGAAGGGTCTTTGCTAAAACGTCCCATATTTGAGGGACATGACTTTGTTTCCGAGGCAACAAGCGAGGTTACCCTAGAGGTTCGCGTGTGAAAAAGTATGTTTGATTCAAGTTATTTTGTTGAAATTAGGTTATCTAGCGATTGATTTTAAATCTTGCCATACATGCCTAATTACTATAAAGTATAAGGAAAATAGTAAATTGCGGAAATGGAAATTCTACGCTATTACAGAACTTTTGGGAATGGGGGTACAATTCTTAAAAATGTGGATGATTCGAATGCGATTAAAAGTCTAAATATTAAACAATACAACCAAATCAAATTTGAGCGATTAACTAAAGTTATAACAGTCTAGGAAATAAAAATTAGTTATCAAAGTATGGAAGTAAAATTCTTGTTATTTGTTGGAAAAGTTTGAAAGAAAAATAAAATTCTATTATGCTATTCTTATTTGATTTTTATTATGTATAAACTGAATATTAAAAGAAAGTTTATTAAACTGTATAAAAAGAGTTGACAAAATTATTTACAAAACTCTAGATTAATTAACTATTATTTTATATATTTTGAAGCTAACTTAAAATTCCGAGTTATTAGATTATACCTAAACCATGCTAATTCTAATATTTATTAAATAAAGCCTAAATTAATTTAAATATAAATTAAAATAATGAAAACTTAAAAAAATTAGCAAAGTAAACTAAATTAATTTATCAAAGTGTGTAAAAAGCATAATGGGGCGAGCATGATGAATTTCTGATGGGCTTGGGGTGATTGTAAGGCCCAATCATTTTAGTATACTAATTTTCTGTCCAATAAAATGAAGAAAGAAATAGAAAAAGTAAAAAAAGAAAAAAACTGTCCCAGGGGGTCTCGAACCAGGGACTTCTACATCACACAAATGCATGCTGACCACTACACCAACTGACCCTTTGTTTACTATGGCATCTTCAATAATACAAAAAGCTAAAATGGTTGGGTGATTGGGCCAGCAGCCCAATGGGCTGACCCGGTTATGAGAAGGAAAAGGCAAAATTGGGAAACCCCAAAACTCCAAAAGAGGCGTGTTGTACTGATGGAAAGGGGGGAAAATCCAGATTGATCTCTTATTGGCAAAAAATGATTAGCAAACCAAAACCCTAATCCCTTTCTCCTCTATATCTCAATGTCCCTTTCACTACAAACCTCTTAATCTCTTATGATCTCTCTCTATAAATCCATTGTTTCTTCTCTCTCAATCAGAAACAACAACAACAATAGCATCTTCTTTCATCGCTCAAACTGTATTACCCATTTTCTCATGAAAACTCCTCGCCTCTCTCGACAACTCCCTCTGACTCCTCTCTTTACAAATCTAAACGATGGTAAATCTCCTCGCATCTCTCGGAACGGGAAGAAATAGAGAACAAATGTGATGACGATTCACGCGAGGGAACAACAAAAAATTTCACGCAGTTGAATTTGAAATATCAAGAGTTTTTAGAGGTTTACCATATGGACAAAGTCGACTACGTTTTTAGGTATGGCATTTTGAATCCCTCTTTGCACTTTGTATTATTCGCTTCCCTCCTTGTTTTCTTGTTGTTGTTTGTAGAACAAAAATGGTGACGATATGCGTTGTTGTTGGAATGAAGGTGATGATAGGGTTGGAATGAGGTTACGAGCGGAGGAGTTTTGACAGGGATTTTTGAAATGAGTTTTTGAGGTTTGGATAAGGGTTACGGCGCTGTGATGAGAGGAAGGTTGAGGTTATGGATTGGATTTTTGTGTTTAGTGATTCTGTTTTCTGTTTGGTTTTGTTTTCTGGTGGTGTTGATATTGTGTTTTCTGGCGGTGTTGAGATTGTGTTTTCTGGTGGTGTTGAGATTGTGTTTTCTGGTTTTTGGCCTTGGCTGTTAGGTTCAATTTGTATCTTGTTGATTTTTTTCTTGTTGGTTCTGCTGTTTTGGTTTAATAGGTATCTTTCCTGGCTTTGATCTTGGTTTTTCTGTATATTCTCTGGCCTTTTTTCTGATATGCTGCTTGGTTTTGTAATATAATAGCTGAGAAGTAAGAATTGGAGGGAAAGTTTTGAGGGTTTTGAACAATTATGGTATGCTGACCTTGAACACTTTGAGTGTAGTTTTCATATTTCTATTTGTGTGCAAATGCTGGGCTACAGGTTTTGATGCAGGTTATTTGGACATAGCTTTTGGCATATAGAAGGATTTTGGACTGCATTGGTTTGTGGTGATATCTCTTTCATCTTTCCTCTTTCCTCTTTCTATGAAACAAAAACAATTTTTCTTTTTGTCAAAAAAAAATTATGAAGAGTTTGCATTAGGGAAAATGATGACATAGGTTTTGTGAACTAGCTAGCTTACATTGTTTTGCAATATCACTGTGCTATTTGGTTTTCTGCTGATAGCAAGGTTTCTAGTTGCTGCCTACTGGTTTTGCCACTGTTTTGTTGTTTTCTGTTTTGTGCTGCATTCTGTTTGTGTTTCTGGCCCTGCTATCTTTTGCTTGCTGTTTACATTTCTGGTCTGCTGTCTTTTGCTTGCTGTTTGCATTTCTAGCCTGCTGTCCTTTGCTTAATGTTTACGTTTCTGGCCTACTGTCTTTTGCTTGCTGTTGTTATTTAGCTTTTAGCAGAAAATGTTTGCAACTTTCTTCTCTTTCTTTTTGTGAACCAAAGCCTAAACTTTGTGATTTGCAAAAAGTAAGAGGAGATAGCCCATGATAAGAACAAACCTCTTTTAACTTCTGATTCCAAAATGCAAACTCTAATGATGAGATGAAAACTCTTTGAAAATTCTTATTTCTTGCTTCAAACATGAATTGTTCACTAACCATTTCTCTCTTTCTTTGTTTTATGCATGAGCAAAATGGACAATGGGGGATAATCGGTGAAGAGTGACTTAAAGTATTTGGTGAAGACTTGAAGATGAAGAAACTCCCTTGTAGCTTAGTACATTGTTAGGAATTTAGTAACATCGCGAATCTTGTAATTTGAGTTATGTAGTTTAGAAACTTGTAAAGCGTATTCAAATTCACTTGTAAATTTAAATGATGAATTCCGCTTTATTTTGTAAAATTCAAATAATGCAGCTTTGTTGTAATCTTTCATTCTTGATTCAACATGAATTTGTTTCTATGAGACTTGTGAAATTTGAATATTCTTTGATACAATTTAAATTACGAGCACAATTTGGATTCTTCTCTGTGGCCCATGAACTTAAAAAATGCCTCTCTTGAATCTTTGATGAAATATGAAATCCCCTATTTGTATGATTTGAACATATATCTTGCTTGGTAACTTGAAGTTCAAGAAAATCCAACGCCTTTGTAATTTGTATTTCAAGTAAAACCATGCACCTTATATTTCAAACTTCAAATCAAATTCTTGAACAAAATAAATGCTTAAGAATTCAATTCCACTTGGTTTACTTAAAACAAATGGTTATTTAGATGAAAAACTTAAACTTCAAATCATATCCAATTCAAACTTACATTCAAGAATGAAATCATCCGCCACGCCCCATTAGAATGGAACTTTATTTCCAAACAAACACGCTTTGGAGAATATTTGTCAATCTTGTAGAATTAACCAACTTAAACAAACTTTGGTTAAGAACACTTAAAAATCAACTAAAGTCTTGCGACGATTCAAATTTTTAAAGTCTTCCAACAAAATTTTCTTTCCACCTTTGGAGATAAACTCATGTGCGACATGACTTATGACCATAAACAGAAATAATCGTCTCAAGGTTTTTATAGTTTGAAGAAATTACAATTCTTAGAAATCAGACGACTGTTACTTGAAATTAGGTCAAATTTCATGATGCAACTTCTAACGCATCAAGGAGAATCGTACGCAAGGAGAATCATACGTAAGAAAAACCACTCAAAAATATTGAATAATGAAGAAGTTACGATCGTTTGAATTTGTTCTCGCAAAAGGGTCGATTCTTGGGTTAATGTAGTCGTTTTTAGTTATCTGGACCATTGTTTGAGCAAACTTGCAATGCAAGGTTTGAAAACTGGCCTAAACAACCTGGAAGAGATATAAAAACTCATGAAGACCAATTGAGACCTTTTTGACTCAATTTTCTTTGAGAAATGCAAAAATCTTAATTGCTGATTTACTGTTTAGGGGAGGGAATCTGTCTGATCAAATTCTGAGCCAAATTGAGTATCCGAGAAACCCTAAGATAGTATCTTGGATGAAAAATGGGAGGGCAAATTTTGGGGTACAACAGCTGCCCCTGTTCAATCTTCTTAAACTTGAAAAGTGAGATCGACATGTTCGTCATTCGTAGCTTGAAAGTAGAAGATGATTGAACACTAGAGTGCCCAGAAATTTACACTCCATGACGTATTGGTTGATTGTGTAGGGAATGGGCTTAAAGATGCCATTTGGAGAAATGATGGAGAGTTGTCAGAGATGGGCTTATAGATGCCATCCAAAGGTGATTGTTGACAGAAATTAGACTAAATCTGAACTTTATTTCAAAGAGAAAAGAAATCAGAATAAACCTTTGGTTAATTTAAACTGGAACTAGCGGAAGTCTTGAAGTGATTTAAACTGAACCAATAAAGGCCTTGGATTAACTTTGACTGGAAAGCATCAGAATAAATCTTGGTGCAATTTATCTGAACCAGAGAAAATTATCCGCTGGGAAGGAATCAAAATAAAACGTTGAGAGATTTAAACTGAACCGGCAGGGATCCGGAGAAGAATCAGAACAAATCATGGAGGGATTTATCTGAACCAGCAAGAATCTGGAGAAGAATCAGAATAAATCATTGAGAGATTTATCTGAACCATAGAAAACGTCTACTAGGAAAGAATCAGGATAAACTGTTGATAGATTTAAACTGAACCAACAAGGGGTCTAGAGAAGAATCAGAACAAATCGTTGATAGATTTATCTGAACCAGAGAAGATATCTGCGGGAAAGAATCAGAATAAACCATTGAGAGATTTAAACTGAACCAGCAGGGGCCTGGAGAAGAATCAAAATAAATCATTGAGAGATTTATCTGAACCAGAGAAAATTATCTGTGGGGAAAGAATCAGGATAAACCGCTGAGAGAATTAAACTGAACCAACAAAAGTTTAAAGGAAATATTTGCTATGTAGATGGTCGACCAGTCCTTTCTCGAGAATTGATTTGTAAATGACTTGTTGAAAATATTTTCCTGTCAGAAATTTGTTGATGATAATTTCCTGTCGATTGTTTCTTTCCTGAAAAGGTGAAGAGTTAATTGTATGCAATGCTACGATGTATGCAATGCATGGTATGATGTTGTTTTCTCAAAATAAATGAGATTGCACTGTATGACTTGTGTTGTCAATGCTATGACGTATGAATGTAATGTATGGACATAAAGATTGTTCAAGCCGTAGTGTTGCTGGAGTCGGGGAAAATAAATCCCTGGGTATTTCTAAGAACGAGGAGTGTAAGTCTCTATACTTTGTTGAAGTTGAAGCATTTAATGGACGAGTTTCCCTTTTGTTATAGAAATAAACTATATTGTGGAAGGGGGACGCCGTGCATTGCTTGTGGACTTCGTGAAATCCTGCTGGAGAATCCTGAGAAACCTGGCGACTTTCACTGGGGAACCTTTGGAGCGGTAGTTGGAGGTTTTTCTCTGTTAGGGATATGAGAGCGCTTGATACCACTGGGCTGCATACTGGGGATACGTTAGTGATCCCATAGTAGGATGTCCTTGTTTCCGCTCTTGCTGGGGTAAGTACCTGCGAGGATTTTATGGAATAGCCTAAAGATATTATCCTGTTTCTTAAAGCCATTAGTGATTGTCTTTCTATTTTCTGTTCATTTGTAAATACTAATCACGTTCAAATGCATATGTTCAAAAATAAATCATTGGACGTTTTTGTGAACAAAACACAGAAATAAGAAAAACAAATAGTTTTGCACTTTCAAAAGGGATATCTTTGTATTAACTTGAATAAGTCTTTTTGTACAACGAGACGCGCATTCTAGTAAGAGAATTTTGTCGTAGACAAATGAAAATTGATACAAAGAAAAGATATCTATGTGAAATAATCCCATGGGGTTCCCATTCTGCCATAGTCTTCATGTCTTTGAGTGTCTTGTCTACTTGTCACCTTGGCGAAGCTGATTGGATTGATTAGAACTGTTTTGAGCTGGTTGATCAACGCTGAAGATTGTCTGTAAGATGATCCAACGGGACATAGTCACGCGCTTTAATTCCCTAACTTTTTCCTGGACCACCCTTTCGGGTTTTCGATCCACCAGGATACCCTTTTTTGCCCAAGCCGCCCTTTCGGGTTTTCAGCTTTCCGGGTGTACAGATTTTTTTTGTATTTTATCCCTAACTTTTGCCCGAACCTTTTGGTTCGCCGGGATGCCCTAACTTTTTCCTAGGTCAGTCGACCTAGCGGGTCCTTGTTCATGCGTAGTATCTTTTAACTATGTCCGTGTTTACAGGGTGTGGAAGGTCGTCACCATCCATAGTGGTCAAGATCATTGATCCACCAGAGAATATGTTTTTGATCACAAATGGTCCTTCGTATGTAGGAGTCCATTTTTCCCTGGGATTACCTTGCGGCAGTATGATGCGCTTGATCACCAGATCCCTGACTTGATACACTTGGCGTCTGACCTTTTTGTTGAAATCCTTGATCATTCATTTCTGATACATTTAACCATGGCAAACAACAGTAAGCCTTTTCTCATCAATTAAGTTCAGTTGATCAAGTCGAGTCTGGATCCAATCTTCTTCGTTCAGCCCAGCATCCTTCATAATCCTCAGAGAGGGGATATTGACCTCAATAGGTAAGACAGCCTCCATGCCGTATACTAGAGAATAGGGTGTTGCCCCGGTTGATGTGCGAGCTGTGGTACGATACCCGTGGAGAGCGACTAGGAGCATCTCATGCCAGTCTTTGTATGTGACTGTCATTTTTTGTATGATCTTCTTAATGTTTTTGTTAGAGGCTTCTACAACGCTATTCATCTTTGGCCGGTAAGGGGAAGAATTGTGATGTTGGATCTTGAATTGCTCGCACAAGACAGTGATCATAGTTTTGTTTAGATTCGTACCATTATCAGTGAGGATTCTCTCTGGGATATCGTACCGACAAATGAGATTCTGTTTGATGAACCGGGAGACAAAATTCTTGGTAACAGAAACGAAGGAAGCTTCCTCAACCCACTTTGTAAAATAGTCGATGGCCACTAAGATGAAGCGGTGTCCATTGGAGGCCGTTGGCTTGATTTCCCCAATCATATCGATTCCCCACATAACAAAGGGCCAAGGAGCCGTCAAGACATTCAGAGGAACTGTAGGTACATGCACTTTATCAACATAAATCTGACACTTATGGCAAGTCCGAGAGTGTTGATAACAATCTGCTTCCATGGTAGACTAATAATAGCCTGCCCGTAGGATTTTCTTTGCCATCGTATGCCTACTGTAATGTGTACCAAAAGTGCCTTCGTGCAATTCAGCCATGATCCTTTCAGCTTCAACTTTGTCTACGCACCAAAGTAATACAGAGTCATGATTGCGTTTGTACAAAATGCTGTTACTAAGGAAGAACTTAGCCGAGAATCTTCTTAACAATTTCTTGTCATTAACTGAAGCTCCTTCCGGATATTCTTGAGACTCGAGATACCTCTTGACTTCGTGAAACTAGGGTTGGTCCACTACTTCTTCAGTATTAATCTCGTGATAGTGTGCTGGTTCATCCATTCGTCCGATGGTGATCCAGGGAGCCTCGTTATCCCAATTAAGTTTAAACATAGATGACATTGTAGCTAGTGCGTCTGCTAGATGATTTTCTTCTCGCGGGAAATGCTCGAAGGTAATTTTCTCAAAATGTGGCAGCAATGTCAAAACATGTTCTTTGTAAGGGATAAGGTTAGGGTGTTTGGTGTCCCATTCCCCTTTGATCTGACTGATGACCAAAGCTGAATCTCCAAACACACTCAAAGATTTGATCCCCAAATTTATGGCAGCTATGAGACCAAAGATGCACGCTTCATATTCTGCCATGTTGTTTGTACAATTGAAGTAGAGTATTATGGTAAAGGGAGTATGACACCCTTCAGGAGATACGAGTACAACACCAATACCATTGCCAAGCGCGTTGGATGCCCCATCGAAAAACAGAATCCATCGGGATCCTTGTTCAGGTCCGTCGTATGGTCTGATCTCTTCACAATTGTTTACTGTCATAATGTCCTCATCTAGGAATTCGAACTTCATGGATTGGTAGTCTTCCACAGCTTGATGAGAAATGTGATCAGCCAGTGCACTTCCCCTTATTGCTTTCTGGGTAGTATATTGTATGTCATATTCCGTCAGGATCATCTGCCATCTTGCTATTCTCCCCAAGAGAGCAGGCTTTTTGAAGATGTATTTTATTGGATCCATTTTAGATATCAACAAGATAGTATGAGTCAGCATATACTGTCTTAGCCGGCGAGCATCCCATGCCAGAGCGCATCAAGTTTTCTCGAGCAGTGAATATCTTGTTTCACAGTCGGTAAAATTTTTTGCTCAGGTAATAAATAACATGCTCTTTTAGGCCATACTCGTCATGCTGCCCCAACACACACCCCATTGAGTTTTCTAAAACAGTCAAATACAAGATCAATGGACTCCCCTCGATGGGTGGCAACAACACATGAGGCTCTTGTAATTATTCTTTGATTTTGTCAAAAGCAACTTGGCATTCGTCATTCCATTTGACTACTTGATCTTTCTTCAACAATTTGAAGATCGGTTCACAAGTAGCTGTCAGGTGAGAAATGAATATGGCGATGTAATTCAAACGTCCCAAAAATCCTAACTTCCTTCTCAGTACAAGGAAAAGGCATCTCTTGTATCTCTTTAACCTTGGCAGGATCAACCTCGATACCTTTGTTGCTGACGATAAAGCCTAGGAGTTTACTGGACCGCACTCTGAACGTGCATTTATTTGGGTTCAACCTTAGCTTGTATTTCTTCAGCCTCTCAAACAGTTTCTACAAATGATCGAGATGCTCTTCTTCCATTTGAGATCTGGCTATCATATCGTCCATGTAGACCTCTATTTCGTGATGTATCATGTCGTGAAATAGAGCTACCATGGCACGCTGATAGGTTGCCCCAACATTCTTCAGTCCGGATGGCATGACCTTATAGCAGAACGTTCCCCATTGTGTAACAAAGGTTGTTTTCTCCATATACTCAGGCGCCATTTTGATTTGGTTGTAGCCTGAGAAACCTTCCATGAAGGAAAACACTTTATGTTGTGCCGTATTGTCAACTAGAATATCAATGTGGGGGAGCGGGAAGTCATCCTTGGGGATTTCCCTATTAAAATCTCTATAGTCCACACACATTCTCACTTTGCCGTCTTTCTTGGGCACGGGAACAACATTGGAAACCCATTGGGGATAAGAGGTTACAGCCAAGAATCCAATGTTGAATTACTTCATGACTTCTGCTTTAATATTTTCTGACATATCAGGCCTCATGCGGCAAACCTTTTTCTTTACTGTCGGACAATCTTCTCTTGTAGGCAGACGATGTACCACAATGTCTGTATCAAGTCCTGACATGTCTTCATATGACCAGGTAAAGACTTCAACATAATTGTGTAACAACTGAATCAGACGCTCCTTGACACTAGGTTCCATATTGGCACCCACCTTGACCTCTTTTTTGTCTTCTTCAGTACCTAGGTTGATTGTATCCAAGGGTTCCTCGTGAGGTTGAATGGTCCTTTCTTCCTATTGCAATAACCTGGCCAATTCCCCTGGTACCTCATAATCTTCCTCACCTTCGTCTTTGGCTTGGTAGACCGGATTTTCAAAGTCACAATAGGCCATAGCAGAACCGTTACCCATGGGATTCTGAGTGGATGTAGATCTGCATTTTAATATGTGAGTGTGTGTAAGAGCATAGCTATCTCTGAAAGAAATAAAATGTAAGAAAATAAAGATAAAGAACACAAAGATTTGCATGCAAAAACGTCCATGATTCATTGATGACATATGAGAATGAAGTAACAACCCTCACAAATGGACCATTGTGCCTCGGGTAAGACGCAAGGTTTTAAAGTTTAAATTATTTAAATATTACAAGCCTGAAAACATTAAAAGACAATTACTCTTGAATAAAAGTAATAGGAAAAAAATCTTTGGCCTCCCAATTGTTGAGTCCTCCGCTAATGGTTGGAAAAATCCACTCATCCATATCACAGCTACCATCACTGTCTTCTACTGAATTGACTCCCTGATTGCTTATACGTAAAGGTGGTCCCTGAAATAACGCAGCCGGAACCTGTCATCTGGATGTAATGAAACATCAATGAAGTTGCCACCGAACGTATTTTATCCCGCCGAGAGGGAAAGGTAAACATCGAGAAAACCTTGAAAGGGAGAAATCACGGTCTTTCGACTGAGAGATCGGGTAAGGGAGTCTGTTATACGAGGGGAAGGTGTTAACACCCCACACGCTCGTAGTACTCTACGGTATCCACTCTTGTTGTCTAATCTAATGGGTGTGGTAAAATCCTATGTCTATGGCTTAAAACTGAAAAAGGAATGCATGCGAAAGAAAAGGAAAACAATGTAGGGAAAATAAAAGTTATGCTCGATCGGGCCCTACCCCAATGCCTACGTATCCCTTTTAAGGAATCAGAGCAGCCGTAGTTCAGCTTATGGTGTTTTAGTTGGTTTGTATTTTTTAATTAAGACAGCAAAAACAATCAAGACGGCGAAACATCGAATAAAACAACAAACAAATGAGATGGTAAAAATATCAACTAAATGATGACAAAGTAACATGTCAAAGATGGCGAGACATCAAATGGTAAAATAACACACCTAACAGTGACATTGAGAGTCAAAGTTGGATAATCAAACATGTGCGATGGCGAAACATCGGCTAAGAGGTTATAAGGGATCATGGCAAAGATGACGAAACATCGCTAAAAGGGATGTCAAAACATCACACCTAACAATGATATTGAGAATCAAAGTAGGATAACAAATATGTGCGATGGCGAAGCATCGGCTTCAAACAAATGTGCGATGGCGAAACATCGGCTTAAAGATAACATAATATCATGGTAGAGATGGCAAAACATCAATAAATCGAATGACGAAACATCACACCTAACAATGATATTGAGAATCAAAGTAGGATAACAAACATGTGCGATGGCGAAACATCGATTAATTAGGTTTAAAAGCATAGCCAAGAGGCCACAGACAAAGTAAGATTGGTTTGTATCTTTTACTCTGAAGAAGGGTTTAAGTTTAATAGAAATGTTTTTATGATTTGCCAAGAAAACAATTTTTGTTTTAAGATGCAAAATGCAAAAGAAGGAAAAACAACTAAGGGAGACTAGCCTAGCACTACCCCTAGTGTTATCATACAATGATTGATCCTAAGGTTGAGGATAAAGGAAAAACCATACCCTAATTTACATGTTAAAGGAAGCTTAACAAAACTATCCTATAGGGAACATGCAATGAGAGCGAAGTCGTGATCTCAATTTCTAAATTGAGTGACTCATCGATCAACAATTAAAGAAGAAAAGCAATAAACATCCTATAGGGAACATGCAATGAGAGCGAAGTCGTGATCTCAATTTCTAAATTGAGTGACTCATCGATTAACAAAAGAAGAAAATAAATAAACATCCTATAGGGAACATGCACTGAGAGCGAAGTCATGATCTCAATTTCTAAATTGAGTGACTCATTAATCAAAAGCAAACACAACACATGTATCAGACAAAAACCAGAGGGCCTCCTGACATGTATCAGCAACAGAGGTCTCATCATGCAATCAAAGAACTATGCAAAATGAAAATGGAAGAAAGGAAATAGTTCAATACCAAACGGATAACTATCCGTAGCAACTGAGCAAGAATAAAAAGAAACCCAGAGAACTTCAAGCAAGCTGGCATCAGTAGACAAATCGAGTCAGAAATTACACCATCTGGATGTAAGTAATTTATCATATATGAAAAAATCCCATGGAAAATGTATAGCATTCACAATCACATGTATATATATCCTGAATATACCATCAAAAATTCCAAGCACAAGAATGGTGCCAATATAATAAATTGTGTTCCACAAATAAAGTGAAACACAATAGCCTCAAACCAAAAAATGGAAACTTTCCTCGAAGTACCTCGCACATTTAACAACCAAGTTAGTATTCCCATAAATTGTATGATGATTCACATAAGGGATGGATGAAACATGATGAAGTGAGAAAAACATGATAACAATTATCAGAGCATTAGGTATGGTAGACAAAAAAAAAGAAACAGACATATGCATAATTAGGTCAAAAGAATTAGAAGAATGTTGCTCCTTTCTATCACCATGTTGAATTGACAATTGAATATCAATCAAGGATCATAGGAGCTTGAGAATAATACAATCAAAGACCATGAAGGCCAGTAGCAAACACATTTCAACCATTCTCAACTAAATTATCACAACTCACAAGCACAATAGAAGAGGGATTCCACACAGTGCATCAAAAAAGGTTCAAACATTCAAGCATGGGACATTAAGAAAAATGGCTTGAGCTATCATGAATAATAAGAATCAATATAATCATTAGGTGCCCAATTATAGGCCTCACTCAAGTTCATTGGCCATCAAACAAATTGTAACAAGATATGCAACATTAATTGGGTACCTTCACTTCAAAATTACATCAAAAATGGAAATAATGGTCCATAATTCAAACCAAAAACATATTAGCATCTTTGAAAGGTATAAAAGTCAGAATGTACGCTCTAAGTTCATGAATGATTGAGGAGGAGACCAAATGAAGTCCAAAGTCCAAGACTAGTTGGCAAAACTACCAAACTAGAAAAGTTTTCAAAATAATTTGTGAAAAAAATGTCAAACCAAGTTAAAAAATTCAAGATAAATGGTTTTCAGATCCTCAATACATTCATGAACCCTAATCATGACTTGAATTCTATTGAAAATCCAGGGCATAATGGTTTTGAACATGAAACTTACACCATAAACAACAAAACCCTAATTTTTGACTTTTAATCTTAAATATTGATTAAGTAAGATCAAAATTCAAACAATTTAAACCAAGTTCGTACAAATCACCAAGAAACCCTAAATGTCAGAAAATATATTTTTTCACATTTTTTGAGTTGAAGAAAAGTAAAAAATGAAACTAAATTTAAACAATTAGACAATTAAACAAATAATCACCTCTCAAAATAGAACTTTAATAAAAAAGTCAGAAAAATGTCCAACCAAAATTAGATTCAAATATTAAAATTAAAAACACACATCTCTGATTTTTTATGGAATTTTTGAATTGAAGGAAATACTGAAATAAAAAATAAACAAAACAATTAACAATTAAACTATTATTTAAGGGCAAAAATGCAAACCCTAGCCAAAAATCACAAAAAGGTCAAAATGAAAATATTATTTAGTGTTTACATTATTTTTTTGAGAATTTTTGAATCAATGGAAGTATTAAAGTAAAATTTAAACAAAACAATTAACAATTTAACTTTTGAAATTAAATTCAATATCAAAAATGAAAAAAAAAACAGAACAAGTTTCAGAATCAAATTCCACATGATTTTATGAGTCAAAAATATTTTTTGTGGAATTTTCTAAATCAAAGAAATATTAAAACAAAAATAAACACTAATCAAACAATTAATTAAACTCATTAATTTTTGAACCAATCAAAACATTTTCAAAAATTATCAAAAAATGTGCACAAGGTCAGGAATATTATTTTGAATTTGTGATAATTTTTTCAGAATTTTTCAACCATTTTTGAGCAAGAAATAAAATTATGGAAATCAATTTATAAAACAAAATTCAAATGAATTAAAGAAATAAGCCAGCCAATCAGAGGAGGCCACATAATCATCTACAACCTCTGGCTAGGGAAAAAACGCGCGCGTGATCAAGTTCATCATCTCATTTTCCAGTCAACATAACATGCTCAATTCTACACCATTTTTCATGAAATTTCGTGCAAATTAAAGCCAACATTTCATACTTCAATATGCAATTCGAATCATATCAAATAATTAACCATGGATCAAGAACAAATCGTGCAAAAATGTCAAAAAGTCACTGAACAAAAAAAATTCAGATGCATCATTCATGCATATCTCATCAAATTAAAAGCTCTGAAGCTACAAAAACACTTAATGAACTTCAAACAACATGATTATGAACTTAAATCACACAATGCACAGCTAAAAATCCAAAGTTAAGAATTCAAACCTTTGAGAAAAAATGGATCTACTGTCTCCTTCAATCCAGTTGCAAACCAAGCCTCGATCTACAATCCTTATCATTTGGAGAAGAGAATGCAAGAAGAATTAACCAAAACGCGCAAGGGAAATGGAAGAATCGAAGAAAATTGCAGAGCAAGTAGCTATGGAGTTTTCTGATTTCAGGGATGAAATGAAGCATGAACCATGCTCAATGAGGCTTGCTTCTCATATATAGAGCATTAAGAGGAGGGTAGGATAGGTTTTTTACACTGAAAGCTCTTAGAAAAAATGAAATCTTCTTTTTGCCAAGATCAAGTATGCACATGCAGCCCTCCAATCCCTCGTGAGTTGGCTTGCTTTTTACGTGAATTTCAGTCCATTTTATCTCAGGAAGAGATTAGCAAAAAAATTAAGACTTAAATCCTTGTATTAAGCAAGTGTTGGTGATTAGGCAATTTCATGCCACTTTTGGCAAAATCACGAGCTGCCCTTGCATTTGCCCATGTGCAACTCAAACCTTGGCATGATGGGCCTTGGTACATTGCATATTAGTCATGGGCCAAGTTTTAAGTGAAACATATGGCCATAAATCAAGTTAACAAGAATTTGCAAATTGCATGGTATGCATGAATTCAATGAAATGCATCCAAATTCCAAGGTCCACAACTTGCTCATACTTTTGAGTTTTGACATAATTGAGTACAATTTGGAAAGGTATTGAAAAGATATACAATCCCTTAGTTTTGAGTTTTTGCAATTGGATCCACTAAGTTTCCCAAAATTGAGCTTGAAATTCACTAATTTTGGAAAATGACCTATAATTTTGTGACTTCCAAAGACCATAATTCTTGATTCCTTGCCAATTTGGACATGAGACCAAAAGGAGATGAAATATCATCCTCTTATATTTCCAAGCATGTTTCATTTGTATTTTTTGGATCAAAGGTGAATAAAATATGAATTTTTGAAATTAAGTCCTTATTTTCCAAATTAGAAACTTTTATGGTTTCTTCAAGAACAAGTTTCAACCCAAACCTCAATCTCTTTGATCCAATGACAAAAATGGACTTGAAATATGAAAAATGCATCCTTGAATTGATGGTTGGCCAAAAGTTCACTTGGTCAACTTTGTCTTTGACTAATTTTGACCAAAATGACCATTTTGCCCCTTTTAATCAATTGACCCACTTCCCTTCAAAATTGATGATCAACACTTCAAACATATGATCTTTCAAACAAATAGAAGCCATGTACAAAGTTTCACTTCAAAATTCTCAAGAAATCCTAATAAAAACCCAAACCCTAGTTTTGGTTAATACATCAGGAGACAGATGAACCATCTTCAACACTTCAAATCCTCTGGATATCTTGACCAATTTCTTGTACTAAGACCTTCCAAATATCAATGAGATGACATAGCTTCCAAACCAAAACTTGTATGTTGATCAATAATCTTGCTCCAACAAGACCCTAATTTGACCGGTGAATCAAATGAGTGATTCCTTCTTATGAATAAACACAAACTTTAATCCTCTGATGGTCCAAAGAGATGGATAAAACATATTGAGATATGCAATAACTTTTGAGCTTGAAAGATTCAGAGGTTTAGATGATAAGGCTCTACTTGAACAACTTATCAATGCAATCAACCTTCAGATCTTGAGGAAAACTTGATAACTAAAGTACTTTGATCCCATCACAATGTATGAATGCAATGCAATATGATATTCATGATGAAACATAAGCCAAAATCAAGAGGGTAAATTTTGGGGTGCAACAGCTGCCCCTATTCAAATATGTTCAACATGATAAGTGAGAAAAGTGACAACTTTCGAGCGTACAAGGTTAAAGATGTTTGAATACGAAAGAACTCGAAAATTTACACTCTTGAAGAAGAAAGAAAACAGTAGCAGAAAACCCCCAAGACATATGTCAGAATGAAGCTATAACACAAGTTAAAACAGAATGAAGACAAAGAAGAGTAGACACAACTAAATTTCCGGACAGGTGTGCCAGGGCAAAACTGGGCTTCAGAAAAGGTGAGATAAAACTCCAACTACAGAGTAGGCGAAACTAAACTGTGGAAAAGAAAAAGTACATGGGTGAGGAGGCGAAACTCTGAGCTCGACCCAAGGCGAAAGTGGCTAGAGTACGCGATTCTAGGGGCACTTACAAATCTCAACTAAGATAGACAGTATGAAGGAACTGAAAGAATCTCAGAAATGAGGAACAAAAGCGAGACGAAACTCGACTCAAAGACCAGTTAGACGAAACTAAACTAGATGAGTACCAAGACGAAACTGTATTTCACACACGGGTAACGAGGCGAAACTCAACTTAAAGCAAAGTGATGAGAGTGCATGTTTCTCAAAACACTTGCTGGTCTCAGATCAATGGATAAACAGTAACGAAAACTGATAGAAGCATCCAAGGAATAAAGGAGACTGATCTCAAACCAGGGACGCAGTACGAACACTGCACTCGATGAACGAACACCGTTAAAGGGTCCAAGGTAGGAAAACAAAGACGAGATGAAAATCGACTCAATAACTAGTTAGGGGAAACTAAACTAGATGAGTACCAGGACAAAACTGGATTTCATGCACAAGCGACGAGGCGAAACTCGACCCAAACCGAGGAGATTAAGGCGTACCCCTAAAAACCTGCTGAAAGCGAATATCAGTACGGAAATGGTATTCGAAAGGTGCATCAATAGAAATTGGAATGAACCGGAGAGGGTAGTGAAGACTAAACCCGAGAAGACCACGCCAGGGTGAAACTGAACTACAGTCAAGAGTAGACACTCAAACAAGCAAATGATTAACGTCAAAAGGATATTGGTATGGGGAGGAAACTGAGATAATGAGGACGAAGACCTCACTGGGGATTTAATCCGAAGTATTAGCAAAAATCACTGGGGATGACGGAAATAATAATGGCTTATGTTCCGATGTATGTTTGAATTCTTTTTATATAGCGCAATGCTCCATATAATGGAAATGCTACACGTTTTGGTAGATGCAATGTAATGATGCTTGTTTAAAAGTTTCACCGGGGAATGGCCAATTGAGAAACCAAAAACCAAGAAGTCAGAATCTAACAAGACTTGCAAAAATAAATTGCAAAATCCAAAGGAGAGGAGAAAATATGGGGAACCGCTAGAGAGGTAACCTCGAAGAGATGAAGCTTCACGGGGAATAACAACTAAGAAATTAGTAGAAACGGGCCACAAACATTGAGAGGAGCTGCAAAAATAAATTGCAAACTCCTAGGGAAGATCAGATCGACACTGTAGCTTCTGGAGAAGATTAGACATTGATCAAGAAGATCAAGGCAAGACTGCAATCTCTGGAAAAGATAGCACGCGACTGTGTTGAGGATGACACCGAGACAACAAACTCGATGTGAGGGGTGAAAACCTTTGCTGGGGGAACAAAGCTCTACTGAGGAGACGGGACTTCACCGGGGAGACAAAACTCTGTTGAAGATTTTGTTGGAGAGATATTTTTAATGGAATGAAACCTTTGGATGGATCATGCAGATAGTCACACAGTATCGACCTCACCGGGGATAAGGAAATATATTTAACATAAGGATGCCCCAGTCAGCAGATCGACTGGGAGATGAAAGGTCAAGGCGAGGGGTCTTTGTTGGCAATTCTGTTGGGGAGTTAAAACTTCTTCAGAAAGTGAGTTCCAATTTAAACGACTCCACTGAGGATGTGCGCCATATCCAAACTTGAAGTCTTAGAATGAAGATTTTAAAAGAAGATTCCTGGGGCAATAAAACTTCGCTGCGGAAACAAAACTTAACTGGGGAAACTGAACTTCATTGGGGATAAGTAGAGTCCTAATCATACATGGGCCCTATCCTAATATTCCCTTCTTGACAATCATTAAGCTCTTTACAGGCGTTCGATGTGTAAACTCTTTTCTTAATGTCAGACAAATGTTTTACATGCAGGAAGATGTTTATTTTGGGAATGACAGACCTGGTGCGATGATTATTCAAGCCTTGAAGTTGAAAACTTTAACAAAATGTCGCATCTCTGTTGTGAATGAATCACTGGCTAGAGTGCAATTTTTTTTAAAACTTTTCTTCCTTTTTTGAAAAATGAGTCAAGATGCGGGTGATAAGATACCAACATGGATGTGCAACACACATTTGGTGAGTTTAGGAAATGTTATCCTATTGTAGTATGCTTTCGAGTTAAACCCTTGTTTCAGTTAGGTCTTTTAGAGGTTGTAACGTAGCCTGGTCCGAGGTTTTTTAGAAATTTTTTTTTTCAAGGCTCAAGTTATTTGGTGCCCACCCCCTTCGTGATATTCTCCTGTCTTAAGTTTAGCTGACTTATCACAAGCATTCATCTTTCAAAAGGATTTATAATGGTTGACTGATCACGACAAATTCTTCAACATGATTATCACTTAATTTCTGCTGCTTTTGTTTTTTTTTTGATATTATTATTCCTCTTCTTTTGATGAAAATTTTATTGAATAATTTTAATTTTTTTTCCGGCCTTTTAGGCTCTCTTTTCCCTAACTTTTTCCTGGACAAAATCTTTTGAATTTCAAATCTGGAAGTCCAGCGGGACGCCCTTACTTTTGCCTAAGCGTCTTGTTTTCAAGTTTCGGCTTAGCAGGGCTTTTTGTTTCTTTCTTATTCATGCTTTCCACTTTGAACAAGTCAATATGACTTTAGGTCTTTGAACTTTTCTTTCTTTCTCTTTTTTTTTGAAGAAAACAAATGCCTCATTCCTTGGTCGGCGAGGGATAGCCATTATTGTATCGATTCGATCTCGACCTCAGGGCTTTGTGAGGAAATAAACATCGTGGTTTTGAAATTTTTCCTGATCTCATGATGCGAAAGATAAAATATGGTGATCCTAAGATGGGACATTCCTTCTGAAATTTGAATGCTTGGTCAAATCAACTGAACATCCACCCTGCCCCTGGTTAAAAAAACAAGGTTTTTTTGAACGAAAAAGAAACTCCTACTTCGAAGGCTCAGAGGGGTTAACGAGGGTCTAACTCCCTTATATCTCATGTGTTTGGGGATTGAAACAATGCCTGTACATCGTCAACGAGGTTCTACCCAAAAGCATACCATCACAATCATTGTTTTTAGCTAAACTCCTTCCTCCAAACTCTTGGCTAAGTAAAAGAATTAGAACAGTTGGTATCAAAATGCCTAAAAAAACGATTAAAGAGTGATACTGGATGGATTAAGTAAAACAGAACAATTTTCCAAGGCAAAAATATTCAACGCATCAATACTGACATTCGGCCATAAATAAAATCCTATATGCAGACAATGCTAAAACAATCAATCAAGATGACACATGAAAGTGCGGTAAAGAAATATAATAAAAGCCATCATGGGGAAGAAAAATCTCCAACTAGGTTCACTGATCTCGCAGACTTATCGTAATCTTGACATTACCCTGACCCATGACCTTCACCAACAGCACGAAGCTGTGAAACGAAAATTGGCATGGCGTCCACCAGTAAAGTGAAAGAGAATCCCACCAAACATAGAACCAAGCATGCCCCTTGCACAGTAGCAGCCGTATTTGTTATTCGTATTTCAAGCGATCAACCAACCATGACTTAGATTACCATTTCCGTGTAAGGCCCACAAAGTTTATATGCACATTCTTATCAAAATATTTGACGTTTTTGCAAACAAAATAATAAAAGGGAGAAAAGAAACTTATACGTATACTTGAAAGAAGATATTCTTATTGATTTTGAGAAATCAGCCTGTGAAAAAGGCATTTTACATTTGGAAGCGAGTAATTACAAAATCAAAACAAACAAGTGTTTACAAATGGCAATGTGAATGTGAATATCCATCAAGTCCCGACTCTGCTATGACTCTTATGACTCTTACGCTTTCATCTTCCTTCTTTCATACAGATCATTCTTGGATTAGCTTCGAGCTTATGCCAGGTGACGGAGCGAAGGAAAGAAACAAAGGATCCCATGCCGAGCGTAGTCATTTGCTTTAAGTCCTTAACTTTTTCCTGAATCGCCCTTTCGGGTTTTCGATTCACTAGGACACCCTCTTTTTGCCTAAATCGCCCTTTCGGGTTTTCAGTTTAGCGAGTTTTTTTAAAATATTTTTTTTATGCAAAGTATTTTTTAACCACGTCAGCATTCACAGGGTGATGGAAGTACTCTCCATCCATAACCGTGAGCATCATCTCCCCTATAGAGAAAACTTTTCTGACCATGAAAGGACCTTCATAAGTCGGAACCCACTTGCCCCTGGGATCTCCCTGGGGAAGAATTATCCTTTTTAGCACAAGGTCACCTGGCTTGTAACACCGAGGCCGTACCCTCTTATCAAAAGCTTTCCTCATCCTTTGCTAATATACCTGACCATGACATACAACCGTCAGCCTCTTCTCGTCAATAAGTTCCAACTGATCTAGCTGATTCTGTACCCATTCACTTTCATCCAGCTCAATATCTCTCATGATCCTAAGAGAAGGAATCTCAATTTCCACCGGCAATACTGCTTCCATGCCGTACACCAATGAAACTGGGGTTTCCCCAGTCGAAGTACGCACAATGGTGCGATAACCATGCAAAGCAAAAGGCAGTATCTCATGCCAATCTTTATAGGTTACCACCATATTTTTCACGATCTTCTTAATGTTCTTATTGGCCGCTTCGATAACACCGTTCATCTTTGGTCGGTATGGGGAAGAGTTATGATGCTTGATTTTGAAAGACTCACAAAGCTCCTTTATCATTTTATTGTTCAAATTAGACCCATTGTTGGTAATGATCTTTTCAGGCACTCCGTAGCGACAAATAATATTGGGCTTAATGAACCGAGTTACCACCTGCTTGGTGACATTAGCATAGGATGTAGCTTCGACCCATTTTGTGAAATAATCGATGGCAACCAGAATGAAACGGTGCCCGTTGGACGCAGTCGGTTCAATTTTGCCGATCATATCAATTCCCCACATCGCAAACGGCCAAGGGGAAGTCAAGACATTCAAAGGTACTGGCGGCACATGCACCTTATCAGCATTGACTTGACATTTGTGGAAAACCCGTGCATGATTGTAACAGTCAGTCTCCATGGTGGACCAATAATAACCTGCTCGCAAAATCTTTTTAGCCATGGTATGCCCGTTGAAATGGGTCCTGAAATCACCTTCATGTATCTCTTCAATAATTCTAGCTGCTTCTTTCTTGTCAACACATCTGAGCAGTAAACCGTCATGATGCCTTCTGTACAACACACCACCACTGAGAAAGAACTTGGCTGAAAATCTTCTTAAGAACTTCTTATCTGTGATGGATGCCTCTTCAGGGTACTCTTGTGTTTCCAGATATCGTTTAACATCATAAAACCAAGGATTACCATCTGATTCTAAACTGGACTCAAAACAGAAAGCAGGCTCACTCAAACTTCTGATGGTAATGGAAGGTGCCTTATTAGCCCACTCAACCTTGAACATGGAGGACAAAGTTTCCAGTGTATCAGCTAGATTGTTTTCTTCTCTGGGAATGTGCTCAAACATGATCTCTTCGAAGTACGAAATCAGCTTCATAACATGCTCACAATAGGGAATTAGGTTCTGATGGCGAGTCTCCCAATCTCCTTTAATCTGGCCGATAACAAGATTGGAATCCTCGTAAACTTTCAAAAATTTGATGCGCAGGTCGATCGCCGCTTCAATGCCATAAATGCAGGCCTCATATTCGGCCATGTTGTTAGTGAAATCGAAACAAATACGAGCCATGAAGGGAATGTGGTATCCCTTAGGAGAAGTGATAATATATCCGATGCCGTTGCCCATGGCATTAGAGGCACCATAAAAAACAAGCATCCAACGTGATCCCGACTCGGGTCTTTCGTCTGGGTCTGGTATGTTACAATCCCGAATATACACAATTTCCTCATCTGGAAAATCAAACTTCATCAGTTCATAATCGTCTATGGGCTGATGAGCAAGATGGTCGGCCAGTACACTACCCTTAATTTCTTTTTGAGTAGTGTATTGGATATCATATTTAGTGAGTATCATCTGCCAACGGGCTACCATGCCTGTAAGAGCTTGCTTCTCGAAAATGTACTTGATTGGATCCATTTTGGATATCAAGTAGGTGGTGTGAGTTAACATGTATTGCCTCAAACGTTTGGCGGAACAAAATGATTGGATCCATTTTACAAGCACACAACAAGTCTTTTCCAGCAATGAGTACCTCGACTCGCACTCCGTAAACTTCTTACTTAAGTAGTAAATAGCCTGCTCTTTCTTCTCTTTCTCGTCGTGTTGACTGAGGACACAACCCATTGATCTCTCTAACACAGTTAGATACATGATTAATGGCCTTCCTTCCACTGGAGGCATGATTATAAGAGCTTCCTTTAAATATTCTTTTATTTTGTCAAAGGCCTTCTGGCAATCCTCATTCCATTTCACCGTCTGACTTTTCTTCAACAACTTGAACAAAGGTTCACAGGTGGTTGTGAGATGAGAAATGAATCTAGAAATGTAGTTTAACCTTCCCAAGAAACCACGTACTTCCTTCTCTGTCTTTGGTTCAGGAATTTCCTGTATCGCTTTGACCTTGGCCGGGTCCACCTCGATACCTTTTTGACTTACAATAAAACCCAACAGCTTGCCGGATCTCACCCCGAAGGTGCACTTATTCGGATTCAACCTTAGCAAGAATTACCTCAGCCTCTGGAACAATTTTTCCAGATGAACAAGATGTTCCTCTTCCGTGTCAGACTTAGCAATCATATCGTCCACATATACCTCAATCTCTTTGTGAATCAAATCATGAAAGAGAGTGACCATGGCGCGTTGATATGTTGCCCCGAAATTTTTCAAACCAAACGGCATCACTTTATAGCAAAAAGTTCCCCAAGGCGTGATGAATGTTGTCTTCTCCATATCCTCCGGTGCCATCTTAATTTGGTTGTAACCCGAAAAACCATCCATGAACGAAAACACCTTGGAATGAGCGGTATTATCGACCAACACATCAATATGCGGATGAGGGAAATAATCTTTAGGGCTGGCCCTGTTCAAATCCATATAATCCACGCACATCCTGACCTTACCATCCTTCTTGTGCACAGGCATAATATTTGCAATCCATGGCGAATAATTGATGACCTTTAAGAAATTCGCGTCCAACTGCTTCTGGAACTCCTCTTTGATCTTCTTGGACATCTCAGGATGAGTTCTTCGGAGCTTTTGCTTGACAGGGGAACAACCTTCTCTGAGCGGTAGTCGATGCACCACTATGTCTGTATCCAAACCAGGCATATCCTCATAAGACCAAGAGAAGATATCAGAATACTTATGGAGTAGTTCAATCAATCTGACCTTTATACTTTCTTCGAGATCTGCCCCTATCTTGACTTCTCTTCTTACCTCTTCTGTGCCAATATTCACCACCTCAATCGAATCCTGATTCTGCTGGATAACCTTCTCCTCTTGTTTTAACAATCTTGCTAATTCCTCGGGAAGATCACACTCCTCATATGCTTCTTCTTCAGCTTGATAAATAGGAGTATCAAAGTCATTATGAGCCATAATAGAGTCGTTATCAATAGAATCAGTGATGGAAGTGCATCTGCATGAATGACATTTTGGCGTTTTTTAGTGACAGTGTGTGAAAAGAGAAACATTGCCATTTAAATAAAAAGAAAAAGAAGCAAAACTTTGAACGTAAAAACGTCCTTTATTTCATAATAAGCTTGGAAAATAAATATGGTGGCCCTACACAAATGATTCACCACACCTTGGGCAGAGCGTAGGAATTATGATATGATAATAAAAGAAACAGGAAAATTACTCCTCAGCGCTTGAAACTTGGATAACATCCACAGAAGTCCAATTGTTCAGCGTCTGGCCTGGAATACTCAAACGAATCCAATCTTTGATATTGTAGCCATCAGCCATATCGTCGCCAACTGCATTGGCGTGTCCTTCTTAAGTAGCACAAGGGCGGGAAAACTTCACAGGAGTAGATAAACTAGATGCTCTGGGGGTTGCACTCTGCTGACCCGGGTAAAAACCAAGACCAAATTTATCAAACTTTGGAGTAACTTCCAGCACATGACCCCATCCTTCAGGGTCACCACCCTCCACTACAGCTCTCACATCCTTGAGAGAAGACACAACAGTTTCTGATTTCTTTCTCTGCTCTAGAGGAGGAAAATTGATGGCATGAACTGTCTCAAACGCCTGAAATGGAGTCTCATGTATCTTGCCTTCAACCTCGACATAGCGGAATGATGTCAAATGACTCACGATGTACTCTTCCTCGCCGCACACAATTACTACCTTTCCCTCTGCAGGATACTTGAGTTTCTGATGAAGAGTAGAAGTGACTGCTCTTGCTTTATGAATCCACGGCCGCCCCAACAAACAACAATACGCTGGCTGTATATCCATCACAAAAAAAGTAGCCGTGAAGGTGCAAGGACCAACCTTGATTGGTAGCTCCACCTCCCCAAACACTGACCTTCGAGACCCATCAAACGCCTTCACCATTAAATCACTAGGGCGCAACTCCAGTCTAGAATAATCAATCTTCATCAACGCTGACTTAGGCAATACATTTAAAGACGACCCTGTGTCCACCAAAACTCGGGATAAAGTAGTGCCCCTTCACTCCATTGAAATATGCAATGCTTTGTTATGGTCTGGTCCCTCAGGAGGAAGATCAAAATCTATGAAGCCCAAACCATTCCCGATAGATATGTTAGCACAAACATTCTCAAACTGATTGACTATTATTTCATGTGGCACGAACGCATTTTTTAACAACTTCATCAAAGCATTTCTGTAAGGTTCTGAATAAATCAACAGAGACAAGATAGACATCTTAGAAGGAGTATGGCTCAGATGATCAATTATGCTATAATCACTCTTTCTGATAATTAGCATTAACTCTTCAACCTCATCGGGAACTGAAGAAGCCTATGGTATCGGAATTGGTTGAATCACATTGGCTGGTGTAACCCTTGGATTACCAATTATTGCCTGCTGTTTTCCTTTTTCTCTTGCAGAAGCATCCTCCGCATCTTGCACATTGGAAGGACCAAATACTCTCCCACTTCTAGTCATTCGACTCACACCAGAAAAGTTATGAACTTCCTCTTCATTATCTTTGACACGTTCTTCCTCAGACGCACGGGTACTTACCTCCTGCTTCACCCCATGGTAATAGACATAGGCACTGTAATGCCATTGGATGGCCTTCTCACTGGTATATGGAATGGGAGCAGGTACCGTAATCATCAAAGGAGGTGCCCTAGATGGGGCAGGAATGTGCATATGGGTGTAAGGAATAGATATCACAACAACATCTTCTTCGGTAACCTTATGATAGCTCAGTTTCCTATCAAACTACAGGGAACCCTCCTTTATCAACAACTGGATACCGACTTTTAAATCATCACAGCCCTTCGGTTGCTCTCTACACTTGGCACACTCTAAAGTACAACCCGGGAAAATAGAATTGTCAAGCAAATACCTCTTAACATACCATAACGGAGTAGTTACTTGTTCCACATTCGTGATTAAATTCAACACTTCGCCATTATCATAAATCATATTAACAACACCCCCTCCATGCATAGGCATTGGGTTCTGAGTAACATTCAGACCAGTCACTGGAGTAAACTCAATTGCCTTAGCATCCAACAAGTCTTGTACTTTGCACTTCAACGCAAAGCAATTGTCAGTAGAATGGCCAACTCTGCCTAAATGGAATTCACATCTTGAGTTAGCATCATATTTAGGAGGAAGTCTTGCGGGTGGTGGTGGCATATTTCTCAAACTGATCAACTTCAAATCAAGCAGGCGGTGGAGTGCTTCAGTAAGAGATACTGGCAAGGGATCAAATTTTCTCGGCTGTCTCTGCTGTTGATTATTATACTGATGGGGAACATCTTGCTGCCTTTGTTGCTGAGGCACTATATTTGGTCTCTTCTGCAGAGGAGCATTAACAGGAATAGAAACAACATTGATTTGTTGGTTCTGACGATCCTCTCTTCTTACTCTATGAGAGTAAACCGCACTCGCGTCGCCTTCCCTTTTCTTAGGGTAAGTGTTGAATGGTTTCTTACTGCCCCCTGATGAGCCACTAGAACCTCCAATATGAATTTTCCCCAATTTCAAACCTACCTCAATTCTTTCACCAGCCATAACCAAGTCTGCAAATCCTGCTGAAGTACTTCCTATCATGTGCTCATAGAATGGCCCTTGCAGGGCACTCATAAACATATCAATGAGTTCTCTCTCCATGAGTGGAGGTTGAACCCTCGCAGCCAACTCACGCCACTTCTGAGCGTATTCCTTGAAAGATTCTTTTGGTCCTTGTGACATATTCTGTAACTGAGTGCGATTAGGCGCCATATCCATATTGTACTGATAATGTTTGACAAAAGCCCGAGCAAGATTATTCCAACAACGAATATGAGTTTTCTCCAACTTCATGTACCACTCCAAGGATGCCCCAAATAGGCTATCCTGGAAAAAGTGAATCAAAAGCCCCTGATCTTCATTATGCACCGACATCTTTCGGAAATAAGCAGTTGCATGAGTAACAGGACATGACATTCCGTTGTATTTTTCAAATGTTGGAGGCTTGAACTTCGGAAGAACTTTCACCCCAGACACTAACCTGAGATCATTAACATCCATACCAAGGACTCCTTGCCCTTCCACAGCCTTCAAACGCTCTTTCAATAACCGATACTTCATATCCTCAATCTGAACCTCCGGCTCTGAACGCTGAACAGAAAACTGATCTTCGTCCTGATCAAAGTCATAATCCTGCTCCTGATAATTCCTTACACCGCCTTGATTAACTCTTCTGTTCCATACAAGACGAGGTCCAGGAGACGGGGGAAACTGCCATACGTTGCGCACAAAAGGGTTTCCAGGCATCCCGTAAAAATTTCCAGCAGGCTGATCTTGCACATCCCCCAATCCTACAGAAATGTCCTGATAGAGCCCTTGATTTCCACCATCCCCTGGATAGCGACGCTGGTTGTTGACAAAGGCAGCCAGTTCCTCCTATCGCCGATTCACATTGGTGATGACCTCCATGAACTGAGTCATCTGAGTAGCCATATGGGCCCTCATTTCAGTGAGTTCAGCTTGAACTTGTTCCATCTGTCTTGGTAAATTGTTTCTGGTGGAATACCGATGAGTAGTCGTCTTGAATTCTGAATAAGAAAAGCAGCAGAATAAGAAAACCATCTTGATATAACCTGTAATGTTATGAAATGCATGATGTGCATGATATGTTTTTCATTTCCAGGTATTCAAGAGTCGTTTTATTCATCAGTCACGGCGTGCGACCAAAGATAATCAAGCATACAATCAAAGGAGAAAGGACAATAAGACGAATACTTCAATTATTTACAAACAAAGAAACGTCATTCAAGTGACTTCAGACAATTAAGAGTATAATGATAAATAACTAAATACATGTATTAACAAAAAACTGAATAATAACAACAATCAAATGGTCCCTTCCAACAATTCTGGGGGTGACCAAATACACAAAAAGTAAATAACAGAACTAAATCTCCGGAACAAGACATGCTTCAAGATGTTGACAGTACTCTTCAAGTTTGGCTTTCTCCTTCAAAAGTTGTGATGCGACCACTTTACTTTCTTGGAACCGATCTTCTGCGACACGCTTCTGGGCTACTTCCTGCTTAAGCTGAGCATCTTTGTCTTTGAGCTATTTCTCCAAGTTCTGAATCTTCTTCCTGTAGCTGTTTTCAGATACCTGAAGCTTCCGACACTCTTGCTGGGTCTTACTCAACTCTTCTTCTATTTCAGCATGAGATCTCTTCCTAAAACTGGTTACATCAGAAGTTTCCCCTTGAGCTTCTTTGAGTTTGCAAGCTAAGTCGGCCCTTTCTTGATCTACCCAATAAAGTTTCATCCTTGCCTCACGGTTCTTTGCACGAAGTTGAATGTTCTCAACATGAACCTGGGTGAACACCTCGGTAGGCACCATGTTACTCAGAACAGTAGGAGGTTGCTCACATATAGGAGTCGACCTTACGAATGGTAACCGTAAAATCTTAACCCTGGCTCTAATCCATTCCAAGTAAGGAACCCTAGCAATAGGAACCTTCTTGCCCAAAGTAGTTCTATCCTTCTTGTGAATTCCCTTCCAAGCACTTGTCACTCTTTTCAACATCACAGGATCACTTCCTCTAACAAAATACACTGATTCAGACACCTCCTCAACCTTTGGCGGTCCATCCATTGCATATCCTAATTAGCGATAAGCAAGCACAGGATTATAGGTTATACACCCCTTAGTTCCTATGAGGGGAACATTAGGGAAATCTCCACAACTAGTGATAATGCTTTGTACTTCCCCCATTCCATAATTCCACTGGATATCAAATGAAGTAAGGTTGACAAGCCTTGATGACCATCAGAGAGAATGCCTGGTATCCACGAAAGGGCCACTTACTAATAGGTGCAACTTAAACCATTGATACAACATTGAATGACATAAACTTACATTACCACCTTTTCCATGGCTGAAATGAATGGTGTAAAGAGTATCTGGTAAGAGTGTCGGTATCGGGTTTTTGTTTCTAAAAACACAAATAGCTGCTAAATCCACAAAATTTCTGTTGCGAGGGAAGAGGATGATCCCGTATATCATGAGAGCAAACATAGAGCTGAAGTCATTCCAATTCCCTTTCTTTGCCCAGTCTTCAGTTTTCTTCACTAAGAAATCCAAATAAAACCCTGTAGTATCCTCACTTGATTTCCAATTGTCTTTCATCTCTTTCCAACTCAAATGAAGAATTTCAGCAATAACTTCGGACTTCGGCTTCTCCGGCACTTGGACAAAAGGAACTTCATCGGACAAATTGATATTAAGCAGGTGTGCGTACTCTTCTAGTGTGGGAACCAGTTGATAATCTTGAAAAGTAAAACACCGTAGTTCCTTGTCATAGAACTGGAAGAGAGTGATCAAAGCCATTGGGTCAACTGGAGTGTTAAGGACTAGTAACAAATTGCCATAATTTTTGTTGAAATTATTCAGAACATCACCTTTCAGATAAGAACTCAACCTCTTCAACTCGGACACATCAATGGTAGGAATCTGATAAGAGAAAGTATGCCTGGTGGGCTCTTTAACACGAACTGAATCAAACTCATCTGAAGGGAGGCCAACCATTTCTGATAGAAAGAAGACTCTTGAATGTCCCTGGAAAATGACATGCGCATGCTAGTTATATTTTTTTTTACATTATTCTTTTTTAGAAATAAATATGCTATGATGCAACATGACAGGATCATGGCTGGACCATTATAGAACAACACCACTCAAGATCAAAAGAAAATCCCAAAGCTTCAAAACTATCATGGGAACCTGAGTCACCTTTGCAACACAAAGTCACCAACAATACCTGTACCTGTAAGAAAAGTTTTCCCTCCCCTCTCACGGGTGTAGTCTAGGTCAAGGAAAGGTTAAAATCCAAATCAGAGTACATGAGCTCAAATGTCGGTATCATCATACGATAACACCTATCCGAACTACCTATGAAGTCATGGGTCTCATAGTCAGGTCTACAAAGCATCCGCCTCATAGCTGCCATGGCCACTCTATTCCTAGTTCCTATAAAATTCACTCATAGCCTGGGTACGAGGCCTTTTACCTCATGGAACAACCCACCCACCAAGAAATCCAAAATCCAAACAGTCCAGCCAAATCCAGTATGCAGAAAGTAAAGCGCACATAGGATGCAATGCAAATAGATAAATATGAAAAGTGGTAAAATAAACACCCAGAAAGAAAACAAATAAGAGCTAGGATCGACTCTGGGATGGACCAGCAAAAGGTCAATCTTTCCCTAGTGATGTCTCCAGCTGAAACAATGCGGCCGAAACCTATCATCTGGATGTAATGAAACATCAATGAAGTCGCCACCGAACGTCTTTTATCCCGCCGAGAGGGAAAGGTAAACATAGAGAAAACCTGGAAAGGGAGAAATCACGGTCTTTCGACCGAGAGATCGGGTAAGGGAGTCTGTTACGCGAGGGGAAGGTGTTAGCACCCCACACACCCGTAGTACTCTACGGTATCCACTCTTGTTGTCTAATCTAATGGGTGTGGTCAAATCCTATGTCTATGGCTTAAAACTGAAAAGGGAATGCATGCGAAAGAAAAGGAAAACAATGTAGGGAAAATAAAATTTGTGCTCGATCGGGCCCTACCCCAATGCCTACGTATCCCTTTTAAGGAATCAGAGCAGCCATAGTTCGGCTTATGTGTTTTGGTTGGTTTGTATTTTTTAATTGAGACAGCAAAAACAATCAAGACGGCGAAACATCGAATAAAACAACAAACAAATGAGATGGTAAAAATATCAACTAAATGATGACAAATTAACATGTCAAAGATGGCGAGACATCAAATGGTAAAATAACACACCTAACAGTGACGTTGAGAGTCAAAGTTGGATAATCAAACATGTGCAATGGTGAAACATCGACTTCAAACAAATGTGCGATGGCGAAACATCGGCTAAGAGGTTATAAGGGATCATGGCAAAGATGACGAAACATCGATAAAAGGGATGGCAAAACATCACACCTAATAATGATATTGAGAATCAAAGTAGGATAACAGACATGTGCGATGGCGAAGCATCGGCTTCAAACAAATGTGCGATGGCAAAACATCGGCTTAAAGATAACAAAATATCATGGCAGAGATGGAAAAACATCAATAAATCGGATGACAAAACATCACACCTAACAATGATATTGAGAATCAAAGTAGGATAACAAACATGTGCGATGGCGAAACATCGATTAACTAGGTTTAAAAGCATAGCCAAGAGGCCACAGACAAAGTAAGATTGGTTTGTATCTTTTACTCTAAAGAAGGGGTTAAGTTTATTAGAAACGTTTATATGATTTGCCAAGAAAACAATTTTTGTTTTAAGATGCAAAATGCAAAAGAAGGAAAAAAAACTAAGGGAGACTAGCCTAGCACTATCCCTAGTGTTATCATACAATGATTGATCCTAAGGTTGAGGATAAAGGAAAAACCTACCCTAATTTACATGTTAAAGGAAGCTTAACAAAACTATCCTATAGGGAACATGCAATGAGAGCGAAGTCGTGATCTCAATTTCTAAATTGAGTGACTCATCGATCAACAATTAAAGAAGAAAAGCAATAAACATCCTATAGGGAACATGCAATGAGAGCGAAGTCGTGATCTCAATTTCTAAATTGAGTGACTCATCGATCAACAATTAAAGAAGAAAAACAATAAGCATCCTATAGGGAACATGCAATGAGAGCGAAGTCGTGATCTCAATTTCTAAATTGAGTGACTCATCGATCAAAAGCAAACACAACACATGTATCAGACAAAAACCAGAGGGCCTCCTGACATATATCAGCAACAGAGGTCCCATCATGCAATCAAAGAACTATGCAAAATGAAAATGGAAGAAAGGAAATATTGCAATACCAAACGGATAACTATCCATAGCAACTGAGCAAGAATAAAAAGAAACCCATAGAACTTCAAGCAAGCTGGCTTCAGTAGACAAATCGAGTCAGAAATTACACCATCAGGATGTAAGTAATTTATCAGATATGAACAAATCCCATGGGCAATGTATAGAATTCATAATCACATGTATATATATCCTGAATATACCATCAAAAATGCCAAGCACAAGAATGGTGCCAATATAATAAATTGTGTTCCACAAATAAAGTGAAACACAATAGCCTCAAACCAAAAAATGGAAACTTTCCTCGAAGTACCTCACACATTTAACAACCAAGTTAGTATTCCCATAAATTGTATGATGATTCACATAAGGGATGGATGAAACATGATGAAGTGAGAAAAACATGATAACAATTATCAGAGCATTAGGTATGGTAGACAAAAAAAAAAGAAACTGACATATGCACAATTAGGTCAAAAGAATTACAAGAATGTTGCTCCTTTCTATCACCATGTTGAATTGACAATTGAATATCAATCAAGGATCATAGGAGTTTGATAATAATACAATCAAATACCATAAAGGTCAGTAGCAAACATATTTCAACCATTCTCAATTAAATTACCACAGTTCACAAGCACAATAGAAGAGGGATTCCACACAGTGCATCAAAAAAGGTTCAAACATTCAAGCATGGGACATTAAGAAAAATGGCTTGAGCTATCATGAATAATCAGAATCAATATGATCATTAGGTGCCCAATTATAGGCCTCAGTCAAGTTCATTGGCCATCAAAAAAATTGTAACAAGATATTAGCATATTTGAAAGGTATAGAAGTCATAATGTAAGCCCTAAGTTCATGAATGATTGAGGAGGAGACCAAATGAAGTCCAAAGTTCAAGACTAGTTGGCAAAACTACCAAACTAGACAAGTTTTCAAAATAATTTGTGAAAAAAATGTCAAACCAAGTTAAAAAATTCAAGATAAATGGTTTTCAGATCCTCAATACATTCATGAACCCTAATCATGACTTAAATTCTATTGAAAATCCAGGGCATAGTGGTTTTGAAAATGAAACTTTCACCATAAACAACAAAACCCTAATTTTTGACATTTAATCTTAAATATTAATTAAGTAAGATCAATATTCAAACAATTTAAACCAAGATCATACAAATCACCTAGACACCCTAAATGTCAGAAAATATATTTTTTCACATTTTTTGAATTGAAGAAAAGTCAAAAATGAAACTAAATTTAAACAATTAGACAATTAAACAAATAATCACCTCTCAAAATAGAACTTTAATCAAAAATCAGAAAAATGTCCAACCAAAATTAGATTCAAATATTAGAATTAAAAACACACATCTCTGATTTTTTATGGAATTTTTGAATTGAAGGAAATATTAAAATAAAAAATAAACAAAACAATTAACAATTGAACTATTATTTAAGGGCAAAAATGCAAACCCTAGCCAAAAATCACAAAAAGGTCAAAATGAAAATATTTACAGATTCTATGATTAAAAGCAAGCTTACATGATTTTTTTTAGAATTTTTGAATCAATGGAAATATTAAAGTAAAATTTAAACAAAACAATTAACAATTTAAGTTTTGAAATTAAATTCAATATCAAAAATGAAAAAAAAAACTGAACAAATTCCACATGATTTTATGAGTCAAAAATATTTTTTGTGGAATTTTATAAATTAAATAAATATTAAAACAAAAATAAACACTAATCAAACAATTAATTAAACTCATTAATTTTTGAACCAATCAAAACATTTTCAAAAATTATAAAAAAAATGCACAAGGTCAGGAATATTATTTTGAATTTGTGATAATTTTTTCAAAATTTTTCAACCATTTTTGAGCAAGAAATAAAATTATGGAAATCAATTTATAAAAAGTAATTCAAATGAATTAAAGAAATAAGCCAGCCAACCAGAGGAGGCCACGTAATCATCTTTAACCTCTGGCTAGGGAAAAAGCGCGCGCGTGATCAAGTTCATCATCTCATTTTCCAGTCAACATAACATGCTCAATTCCACACTATTTTTCATGAAATTTTGTGCAAATTAAAGCCATCATTTCATACTTCAATATGCAATTCGAATCATATCAAATGATTAACCATGGATCAAGAACATATCGCGCAAAAATGTCAAAAACTCACTGAACAGAAAAAATTCAGATGCGTCATTCATGCATATCTCATCAAATTAAAAGCTCTGAAGCTACAAAAACACTTAATGGACTTCAAACAACATGATTATGAACTTAAATCACATAATGCACAACTAAAAATCCAAAGTTAAGAATTCAAACCTGTGAGAAAAAATGGATCTACTGTCTCCTTCACTCCAGTTGCAAACCAAGCCTCGATCTACAATCCTTATCACTTGGAGAAGAGAATGCAAGAAGAATTAACCAAAACGCGCAAGGGAAATGGAAGAATCGAAGAAAATTGTAGAGCAAGTAGCTATGGAGTTTTCTGATTTCAGGGATGAAATGAAGCACGAACCATGCTCAATGAGGCTTGCTTCTCAATATATAGAGCATCAAGAGGAGGGTAGGATTGGTTTTTCGCACAAAAAGCTCTTAGAAAAATGAAATCTTCTTTTTGCCAAAATCAAGTATGCACATGCAACCCTCCAATCCCACGTGCGTTGGCTTACTTTTTACGTGCATTTCAGTCTATTTTATCTCAGGAAGAGATTAGCAAAAAAATTAAGACTTAAATCCTTGTATTAAGCAAGTGTTGGTGATTAGGCAATTTCATGCCACTTTTGGCAAAATCACGAGTTGCCCTTGCATTTGCCCATGTGCAGCTCAAACTTTGGCACGATGGTCCTTGGTACATTGCATATTAGTCATGGCCCAAGTTTGAAGTGAAACAAATGGACACAAATCAAGTTAACCAGAATTTGCAAATTGCATAGTATGCATGAATTCAATGAAATGCCTCCAAATTCCAAGGTCCACAACTTGCTAATACTTTTGAGTTTTGACATAAATGAGTACAATTTGGAAAGGTATTGAAAAGATCTACAATCCCTTAGTTTTGAGTTTTTGCAATTGGATCCACTAAGTTTCCCAAAATTGAGCTTGAAATTCACTAATTTTGAAAAATTACCTATAATTTTGTGACTTCCAAAAACCATAATTCTTGATTCCTTTCCAATTTGGACATGAGACCAAAAGGAGATGAATGATCATCCTCTTATCTTTCCAAGCATGTTTCATTTGCATCTTTTGGATCAAAGGTGAATAAAATATGAATTTTTGAAATTAAGTTCTTATTTTCCAAAATTAGAAACTTTTAGGGTTTCTTCAAGAACAAGTTTTAACCCAAACCTCAATATTTTTCATACAATGACCAAAATGGACTTGAAATATGAAAAATGCATCCTTTAATTGATGGTTGGCCAAAAGTTCACTTGGTCAACTTTGTCTTTGACTAATTTTGACCAAAATGACCATTTTTCCCCTTTTAATCAATTGATCCACTTCCCTTCAAAATTGATGATCAAAACTTCAAACATATGGTCTTTCAAACAAATAGAAGCCATGTACAAAGTTTCACTTCAAAATTCTCAAGAAATCCTGATAAAAACCCAAACCCTAGTATTGGTTAATACATCAGGAGATAGATGAACCATCTTCAAAACTTCAAATCCTCTGGATATCTTAACATAGTCGCGTAGCATTTGTATTAACCGCTGCTTGACACTAGGCCCCAGATTCGCACCTATCTTGACCTCTTTCCTATCTTCCTCTGTACCCAAATTCACTGATTCAACTGGCTCTTCGTGAGGCTGTATGGCCCTTTCTTTCTGCAGTAACAGTCTAGCAAGTGCTCCAGGCACCTCATAATCATCCTCACCTTCGTCCTCAGCTTGGTTGATCGGATTTTTGAAGTCATAACTGGCAGTAGCAGAGTCGTTATCAATGGGATCCAGAGTGGATATGGATCTGCAGCATGATACGTGAATATGTGTAAGAGAATAGCTGTTTTGATAAAATGGGAGACATAAAAGAAAAACAAGGAGCACAAAATTTGTAATGCAAGAAACGTCTAATGTTTTATTAATGATATATGAAAATGACAAATAATAATAAGCCCTCACAAGCGAAGCCAAGGTGCCTCGGGCAAGGCACTGGGCCGTAAAGTTTCAAACTGTTTATTACAAATCTTAAAACAAAAGTAAATTACTGTGAAATAAAAGAAACAAGTATGTCCTTCGCCGTACAGTTGTTCAATCCACCATTGGTTGTTGGGTAGATCCAGGTGTCGATATCTGAATCTTCTTCAACATCTTCAACCACATTAACTCCCTGATTGCTGATGTGCAGAGGAGGTCTCCCAATCCACGCGCGCCTAACAGCCCTTTGTTAGCTGGCTATTTCGAATAAGGAAGAAACCACTATCAAAATAATATTTCGAATAAAGTACCTAAGGAGATTAATATCAATATTGGATATTGGTGGGAGATATGGAGTCATTATGCTGAAGGATTATTCAATTTCCAGCGGATTTCGATTTGGACTTGTTTTAGTGTTTGAATTATAAAAGAGCTCCTTTATGTAAGGGTGCCAGAAGTTGGAAACGGTCCAGGTAATTGGGTTATTTCGAAAGCAACGAAGAAACAAGATGCTTCGATTGGTACAAATTTCAAATTTCAAATAAAGAGCGCCATTCTAGAAGACGCATGGAAGTCAGCAGACATAGGAAGCCTGCATGCTTCGAACATGGCGTGATTTTAGAATAGGGCCGTTAGGGTCAAGACACTATAAATAGGTGTTCTTATGTTAGATTTAGGATGTTCACTTTTATGTACTAAAAGATCTCAAAATACTCAAACTTCCGTGAATTAAGGAAAACGAGTCAGAAGATACAATGTACGTGTTGAACATCATTACTTTTTTATAATTTCAATACAAGTCTTGTTATATTTAGTTCGCCATTATAGTATTTCTGCCCTTAAATCCTTCGATTTCCTTGCATTTCTTTGTTTTACTTTCCTTTAAACACAGTCACTTCGTTGCCCTTAAATCCTTCGATTTCCTTGTATTTCTTTGTTTTACTTGCCTTTAAACACAATCACTTCGTTAGACAGTATTTCTACCCTTAAATCCTTCGATTTCCTTGCATTTCTTTGTTTTACTTGCCTTTAAACACAGTCACTTCGTTAGAAACTTTACTTTTACTTTATCCTTTGAGTCAAACACTTATCTTTACATTCAAGCCCAAGTCTAATTCGAAGTGTTTCCTACCTACATTCAATTAGTTTATTCCTATAGACCATTTTAGAAATCTTTCCTAAGAATCTCATATTCGAACTTAACATACAATATAAGTCTATCAATATAATAGATATGAACATGGAAATGAGTTATGACACATGTGTTCTAGGATCAATCTAGTCGATCCTGCAAGTAACCAATAATAATTAGTAAATTGGAAGACTAGCGGTTGTTTACTAGAAATCACTGTAAACAAATTGGCACGCCCAATGTGACAGTGTCATAACAAAAAGTTTTATCAAACAAACATATTAGAGAAGTTTTAGGATTTTCCGAGTGTGGAGCGCGTTTCAGTACATGAACCTTCGAAGCGGCAAAATAAAGAATAACAATCCACATATACCCAGAAAACAACGTACCAAAATAATGGTTAATACAACCAACCAAGATGGGGTACAGAATCCCCCACAGGGGGCTGCAACAATCGTTTCAAGTTCGATTGATGCCTCCAATGCCATTCCTGTTGGCAGTTCGAATACGATCCCAGTAAGTACATTAGACATGCCATCAAACGTGTCTTCAGTGCAAACTGCGCCACACATAGGGAATCAACAGTATTCGACCCCCCCTAGGCCTCCAGGTTTTGAACCTTTGAGACCCAGAAATTCTCAGTATGGGATGCCAACTTCGTTTATGGCAGGGTTACATAATACAACAACTTTGTCCCCACTCCAAGGATCTGGTTCAGGAATGAACCATTTGGGTACAAATTTCCAGAATATAGGAAAATTTGCCCAAATGCCTACTCTTACAACTAATAGTCAGGTAGCGCTTAGGCAACAAATGGATGATAGCAATCATGATATGGTAGGCATCCTAGCCCGCGAAATGAATGCTATTTTCAATCCCCTAATCCAGAATATAAATAGAACAAACCAAGAAAATGCAGCCCAGATGGCCAGAATAGCAGATTTCTTTGGTGCCCCTAATGCGCCTGCAAGGCGTAGGCAAAACCCAGTGGAGATTCGAAATGAAGAACCCATAATCGAATGAATTCGACCCCCTGTGAAAGTGGTCGAAGAAAGAAATATATGGGTGAGATTAAGAGATCAGGGAATTCAGGAAGTTCAGAATGAACAACCTAGACCTATACTGATGGTGAATAGGGACCAAAATGCAGACGAAATTGTTCATAGAATTAGGAATGACAATTTAGTGCCAAAAAATAACCTCACCACCATGATTGAAAGAATAATGACCCAGAATGGTTTAAATTCAGGATTTAGGAGGCCAAACTACACATCTCCTATTATAGATTATATTATGTAAACAGAATTACCCAGGGGCATTAAAGTTCCTAAATTCACGAAATTTGCTGGAGATACAAGTGAATCAACAGTGGAACATATAGCAAGATATTTAACAGAAGCAGGAGATATAGCAAATAATGAAAATCTTAGGATAAAATACTTCCCAAGTTCTTTGACAAAGAACGCGTTCACTTGGTTCACCACCTTGCCCCCTGGATCTGTAGACACCTGGCCTTATTTAGAAAGGCTTTTCCATGAACAATTTTATATGGGTCAGTCTAAAATCAGTCTCAAGGAACTAGCAAGCATTAAGAGAAAATTCACGGAACCAATAGATGAATATTTGAATAGATTCCGTTTATTAATATCCAGATGCTTCACAGTGGTCCCTGAACATGAATTGGTCGAAATGGCTGCTGGGGGCCTAGATTATTCCATTCGAAATAAATTGGATACACAGTATCTTAGAGATATGGCCCAACTAGCAGACATAGTGCGTCAGGTCGAAAGATTAAAAGCTGAAAAAGCTAGGGCTAGTAAAAATCATAAGAAAGAGAGAATAGCCTACATAGAAGCTGAAGAGGAAAACATAGATGATTCTCAAGACCCTTATGATTTCTATCAGTTCGAAATAGATCTTGCAGAACTAAAAGAAGCACCCCCTTATGCTTGCAAAGTTCTACTTCCTTCCAATGGAAAGGATTCTCTCAAAAGTGAAAGGAATGATAAATTCCCCAAGAAAATCTATACTTTCGATATAACTAAATGTGATGAGATATTTGATCTACTTGTTAAAGATGGCCAGTTAATAGTTCCTCCTAACCTCAAGGTTCCTCCGTTGGAACAAAGGAAAAAGAGGGGTTTTTGTAAATATCACAACTTTTTAGGCCATAAAACCTCATAGTGTTTTCTTTTCAGGGATTTGATACAGAATGCGATCAAGGATGGCAGGCTGAAGTTCTCAAACAAGGGAAAGAATCCAATGAAAGTTGATACGGATCCGTTGCTGATGGAGGAGACTAACTATGCTGAACCACTAGACATCAATGTGGTAGAAATTGCTGAGAGGAAATTTGAATCAAAAGTGGAATTCGAAGAGGATGGGGACTTCATCCTAATCAAAAATGAAAAAGAGGCTACTGATGGCCTCCCATTGATCAAAAACGAAAAAGAGGCTACTGAAGGCCTCCCATTGATAAAAAACGAAACAGAAGCTACTGATGGCCTCCCAAAGGTGCTCAAAGCAAAGATATTAAGTGACAGAAAATTAGCTGAGCCCACTGAAGGTCTTAGGATGAAATTTGAAGAAGTCAAAATTTCTGATGACCAAATGCTGGGAGTGAATATGGTGGACTTCGAATAACCTAACGCTGAAATGGAAGAAGTGGAACGCTGTTTAGAGAGGGAAAGAGAACAGAGAAGAGAGAACTTACCTAGAAATGACGCAGGTTTGTGTGAATACCTCTTCCACTGTCATAAGAAAAATCAGGAAAAGTTGCTATGCCCAAGGTGCAGTATCATCTGCAACCCCAGAATTACTGCTGAATTCGAAAGGGCCCAGCGTGAACGAACAGGAGTCAACTGGAGGCAAGACAACCAATTATACAAAGTCTATCCAAAAGCTGATTAAAGTCTGCTCGAATTCCTGGTTCGTTCCCACAAGATTGGAACATAATGCTTGATATGTCCCAGATGTGCAGCAGTGTATGATAAGGAAATGGCTGAAGCATTCGAGAGAATTCCGTTTGCGTCAGGCTGGGGGAACCAAGGCGGAATGCCTTCGAATCTTGTTAGCACAGCCAGAAGTATGCCAAGGAGGCCAGATAGCCCTTATCCCAGGGGATCAAAGAGAGTTTCCTTTAAACTACCTGCAGAAATCCCCACTGATAGATGGCTGCAAGTGAATGCTGATAAGGGAAAAGGGAAGTGGCGCAGCTTCGATCGAGGAGGCAGGACTGCAATGGCTTATATGAGGCAATTCAATTCAAACAGGAGGGAAGAAATAAGATTGGAGAATTATAAAGGCAGAAACCCAATGTCTCGCTCTCAGTGGCGCAGACACCAGAGAAACCAAAAAGTAGCAAGGGATTCGAAACCTACAGGAGTAGGAGAATCCTGTACCAATAACCCAACATCACTGAACCAGACTGGGGGCAAACCCCCAGTGTCCAGGAAACTTTTTTCTCCACAGAAGGACGCTAAAGAAAATAGGACTCAGAAGGAAGCTGCGAATGAAGAGGACTTGATGACTGATGCCTTCGAATCTGAGGGGGAATCCTTCTTCAATGCAAACTGCAATGTAGTTTCGGTGCTGCCTTATGAGTACCATCAGGAAACAGAGGTTTATGCTGATGAGGAGACTGATGAGGATGAAATGGCCAGACATAGGCCAATATTCTATTATGTGATGAACAATGGAGCGGTCGAAGAGCAGAATGCTTTCTTTGAAAAGCCATACAAAGGAATGAAAAACCATCTCAAACCCTTATTCATCAGGGCAAAGGTGGAACAATATGGTGTGAACGAAGCTGAGTATGAAGCATTAATTGCTGGACTTGAAGCTTTGTTAGAATTGGGGGCAACTAGAGTCGAAATTAGGGGAGACTCAGAGCTGGTCATCAATCAGATAACCAAAGAATACAAATGTATCAAGGAAAATTTGATCATGTACTTCGTTATTGCTAATAGATTACTCAAAAAATTTGAATATGTGGATATAAAACATATTCCCAGAATTGATAATCAGGAGGCAAATGACTTGGCTCAAATAGCTTCAGGATATAAGACATCTAGAGAAAAACTCCAATATCTCATAGAAACAAGAGGCAGAATATTGGCTACCAAATCATCACCATTAGACTTGGAAACTTCGAAACTAGGTTTTGCAGATCAGAAAGAATTCGAAGTTCTAAATATTGATACTTTGGCAGATACAAATTGGAGAAGTCCCATAGTAAATTACCTGAAAGAACCTTCAGTAAGTACAAAGAAAAAGACCAAATATAAGGCATTGTCTTATGTCCTAATAGGAAATGAACTTTTTAAGAAAACCCCATAAGGTATATTACTCAAGTGTTTAGGAGAAAATGAAGCATATTTAGCAGTATCCAGTGTGCACAGTGGGGCATGTGGGGCACATCAAGCAGGTCACAAAATGAAATGGTTGTTGGTTCGATATGGAATGTATTGGCCCACTATGCTCAAAGACCGCATAGAATTTTCTAAAGGTTGCGAACAATGCCAAGTTCATGCAGGTATTCAACATGCTCCTGCAAGTGAGTTACATTCAATTGTTAAGCCTTGGCCTTTTAGAGGATGGGCATTAGATCTAATTGGTGAAATTCGACCAACATCATCCAAAGGACATAAATATATCCTTGTGGGTATAGATTATTTTACAAAATGGGTCGAAGCAATTCCTCTAGTGAACGTTGATCAAGAGGTCATTATGGAATTTATCCAGAGGCAAATATTTTACAGGTTCGGAATACCAGAAAGTATTACAACAGATTAAGGTTCAGTTTTCACAGGGCGAAAAATGCAAGAGTTTGCAAAAGAAATGGGATTTAAATTACTCACGTCAACTCCTTACTATGCTCAAGCTAATGGACAAGTAGAAGCAGCCAATAAAGTCATAATAGGTTTGATAAAAAACATGTAGGACGAAAGCCAAGAAATTGGCACAAAACTTTGTACCAAGCTTTGTGGGCATGTCGAACATCTCCTAAAGAAGCAACAAATACTACTCTGTTTCGACTTACCTTTGGACATGATGCAGTGTTGCCAGTCGAAATACACTTATAATCAGTAAGAATCCAAAGACAAAATGAAATACCAACTGATCAATATTGGGAAATGATGATGAATGAATTAGTGGACGTGGATGAAGATAGGCTACATGCTTTAGAAGTTATGAGAAGACAGAAAGAAAGAGTAGCCAGAGCATACAACAAAAGAGTTAAAAGTAAGTTGTTCTCAACCAATGACCTGGTATGGAAGGTTATATTACCTATGGATAAAAAGAGCAGATTATTAGGTAAATGGTCACCCCATTGGGAGGGTCCCTTTCGAGTATTGAAAACATTTTCGAATAATGATTACGAAATAGAAGAATTAGCAGAAGATAGAAGAATCTTGAGGGTAAATGGGAAATACTTAAAAAGGTATAAACCATGCTTGCAAGAGGTTAGAATCACTGCAGGATAATAAAAAATATATAAACATGAATCCAAAATGGTATTATATAAGTGCCAGAATGGTTGTGTTCAATCATTTATAATAAAAAGCATTAACAAAATACATTCAACAATCAGAAAGGGGCGTTTTGTTTATTGGACGTTTTTGCAAAAATTAGGACACTTACTCTGCCATCGTGGACAGTATGGTCATCATGAGTTTTTGATACTCTCGAAATAGCCTGGATGAGTAAAAAAACAAGTATTTCTTTATATCTGTCGAAATACATGTTCTTGGGGGGAAATTTGTTAGCTGGCTATTTCGAATAAGGAAGAAACCACTATCAAAATAATATTTCGAATAAAGTACCTAAGGAGATTAATATCAATATTGGATATTGGTGGGAGATATGGAGTCATTATGCTGAAGGATTATTCAATTTCCAGCGGATTTCGATTTGGACTTGTTTTAGTGTTCGAATTATAAAAGAGCTCCTTTATGTAAGGGTACCAGAAGTTGGAGACGGTCCAGGTAATTGGGTTATTTCGAAAGCAACGAAAAAACAAGATGCTTCGATTGGTACAGATTTCGAATTTCAAATAAAGAGCGCCATTCTAGAAGACGCGTGGAAGTCAGCAGACATAGGAAGCCTGCATGCTTCGAATGTGGCGTGATTTTAGAATAGGGCCGTTAGGGTCAAGACACTATAAATAGGTGTTCTTATGTTAGATTTAGGATGTTCACTTTTATGTACTAAAAGATCTCAAAATACTCAAACTACCGTGTATTAAGGAAAACGAGTCAGAAGATACAATGTACGTGTTGAACATCATTACTTTTTTACAATTTCAATACAAGTCTTGTTATATTTAGTTCGCCATTACAGCATTTCTGCCCTTAAATCCTTCGATTTCCTTGCATTTCTTTGTTTTACTTGCCTTTAAACACAGTCACTTCGTTAGACAGTATTTCTTCCCTTAAATCCTTCGATTTCCTTGCATTTCTTTCTTTTACTTGCCTTTAAACACAATCACTTCATTAGACAGTACTTCTACCCTTAAATCCTTCAATTTCCTTGCATTTCTTTGTTTTACTTGCCTTTAAACACAGTCACTTCGTTAGAAACTTTACTTATACTTTATCCTTTTAGTCAAACACTTATCTTTGCATTCAAGCCCAAGTCTAATTCGAAGCCTTTCCTGCCTACATTCAGTTAGTTTATTCCTATAGACCATTTTAGAAATATTTCCTAAGAATCTCATATTCGAACTTAATATACAATATAAGTCTATCAATATAATAAATATGAACATGGAAATGAGTTATGACACATGTGTTCTAGGATCAATCTAGTCGATCCTGCAAGTAACCAATAATAATTAGTAAATTGGAAGACTAGCGGTTGTTTACTAGAAATCACTGTAAACACCCTTTGAGCCCCTGTAGTAAAGCCCAAACCAAATTTGTCAGTTATGTGTGTGAAATCAGGGATCTGACCCCAATTTGTACACCCACCTTCTTTAATTACATCCCTGGAATCCTTGAGAGAATCCATCTTCATCGGAGGTTTGTCGGTAGCAACTTCGGTTGATGCCAAAGTCTGAGGGACCTCTTCGAAATTTTGACAAGGCGTTTTTATAAATTCTCCATCCATTTCCACATAGCGGAAGGAATTGAGATGACTCACCATATACTCCTCTTCACCCCGTACCGTGACAATCTTCCCCTTTACCGGATATTTCAACATTTGATGGAGCGTGGAAGTCACTGCCCCAGCCTTATGAATCCAAGGGCGACCCAGCAAGCAAGAATATGATTTTATGATATCCATCACATAAAAGGTGGATGCAAAAGTCTGAGAGCCAACTTTAACAGGGATGTCCACCTCCCCGTGCACCATCCTTTTTGACCCGTCGAAAGCCCTAACCACAATATTGCTCGGCTTTAGAATCAAACCTTCACAGTCCAGACGGTCTAATGCTTTCTTTGGTAGAACATTCAATGAGGACCCGATATCCACATAAACCCCATTAAATTTCTTACTCAACAAAACCATCTATATAAACCTCTCTTCCATCCTTAGTTTCATCACTACCACCCACTTTCCATCTCTTTACCACAAATACATTTTTCTATCAAGTTCAAAAATCATGGCCAACCAACCCGAACCCAACATGCGACATCTCGTGCTCCGACAAGGAGAAGCAGGCGAGCTTCAAAAAGAGAGGTACATAAAATTCCATCATCAAGGGATAACATCCACGCGGTTCATCGACAACAATTGCTTGCAAGAATTAGGCTTGCAACCTCATATGGAAGGCTTGCTGAATAAAGCTGGCCTAAGCTTTATTAGCACAATGAACACACCAACTTATGAAGCTCCCACGTTGGAATTCTTGAGTTCCTACGCATATCACACTCGAGATGATGCAGACGCACACCTAACGGGAGCCGCTCAATTTCGGATGTTCAACCGAGAGTACACACTCAACCATGAAATTTTGAGCGACATATTTCATTTTCCCCGTGGGAATAATGTGCAATATCGCATTCCCCCAGAATTGGTTAGGAATGGAAGTGCATACACACTATGGGAGAGAATAACCAGCGAACCAAATGTCACACCCGAAGCACGGTACGCCTCTCACATCCACAACCCGAACATCCGCTTCTTACACCATGTTATGGCAAACACAATATTTGGAAGGGCAAACAACAACAAGGTAAACACTAAATAATTGTATGCTCTTCACTGTACCTTTTCACAAAACCTCGGTATTAATCCCGTTACTTTAATGATGGCCCACATTCAAAACCTCGTTACAAGAGACGGGACCACACCTTTTTGCATCGGAGGCATCGTCACCACCATAGCAGCTCACCTGAACTGGGGGGAAAGGATTCAACGCCTACCTCCGCTGCCAGCAGTTTATATGGATATTGATAACTATAGAGCTGGCCGCCTGATCAATGTACGAGAAGCTGGAGGGTACTATTTAATGGTTAAGAATGCAAGAGTTCATAGCGTGATCATGCCAAATCACAATCGTACTTACTTGGGTAATCCGGATAACTGGCTTTACAACCTGAACACCCCAGAACCTGGAGAAAATGTGCAAGGAAATCAAGATGAGGCCAACAACGCTGCCACTGACGAAATCGAAGAAGAATTAGAACAATAAGAGCCCCAACCACAGCAAGCCAACAATCCTGCCACCATCGATGCAATCTATGCCGCAATAATGCAGTAAAACCAGCTGTCCACTCAACGCCACCAGAGCCTCGAGACGCGCCAAATCGAGATGATGACTCTCATGCAGAAAATGCAGAGAGACCAAAACGACTACGCTCGCAGGCATGATCAAAGTATGCTGGAATTCACCACAGGAATAACGGAAGATATACGAGCCTTAACACTTCGTGTTGAGGACTTGCATAATATCATATCCCAAAGAGATGGAGGCGAATCTTCCAGACATGGTGGGCAAGCACGTCGAAGAGCGAGGACACGTGGGCGATACCAAAGACAAGAGGAGGAAGAATGATTATCCAGTTTCCATTTCCCCTTTCCCTCTTCTATCAATACATTGAGGACAATGTATGATTCAAGTATGGGGGAGGAAGTATTTCCCTTTTTCTAGTAATTTTTATTTTCTTTGTAATTTCCCTTCCGTTATCTCTAATTCAATAAATTTTTTTTATCAAGTTATCTATTGAAGTAATTTGTGTTGTTCTTTTAGACTCCCCTTTCTTTTTGAGCCCATAAAAAAAATTTTCTTCGACTCACTCGAAAAAGTACATAGACTGCAAGATCTCCAATCGTCAGGGATTGGGGCAAGATTAAGCAAAATTTCTACCGTCTAGACACTCTACAACCCCAGAGTATGATAGATCAGTGCAAGTACCTGTTATTTCCAACACCCTGAGTTTAGTCTTTATAGTAACCTTGAGTAGTTTATATTAGCAGTCAGCACCGTCTTAAACACAAACTACGCAGGAAGTCGATGAATATAAGTGGATGATATAATATTTCAGCAAAATGTTGCAAGGAAACACACCGATTAAATTGGAAGATCCTCACCCGATCGCCTAATCCAAAGGATGTAAACCTTACAAAGTAACATGAAAATTCATTTGGGTGATGGTTCAGGAGCATCTGATACTGAACTCGGTAGGGCAGATTACGGTCTGATCCCCCGCATCCAACCATTGAATTAAAGGTTGCCACATTACTGTGCCATAAACCTCTAAAGTTTAAAAGGATCATAACCACTAATCGACTGTTCTGCTATGTGCGTGTAAAGATAAAGGGCTTAATGTGATTGCGCTAGAATGAAAAGGGCAAAACAAGATAAATACTCGAGGTAGGCTATGATAGGACCTATAACTAGTTTACGTAAAATGGGACTGTCTAGCGTCATCGACGTAGTAATGGAGCATGAATCAAGCCACCGATTTTCTGACAAAAACACAATGCAGCTATATATTAGTTGATCCAAGTCATAACCATGTTTATAAAAACATCGTACTTAGCATTTGCTTGAGGACAAGAAAAGTTTAAGTATGGGGGAGTTTGATGACACACAAATATGTGATATTTCTGGCTTGATATACACCAAATATTTCTCATACTTTAGTTTAAATTAAATCATTTTATAAGTATTATGCAGGTATTTTTCTATTTCTGTAGATATTCATTAAGCTGAACACTTTGGAAGAAATGAGGAAAAAAGAGGTGCAAAACTAGCAAAAAGGCCAAAGGAGAAGAAATGAGCCCAAAGCCCATTATACATGTGAGCACGTGGCCCACAATGAAGAAGGCTTTGACGACCGTCAAGGAGGCGTGCCGAACGTCACGCGCCAAGAAGACCAAGTGACTATCGTCACTTGAATGTGACGAACGTCACAAGCCACTTACTCCACTTTCTTCTCATCTAACAGACAGAAACGCGTTCAAGGGTTAATCCAGCGACTACCTACATTTTCTCACCCACTCAGTCAAAGTACCAAGGAACGTGACAAATTAATGGCCCTATTATTTCTCAAAGAAGGAAGTAAACTGTTCCTACATTTTCGAGAGCAACTGATCACGCAAGACTTATAAATAGAGCCTTAGACCACAGTAGAAAGGGTTCTTCTTTTTGGCAAGAAACTTTAGAGATTTTATTGAGCGAATATTCTTTTCATTATTATTTATATTTCCCAGCTATTTTTATTTCCTTTCCAGTATTATTTTCTTTTGTACGGTTAAATATATCCTCCGATCGAAGCAAAGCCTACAATTTGTGCAGGAGTACTTCTGTCTTCAGAGTTATTACCAGGTTTATGTTTACAAATTCTTATTGCTTTTTAATCGATATAGTTATGTTTATTTGTGTTTGTCCTTTAAATTATTCTGCGATTTGGTTTAATATTATGTCAGGCTAGAAATCCTATACCGGTATGTAAAGTCACTCAACCGAGGGAACCAGTAACTTAGTCGAGATTATTTTTACTACGAAACTTTCTTTTCTGGCCTAAGTTACTATTTTTCAATCATTAAATTGTTTTGTTACGGAAGTAAAAAAAAAGATAGAGGTTAGGGTCAACAAAGCGGAAGTTTGAGATCTTTTAACTGGACAGTAGTAATTAGGAATTGGCTTAAAATACAGCGAAAGCACTTTAAAGTTAATTAAGATTTTGTTTAGTTTTAAAAAAGTGTTTTTAACTCCTGCGGAATGGCGGAAGCGTACGTTAGGACTTAACTGCATAGCCTAGATCAACAAAACGACAGTGTGAGACGAGGGTTTTTAAACTAAATAAGTTTTACTGAAAGCTGTTTTGAAAATATAAAGACGCCCAACAGGTCGCTAGTTCCCGAGGTACGACTGTTGCATACTGGTAATTAAGCTCATTGATTATTAAAATCCAACTTAATTTAGTATTTAGTTTTCCCTACAACCCAATCAAATATTCATTAGCTTTAGATTTGCAAAGTAACAATAGAAGACGGTAGATCGATTCATCAGTCTCTGTGGTTCGATATCTTTTAAAACTACACGATAAGACTGTGCACTTGCTGTCTGAATCATTGGATACATAAGTACAAATACCACGATCAACCTTATCGAAAGCGGGCAACAACTCAACTATGTAATCTCGATATGGAACTAAATTAGGGTGCCGTGTATCCCAATCACCCCGTACTTGATGTATCACTAAGGAAGAGTCCCCATAAACTTCAAGAATCTTGATCTTCAAATTAATGGCTGCTTCAAGGCCCATCACACAAGCTTCGTATTCAGCAGCATTATTCGTACAATCAAAACATAATCTGGCAGTGAAAGGTATATGAGTGTTGCGTGGAGAGGTCAGAACTGCCCCAATGCCGTGACCCATAGCATTTGACGCACCATCGAACGTGTGAGTCCATCGCTTCCCTGGTTCAGGTCCTTCATTATCGTCAAGTTTCATAATATCCTCGTCTGGAAAGTAGAACTTCATGGGCTGGTATTCTTCCAATGGTTGGTGAGCAAGATGATCAACAAGAATGTTACCTTTGATATCCTTTTGCATAACATACTGGATTTCATATTCAGACAAAAGCATTTGCCACCGAGCAAATCTTCCTGTAAGTGTTGGTTTCTCGAAGATGTACTTTATCGGATCCATCTTATATATCAGAAGTGTAGAATGTGTCAACATATACTGCCTCAAACGTCGAGCTGCCCATGTAAGAGCACAACAAGTCTTCTAAAGTAAGGAATACCTTGATTCACAATCAGTAAACTTCTTGCTCAGGTAATAAATGATGTGTTCTTTTCTTCCAGTATCATCATGTTGTCCGAGCACACAACTCATAGATCCTTCAAGCACAGTCAAATACATAATGAGAGGTCTCCCGGGAACTGGTGGTATAAGTATTGGTGGTTCATGAAGATACTGCTTAATCTTCTCAAAAGCTTCTTGACAACTCTCATCCCAACAGACATCCTGATTCTTGCGTAAAAATTTAAAGATGGGTTCACAAGTAGCAGTAAGATGGGAAATGAACCTGGCTATGTAATTCAACCTTCCAAGGAAACCTCGTACTTCCTTTTCATTTTTTGGCGCCGGTATATCCTGTATTGCTTTTACTTTGTCTGGATCTACTTCAATTCCTTGTTGGCTCAGGTTAAAACCAAGTAACTTGAAAGATCGAACCCCAAAGGTGCATTTGTTGGGATTAAGCCTTAACCTGAACTTCCATAAACGATCAAACAACTTCTGCAAATGGACCAAATGTTCTTCCTCAGTCTGTGACTTTACATTCATGTCGTCCACATACACCTCGACCTATTTATGAATCATGTCGTGAAAGAGAGTCACCATAGCTCGCTGATATGTCGCACCAGCGTTTTTAAGACCAAAAGGCATGACTCTATAGCAAAAGGTACCCCAAGAAGTTGTGAAAGTTGTTTTATCCATGTCTTCCGGAGCCATCTTTATCTGATTGAAGCCAGAGAACCCATCCATAAAGGAGAACACCGAAGACTGAGTAGTGTTATCAACCAATACATAAATATAAGGCAACGGGAAATCGTCCTTCGGGCTTGCTCTATTCAAGTCTTGGTAGTCGACACACATGCGTACCTTACCATCCTTCTTAGGTATGGGCACAATGTTAGCAATCCAAGGCGGGTAATTTATCACAGATAGGAAACCTGCTTCGAGCTATTTCTGAACCTCTTCTTTGATCTTCAAAGCCATGTCGGGTCTGGTCCTTCTTGGCTTTTGCTTTACAGGAGGACATTCTGGCTTGAGTGGCAATCTATGCATTACTATATCAGTGTCTAAGCCAGGCATGTCTTCGTACGACCAGGCGAAGATGTCAGCATACTCTTGAAGCAATTCAATCAACCCCTTCTTTTCTTCACTTTTCAAGGCGGCCCCTATCTTCACTTCTCTCTTTACCTCTTCAGTACCGAGATTGACGACTTCTGTTTCTTCTTGATACGGCTGGATGACCTTCTCTTCCTGTCTCAAGAGTCTTGCTATTTCTTCAGGGACTTCACAATCTTCCTCAATATCTTTGTTAGCATGATCAACTGAATTCTCAAGGATATAAGGAGCCATAGCATTATGTAATGTCGAATGAGATGTCACGACACAAATATCTAAGGAATAAAGTAAAGTGAAACAATAATAAATGCAGTAAAAACACAAGGGATTGTTAACCCAGTTCAGTGTACTATAACACCTACTCTGGGGGCTACCAAGCCAGGGACAAGTCCACTAAATAGTTTCAATTCATAGAACCTCAGTAAACAACCAGTTTACGATCTAATCACTTAATCACTACCCGTGCTATACTTCTACCTAAGACTCACCTAGGTATGAGGCCCTCCTCAAATCCCTTCAATCACTTACAGTGAAGAAACAACAGAAATAATAAGTTTAAAAACTTCAATCATTTAATGCTTAAAAGCTTATGAATGATACCCAAATAACAATCCAAATAACAACACAAGTATTAAATCAATACTAGAGTGTTTGAAAATTAAAAGATTTAGACTTCTAAAACAGAAAGAAAGTATTCTTCTTCAAAAGTTGCAGTAGTCTGAATAAGGAAGCAGGTCCTTATATATACGCAACAATGGGCTTGGGCTGAAAAAGAAATATTCAAATCTTTTGAATATTTCCATGAAAACAGGCAAAGATATAATCCATAAAGATAATTGAAATAGAAAAACATTCCTCCATATTTTTAGCAGCCTATGAGTCACAAATCCTGAATTATGGTGCACAGGAAATCGGGAAAAAAAAAACTTAAAGTGATATTGGGTTGAGTTCAGTTCAGGAGGCAGATGTCAAGACATCTGCTTTGTCATCATTCAAAACAGTTTTGCTTCAAATATTAAGACATTTAGAAAAACATTATCAAGTCATTATTTTACCAAAATTACTGCCAACAAACACTTACAAACTTCCCCTTTGGAAAATTTTGGCTAAAACATTATCAGAGCAGCAGCATAAGCAAAACAGGAAAAAAAATCAGTTAGCAGGAGTTAGCAGTTAGCTGTTAGCAAAGGAAGATGTCAAAATATCTTCTAAGACATGAGGCTCCCCCTCAAGTATTAAGCTCCCCCTCAATCAGTGGTCAGTCAGTCACTTTCTCTCCCCCTTTTTAGTCATAATATGCCAAATGAAAGGATGCATTCAAAAGAATATCATTAATATAGGTATAGACCATAGAATTCAAATGTCAAGCACATGCAAGTTCCAAAAAGAAACAAAGGGTTCAAATAAAACATCAAATAGTCTAACTGTCTTAAGGACCAGTAGACTTGGCTTTGCCATAACTTTCTTCCTCACTAGAATCTTCTTCTTCAGAGCCCACTCTATCATCAAAGCTGTTGTCCTTTTGCAGCTCTTTGATTATCTTTTCAAAAGTTAGCTTCCTTGCTGAACTAACTCTGATCACATCATCTAGTTCTTTGCATGCTTCCCTTAATTCATTGATCATGTCAGCCTTGGAGGAGGTCTTATTTTTAACAGGTGCAGATGTCAAAATAATGTCTGGGAAATGTTTTCCTAAAAAAAAGATTAAAATGAAGGGTTAAAGCAGACTCCCTGTTGCACACTACATCATTTCCACTTAGAATCTCAGGATGCTGATTAAGGATAATTCCACAGATAAGGGAAGGAAAGGAAATGTGAATCTTAATGGTATAAGTTCCTGCCTGCTTAATAGTCTAATCAAAGATGTACGTAGCATAATCAAACAATTTCTTATTTCCAACAACATAAAAAAACTTTCCTAAGCCAATAGTGATGGTTGAAGTGTGATTTGTAAGAACCCAATTTGCAGCTCCAATTCTGTGCAAAATAGCATATTTCACACTAAGCTTTCTAACATGAAGTTTATTTTTCAAGGGCCACTCACTCACTTTATTATCAGTGATGGCTCTGCACACTTGATTATCTATTACTTCTAGCTCACAAAAGTCATCTTCAGTCCTATCCAGAAATCTATTTATGATAGCAGGGGAAAATTCTACACACCTACCCCTAACATACACCTTTCTATACTCCATACTTTTATGATTAGCACAGTCAACAAAAATATTAACAATGAATTCCTTAACAAGAGTCTCATAGAATTTTGCAAACCTGGTTACAGTTTTCATCAGTCCAACATAAGATATCAGCTCCATGATTTCTTTGCATTCCACAACACCAACTCCCAATTCTCTTTCCAGGGAAATTCTTCTTTGAAAAATATACTTCCACTTCTCAGCATTCCCAACAGAATGGAAGGAAATGTTGTCAAGGGGAATATCAGGAACCCTAACAAAAATATTCTTGCTTGCAGACTCTTTGATAGGAGAGATATGCTAGACATCTTGCTCGACATCATAGTCTGAGTCAACTTCTTCAACAACCACAACATTATTTTTACTTTTAGATCTTTTTACAGCATCATCATCATCAGTGGAACTATCGAGTCTATCTTTTCTTTTAATAGAGGGAGGAACCACTTTACTTCCGGGCTTTGGAGGTCCATACATGATTTTCTTCTTGGTTATCTTGGCAGGGTGTGTGACACTTGCATCCTTTACATTCCTGGATTTTAGCCTTCTTGCAATACCAGGCACCACATTAGTAATGAGTTCATTTTCATATATGTCATCTACATTGACCATATTCTTAGCATTTTGACTTTCTGCAACCTTGGAAGCAGTAGCATCTTCCTTAGTAGGAGAGTTCTCTTCAACACCTTGTTCAACATTTTCTTCTTCCACTTCCTTTAGAGCAGAGATGGCAATCTTCTCAAATTTGCTTTCAGCAGCATCTTTCTTTAAGGTGGATGATTCAGCAGCAACATCAATTTCAGGGTTACTTCCTTTTTCAGCCAGAGGAGGCATGCGAGTAATAGGAGTAGAAATCCCATGCACAACAAAGCCTTCATTCAATACTCTGTCTACTAGCCTTCTGATGCTTTTATCAACATTAACAATCTCTTCTTCTATCTTATTTTCAGTAGCAGTAAAAGAGTTACCTTTATCATATTTGGATTTCTTTACAGGTGATGATCTGGGTTTCTTGACCTTTTTCTCAAGAAGTGGGATGGTTGTTACAAGAGTAACATCAAGTACTCTGTCAAGGGAGAGATTTTCAGGGAGGTTGACAGATTTTGAGGAAGATATGTATGATGTTGAGACATCTTTGAAGATTTTTGAGCAAGGAGATGAATAATGACAAGGGTTCTTTTTCTGTAGAGGAGAATGAAGAGTTTGTGAAAGTAGAAAGAAGAAATTTTGTAGCGTGTGGGAAACACTATGATCCGTATTGTAATGATTGTTTTCTAAATTTGATTTATTGGAAATATAAATAATATAATATCACTTTAATGATATTCCCACACACTTTTAATTGCTACAAAACCTCATATAGGAAAATCCCTAATTTTCCTATTAAGTTCTCAAACTGATTATCATCCAAAGCCTTGGTGAAAATGTCATACAGTTTCAATTTAGTGGCTACATGTTCTAAGGAAACAATCTTTTCTTCAACAAGCTCTCTTATGAAGTGATGACAGATATCAATATGTTTGGTCCTGCTGTGTTGAATGGGATTCTTTGATATGTTTATGGAACTTAGATTATCATAAAATAATGTCATGACATCTTGTTTGACATTGTATTCTGTTAATATTTGTTTCATCCAAATCAATTGATAACAACGGCTCCCTGCAACAATATACTCAGCCTCTGCAGTGGACAGAGACACACAATTTTTCTTCTTAATGAACCAAGATATGAGATTATTTCCCAGAAAGAAGCATCCTCCTGATGTAATTTTTCTATCATCAGCACATCATACCCAATCAACATCACAATAACCATGTAGGGTATAATTAGATACATGAGAGTATAACATACCATAGTCACTTGTCCCATTGACATATTTAAGAATTATCTTCACATGGCTGGAATGGCTAACTTTAGGATCAGCTTGATATCTTGCACACACCCCTATAACAAAGGAAATGTCAGGTCTTCTAGCTTTGAGATATAGAAGACTGCCTATCATACTCCTGTAAAGACTTTGATCCACACTTACTCATTTTTCATCTTTAGAAAACTTCAGATGTGTGGGAGCAGGAGTTCTTTTGTGACTAGCATTTTCCATCCCAAATTTCTTTACTATATTCTTGGCATACTTCCTCTGAGATAAAAATATGGAATCTTCCATTTGTTTAACTTGTAGACCAAGAAAATAGGTTAATTCACCAACAAGGCTCATCTCAAATTCTGACTGCATTTGCTTGACAAAATGTTGAACCATCTCATTTGACATCCCACCAAACGTAATATCATCAACATAAATTTTTGCAATCATGATCTTACCTTATTCTTCCTTGATAAAAAGGGTTTTATCTATGCCACCTTTCCTGTATCCATTCTTACCAAGAAATTATGTCAACCTATCATACCAAGCTCTTGAAGCTTGCTTCAATCCATACAGAGCTTTCTTCAGTTTGTAAACATGTTTAAGGAAACTTGGATTAACAAATCCCTTTGGTTGTTCCACATAGACTTCTTTATTCAGATAATCATTTAAGAAGGTACTCTTTACATCCATTTGAAACAATTTAAATTTCAGTATGCATGCAACTCCCAAGAGAAGTCTGAATGATTCAAGTCTGGCCATAGGAGCAAAGGTTTCATCAAAGTCAACTCCTTAAATTTGAGTGTACCCTTGTGCAACTAACCTTGCCTTGTTTATAGTGACCACCCCTTTTCATCAGATTTATTCTTGTACACCCATTTAGTGCCAAGCACATTTTTCCCTTCAGGTCTTGGAACTAGATCTCATATTCATTTCTACTGAATTGTTCTAGCTCTTCCTGCATAGCATTAATCTAGAACTCATCAGTCAGTGCCTCTTTAACATTCTTAGGCTCAATTTTTGACACAAACCAAGAGTTTGATATCCATTCTCTTGATCTTGTAGTAACTCCTTTATTTAGATCTCCTATGATGATTTCCTTAAGATGGTTTCTCTGGGTTCTAATTAAAGGTCCTTTATTGAGATGACTAGGCTCAGGATCTTCTTGAGGTGGATTAGAATCAATACTTTTATCATTTGATTCTGTTGGAATATCAGACAAAGATGTTCCAACATCTTCTGAGACATCTTCTCCAATATTACATCCTCTATCATCAATAATAACATTTATTGACTCCATCATAACTTTGGTTCTGGAGTTAAAAACTCTGCAAGCTCTGATATTTGTAGAGTAATCCAGGAATATTCCTTCATCACTCTTGGGATCCATCTTCCTACTTTGTTCACGATTAGCTAAGATGTAACATTTACTTCTAAAAACATGAAAGTATTTAACAGTTGGTTTTCTTCCCTTCCATATTTCATACAAGGTGGCTGAAGTGCCTTTCCTTAGAGTGACTCTGTTATGGATATAGCATGCAGTATTCATAGCTTCAGCCAAAGAATGGTAGGGTAACTTCTTAGCATGAATCATGGCTCTGGAAGATTCTTGAAGGGTTCTGTTCTTGCGTTCCACAATCCCATTTTGTTGAGGAGTAACGGGAGATGAGAATTCAATGCTGATTCCTTCATAAGAGAAAAAGTCATCAAATTTGTTATTCTCAAATTCCTTTCCATGACCACTTCCAATTCTGATGACATGACTATCTTTTTCCCTTTGAAGTTTTTGACAAAGATCTTTAAACACTTCAAAATTTTCTGATTTTTCTCTAATAAAACTTATCCATGTGTATCTAGAGAATTCATCTACAACAACATATGCATACTTCTTCCCACCAAGACTTTCAACTTGCATAGGTCCCATCAAGTCAATGTGAAGAAGTTCCAAAACTTTTGATGTTGTAAGATGTTGGATCTTCTGATGTGACATCTTAGTCTGCTTTCCAATCTGGCAGTCACCATATACCCTTCCTTCTTCTATCTTGAGCTTAGGAATCCCTCTCACCGGTTCTTCAGATATAATTCTTTTCATACCTTTCAGATGTAAGTGCCCCAATTTTTGATGCCATAGTTTAACTTCATTCTCTTTGGCTAAAACACATGTTGAGAGAAGTTTAACTCTCGAGGAACCCATAGATAACAATTGTCTTTAAATCTGATTCCTTTCATAATAACTTCATTCTTTTCATTGCACACAAAACATTCTTCCTTGGTGAAGTTAACTTTGAATCCTTGACCACACAATTGGCTTATACTTATCAAGTTAGCTGTTAACCCTTTAACAAGTAACACATTATCAAGCTTAGGGACTCCTGAACAATCAAGCTTTCCAACACCTTTGATTTCCCCTTTTGCTATATCACCAAAAGTCACCTAACTGGTGGAATGAGACTTAACATCCACCAACAGATTCTTGACACCTGTCATGTGTATAGAACAACCACTGTCAAAATAATAGTCATCTTTGGTTGATACTCTGAGGAAGGTGTGAGATATGAAACTGGCAACATTAGACTTAGGAATCCACTGTTTCTTCTTTTTGCTATTATGTGGAATCTTATCAGTCTTGGGAGGGTGAGTAGTCTTAGGACACCCATACAACTTGAAACAGAAGGGCCTTATATAACCAAGCCTTCCACAGTGATAACATCTCCAGGACTTGGGGATTCTCCTTGGTGTAATTAAACTTTTTCTTGCCATGATGTCCTTTCTTGCCATGATGTTTAGAAATTGATTCGTCATCCTTGGTTTAGACTTGGCATGAGTGGAATCTACCTAAGGTTATTTAGAATTTGGTTCCTTTTTATCATTAAACCCTAGACCACTCTTGTCTCCTGTCACTCTTCCTGCTTGAAGAATTTCATCTAAAGTGTCAGACCCATTATTAAACATTTTAAGATATTTAACCATTCTATCAAGGTTTGAATTCAAGGAAGTCACTTCAGTTTCTAGTTAAGAAATAGTTTTTAAATGCTCTTCCCTTTCTTCCTTCAGCTGAGTTATGAGAACTTTATGTTTCTCCCCTTCAAGACACACTTCTGCACTTCTGAGACACAGTTCTTTGTATGAAGCAACTAACTCATCAAAGGTTAGTTCTCCATCACTAGACTCTTCATTAGATATATACTTCTATGCCAATTCTTTAACATACTTGGCAGATTCTTCAAGATCACTCTCTGAGTCCTCTTCAGACCAAGTAACAGACAAATTCTTCTTTTGTTTCTTAAGATATGTAGGACATTCAACTCTAATGTGACCAAAGCCTTCACATTCATGAAACTGTACTCCCTTCCTTTGAGAGGATTTTTCTCCATCTCTTTTTCTCCCAAACTCATTTGACTTATGGATGTTAGATGAGATGTTATTTACATCTGATAATTGATTCCCATCTATTTTTTTTGTCACTTTGTTAAACTATCTTCAAATCATAGCTAAGGAATTTGATATTCCTCCATCTGTATCTAGATCACAGTCTTCCTCTTCATCTTCAGTATTTGATATAAAGGCTATGCTTTTGTTCTTCTTTTCAGATCTTTCATTGATGCTTAATTCAAATGTCAGGAGGGATCCAACAAGTTCATCCACTTTCATTTTGTCAACGTATTGAGCTTCTTCTATAGCAGTTATGTTCATATCAAATCTCTTGGGAAGAGACCTGAGCATCTTTCTCACCAATTTGTCTTCAGGTATTTTTCTCCTAAAGCACTGGATGATTTAGAAATTTCAAGAATGTTCATATGGAAGTCATTAATAATTTCATCATCCTTCATTCTCGAATTCTGAAATTTTATGGTGAGAAACTGAAGTCTTGACATCTTAACTTTGGATGTTCCTTCATGAGTAGATTGGAGAAATCCCCATGCATCCTTAGCTACTTCACATGTGTTCACTAATCTGAAAACGTTCTTGTCAATTCCATTGAATATAGCATTCAAGGCTTTAGAATTTCCAAGAGTAATTTCATCTTCTTCTTTAGACCAATCTTCTTCTGGTTTTAACTCTGAAGTAGGTTCTCCGTTTTCTCCCAATTTGACAGGGTGTTTCCATCCTTTTAAAACAGGTTTCCAAGCCCTGTTGCCCAAAGACTTTAAAAAGGCAACCATACGTGGTTTCCATTAGTCATAATTACTTCCATCCAAAACGGGTGGTCTGTTCACAAATCCTCCTTCATTGTCCATAGCACCAAAAAGTATCTTCTCTGGATCTCACCTAGATAAAGAGCAGGACGCCTGCTCTGATACCAATTGAAATTCTGGTATCAAATATGTGATGTCACGACACAAATATCTAAGGAACAAAGTAAACTGCAACAATAATAAATGAAGTAAAAACACAAGGGATTGTTAACCTAGTTCAGTGTACAACAACACCTACTCTTGGGGATACCAAGCCAGGGACAAGTCCACTAAATAGTATCAATTCATAGACCCTTAGTAAATAATCAGTTTACGATCTAATCACTTAATCACTACCCGTGCTATACTTCTACCTAAGACTCACCTAGGTATGAGGACCTCCTCAAATCCCTTTAATCACTTACAGTGAAGAAACAACAGAAATAATAAGTTTAAAAACTTCAATCATTCAATGCTTAAAAGCTTATGAATGATACACAATTAACAATCCAAATAACAACACAGGTATTAAATCAATACTAGAGTGTTTTACAATTAAAAGACTTAGACTTCTAAAATAGAAAGAAAGTATTCTTCTTCAAAAGTTGTAGTAGTCTGAATAAGGAAACATGTCCTTATATACGCGCAGCAGTGGGCTTGGGCTGAAAAACAAATATTCAAATCTTTTGAATATTTCCATGAAAACAGGCCAAGATATAATCCATAAATATAATTCAAATAGAAAAATATTCCTCCATATTTTTCGCAGCCTATGAGTCACAAATCCCGAATTATGGTGCGCACGAAATCAAGAAACAGAAAAACATAAACTGATATTGGGCTGAGTTCAGTTCAGGAGGCAGATGTCAAGACATCTGCTTTGACATCATTTAAAACAAATTTGCTTCAAATTTTAAGAAATTTAGAAAAACATTATCAAGTCATTGTTTTACCAAAATTGCTACCAACAAACACTTACAAATTGTACAAGAAAGATTGTCAAAATTGAAAGGGGTTTCCAAGTTATTTTGATGCTCTAAGGGCTAGGGTTTTGAACTTAGAAGGGCTATATCTTGTTCATCTTTTGAGATTTTTTAGTGATCCCAAATATATGTTTCTCTTTAAAGGGTTTCCAACAAATCATTTCAAAAGTTACAAGAAAATTTTGTTTGAAAGATCACTAGCGATTGAGAAAGATTACAAGTCCTCTAGATAGACCATCAAATCTCCTTATGTGACTTCAAAGGGTCATAACTTGATCATTTTTTATCTCCTTGAGCCCATTATTTTTCCACAATGATCTTAAGAGTGTGAAATTCAACTCTTCTTTTATGTGCAAAAATTGAAAATGGTTAGAAGATGCCTTAAGAGCTCAAAATATTATAGGTCATCTCATGGATTTTCATCAAATTCAAAGGATCATAACTTATCCAATATTTGGAATTTTTGAGTGATACAAGTTTCACAATAATCTTTAAGGAGTCTACTTTAAGCTAGAATAATTGATCAAAGCAAAATTTTGGAAGAAGACCTTGTTTGGAATCAAAACACTATAGGTCATTTTTAAAGAAAAACTTAGAATTTTTTCTAAGTATAAAGTCAGCACTTTTTTCTTGATTTTGACCAAGCACAACTTCTAGATCAAGCATCCAAATGATATCTTTCTTGGGAAATTATAAAAAATATTACCTCATATTTCCAATGCATCAAGAATCAGGTCCTAAGGTTCCCTAAATCATGCACACCATGAGTTCAAAGTCAGCTACTTGAAATTTATTTTTTCTTCCAAGTCAGAATTTGAAATCCATAATCCAACTTTTAAACACCAAATTAGCACGTGTTTTTGATTTAAAAATGTTTAACAAAGTTCCCAAAGTTAAATTAAATATCAAAATACAGGAATTGACTGAGTTTTGATGCACATGGAGTCACACATTTTCCACTTTCGGGCTCCACCGAATTTCCCTCCAAACTTCAATTTTCCTCTTAATTCTTTACACCTTTCACTTCTCTATAAATAGAGGACCTCACTCCTATCATTTTCGTAAGCTTGGATAGCCAAAATCATCCGGCCAAACTCTCTGCATAACGCACTTTTCTGAGACAAATCTAATGGTACCGGTCTGGTTCTCTAATTTTATAGTTTGTGAAACTCCAATTTAGGGCGTCTGGAGTTTGAAGACTACCTAGGTGTCGTGCTTCAGTCAATGATAGTGTGACATTTGATTTTTTGAATCTTATTCAGTGCAATTGTCTTACTATACATGCGTTTTGAGGACCATTGGATCTAATTACTTTCATTAGTTACACTCCATCCAACGCGCCAAATTTTAAGTTATTTTTAATTATTAAAAAAATGATTTGATGTGATTTCCAAAATGACCATATTATGCACAGCATGTCAGATCTCTTGGATCTGTTTACTAACACATTTTGACATTAATCTAATGGTCCATTTTTTTTTACTTTTTTTATATTTTCATATTTTTTTGTATTAATTGTTTTGAACTTCAAAAAATCATAGAAAATTCATTTCTGACTCAAAAATTATGAAAAAATTCACAAAAATATGTTTAAATATTATCTTTTGGATTTTTATTTTTTCATAATTTTATTTTCAGATTTGATATTTTTTATGATATTTTTTTTTTGTTTTGACTTGTTTTTAATTGTTTAAAAATACTTTTTGGTATTTTTAAATTCTAGAAAAATTCATCAAAACCATTTTCTTTATTTCTGACTTTCTAGAATTTTTCTAGAATCTTATTCTGATTTTTACTATTTTAAATCATTTTTCACTTACTTGAGTGATTTTAAAAAATTTAAAAATACTTTTCTGTTTTAAAAAAATTACTAAATTTTTTGTAAAAATACTTGAGATCATCTATGACCTTTCTATGTTTTCTTTTAATTTTTATTTGATACTTTGAATATAGTTTGTTATTTTTCCTTTTATTTTCACTTAAAAAACAATTTAAAAATCATATTTATTTCTTATTTTGCTTATTAAATGCAATTTTATTTTTGAATATATTCTGGTTAAGCTTGAACAATATGATTTTTAATCATAAGCTTCATTAACATTATTGGGTTTTGATTGTTGAGTTTAGCTCCATCAAAATGGATGAATGATTTTAATGATAGTTAGATTAAAATCTTTGGTTCAAATATTTATCCTCCCTCTTCATCTTATCCCTTTCTTACTTGTGCTACATGTTGTTAGAGGATGATCTACATATAATTTCTCCAAACATATGGTACATAGATTGCCATTAACCGACCTCAAAATAGGTGCAACTTCTATATAAGTCGACTTACGATTGCTTAACATAGTGCTAAATTTTATCCTGATTCAAGAAATGATCATTCGTGGCCCAAACCCATGTTTGCCAGCCCAAGTATGTTTAATTTGAAGCCTTTGATCCAATAACCTTGAGGTTCATTGTTAGGAGGCTTTGGTCTTATCAATTCTCTAATGAACCATCATAAATTTTGGTCTAAGTGAATCATTTAAACATCGTTGATCATTTGTTGTTGCCTCGAGAACTTAAAATGAATGATATACTCGACAAAAAGAAAATGAAACTTGTTGTTGAGAAGCTTTGATTTTATCAATCTTCTAATGAGTTTTCAAATGAAAGTTTCAAGATGGTCATTCAACTAACCTCTAACTCCTAACTCATTAACAATTGACTTTTATTATGTATTTTTACTTTATACCCTTTATATTATGCCTTTATTTTTTATGCACCATTTACTTTAGTATTTACATTTCATGCTATTTTCATCTTTGCTCACTTGAGCATTTATCTTTATGTCTTTTTTTTTTTTTAGTTTTGCTCACTTGAGCCTTTAATTTTATTTTTGAAGATACTTAATAACCAACTTGAACAATAAAAAACTTTAAGGTTACTTGTACTATTTGGTTATTATCCTTGGTATAATGGAGAGGTGGATTTCTTGGACCTAGGATTAGAAGCCTTGACTACCCTTGGGACCTTGTGACTTTGATTATTATTTTGTCTGGAATTCTTGGACCTAGGTTGATTTTATTTGTGTGCAGGTTATCCTAATTATATGCTTTGTCTGCAATTGGGAATTCATATGTATACCGCCGTTACTCTGCCCAATTTTTTTATGAAGACTTAATGCATCTGAAGCTTGGTATTCTTAAGAGGTTTAGTATCATTGATTGCTTGATTTCAATCCAAAGGATGGGAATTCTACATTAACTCAATGTGTCAAGTGTTGACTTCTTGTTGGTTAGACGATTCTTTTCCCTAACTTTTACCTTATGCCTTAGGATAGTCCCTTCATCTCCTCCCATCTTATTTAATTTCAAAAATCTTCTTTCTCCTTTTAAAATTCTTCTTGTTTTCTAACTTGAACCTCTTTCACAATAAACTTTGACTTAGGTTCATGTTTTTCAAAAATATTTTCTTAAACAAACTTAACTTTAATCAACTTAATCATACTTTGACATTTTTTGGTGAGTATACTAAAATTCAATCAATCTCATTCAAACCATTTTTTTCGTTTTTGGCTTTTTATTTAAAAATTTTCCCAAAAGATTAGACTCTTGTCGATCCTTGCAGTGATGCAAGCTATCATACTTCTACGATATGTAGTGAAGTGAGATATTTTCCACTTGGGTGTCGAGTGAGGCTTTGTTGATTTTAAAATCCAAGCTATATCCTCCACTTTGAGATGATGCAAATTCTCATTTCTCATAATCATGGATAGTAAGTATGTTTTCCACTCGGATATGACGATGATGTCTCGTATCTTAAAATTAACCAACACACTTGTTTTTTTTTAAAATTTTAAAAGGTGAAATACGAACACCCTGATCCCCTATTGCACGGAAGGTGGTATGTAGGCACTAAAGATTTTGAACCGCAATGGGTGTAAAAATTGTAAAAAATACTCCTTTTCACATCTCCACCATCTATTTTTCATACAACATTTATAGCCAAAATACAAAAGTTTTCAAAGAGGTTCGTGCGGAGTACTATAGATGTTTAGGGTGCTAATACCTTCCCTTTGCATAACCAACCCTCGTACCTAGATTTTATCCCCCTCTCTTTTTAGGTTATTCACTCTTTTCCTATTCCTCTGGAAACAATAAAGCACGGTGGAGATTTTTATTTGATCTGTGCGAGTTAATCAATCCAATGTCTTAGTCTCAACATTTTTACCACTTATCATGGATGGATGATCATTTGTTGTACGCCTTTGTTATATCATTAGTTTATTTCTCACTACCTCAGTCTGATGCTTTCCGGGATGTCAAGAAGGAACCTCGTTGGGATCCAAAGATCATGACTCTCACTCATTCTCACATTGTTTGGTATCATCAGGCTTATTATGATGTGGAGATTGTCGATAGTTGTGGTAGTTTCCTTAATGTTTCTTTTCTTGGTACAAAGGGAGGAATTAACTATAATCTCATTCTTGCACGTCATCAGCTTGGATATATGGTGAGAGATAAGCCAAATATTATTCATCTGAGTGATTTCTTTCTCAAAGAATGAGATGATCATAAGGAAGCTAATGAGGATATTGCAAAGGCATGGCGCCATGTTCATAGTAAGAGTAGAAAAGAATTGGGACCAAGAGGAGCTATTTCTTTCGAGCCTCATCTCCAGTGGGTACATGCAAGGGCAATTCAATTGAAGATGCCATATTCTCGGGAAGAACCTATACCTAATATGTTTATGAAGACTATTCCTCCTATTTTAGATGACTTGGAAGAACTTCACCTTGCCTTGGTTAGGATGCAGCAGGAGAAGGAAGCATGGAAGAATAAGTGTCAAACTTTAGAGATGTCTTACCAAACAAAATTAAAAGATAAGGATGACTTAATCGAGATTCTTGAGAGTCGTGCTGTGGAGATGATGGAGAAGCAAGGGGATTTATTTTCCTCTAGAGCTAGATCAGGACCTAGTTACTCACTACCTGAATATGATGATTGGAAAGAATTCACCGACATGTATGCAGAAGAGAACAAGCAGTTGAATGCTCAGATTGCAAGACTCATGGGAAAGTGTTAGTGTGTGGAAAGATCTTCATCAGCTTTCCCTCCTTAGGATTTTAGATTATATCTTTATTGTCTAGTACTTAGGATTATTGAAACTTGTAATAAAAATTGTAATCCATTCTGAAGTTATTATAATGAAATTTCTAGTATTTCAAAATGTGTTAGTACTTTAATATTTGCAAATCGTCTACAATCCTTTGAGTTCCTTGAAATATTAATAAAAACGATAAATAAATCATATGTGTTGCATATCATGTATCATTTTGCACATATTTTTTGCATCTCTTTTCATACCCAGGTGTCTTACTATTTTCTGCTACTTCATTCAGAAGCAATCTGTCTCACCGGTATAATACTCGGGCTAATTCTAGGAAGAAAATGGAGAATCTTGAACAAGAGAATCGTGAGCTGCATGAAGAAGTTACTACTTTATAGGCCGATATGACTAATATGAATGCTTTGATGGAATTGTTGGTGGCTGCTCAGAATCATCCACCACTTGTTCCTCCGTCTGCTCAGCCACAATAAACAACGGTCACTTCCGAAGTTCCATCAGTTCCCATTTTTGTTACTCCAATTACTTCTGCTCAAAACCGTATGCCTCAGGGTTACCCGTGGGGAATGCCTGAAAATTTCATGCCAGAAGGTTACAATCTTGATGCTCAAGTTTCTCAATTTGCTCAAATTACTGCTATTCCTGCACCTCTTGTGGTGCATGTTACTCATGTTGCTAAAAATGAGATTCATTATACTGCACCTTCTTCGGTGAATGCTATTCCGTTTTCCAATGACGAAGTTTATCATCATGTTCCTCCACCAAGTGAAAGTGTGGGTTTCTATGACCGATTGGGTGATTTTCAAGATCAGTTAATTGAGATGTAGAAAAGAATGAAGGCCCTTCGAGGAAAAGAATTATTCAAACAGAACATCAGTGAACTCTGCTTAGTTCCTAATGTAAAAGTGCAAGTGATGTTTAAAGTTCCAGAATTTGAGAGGTACAAGGGAAACTCTTGTCCTTGTGACCACCTGGTGATGCATATCAGAAAGATATCCACCCATGCTGATGAGTAGCCTTTGCTTATTCATTTCTTCTAGGATAGTTTAACCGATACCACTTTGAAGTTGTATATAGGTTTGGACAGTAGCAATATCCGCACTTTCAATGATCTAGGTGAAGCTTTCATCAAGCAGTATAAGTATAATATGTTTATGGCACCAGACCGTGATCAATTGAGAGCGATGGCTCAGAAAGATAAGGAGTCGTTCAAAGAATACGTGCAACATTGATGCGAGGTAGCTGCCCAGGTGGTACCACCGATGGGAGAACAAGAAATGACCAAAGTCTTCCTGAAAACTCTTGGATCATTTTATTATGAAAGGATGGTCGCTAGCGCACCGAGTGATTTCACTGAGATGGTAAGCATGGGTGTTCATCTAGAAGAAGCTAATAGGGAAGGACACTTGATGAAAGACAAAGGAACAAATAAGTCATCATACAGGTTTTCTTGAAAGAAAGAAAGTGAAATGAATGTTTTCATTGAAGAAAGGAAGATTAGAACACCAAGAAGACATCATCGGTACCAATAACAGGTCGCTTCTGTAACTCCAGTTGTCAATGTAGCTCTGACTACTGTGGCCTATCAAAGACAACCTCCTCATTGAAATCAAGGGAAAGATCAGAAGAGAGAAGATTTTGACTCTATTCCAATGAGCTATGCAGAGTTACTCCCGACTTTGATTCAGAAGAAGTTGGTTCAGACCATGCTTCCCCCTGCTATACCTTCACCTTTACCATGGTATTATAAGGCAGATCAGACTTATACTTTTCATCAAGGAGCCCCAGGGCACAACATTGAAAATTTTTATCCTTTGAAATCTGAGGTACAGAAGATGGTGAGATTTTACCTATTATCCTTTAAAGATGTTGGTCCTAATGTGAAGGATAATCCTTTACCCAAGCATGGAGGTGGAATACCGTGAATATGGCTGCTGCTTGTCCCGTGGACTTTCAAATTTTTAATATCAACCTGGTTAGAGGGGATTTAGTAAAGATGCATGCTGATCTCTTTGAATTCAGCTATTATACGCACGACCATACTAGTTATAGTATTTTCATTACATATATCCAGAGATGTGATAAAATGAGAGCTGATCTCCAAGAGGTGATGGATGAAAGTCTTATCCACATAATCAGGCCAAGGGCTGAGTACGAAGAAGACGTGAATATGGTTTATGGATGTCCCGGTGAATTCTAGATTTTTGATGTGAAATATACGAATGGTGATTTGGTACAGTTGCACACTACATTTTATCACATGGATGGCCAAGAAGAACACCATAATGGGTCCTGTCAGATCTACTGTAGGGATTCTCATGGTTGTTCTATCGTAAGAAGGGGCGCTCAATTTTTGTTAGATAATGGTACTATCAAAGTCACAAGCAATAGAGATGATTACAATGGAGTTAATATGATTGAAGATTGCTTGGTCGAGGCCATGTCTGATGATGGATATGTTTCTGCTGATGAGTTCTTTTCTTCTGATGAGTATATGTTCTCCGATAATGATTTTGTGATGCCTAAATATTCTGAAGAAGGGGTGAATGTTATTGTGCCGTGCTTTGGTGTCCCCGCTCCTATAGAGATTGAGTACCATAGCAAGCTAGCTGTTACTCCAGTGGTTATTTGTCTGCCTGGTCCCGTCCCATATGAATCAGACAAAGTTGTGCCATATAAATACAATACGACTATCCTGGAAGATGGTGTGGAAATTCCTATCCAACCTTTGTTTGATGTCAAGAATATTGCTGAAGCTGGTCAGGTAACCCGCAGTGGCCGTGTCTTCGCCCCTATCATTTGAGGGGATGTTAATTATGATAAACAGGTTGATGAGAATACTGAACCTAAGAAAATGGTTGGAGAATCTAGTGGCACTGCTTTGGAAAAGGATGTGGATGACTTGTTAAAAATTATCAAGATGAGTGACTACAAGATTGTAGATCAATTATTGCAAACTCCATCTAAAATTTACATTCTAGCCTTGCTAATGAACTCTTTTGCCCATCGGAAATCTTTGATGAGAGTGTTAGATTAGGATTTTATGGAAAGTGGCATGTCTCTGAACCAGTTCAACAGTGTTATGGGGAATATTACGTCTTGTAATAATCTGAGCTTTTGTGATGACGAATTGCCCGATGAAGCAAGGAACCATAACATGGCTCTCTATATCTCCATAAACTGTTAGAATGACTCTTTGTCTAAGGTGCTGATTGACAATGGGTCTGCTTTGAATATCATACCAAGGAGTACACTCATGAAGCTTAAGTACCAGGAAACTCCCATGTGCCTAAGTGGCATAATAGTGAAAGCTTTTGACGATTTGTTGGAGTTTGTCATCGGAGAAGTAGTTTTGCCTATTCATATAGGTCGGCACTTATTTCATATTACTTCCTAGGTTATGGATATTGTTCTTGCCTACAACTGTTTATTGGGGCGACCATGGATCCATCAAGTAGGAGCTGTTACTTCAACCTTGCACCAGAAGCTGAAATTTGTTCATGAAGGAATGATGGTCATCGTGAATGGGGAGCAGGCTCTGTTGATATCTCATTTTTCCTTTTTCAGCATTGTGGAAGCTGATGAAGCTACTATTCAATCTCAGTTCCAAGCCTTATCTATTGATAATATAAGGAAGAATGAGAATTCTTTAGCCTCTTTTAAAGATGCGCAACAGGTAGTGCAGAAAGACCCTAGCAAGTTATGGGGGCATGTTATCGATCCTCTTGTGAACAAGAATGACAATGGTCTGGGTTTCTCCATGAAAAAGGAAATCGTGAAGCCGAAGTCTGCTTTCGGTAAATATCAAGACATCTTTCACTGTGGAGGCTATCTTCATCCAACTACTCCTAGGATCAACGCTATTCTGGAAGATGAATCAAAGCAATAGATGCCGAACTACGTGACGCATGGAGTCAAAGTCCAGAATTGGATAACTGTTGAGGTTCCTTCTTGCATTCACATTTCAAAGTAAATTTTTTTTGTTATTTTTTTAAAAAATATTTCACTTTGCCCAAGGTGAAAGTATTGATGTTGTATGGGCATATATGTTATTTTGATCTTTAAAATCATTAATAAAAGTTATTTTTGATTCCCAAATTGTGTCTTTATTCTTTGCTTTTTCTTGGAAAATGGTAATCATAAAAATAATTTCAAAATAAATAATAACTGTAAATAAATTTGCATAATCACTTGCTATATGTGTCAGTTTCTAAAATCAATCATAAATCAAATGTGCAGATTAATTAAATAACCCGTTGAGTACAATTATCCCGCACCCTCTCCCAACTTTGAATATCATGTGTATATGTCCGAAGAAGAAGAATATGATGAAATCCCAGAAGAGGTTTCACGATATCTTGAGCATGAGGAAATCACCATTCAGCCGTATACAGAGCCGTTGGAGATGATCAATTTGGGTTCAAAGGAAGATCCAAAAGAAGTCAAGATTGGAGCATTGTTTCATCCTGATGTGAAGAGCAAATTGAGTGAATTATTGAAATAATATGTGAATATCTTTGCTTGGTCTTATTAAGAAATGCCTGGTTTGGATACTGCTATTGTGGAACATTGTTTTCCGCTAAAGCCAGAATGTCCCCCAATCAACCAGAAGTTGCGAAGAACTCACCCTAATATGGAAGTGAAAATTAAAGAAGAAGTTTTAAATCAGATTGATGCTGGTTTTCTTGTGACATTAGTGTACCCTCAGTGGATTGCCAATATTGTTCTAGTACCAAAGAAAGACAGAAAAGTTCGCACGTGCGTTGATTATAGAGATTTAAACAAAGCTAGTCCAAAAGATGACTTTCCATTGCCACATATTGATATGTTGGTTGACAGTACAACAAAATTCAAAGTGTTTTTATTCATGGACGGATTTTATGGATACAATCAAATCAGAATGGCTCCCGAGGACATAGAAAAAACAATGTTTATCACACCCTAGGGAACATTCAGTTACAAAGTGATTCCCTTCGGGTTGAAGAACGCTGGTACAATGTACTAGAGGGCTATGACAACCCTATTCCATGATCTGATGCACAAGGAAATTGAGGTATATGTTGATGATATGATTTCCAAATCTCAGACTGAAGAAGGGCATATAGAGGATTTGTTGAAATTGTTTCAGCATTTGAGGAAGTATCGTCTCCGCGTGAATCCAAATAAGTGTACTTTTGGTGTTCGTTCAGGAAAATTGTTAGGTTTCATTGTTAGCCAAAAAGGAATTGAAGTTGATCCTGAAAAAGTTAAGTCAATTCAAATAATGCCTGCACCAAGAATTGAAAAGCAAGTTAGAGGCTTCCTGGGACGTTTAAATTACATTTCAAGATTTATTTCCCATATGACTGTAACATGTGAACCGATCTTTAAGTTGTTAAAGAAAGACTGAGGTTGTGTATGGACAGATGATTGCTAAAGGGAATTTGAAAGCATTAAAGAGTATCTGATTGAACCTCCTATCTTGCTCCCTCCTATTAAAGGAAGACCATTGATTATGTATCTGTCCGTGTTAGATAATTCTATGGGCTGTATTTTGGGACAACAAGATGAAACGGGAAGAAAATAATATGCCATATATCATCTCAGCAAGAAGTTTACTGATTGTGAGTTACGGTATTTTGTGCTGGAAAAAACATGTTGTGCTTTGGCCTGGGCAGCAAAGTGGTTGCGGAAATATATGTTGAATCATACTACTTGGTTTATTTCCAAAATGGATCCGATTAAGTACATTTTTGAAAATCCTGCTCTTACTGGAAGAATTGCCCATTGACAGATGATGTTGTCTGAATATGATATTGAATACCGTATTCAGAAGGCTATAAAAAGCAGTGTGTTGGCATATTATCTTGCTCACCAACCAGTTGATGATTACTAGTCTGTTAAATATGATTTCCTTGATGAGGATATGATGTATTTGAAAGTAAAAGATTGTGACGAACCTTTGCCTGAAGAAGGTCCTGATCCAGAATCCCGGTGGGGTATGGTGTCTGATGGAGCTGTAAATGCTTATGGGAAAGGAATTGGTGCCGTAATTATCACCCCCATGGGTCACATATCCCTTTTACTGCAAGATTGGAATTTGATTGTACCAATAATATGGAAGATTATGAAGCTTGTATCATGGGTCTCGAAGAGGCTATAGATCTCAGAATCAAAATTCTAGATGTATATGGCAATTCAGCTTTGGTAATAAATAAGATTAAAGGAGAATGGGATACTCGCCAAGTTGGCTTGATTCCCTACAAAGACTATGCTAGAAGATTATTACCTTTCTTTAATAAAGTTGAACTCTATCATATTCCCAGAGATGAGAATCAGATGGCAGATGCTTTGGCCACTTTGGCTTCTATTTACCAAGTAAATACTTGGAATGATGTACCTCGTACTACATTTTGACATCTGGATAGGCCAGCTCATGTGTTTGTAACAGAGGGAACATTAGATGAAAAACCTTGGTATTATGATATCAATCATTTTCTCCAGACTCAGGAATACCCGGTCGGTGTGTCGAACAAAATAGAAAGACATTGAGAAGGTTAGCAGGCAAATTTTTCCTCAATGAAGATATGTTGTACAAAAGAAATTATGACATGGTATTGCTCAGATGCGTGGATAGACTCGAAGTAGACATGTTGATGCATGAGATCCATGAAGTTTCCTTTGGTACCTATGCCAATGGACATTCAATGGTAAAGAAGATGCTTAGGGAAGGTTACTATTGGCTGACAATGGAAACTGACTGTTACAAATTTGAAAAGAAGTGCCATAAGTACCATATTTACACTGACAAAATTCATGTGCCTCTGACGCTTCTCAATGTTATTTCTTCCACGTGGCCTTTCTCTATGTCAGGTATTTCCATGATTGGAATAATTGAACCCAAGGCATCGAATGTACATTGTTTCATCTTGGTGGCAATAGACTACTTCACCAAATGTGTGGAAGCAACTTCCTATGCTAATGTCACTAAACAGGTGGTAGTACATTTTATCAAGAATAATCTTATATGTCAGTATGGTGTGCCGAGAAGGATTATCACTGACAATGGCTCGAATCTGAATAACAAGATGATAACAGAACTTTGTGAAGAATTTAAGATTGTCCATCATAATACATCTCCTTATAGGCCAAAGATGAATGGGGATGTTGAAGCTACTAACAAAAACATTAAGAAAATCATCCAGAAGATGGTTGTTACCTATAAAGATTGGCATGAGATGTTCCCTTTTGCTTTGCATGGGTATCACACATCCGTCTGCACTTCAATAGGGGAAACCCCATTCTCTCTTGTGTATGGTATGGAAGCAGCCCTCCCCGTTGAGGTTGAAATTCCTTCTTTGGGTGTAATAATGAAAACCAAATTCTCATAGGCTGAATGGGTCCAGAACAGTTTTGACCAATTGAATTTGATTGTAGAAAAGTGAATGACGGCCTTGTGTCATCGTTATTTGTATCAAAAGAGAATGAAGAAAGCTTTTGATAAGAAGGTCAGGCCTCGTGAATTCAGAGAAGGCGACCTCGTGCTCAGAAATATCATGTCTTTTAACACTGATTCTAGGGGCAAGTGGACTCCCAATTATGAAGGACCACATGTTGTCAAGAAAGCCTTCTCTGGCGGTGCATTGATTCTTGAAACTATGGATGGTGAGGAGTTCCCACGTCCTATAAATGTTGATGCAGTCAAGAAATACTTTTCCTAAAGAAATTAAAGAACAACTCGCTAAGTCAAAAACCAAAAAGGGTAGCTTAGGTAGAAAGGAGCATCTCGGTAGGCTAAAAACACGAAAGAGCGGTCTAGGCAAAAATAAGAAACACAAACAGAATAAATTTTCCTACTAAGTTGAAAGCCCGCAAGGGTGTGATGCAGTGGGAGAACTGACTTGATTTTTTTGCATTTTATCACAAATGTTGCGGTTAGCTAGAGTCGCCACCGACTTTCCTTTTATCCAAAAGGAAATGTAAAAAAGCACAGGAAAGACCTTTGAGATTGTTTCTTGAGTTCGGGGGGTAGATTATGAAAAGGGAAGGTATTAGCACCCTTTTAATCCATGGTTTTCCATGGGCTCTTAGTTACTTGCTAGATCACTTGCTTTTTGTTTGAAATTGTGCTTTTTTTGGTTTTGAAAGTACTTTGTAAAAGAGGTCATTCTTTAGGAAATCTTTGTAATGATTCTCGTTCGTAAGAATGTATACAAAGATGTTTGATCTTTTTGAAAATGTATTCAATTTTTGTAAGATGTTTGGAAATGTGTGTGTTTGTTTTAAAAATTGCAAGGATATTTGTTTTGAAATGGAGCAAGTAACTAAAAGTAATCTACCTACTCAAATGTCTTTCTTGTTCATTTCCTTTTCCTTTGATATTGTTGTCTTATCATTGATTTGGTAAGCAACCCTATCTTTGGATGTAAACGGGACGGGCGTGGGTCATCGTATAGCCACGATTAGCAATGTTGCAAAGTATCTTAGCATTTTTGAGGGACTAAGATAATTTTTGTAAGGCAATTTTGAATAGCGTCATCGAGGGACTATGATCTTATTTTTGTTTGTTTTTGCTAAGACACTTTACATGCGTAATATGGACATTTTTGTAAGGCAACCAAGTGGGATAACCCTAGGGGTGTTTTGTGTGCAAGTGTGTCATTTTCATGTTTGATTTTGTCTTGGATTAGGGTTTTCTATTTGATTGATTTTATCTTGCCATACAAACCCTAATTACTATCATATTATATAAAAGCGATAAATTGTGAAATTTAAAGATTACTACGCTATTACAATACTTTGTGGGTATACAATTTATGAATGGGGATTGCAATAATATAAACCTAATTAATCTATTACAACCAAATTGAATTTATACAAGTATTGAAATAAATAATGTATAAGATAATTTAAATATGCAAAGATATGTAAATGCAAAAGAAGATTTTGTTTTGTTATTTTTATGTAAAAAGTTTTAACCTAAGCCTAATAAATAAATTAAGATTAAACTTAAATTAATTAAGAAAGGTAATTATTTTTTTGAAAAGATTTTGATTAAACCCTAATTCTAATTTATTAAAAGGAAATAAATGAAAAATAATATATGGTATTTATGAGGTATTTTGGTCCTTTTGTATTAAAATAATATGTTTAATAAATATAATATATATATATATATATATATATATATATATATATATATATATATATATATATATATATATATATATATATATATATATATATATATATATATATATATATATATATATATATATATATATATATATATATATATATATATATATATATATATATATATATATATATATATATATATATATATATATATATATATATATATATATATATATATATATATATATATATATATATATATATATATATATATATATATATATATATATATATATATCAAACTAGTTATAATTTAATTTACAAGTTTATAAAAAAATATATGATATGTAACTAAAATAAAATATTTTCTATGAGAAAAATAAATAAAATTAACCAAAATATAAATTTAGCATTTTTTATATTTTTTATGATTTTTTATATTAAGGAAAATATATTTAATAAAATAGAAATGAAAATAAAATAAACAATAAAAATATATGGGCCAGGGGTGCTGCAAGCAAATAGGAGGCATGATATTAGCAAAAACATAAGGCCCAATGTCTAGAAGCCCACGCTGCAAAAAACAATAAAAAAAAGTGGAAAAAATATAAAAAAAATTGTAAAAGGCAGCGCCAAAGCTAGAACCTGTGACCTAGGGCATTTTTGCGTGCTGCCTTACCACTGGGGTGGCTGTACATCCGTTAGTTTAAATGAAAACACAAATACATAACACAAAACAATGCCTTGCCTTAAACTTCATCTTCAACCTCTAGCCAGATGGACCCCCTGTAACTTTTTCATTACTCAACAAAAATGGAAAGTGATAACATGAACATTATAGCATTTTATCTCACGATTCTAACTATGTGCATAACTAAAACTATAAGTCCAAGATCAGAGAGAATTTTGTTGGCCCTAATTCTTAACCTAATTTTTTTAGAAACTTTAAACTTAAAATTGTCTAAACTCGAGCCAAATAAATGCAAGCTATGGATATGTACAGCTTAGTAGCAATGATGTCTACATTCTATATTCACAAATGGAAAGCTAACTATGCCTGTATTAAGAGTTAGAAAAACAGAAAACTCACCTTGAAAATGGAAATCGTGTTTTGAAAAAGAGCTTGCTTTAGGATGCTGTAATGATCAGGTTAGCTTCCTTGAACCTCTAGGAAGCTAATGCAATGCTTAGCTTGTCTTGAAGGTGGCTGGAATGGTCTGGAGAAGTCCACATGTGTTGCTCTGTTTTTGAACTTCAACAATGCGGAAGATGGAGTTACAGTGATGTTTCAGGGTGTGGGATGGTTTACTTGTAAGGTAAGGAAGCTTGGGAAAGCAAAAGGCCTGAAAACGCATGAGTGAAATGGAAGATTCAGTTCACAAGTCAGAAATGGCAAGTTTGGAGGCTTGGTATGCAACTTCTGATTCTCGGGTGTTTCAAGGGTTTGGAATTCGTAGTTTTAGTTACAAAATGATGGATTTATATAGAGCAAAAGTTTGGAGGACTTGTGCTTGCTCAGAAGTACAAGATCACATGTCTTGCTACATTTCTTGTTTTTGAAGCAAGTGTGAGAAGTGACTTCTTAAGGCATGATTCTGATCTTGTAGGATGGCTTGAAGCTTTAAACACGTTTTGTTCAGGTTTATAGGCTTGGTTTTTGCAGAAAGAATAAGTCCAAGGCTCAAGAAATGGAAAAATGCAAAAAGCATGCTTTTCCAAAATGGCAATGTTGCCTTTCTTCCAAAAATGGCTATTTTCTTGTACAATGCATTAAATGCTTGGCTTTAGGGCATGAAACCTTGTGCAATCCATTAATGGTGGAGTGACAAACGAGTTTGAGGCCTGAAAAGTGAAGATTGTACAGCCAATTTGCAAATTTGAAAACTTGTTCTTCGTGAAAATGACCTATAATCAAAGTGATAAAACCCTAACTTCATCTCTTTGATTCTCCCTACTCAAGAATGATATCAAGGAGTTATTGGACATTTTGGAAAGCTTGTAATGTGTTCTGCGACCCATCTTTGAAATGCTTTTGAAAATTCCTTTTGGAACTAGGTGAAAATTTGCCATGAATTTAGGTTAAAAACCTGCCTAACTAGGGCAAAATTTCACTAAATTATTTTAGTTCATGAGCATGTATTCACAAAATTATATCTTGAGATCCAAGCATCTTTAGGAGAAATTGTGTGAAGAAAAGTTGTAGATTTCATGGAGATCTATAACTTTCATGTTGGGAACTTCCTTTGAATCATTTTGTATCACGGTGAAAATTTGGCCTAAAGTTGAGAAAAAATAAGAAATTTTCTATACTTAGAAAATTTTCTAAGTTAGGAAAATTTCAAATTTCAAAACAAGATATTCAATCCTTGATTTATTGATGAACAAGTTTCACATTTTGACATGTCTTGATGAATTGTGATCATTGGCATTTGAATTTGACCAAAAATTCAAAGTTTGACTTTTCAGTATATAATTGACTGAAAAATTCATCTGTCAATCCGATGAATTTGTAATGTTTTGAATCATGTCATTAGGTCAAAATGATGAAATTGGACTCTTGAAAACATGCTTCAAACCAATTTATCATTTGCTAGGTCAAAAATCAAAAATTTCCCCTTCTCAGTCAAAACCCTAATTTTGATGATTTGATCAAATTTCTTGGGGAATTATGGTCCAAACTTGATCAAATGATACATATGAGTCTAAGATGTTGATGTGGATAAAATATTATGAATTTTGACTGTAAATTGGCCATGGTTGACTTTTTCCCCAATACAGTTGATTTTTAGGTCAACTATTCAATTGATTGATCAAAAGTGTGATTCAAAAGTGAAAGGGTAAATTTCGGGGTACAACAAAGGGAAACCTAGGAAAAAGTTAGGGATTTCTTGGCAAGTAACTGCGTCAGACAAGACTTGACCATTCAAGCAACAATTTTCTTGGATCCTCACCACACTTCAACAGAAGTTGCTGCTGAGGAGTTAAAAGTTATTAGGGAGAATAATGGTCATTGTATTTTGTAATGCGGTGAGAGAACTGACATGGGTTTTTGCATTTTATCACAAATGTTACGGATAACAAGAGTCGCCATCTACTTTTCTTTTATCCAATAAAGGAAAGGGCAAAAAGAACAGGAAAGACCTTTGAGAATTTTCTTGAGTTCAGAGGGTAAGTTATGAAAAGGGAAAGTGTTAGCGCCCTTTTCATCTATAGTTATATACAGGCTCTTAATCTCTTTGATACATTTTTGAACTTCTTTGTGTTTGTGTATGTTTTGAAAATATTTTGAAAATGCCTAAGTGCGGCAATTTTGTAACGATTCTTGTATCGTTGAGAATGTATACAAAATGTTTGTTTTGAAAATATTTTTTGGAAATAAGTGCTGGTTTTGGAAAGTGTTTTGAAAATGCCATTGTAAGGAAATTTTCTTTATAATAACCCTTGTATCAGTCCTCAAGAGTATTTATTAAGTGTTTTGAAAGTAGTTGTTTTGAAAATTTGAGGTGTGAAGATTGTTTTAGTTTATGAGCAAGCGATTACGAGTGATCTACCTACTCAAAAGGTATTTGTTCTCTTCCTCCTCCTTTAGATTGTGATAACCTACCATTGGTTAATAGGAAGCCTTATTATTGGATGTGAGGGACATGCTTGGGTCATCCTACAGTCATGGAAGGCAACTTGTAAGACGCTTTAGCAATTGTCATAAGGGACTAAGATTCTTTACCGAAGGCAACATCGAAGGGTCATCAAGGGACTACGATCTTTTAAATGAGGGTATTTGCTAAAATATTCCGCATTCGAGGGACATGACTGTTTATATCCGAGACAACAAGTGAGGTTAACCCTAGAGGCACATGTGTGCGAAGTGTTTTGATTTCAAGTATTTGTCTTTGAGATTAGGTTTTATAATGATTGATTTTAATCTTGCCATACAAACCCTAATTACTAACAATAATAAGGAAAACTGTAAATTGCATAAATTATATGTCCTACACTATTACAATGCTTCGGGGATGAGGGTTACAAGTTTATGAATGGGGGAGGAAAACAATAAACCCTAATTTGACTATTACAAGCTCTGAGCATTTTACAATATTGGGAAATATTAATGCAAAAAATATATTGTGCGAAGGTGGTGAGAAGGGGAAAGATGTAAAAACCCTAAGAAAGTTCTAAGTATTTTAAGAAAATATTTTGTTGTTTCTTTGTTTGGAAAATATTTGCACGTGAGATAGAAAATTTAGACCTAATTATAATTTTATTTATAAATTAGTTATACAAAATAAAGTAAGGTGTAATTAAATTAATTTATTTTTATTTATGAAAATTAAATTAAGGCCTAAATATATCTAAGTATTTAGAAAATATATTTGTATTTGTTTAGAAAAATAAATGAAGTATAAAAAACCTAGTCTTAATAAAATAAAATCAAGATGGTTAAAATAAAATAATTTTTATTTGTAAAAAAATAAATTAATTGATTAAAAAGGCTAAATCTAATTTTTGTCATTTTTTGTGATTTTTTTTTCCTGATTAAATAAAAATGTAGAAAAAAAGAAAAAGATAATTAAAATAAAAAAAAAGAAATAAAATGGGCCTGAACTACAAAAGAAAAAATGGGGTGTTAGAAAGAAAAAACAAAAAGTCCAAAAGGGAGGCCCATGCGCTATTTGGATCTAGTAAGGTTGGCCCTTGATAGTTCATGGTGGAAAGGCGCACTTGAAGCATTGGATTTGTCTGCATGATGATCTGATGGTTGTAGCATGAGGTGTATGATGAGCACGTCTAACTTACATGTACCTGATTAAAAAAGAAAACATTGAAAAATAAAAAGCTAGAAGCAGGGGTCGAATCCCTTCCCTGGCACACTAACGCTCTACACACACACACACACACGCTCGCCACTAGGGTGGTTGTTTCATCCGGTTATGGAACAACCACCAATAAATATATTATAAACTCAAACCTGGAAATTTGAATATGACTTCATCTTCTTCCTTGCACCAGAACAATAACACCAGCATTTTTGATTTTTCAAACTCTTCCATTTCTCAACCATTTTGAAAAATGTAAACATCAATGTTGTTCCAAATTTCACCACGAATTCAACCATGACATTAACTTAAGATGAAACTCAAATATTAAAGTGAATTTCCGTTGGTACTAAACTAAACCCTAATATTTCAGAAATTTCAAATCCAAAATTATCAGCACACAGTCAATATAAATGAAAACTAAGGACATGGTTAGCTTCAGGGCATTGATATCTACATTTTCGCTTTAGAAAATAAATGCAAAAGATACTTGGACAGAGGTTCCAAAGTTTAGAAAACTTACCTCAAAAGTGAGAATCGAGTTTGAAGTTAGAGAACTTATGGAGGTGTTAGGATGATCTGGATAACTGCACTGAACTCCCAAGAAACTTTTGCAATGCTTACCTTGGATTGAGAGTGCCTCAATTCTTCTGGATAAGCCAAGTTGCAAAGCTCTATTTTTGAATTTGGAAGATGATGAATATTGTGTTACAATGATGAAACATGTCTTTGGATGAGTTCTAAATGAGTTGTAGAAACTTTGTAAATGATTTAGAGTGAAAAGACACGAGTGGATTGAGTGTTTGGTGTTCAAGGTTAGAATGGAGTTTTTTGAGGAATTTTGAGTTTGATAGAGTTTGAGAGGGTTAGAGGGTCTATCTCTTCGTGTGTTAGCTTAAAAATACTTCCTTTATTTATCGGAAAGAGGTTTGAGGGCCTGAAGTAACCATAAATTCAAGATAGCATGTTATGGTTTTGAAGTAACTTGCAAAGGCATGATTCCAATGCAATGGTACAATGGTTCATAGGGTGGTTAGGAGCTGTAGACATGTTGTTTCTTTCTTTGGAATTGTGTGTGTGCAGAAGGAACAAGTGAGAGGCTCAAGGAGAGTTGACAAATTGCATAAAGCATGCTTTATGTAAATGGCAATGGTGCCTTTGTGCCATAAATGGAAAAATCATTTGGACAATGGCTCAAACACTTGGATAATGATTCACTCAGTTGTGTAAACATTTAATTATGGTGATATTTTCATGCTAGAATCCTGTAAAGCAAGATTATGCAGCATGGCTTGGAGATTTGATCTAATGTTTATCACAAAATGACTTGTATTTCAAGAATGGATGCCCAACTTCATGCCTTCGAATATCCTAGATTAAGCATGATAAAATTGTATTCTAGGACAATTTAGAAAGCTTGAAACATTGTCTAAAACTTTCATGTTGTGAGTTTTGGCTAAATCGAATGAGAACTTGGTGAAAAATGGCCATGAAGTTGGGACAAAAATCTGATCAAAACTTGTAAATTTTTTTCTAAGTGTTGGATAAAAATATCATAACTTCCTGAGCTTATATCTCTTAATCCAAGCATTTTTTGAGGATCATCCCACACTAACGAAGTTGTAGAATTCATCAATCCCTACGACTTTCATGTTGAAAGTTTTCCTTGAATCAACTTGCATCTTGAAGAAACTTGCTTGTGAAGTTAGGGTTTTTGTTAAGAACAAAAACACTAAGAATTTTTCTAAGTGTTAGAAAATTTTCCAAATTTGAATTTTGTTGACTTTTTGATTTCTTGATGATCAAGTTTGATATTTTTGAATATCTTGATGATTCTTGACTTTTTAATTTCAATGTTGACCAAAAAGTCAAAGTTTGACTTTTGAGTGACTATTGACTTTTCATCAATTGATTCAAATTTTCAACTATCAATCACTTGCATCTTTGAAAATGTTTTAAGCTATGTAATTAGGTCAAGATGTTGTACTTGAGTTCTTGAGAACATGCTTTAAAACATTAGGTCATGCATTAATTCAACAGTCAATGATCAGTCATCTTCAGTTAAAACCCTAATTTGGGCAATTTTGACCTCTGATGATCTCAGGGTTTTCCTTGATGAATCATGATCAACCCTTGATCAAATGATGAATATCACTTCAAAATATTGATGTTGACCAAAAATCTTGAAATTTGATTGTATATTGACCATAATTGACTTTTTACCCAATGTAGTTGTTTTCAGTCATCTGAGCAAATGACTGGGCAAATTTATGATGTAAGACTTGAAACTTAACATGTTCATTTTTGAGGACCTATGATGAACCATGCAAGTAATTTGAAGCATTATAAATCTAATTTCCATTGAGAAAACCAAAACCCTAGTTATGGACTCATTTCTTAGGAGAAGAGTTTTGACCAATCAACTCTTGAGTAGTTTTGAGCCAATGGGAAACCTCATGAGAAGGTCTTTAAGAAAATAAGAGAGAAAATTATGGGGTACAACAACTTCCCCTATTCAATCTTCTTAAACCTGGAGAGTTGATTGCCATGTCCTCTATTCGTGACTTGAAGGTAGAAGATGATTGAACACTTAAGTGCCCAGAAATTTGTACTCGCATGTGCCCGAAATAATGTTGTTAATTGATTATACTGGGAATGGGCTTAAAGATTCCATTTGGAGAGATGATGGAGAGTTGTCAAAGATGGGATTATAGATTCCATCTGAGGTAACTGTTGATAGAAATTAGACTAAGTCTACGTTTAACTTCAACTGGAAGACGTATCAGAATAAATCTACGCTCGATTTAATCTGAGAAGAGGATGTCTACGCCTGTCTTTAACTGGGAGAAGCATCAGAATAAATCTATGGTCGATTTAATCTGAGCCAGAATATGTCTACTGGAAGAAGTATCAGAATAAATTTACGCTTGATTTAATCTGAGCCAGAAGATGTTTGCGTCCATCTTTAACTAGGAGAAGTATCAGAATAAATCTATGGTTGATTTAATCTGAGCCAGAGAAAGTCTTTGAAGGAAGTGTTCATCATGTAGATAGTCGCCCCATCCTGTTTAAGGAATTGATCTACAATCTGTTTTTGTTGGTAAACCCATCCTGGTTCGGGAGTTCATACCACTTGGTGATAAAGATAGTCGCCCCGTCATGTTTCGAGAATTATTCTTCATATGACCATAAGAAATATAGTTTCCCCATCCTATTTCAGGAGTTAATCTTTGCTCGGTTGTATAAATAGTTTCTCCATCTTGTTTTGGGAATTAATCTGGAACCTGCTTTTTGTTGGCCGTAGAGATCGTTTCCCCATCTTGTTTCAGGAATTAATATCTGACCTGGTCACGTAGATAGTTGCCCCATCTTTTTTTGGGAATTAATCTTAGACCTATTTAAGAATTGTTGATGATATTCGTCTGTTGATTGATCTTTCGTGAAAAGGTAAAGAGTTAGCTGTATGTAATGTCATGATGTATGAAATGCATTGTGTAATGATGTTCTCAAAATAAATGAGACTATGCTATATGCATTTTGTATGCGTATGCTATCATATTGTTAAATGATGTATGAATGTGAAATGTTGTTGGAAATGCATCAATGGTTCCGTATGGCATCTTGCTGGGGAAAGTGAATCGCTGACTGGTGCTAGCGATGAAGAACATATGTAATCTTCAATCTTGTCTAGAATGCTTCTGCTGGGGATTCCTGTTTACTATTTGAGGAAACTCTAACGGGCATTGTTAACTTCTGTTTGGGGAGAAGAGTTTAGGAACATCAGTCGTTCGTCGCTCTACTGGAGAGTTTAATTCTTATATACCCTAACTGGGGATAAAAGAGACGAATAACCTTCTGACTCATCTGGGGAGGATAAAGTTGATTGATATCTGGTCTGGCTCCATGTTTTGTAGAAAGTCTCTGGGGATAGTGGTGACTTCACTGGGGAGAGGAATTTTGCCAGTGATTTGTAACCCTCTGAGGAATAGACTTAAGCTGGGGAGACTATAATCTTTTGGGGAAATAAACCCTGTTGACAGAGAAATATTCTGCTGAGGAAATGAGCTCTGCCGGAGAGAAGAAATTTGCAGGGAGTTTTACAGTTTTGGAGGAATAAATTCAGCTAAGGAAGAGAATTTCCATGGATTAATTGGAACTCCGTAGGTGGGTGATATTGCTAGGAAAAGATCATATTCTTTTATCCTCCAGAGCGATCTGCCGGGGAAATTGCAGGGAATGTATCTTCATTGAAGGTGAATTTGTGAAGATTCCTTTGTGGGGATAATCTCACGGAAGTGGCTCTGTGGGGATTTTTGGACGGCTTGAATGTCATCCCAACTCCTAGAATCTTGAGTAAATGCTTATTCCTGTTCTTATGCATATATTTGTTAATAGTTAATCGTGTTCATATGCATATGTTCATTTAATTTTAGTCATTGGACGTTTTTGCAAACAAAATAGAAAAATTTAAAGAGTTTGAAGTTCAAGGTGTATTTGTATTGATACTTTGCCGAGCGATCTTGTAAAAAGAGACATAAATCCTAGTAATAGGAAATTGTCGTGAAATGAAACGAATACAAGTGGAAACAAAACATATAGCTATGCGAAAATGATCTCGTTGGGTTCCAACTCTGCTATTACCCATATGTCTTCGAATATATCACCCCTCGCTGTCGGAAGAAGTTGATTGAACTTGTACCATTTGAACTTTGACCTTGGTAAAAAGGCTTGTTGTAAGTGATACAACGGAACATAGTCGTACACTTTTAATCCCTAACTTTTGTCTGGATCACCCTTTCGACTTTTCAGTCCATCAGGATACCCGTTTTTGCTCAAACTGCCTTTTCAGGTTTTTGATTTACCGGGTGTACAATCTTTTATATATATCCCTAATTTTTTCCTGAACCCTTTGGTTCGCTGGGATGCCCTTATTTTTTCCTAGACCAGTCAACCTAGTGGGTCATTTTTCATGCGTAGTATCTTTTGACTATATTCGCGTTCATAGGGTGCAGGAAGTCTTCACCGTTCATGGTGGTCAGTATCATAGCACCGCTTGAAAACACTTTCTTGACAACAAATGATCCTTCGTAGTTGGGATTCCATTTTCCCCTGGGATCACCTTATGGTAAAATGATGTGCTTTATTACCAAATCACCGACCTGATATACCCGATGCTTGATCTTCTTGTTGAATGCCTTGATCATACGTTTCTGATACATCTGACCGTGACAGACAGCTGCAAGCCTTTTCTCGTCAATCAAATTCAACTGATCCAACCTAGTATGAATCCATTATTCTTCATCTAAGTCTGCATATTTCATAATTCTCAAAGAAGGAATATGAACTTCGACGGGTAGGACAACTTCCATGCCATAGACCAGAGAGAATAGGGTTGCCCCAGCCACTGTTCGTGCCGAAGTGCGATAGGTGTGAAGAGAAAATGGTAACATCTCATGCTAGTATTTGTAGGTCACAACCATCATTTGCATAATCTTCTTTATGTTCTTGTTGGCGGCTTCCATTGCGCCATTCACCTTTGGTCGATATAGAGAAGAGTTGTGGTGCTTGATCTTGAACTGTATACAGAGTTCAATGGTCATAGTGTTGTTGAGGTTTGTACCATTGTCCATGATGATTCTCTCAGGGATACCATACCGACAGATAAGGTTATGCTTGATGAACTGGGTGACCACATTCTTGGTAACAGAGGTGAACAAGGCTGCCTTAACCCGTTTTGTAAAGTATTCAATGGCGACGAGAATGAAGGGATGTTCGTTAAAAGCAGTTGGCTAGATTTATTCGATCATATCAATGCCCCACATTGCGAATGGCCAACGAGCAGTCATAACATTCAAAGGTATTGGAGGCACGTGAACTTTATCAGCATAGATCTGGCACTTATGACAAGTTCTTGAGTGATGGTGGCAATCAGTTTCCATGGTCGACCAATAGTAACCCGCTCTCAAGATTTTTCTTAGCCATAGTATGCCCACTAGAGTGAATACCGAAGATGGCTTCGTGCATATCTTCCATAATTTTCTCTGCTTCATTTTTTCCATACAACGAAGCATAATTGAGTCATGATTACGCTTGTATAAAATTCCATTTCTCAAGAAGAACTTAGTTGAGAACCTCCGTAAGAATTTCTTGTCATTGATCAATGCCCCTTCAGGGTATTCTTGAGCTTCAAGGTACCTTTTTACTTCATGAAACCAAGGTTTTTCTTCTACCCCATCAATATTAATTTCATAGCAGTGTGCCGGTTCTTCGAATCTTTCAATGGTAATTTTGGTTGCATCATTGTCCCATATGATCTTGAACATAGATGACATGGTAGCTAAGGCATCCGCCAACTGATTCTCTTTTCTTGGGATATGCTCAAAAGTAATCTCTTTGAAGTACGAAATCAAGGTTAGCACATGTTATCGGTAAGAGATAAGATTTAGATGCTTCGTATCCCATTCTCCCTTGACCTGACTGATTACAAAGGCTGAGTCCCCATATACTCTCAAGAAATTAATTTTCATGTCAATAGAAACTTTAATACCCAAGATGCACGCTTTATATTCAACCATATTATTGGTGCAGTCGAAGCAAAGTCTGGCAGTGAAGGGTGTATGACAACCTTGAGGAGAGATAACTACAACACATATTCCATTTCCAAGTGCGTTAGAAGCTCCATCAAAAACCATAGTCCATCGGGATCCTATCCCAGGTCCTTCATACGGTCCAGGTTCTTCACAATATGTAATTAGCACGATGTTCTCATCCAGGAATTCAAAGTTCATAGATTGGTAGTCGTCTAAGGTTTGATGTGCCAAATGGTCTGCCACTACACTTCCTTTGATTGCTTTTTGAGTTGTGTACTGAATGTCGTATTCTGTCAAGACCACTTGCCATCGGGCTATTCTTGCGGAGAGAGTTGGCTTCTCGAATATGTACTTGATGGGATCCATTTTAGAAATCAATAGAGTAGTATGAACCAATATATACTGTCTTAGTCGGCGAGCAGCCCATGCCAAAGTGCAGCAAGTATTCTCGAGCAGTGAATATCTTATTTCACAGTTGGTAAAATTTTTTCTAAGAGAGTAAATTGCATGCTCTTTTCGACCAGACTCGCCATACTGCCCCAGTACACACTCCATTGAATTCTCTAGCACTGTTAGGTACATGATTAAAGGTCTTTCTTCAACTGGTGGCATCAGAATCAGGGGTTCTTGTAGATACTCCTTGATTTTATCAAAGGCTATTTGACAGTCGTTATTCCACTTTACTACTTGGTATTTCTTCAACAGTTTGAAGATTGGCTCACAGGTAGCAGTCAAATGAGAGATGAATCAGGCAATGTAGTTTAGTTGTCCTAAGGACCCTCTGACCTCGTTCTTAGTATGGGGAACCGACATTTCTTGAATAACTTTGACTTTTGTGGGATCAACTTCAATACCTTTACCAGTGATGACGAAACCCAGGAGTTTACCGGATCTCACCCCAAAAATGCATTTGTTCGGATTCAACCTTAGTTTGTACTTCTTCAGCCTTTCAAATAACTTATGCAGATGATCAAGATGTTCTTCTCCGGTATGTGATCTTGATATCATGTAGTCGATGTAAACTTCTATCTCGTGATGAATCATGTCATGGAATAAATCTACCATGGCACGATGATAAGTTGCCCCAACATTTTTTAACCCAAAAGGCATAACCTTGTAGCAGAAAGTTCCCACTGTGACGAATGTAGTTTTCTCCATGTCTTCGGGTGCCATCTTGATCTGATTATACCATGAGAAACCATCCATGAAAGAGAATACCTTGTGTTGAGCAGTGTTGTCGACCAGAACATCAATATGTGGAAGTCGGAAATCATCTTTGGGGCTTTCCCTATTCAGATCTCTGTAATCTACACATATACGTACTTTTCCATCTTTCTTTGGTATAGGAAAAACATTAGCAACCCATTAAGGATATGATGTCACTGTTAAGAACCCTGCATTGAATTGCTTCATAACCTCGGCCTTGATCTTCTCTGACATCTCAGGACGCATACGGTGAACTTTCTGCTTAATCGGAGAACAACCCTCTTTCATTGGCAGACGGTGGAACATAATATCAGTGTAGAGCCCTAGCATGTCTTCGTATGACCAAGAAAATACCTCAACATAGTCATGCAACATCTGAATTAATATGTTCTTGACACTGCCCTCTAGGTTGGTGCCTATCTTGACATCTTTTCTGTCTGTCTCAGAACCCAAGTTTACCTCTTCGATTGGCTCTTCATGTCGTTTGATAGCCCTTTCTTCTTGTATTAAGAGTCTGGAAATTTCTCCAGCTATTTCACAATCTTCCTCACTTTCGTCTTCGGCTTGGTAGATTGGATTTTCAAAGACATAAGCGGTAATAGCAGAATCATTACCAACGAGATCCAAAGTGGATGGGGATCTACAATGTAGTGTATGTATGTGTGTAAGAACACATAGCTATTTTAAAGTGCAAATAAAGTAAAAGAAAGATAGAGAGCGCAAATTTTGAATGCAAAATGTCCAATGTTTTCATTAAATGAAAATATGACATATGAAATGACAACCCTTAACAAATGAACCATTGTGCCCCGGGCTAGACACAAGGTTTAAATTCATTATTTTAAAAGAAATTACTTAACCAAACTTCTTAAAGCAATAAAAATCAGAAATAGCTATTACTCCTGGCTGAAGGAGATAGGGAAAATGTCTTCTGTTTTCCAGTTGTCGAGTCCATCGCCAATGGTGGGAAAGATCCAGCTGTCGAGATTACAATCACTATCAGCATCTTCTATAGCATTGATTCCATTGTTGCTGATACGGAGCAAAGGTCTTCCATCTCGAGCACGACGAACAACCCTTTGACCTTCTGTAGTAAAGCCTAGACCAAACTTGTCAAATTTATAGGGGATATCAGGAAGCTACCCCCAGATTGTATAACCACCTTCTTCTATCGTAGCTTTGGCATATTTAGACTAAGCCATCTTGTGCAGAACCCTGGTAGTCTTTGGAATGGCAGAAACATCTTCAACAGCAGTAGGGCAAATCACTTCAAAAGCTTGGCAGGGAGTCTCAATGAATTCACCGTCCATTTCTACACACCGGAATGAATTCAGGTGGCTGACCATGTACTCTTCCTCTCCGCAGACAGTAACAATCTTCCCTTTCACAGGATACTTTAATTTCTGGTGCAAGGTGGAGGTAACAACGTCTACCCCATGGATCCAGGGGTGTCCTAATAGACAAGAATAAGCTGGCCGGATATTCATTACATAAAAGGTGGATTCAAAGATTTGTGAACCTACTTTGATCGGGAAATCCACTTCTCCACGTACCATCCTTTTTGACCCATCCAAGGCTCTAACTATGATGTCACTAGGTTTAAGCACAACCCCTTCACAATCTAGTCTGTCAAGAGCACCCTTTGGCAGAACATTTAGAGAAGAGCCAATATCGATTAACACATGAGCCAATGTAGTGCCCCTGTATTCAATGGAGACATACAGGGCCCTATTATGATTTCTCCCCTTTGGAGTTAGATCAGCATCAAAGAAACCTAATCCATTGTCAATCGTTAGGCTAGCAACATAACTTCCAAATTAATCGACAAAAATTTCTTGTGGTACATGAGCAGTCTTCAAAAATTTCATTAAAGCTTGCGCATGAGCTTCGAAACACAGTAGTAAAGATATCATAGAGATCTTGGATGGGGTCTACCCCAGCTGTTCAACAATTTTTTAATTGCTTCTATGAATGATATTCAAAACCTCTTCCATTTCTTGTCCAGAGGGGTCCTTGGCTGTAGCTTCTTTTGGTGCCTCCGTCCGGGAAGGCTCTATCGTTGGATCTTTACCTCGAGCTTCGATAGTTGTCTTAATAAGTGTAACTTGAACAAGTGGAGAGATTTTCAGAGAGAAAATCCTTCCACTTATAGTAGTTTTATTAGTCCCCACAATATTGTCAGTATCATCATTTTCGTCATACAACTCTTGTTTGATGCCATGGTAATAAACGTCGGACCCATAATTCCATGGAATAGATTTCTCCGAGGAATATGGGATGGGCCCAGGGTTTGTAATGATTAAGGGAGAAGCTTTTAGATTGGCAGTAATCCTTACAGGACCCTTGGAAGTGATCTTAAAGGAGTACCAGATATGACAGACAAATCACGACACAAATTCTCAACATACAAAACTTTTTCAATCAAAATTACATTATCATCTATCAGGCGTTGAATTCCTTCCTTCAGTAACCGGCAACCATTAGGTTGAACCGCACAGCAATAAATTTTTTTAACACAACCCATAAATAAACCAGCTTGTAGAAAATTCTTCTTGACTATTGAGATGCGAGTAACAACATCATTTATGGAGGTAACATACAAAATATCTTCAATAGCACTTATGCCTTTGTAATGCTTCAACATATGAGCAGTAATCACGTTCATAGTCTCAGGAGGTTCGAACTAAATTTCCTCATTATCAATCATGTCTTGAACTTTGTTTTTCAAGGCCCAACAAATGTTGGTGTCGTGCACAGGACAGTTCAAATGATAGGCACATCTTGCATTTGGATTGTACTTCGGAGAGGACGTGTTGGGATTAGGACAAGGATATTGGAGTGTTAGGAGGTCATACTTTATCAAATGTTGCAATGCTTGAGCCAATGGCATATTAATTCTGGTGAATTTCCTCCTCGGAGCGTCTGGCCTACACTGGTTTCCTTATTGTGATTGTTGAATAGATGTCGTATTAGAGATCAACACTTCCCCTACAGACTGATGGTGATCATTGTTACTACGTCTTTTCTGGCCATAAACAACGTTGGTTTCTTTCTTACCAATGAATGGCTTCTTCACGGTACTAGAAGATGCAACCATCATAATCTTCCCGCTCTTGATACCATTTTCAATTTGTTCACTAGTCAAAATCAGTTTAGTAAGCCCTGATGAAGAACTCCCAATCATAAAGTTATAGAATGGACCCGTCAGAGGGCCCATGAACATATCCACCAATTCCCGGTCAGTCAAAGGAGGTTGCACCCTTCCACTAGGTCCCTCCATTTTTGGGCATACTCCTCGAACCCTTCATTTGAGCCCATGGACATATTTTGCAATTGTACACGAGTCGGCGCTAGGTCAGCATTATATTGATACTTCTTATAAAAAGTAGAATCCAAGTCTTCCCATGTGTGAATGTTGGTTCCTTCCAGCTGATAGAACCATTCAAGTTGAGTACCCGACAAACTTTCTTGGAAGAAATGGTCCCATAATTTTCGGTCAGCAGTAAGAGGTTGGATTTTTCGAACGTACGACCTTAGATGAAATTTGGGACAAGAGACCCCGTCATATTTAGAAAATATAGGAATCTTGAACTTATGAGGGATGACCACCCCCGGTATCGACCTAGCTCTCCAAAATTTAATCCAGGTACTTTCTCGATTTCCACAGCTTTAAGACGATCTTATAACTGCTTGTACTTGTCATCTGCGGGAGGGTACTGTTCGTTGGAGTAGTCTTCATCTTCCGAACCCTGATTGTTTTTACCTTAACCCCTGACACTCCTATCATCCTCCTCTTTGTTATCGTCTTCCTCAGAGGAAACATATTAAACTGGTTGAGCAGGACCTTTGAATCTTCTTCCCATGTTGAGGATAACAAGCCGCTTCTTAGTCTTCTTTTTTGTGGTGAGGAGTGCCATCATATCTTATTTCCCTTTGGCCAGATTCAAAAGAGTTTCTTGAAATTGTGCATGCTGAGTTTTAAGATCCTTGACAGTTTGTTCGAGAGCCATCTTATACTGAAATACATAGTAAATAGATGAGGAAACCTGTATTGGAAAACCTGCTTATGAAATGATGCATGATATGTGGATGCAATGTTTTCAAGGACCTTAGGAGATTTAAATTTTCTAGCCAGAAACAGAAACAAAGATTTCATTAATAAGTTCAGAATTACAATTTGCCTTTTAGGCTTAAAATGAAAAGCAAAAAGGGTCTCAAGGAGACAACAATATAAACTCCTAAAACCTAATACTCAAGTCTCCCATGGACGCTTCCTATTCATGTCAAGATATGCATTAAGTCTCCGCTCTTCATGTAGTTACTTTGTGAGCTCTAACACTTTCTTCCCGCTTCCGTAGAATTGAGCTTCAAAGGTGTCTCATTCTTCCTTGAGTTGAATCCAGGACTTCTGTAATTCTTCGAGGTTGGTGGGCATGTCTGGATGAAGAATGGTTTAAGGAATACCCCCCTAAGCAATAGGCTCCACAATTACTGGCAAGATATCGGGATATGGCATCATGAGGTTTTGAGCACGAGCTCGTACCCACTTAAGATATGGCTCAAAAGGGATAAAACTCTTATGTCCTAAAGTCTTGCTATCAGTCTTGTTTACCATGCCCCAAGCTCGTATAAACCTTTGACAATAACCTTGAAAATCATTCTCATAGTCGAACATAATACCCTGGATAAGTGTGTCATGGGGACCATCTCTTCGAGCATAACCAAATTTTTATAGAGCCAACGAAAGGTTGTAAGTAATACCTCCCCTAATGCCAAGGAGTGGAACATTAGGGAATTCCCCGCAGCGGTCAATGATAGTAACATCTTCCAAAGATCGGGCACACTAATAGATATTCGAATGTGAGAGTGACATCATCCTTTAAGACCACCTCAAACCTTGTTCATTCTTTATTATTGATCGGGGAAGGTGCAAAATAAACCACCTAGATAGAAGAGGTATGCAACACATAAAAGTTCCTCTCTTCCTCATGGTACGAGTGTGAAGAGAATGTAGAATGTCTCTCAGCAAAGTAGGCACAGGGTGACGAGATAGGAATATTTTGATGGCATTCACATCTATGAGGTTGTCTGGATTAGGGAATAGAACCAACATATAGATTAGCAAAGCCAATATATTTTTGAATGTTTGAAAACTCATAGCATCCAAAAATAGTCGAGCCTTCTCCAACATGAATTTAGCTAGAAAAATCTTAACTCCACTCCTTGTTTCCCAATTAGCTATAATGTCGGACCGCTTCAGATGTAAGTCTGATGTAATTTCTTCAGGTTGTGGATCTCTCTCTAAAGCGGTGAAAGGTATTTGATTGAGAACAGACACTCCTAGTAATTGAGAAAACTCATCCATTATGGGTACCAACTGATAAATAGGAAAAGTGAAGCAGTTATGTACAGGGTCAAAGAACTGAAATAGAACACTCATCATGTCTTCTTCAAAACCGGAGGTGACCGAACTAAGTAGTCGAACATACCTTTTGATGAACATAGAGCTTTCAGGAACTCTTGAGACTAACTCCTAAAGTTGAGAAGGTATCCTCACAAAACTGATTCAGATAGTGTTTCTGCGAGCGGAAGCCATAACCTATAAAATAGAACAAAGATGAATCCCTAGGTCCTTGAAATTGTTAGTGGAAATGATATGGCATGATGTCATGATATTATGATCTCATGTTCGAACAATTAATCAAACACAAACAAAACATACAAGGCCTTAGGTTTAAGCTTGCATGGAGTTTGTAGGTAAGTACCCTCTTGAAGTTTTATTTGGCTCAACCTATCCTAAAAGTAGTAACCGGGTTCTAGGAATCTCAATATCACTGATATTTCTCTCGGGCATTGTGTAATAGGGTGGGAGAACTGACTTTACTAGTTTTGCATTTTATCGCAAATGTTTTGATTAGCAAGAGTCACCACCGACTTTTCTTTTATGCAATAAAGGAAAGGGTTAAAAGAACAGGAAATACCTTTCGAGAATTTTTCCGAGTAAGGGGGTAGGTTATGGAAAGGGAAGGTATTAGCACTCTTTCCATCTGTAGTTATCTATGGGCTCTTAGTTGCTAGCTCACCTTGAAAATGCTTTTTTGTGTAAGTGTGTTTGAAAATATTTTTGAAAATACGCCTTAGTGCGACAAACTTTGTAATGATTCTCGTATCGTTTAGAATGCATACAAAGTGTTTTTGTCTTTGAAAAGTATTTAGAAAAGAAGTGTATGTGTGAAATTTTGTTTTTGTTTTGTGAGAAAGCAACTACAAGTTGTTTACCTACTCGAAAGATCTTTGTTCTTTTCCTTTTTTCCTTTAGATAGTTCTATCCTACTATTAGTTAGTAGGTAGCCCAATCATTGGATGTTTTAAGGGACAAGTGATGGTCATCGTACAGTCACGAAGGCAACTCGTAAGATATTTTAGAAATTATCCTAAGGTATCAAGATCATTTATTGAGGCAGCATTGAAGGGTCATCGAGGGACTATGATACTGTAACCAAAGGGTCTTTGCTAAAACTTCTCACGTTCGAGAGACGTGACTGTTTATTTTCCGAAGGTAACAAGTAGAGGTACCTTAGAGATGCGCGTGTGCAAAAAGTGTTGTGTTTCAGTATTGTTTATCTTTAGGTTTTCTACCCTTTTCTTTTAAGTCTTGTCATGCAAACCTATTAGCATACATCTAAAAGTTAAATATATACAAACAAAATAAAGATGCGGGAATTAAACTATGCTATTACATCGCTTCGTGATGGGGGGAGTACAAACCAAAATGGGGGAAAATGTAAATGAACCCTAATTTTAACTATTACAACTTATGGGCAATTACATAAATTATGAAAAAAATAATAATTCGAAAATGTAAACAACACGCGGAGAATGGAAAAGAGGGAATATCTAAAACCCTAATAAATCTAAGTATAAAAAAGTTTTTTTGACTGTTTTTAATTTTAATTAGAAAAAAGACTTTGAACCTAATTCTAACCAATTTTAATTAACAAAATAATCTCAAAAATGATTTTAATTAATTAATTTTTATTGTAAAAAAAGGTTAATTAAATTAAATCCTAAATCTAATTTTTATTTGAAAAAATTATTTATTAAAATAAAAGAAAAGAAAAATAAAATAATAAAAAAAACAATTCAAACGGGCTGGGCTGTAAGACAAATATGGGGGGTGCAATCCAGAGTTTTCTAGGCCCAATTACAACTGAGCCCATGAGCTTTGTTCTGGATCCAGTGGGGGAGAACGCCTTGGAGTGCTCCATGGTCACCATCGTTTTGGAGCACTGGACTTGTGATTTGATGATCTGATGGTGCTAATTGAGGGCAAAGACCATGTGCGTGTTTGCCTTGTTCACACTGGATCTACAAGGATAATACAAGAAAAATAAAAAGGCCTTGCTCATGGCTCGAACCCAGGACAAGGAGCATGAAGGCCTTAAGTGCGCGTGTGTTCCCACTGGGGTGGCGTGATTCATCTATTAGCATAATTAATCTATAATAATATAAAATCAAATGCTAGATAAATTCAGATTGTCAAACACACGTGTCCTAGTAGGCCCCTTGGAAATTTAATGAACTAATCAACACACGGATTTGATCCATGCAAGCCCTAGCAAGAGATAACTCATATCAGGGACGTCAGAGTCAATCTCCGGTCATCCCCTCCGGCTATGCAAAATCTCCAACCTGTAAAAAACGATGAAACGACAAAAATGAAAAACCCTGATCAAATAATTAGGGGCCTGCTGTTGTACCCCAAAAATTGCCCTCCCACATTCTTCAAGAGTTGCAAAGAGCAAGCTTCAAAATCTCCCCAAGGGTTGCACAGTCCAAGGGCCTCCTAACAGTAAAAAATTAGGGTTTTGGTTCTGACAAAGAAAATGAAGTTTCCAAGGGTCCAATCAAGTCCCATATGCCTACAAACATGGTCAAGCATCCTCATACCAAGTTTCAAGACCTACAGCACAAAATTGCACAGTCAGAAACCCTAATTGCACTACAGTCAACTATAGGGGTAAAATGGTCATTTGACAGTCAAAAGTTCAAATTTTTGGTCAACCTCTCATTTTGAAGCCACAAACATCATTTGATCAATGCTTGATCATGATTCTCAAAGCTTGGCTCAAAAAGTCTCAAGATGCAAAAGTTTCCATATTTGGACAGTTGAAAAAGTCAACTGTAACTTGACCAAGGCATAACTTCCACATGAATTATCAGAAAAATTCAATCCAAAGCTCATTTTGAAGAGAAAGACATTTCCTACAACTACTCTTCACACTTCAAGTCCAAGAAATGCTCTCACAAAAAGTTATCAATTTCAACATTATAGGTCATTTTCAAAAGTCAACAAAAAGGGACTTTAGGTCAAAGGCCATAACTTGAGATTGGTAAATCAAAATGACATGAGACCAAAGGCATTGGTTAGAGTACTTCAAGACCTTTCCAAAATGTCCAAGAACATGAGCAAAGCTTAAAAATTGAGCAAGTTATGCCTTGTGGAAGTTGGGACATTTTTGGATATTTTGAAAAGTTAACTTTGCTTCAAATGTCTTAAAATTGCTAATGGGCCACATTTTCTTCCAAGATTCATCATCCAAAACATGTGCACGACCATTTGGACCAAAGGGAATTTATTCATCATTTTTATTTATTTATTTGATTTTTAATTACAATTAATTCATTTAAACTAAATAAAATATGTGAAAAATACCAAGGCAAGTTTTTTAAATCTTTTTATGCATGAAATAGTCTCAAGATTTCGTGCATAATCAGATAGGGAAAGAATCAAGTTGATTGGACATGATTTGTATCAAATATGCATGGAAAAGATTGAAAATTATATGCATGAAAATCCAATATTCTCTACATCAATGCAAAGGGTTTTCTGATCCAATTTTCAACCCTAATCATTCCAATACTTATACTAATGCAAACCCTAGTGCTCATGACCTCCAAGCTGCGCAAGAACACCATAACCAAGTTTGAGTTTTTGTTAAAAAAGTCCAAAACTGAAAACCACATTCCAGTGCGATTCAAGCCAAAATAATTATCCCATTGCCTTCCCGAGACATCAAGAAACGTGTCTGAATCAAAATCACCAACTCTAACGCCCAGAATTGGTATATGGAACTCAAACTTTTTCACATTATATGCATATTCGTATTTCAATATTCAAGCATTCTCATTGCATTTTTTTATGGATTCATACTAATTGATTGATTCTGAAGCTAACTCTATAGTTTGATTGAGTTTTTATGCATTGTACGTGATTTAACCATTAAAGCCAGCTAGGGTTCTTCAAGCTCCAAATTGGGCATTCTTGAGTACTGTAAAATTGGGACTTCCCAATACCATGACTAAATTCAGGAAGCTTGGACGATTCTAATGCACCCCTTGCGCTTAATTTATGTGACAATATGGGCTAATCGCTATTTCTAAAAAGGTTGTATTTTGGGGGGGTTCAAAACCCCCGCTAACGCTTTTTATGTTTCAGGAAAAAGCAAAACAAGGAAGAAGAAGATTAGGTGGCAAAGCGTGATAGGGTGATTTGAAAATAACGCGCGTTTTTGCATTTTTCTAGGCCACTAACCAATTTTCTTTTATGTTATTTATTTGCTATTTTATGTACGACGCGCATCACTAGCTCCACTGGTCAGGCTTGGCATTGGTAATCTCTAGGAATTGGGTTCGAATCCCAGCTCCCCCCTTTCTATTCCATATTATTTTTCTAATAATGCTTCTGTGTAATTTCAATACAAGCGTCCACCATACGTCCCTCACCCAGGTTTGCCACGCGCTTATGGAGATCAATCAAAGGGCTATGATTTGGAGACCATCATGGACATGAGTCAATGCACACACACGCTAGCCAAAAAGTCAACAAGGCCAAAGGGTCATTGGGCCAGAATTGCTACAATTATACCTCCTGATTGGGGCAGAACCCCCCTTGGTATTGTACTTCTTTCTATTTTCTTTATCTTATTTTTTATTATTTGTTTTAATTCCATTATTTTCTTTTAATTCAATAAAAAAATTAATTTCACATAAAAGTACTGAAAACCAGAAAAGACAAAAATAAATATATTTGATTTAGTATTTTTTGTAAATAAATAATATCATTTAGTTTAGTTTTCAATTCTAGGTTAAATTTTAATGCTTTTCTTAATAAATTAAAAATAACTAGAATTAGGGTTAATTGATATTTTAATTCCATTTAATTCTCATAAAAACCCATAAATACAAAAAACTTCAAAAAAATGATTTCTTTTTTTTATTATTCTATTTTAATTAATTTGTCAATATAATTTAATTTCATTAAAAAGGGTCCAACGCCCTCGCTTCCGATTTTAATTTAACTCGCGCATTTATTTCTTTCCTTTTAAATATTAATGTAATTCTCCCAAAGCCATGTAACTCGGACATTTTATACTTCTCGCACTTTATTTCTTTTATGTCAAATCGGGTCCTGGATTAAATTTGGCGATGTGGACCCGCGCCTTTGTAATAGTTTAGGAACTTTATATTTTCTCGCAATTTTTTAACTGTTAATAATGGCATGCAAGAATGAATGACAAAATAAAAATAACGCGTAGATCACCCACGACATGAACAAGATAAATGCAAATGAACATGACACACAAATCACACACCACCCCTAGGGTACGCCTCACTGTTGCCTTGCCCCTTGAAAGGTGGTCGTCGAGTAGAGGACGTTTTAGTAAGTCCTCATGATCCAGGAACCTGGCATGAGGGTAGCTTCTAAGGTGGCTTCCTATTGCTCCGGTGATCACCATGTCCCGAACCCTCGAATTGACCCGAACACCTCCAAAGGTGGTGCTACCTACCTCTCAATGGTGGGATGGCACTACTTTAAGGACATTTACATAGACGAATTCCTTAGGGTAGGTAGACGACTCTAGATACTTGCTCTAATTTCAAAACAAATCAAAAAATACTTTTCACACCGACACCTTTTCAAAAAGCTTTCGAAAGCAATTTTTTCAAACACTCTTGAGGACCGATACAAGAGTCGAACTGAAATTTTCAAAGAAACTTTTTAAAACCCACAGTTGAAAAGCAAACAAACCACTTTTGAAAACACAATGAGCAAGTATCTAAGAGCCCATGGATAACCATGGATAGAAAGGGTGCTAACACCTTCCCTTTCTATAATCTACCTCCCGAACCGAGAGCAATCTCTATAAGGAATTTTTCTGTGCTTTTGTCCTTTCCATTTGGAGAAAATAAAAGACGGTGGCGACTCTTGCTTCTGCGACATTTCGCGAACCAGCGTTAAAACAGTCAGTTCCAGATCCACCGATCACAGAACTGGCGACTCTGCTGGGGAAAGATTAATAAAGTGAGGTGTACCTTAGGATTAGTTTATAACTGTGTTTTCAATTGTATTGATTTGCTTGTTTTATTATTGTGGGACTGTCTCGGGAGTTCTATAGATCCTAACCCGGATCTGGGGATACCTTCTTAGAAAGTAGCAACAAGGCTGTGAGGGAACTGTGCGGGGTATACCGACATGGTTGAAACAGTCTGCTATGTTGATGTGGCACTTTGGTGTGTACCGGTAACCCTTGAGTTCAGTCAAGGAGAGTACGGGGCCTCCGCGTGGTGTCGTGAAGCATCAACAGACCTTAGGAACCTTAATTGAACTATCTTGGCCTCTTTAGGATAGTGAGATAACTGACTTTGGTGCAGTCCGAGGTTGGTTGATACTCGATACTACACTCAATTGAGGGTTGCTTTCCTGGAATATTTCGGTCGCCAGTTCAGTGGCTAAATCGAAATGATGAACAATGAAAGAAATCCAATGATATTGGGACCCTTAGAACCCGGTTACTTCTAATAGGACAGGTTGAACCCACCAACTTCAAGAGGGTAATACCTAGACCCCATGCTGGCCTAAACTCTAAGGGCTTCTCTTGTGTGACTTGTGTGCCTTCGTACTTTACTATTTGCATGCTTGTTGTCTGACACTGAGCTTCTTGCAGGTTTTGTTTGTAGTCCTTAATTAGGACTCATAACAAGGTTTACCGAGTTTCTTGCAGGGTTTGTTTTAGTCCTTAACTGGGACTCATGACGGTTTTTACCTGAGTTTCTTGCAAGTTTTGGTTTGCAGTCCTTAATTGGGACTCATAACAGGGTTAATCACATTATCCCATGCATACCATAACATCATACCATTGCATACATCCTAACCCATTTCAAGGATCTCAAGGGCTTGTGATGCAGGTCATGGTGAATCAACTATCCCAGCAAGGGGCAAAGGGGATTTATTTTCCTCTAGCCATGATTGTCAGGGGCTATGACCCACTCGATGTGGTGAGCCTTGACTCTTGAAGAAGGACTCTCAACAACATGAAGTTCCTTCAATCAAGCTACCAGCTCTAACAAATTTCTTGTTTACCCCGCGAGGTCCTTGAAAACATTACATGCATATCATACATATCACTGCATTACAGGTACCCTTTTGACAGGTCACTTACCTTTCTCGCTGTTGATTTCAACAATGGCTTCCCAACAAGATAACCAGGACCTTCTTGCTCAAGAGACTCGGTTCGGGGAAATCCTCCTGAATCTATCCAAGGGGCAAGAGGAGCTAAGGACACTTCTCATGGAGACTTTGGTCAGGAACAGCGCTGAGGACGAACGGCTAAAACATCTGCAAGCTGAAGTGGATGCATTGAAAGTCCAGATGCTGGGGCAGGTGACTATCATTCAAGGTCTAGCTCAAAGACAAGAAGAGCTCGGAGTTCTCATCAATCAACTGCTTCAGGGTAACCAACTGGGGCAAATGTCTAAGGGTAAAGAGCCAGTCATCGTTCAACCACCCGTGAGACAAGGAGATAAGGGGAGAGCTCCTCAAATGGCTCCAGTGTCACAAATTCAGCATCAACCTCACCAGCGTCAGCCGGACAAGCCCAGGAGGCAATTCACCCAGCTCAACATGTCGCTGTTTCAAGCTTTACAACCCCTGTTGAGGTTGAATCTGATCACGCTAAGGGCTCATCCCCGGAACCCCAACACAGCATCTCCTGTCTATGATCCCAATAAAAGGTGTGCCTACCACTCTGCTAGTCCAGGACATGATACAAATGAGTGTTGGGCTCTGAAGAACAAGATCCAGGACCTGATTGATGAAGGGGCATTGGAGTTCACACAAGATGGTCAGGCTGAATTTTTCTACCATCCCTCCAAAGCTCACCAGTTGAAGTGACAAGCCCTGAGACTAAGAAAACTTTTGTTCATTCGAATGCTCAAGTTGTAATTTTCTTTTGTTCAAACATTTACTCATGTTAAACGTTGTTATTTCATTAATGCATCGCATACGTCTGTCTTTAAGCAATATATTCGTATTCACTATACGCAAATTATTTTCATATTTTTTCTGATGATCAACGTTCGATTAATAATTCTAAGCCTCTTGAGGGAGGATGACGAAAACGATACCACGACATTTACGGTATGCTTTTGAACAGACCCCGCTGATGAAGTACAGGCATTGTTTCAATCCCTAAACACTGGAGTTATAAGGAAGATAATCCCTCGTCAACCCCTCTGAGCCAAAGAAGTAGGAGTTTTTCTTTTCGAAATTTAAAACCCTTAATCATAACCTGGGGCAGGGTAGTCTCTCAGTTGATCCAAGTACATAACGAATGGCACCAAAGAGGTCCCTACAAAACAAAAGACAGTGATGGTTCCGAACAATCATACAGATAGGCAGTCATTATATCTCAAAAAAATAAAAACCCATTAAGTCGAAACCTATGAAGGGGACTTACGAAACTGGGGCATCCCACTGACTGTAATCACAAAAGAACAGCTCAGGCAAAAAAAAAAGGGATAACAAAAATCAGAAAGAGGTCATACAAACCCTCAACAATAACAAAAAGAAATGACTGCCTATTCAGAATAAATCATCAATATTTGAACCGTCATTGGAACATCAGGACAAAGACCCAAACAAGGTCTAACGCACGATCAACTCAGCTTAGGTTTGAAGAATATCACGAAGAGAGGGTGGGTACAAATAATTTGAGCCTTTATCTTTTGTTTCTTAAACCGTGAACCAGGCTACGTTATAACCCTAAAAGTCCTAGCTGAAGCACGGGTTAGTTCGAAAGCATACTGTTACAAAAGGTATCCTGACTCCTTAAGGCCTACGGTAAATACGGAGTTGACATCACATTTTACAAAAATTCATTTGTTTTATGAAAAATAAAAAGAAAAAAAAGAATTCATTTTCAAAATCTTCAAGACAGACATAAGCTTTGCATTTTTGACATAACATTTGTTTGCATACGACTATTTGTTTGAACAGCAGGAAAATTCGCACGACGAATGCCTAATGAACAGAAGCACTTCCAATCAAGGGGCATGATATGATCATGGTCTATCATCTGGGGCAGTCCAATCAAGATTCGGAGAATCTCTCAACAGCCAAACAGCTCGGGGCAAATCTCTGCCTGAGTCACTTGGGGCATTCCAACAACAAATCTTGCATGACCAAACATCTTCTGGTAGCGTGGCAACACAATAACAGGGGCACCTCCCTACATCCTGAGAGCATGGACATAGTCGGAAAAAATACTACGCGTAATCAAAGACCCGCTAGGTTGACATACCTAGGCAAAAATAAGGGCTTCCCGGCGAACCAAAAGGGTTCGGGCAAAAATAAGGGATGAAATGAAAAAATCTGTACACCCGGCAAGTCGAAAACCTGAAAAGGCGGCTTGGGCAAAAATGGGTATCCCGGTGGACTGAAAACTCGAAAGGGCGGTCCAGGCAAAAGTTAGGGATCAAAGCGTACGACTATGTCCCGTCATCTTGTCACCTGCCAACCAGAAGAAGGTTTGTACATCAACAACTATCAGCACCCCACAGGTGCCTTTTCCCATAGAAACAGGGGCAATAATGAGTGGTCTAAGCGATCTAACTGTTCTGTCCACTAAGGTACCAAGGTGAGTTCGGCTGAAGAACATAACCAGTACATCTCATTTCCCTAGAGAGTGAGTCAGCAAGTCAATACACTCTCCCCAAGCAAAGCTATTTTCAGCCTTAAGGAAGTTGGGTATCCTCCAGCAGATCTCAACATTCCCTAGCAACATACAGGCATTCTTAACAAGTATCCCCGACAGTCTTGACCTAAAGATTGTTCCCCGGCGGTATATCAAACATTCAATGGAGTCACTTCCCCGGTACAGTTCAAAACTTCCCCAGGAGAGTCCAATCCAGTTCCCCAGGAAAGTGGAATCTATCTCCCTAAGCAGTAAGCTTATCCCCAGTAGATTCTGGAAGCTTATCCTCGCAGAGCACGAACGCGTCCCCCGGTTTTATTCAAAGAGTTATTTCCCTACCAGGATATAACTGGGTTATCCTCAGCCAAAAGCCACAGAAAGAGCGTCCTCGACGAAGTCTTCTTACCCCCAGCGAAGTCTATTAACACTTCCAACACAACAAGGGTATCCCTAGCAAGTTATTATCAACAACTCAACAAAGTACCTCTCTCCCCACAGAGTATTGCTTCCCAGCAAGATCATTAGAGTACTTCTCTTCCCGCAGAGTAATCCATTCGCCAAGTTTATTCCCCAACGGAGCTATCTTCTCCTACTGGTGTTCTTGCAACTATCATCCCCAAGCAGAAGCAAAGATCTACTCTTCAACATCAGCCCAAGAGTGACTTCCCGGCATCCGTCAAGGATCTACTTTCCTAGACGACAAACATATATTCATAAACATCGCACCTCCATACATTATAGCATGCATATACGCATCATATCTTATAAATCTCATTTATGTTGAGAACATCATTGCTTGATCCATATCATGCATTGCATATGACTGACCTTTACCTTTCAGGAAAGATCCAGTTAAGTTCTCAGCTATATCTCAAGACCTAGACCGGTTCAGTTAAATCGACCCTAAGATTTTACTGTTTCTTATCCAGTCAAAGGCCTTCTCTGGTTCAGTCAGATCGACCCTAAGATCTCCCTGTGTCTTATCCAGTTGAAGACATCAAGACCTAGACCGGTTCAGTCAGATCGACCCTAAGATCTCCCTGTTTCTTATCCAGTCAAAGGCCTTCTCTGGTTCAGTCAGATCGACCCTAAGATCTCCCTGTTTCTTATCCAATTGAAGATTCCAAGACGTAGACCGGTTCAGTTAAATCGACCCTAAGATTTTTCTGTTTCTTATCCAGTCCAAGGCCTTCTCTAGTCCATCTAAATCGACCCCAAACAGATTTTCCTGATAAAGACTCAGTAGAAGATATCCAAGATTCTCTCAATGATTACTGTTGAGGTTGAAGTCGCCCAAGATTCTCTCAATGATTACTGTTGAGGTTGAAGTCGCCCAAGATTCTCTCAATGATTACTGTTGAGGTTGAAGTCGCCCAAGATTCTCTCAATGATTACTGTTGAGGTTGAAGTCGCCCAAGATTCTCTCAATGATTACTGTTGAGGTTGAAGTCGCCCAAGATTCTCTCAATGATTACTGTTGAGGTTGAAGTCGCCCAAGATTCTCTCAATGATTACTGTTGAGGTTGAAGTCGCCCAAGATTCTCTCAATGATTACTGTTGAGGTTGAAGTCGCCCAAGATTCTCTCAATGATTACTGTTGAGGTTGAAGTCGCCCAAGATTCTCTCAATGATTACTGTTGAGGTTAAAGTCGCCCAAGATTCTCTCAATGATTACTGTTGAGGTTGAAGTCGCCCAAGATTCTCTCAATGATTACTGTTGAGGTTGAAGTCGCCCAAGATTCTCTCAATGATTACTGTTGAGGTTGAAGTCACCCAAGATTCTCTCAATGATTACTGTTGAGGTTGAAGTCGCCCAAGATTCTCTCAATGATTACTGTTGAGGTTGAAGTCGCCCAAGATTCTCTCAATGATTACTGTTGAGGTTGAAGTCGCCCAAGATTCTCTCAATGATTACTGTTGAGGTTGAAGTCGCCCAAGATTCTCTCAATGATTACTGTTGAGGTTGAAGTCGCCCAAGATTCTCTCAATGATTACTGTTGAGGTTGAAGTCGCCCAAGATTCTCTCAATGATTACTGTTGAGGTTGAAGTCGCCCAAGATTCTCTCAATGATTACTGTTGAGGTTGAAGTCGCCCAAGATTCTCTCAGCGTTACTGTTGAAGTTGAAGTTGAAGTCGACTATGATTCTCTCAGCGTTACTGTTGAGGTAGTAATCGTCCCCAGGTTCTCTCAGCGTTCCTGTTGAGGTAGTAACCATCCCTGGTTCATTCATCACCTTTTGAAGCTCCAGATCCAGCTCCTGTAACCAGTCAGGACACATCTACACGAAAAGTTTGAAGACCAGCTCCTGTAACAGGTCAGGTAATTATTTTTCTTTTTCAGGTACGCAAGTTCTCGCTAAGGAATCTCTTACGCGATTGACACCCAGATGGCATCTATAAGCCTATCCACCTTCCATCACCTCTTAGCATGGCATCTATAAGCCCATTTTCCTATCCATCAGTCTCCAAATGGCATCTATAAGCCCATTCCACTATCACACTACTATGTGAGCGCAAATTTCTGGGCACTCTAGTGTTCAATCATCTTCTACCTTCGGATTACGAAAGGCACGTCAGCCAATCTGCATCCTCAGGTCTAAGAAGATTGAACAGGGGCAACTGTTGTACCCCAAAATTTGCCCTCCCATATTCTTCAAGAGTTGCAAAGAGCAAGCTTCAAAATCTCCCCAAGGATTGCACAGTCCAAGGGCCTCCTAACAGTAAAAAATTAGGGTTTTGGTTCTGACAAAGAAAATGAAGTTTCCAAGGGTCCAATCAAGTCCCATATGCCTACAAACATGGTCAAGCATCCTCATACCAAGTTTCAAGACCTACAGCACAAAATTGCACAGTCAGAAACCCTAATTGCACTACAGTCAACTATAGGGGTAAAATGGTCATTTGACAGTCAAAAGTTCAAATTTTTGGTCAACCTCTCATTTTGAAGCCACAAACATCATTTGATCAATGCTTGATCATGATTCTCAAAGCTTGGCTCAAAAAGTCTCAAGATGCAAAATTTTCCATATTTGGACAGTTGAAAAAGTCAATTGTAACTTGACCAAGGCATAACTTCCACATGGATTATCAGAAAAATTCCATCCAAATCTCATTTTGAAGAGAAAGACATTTCCTACAACTCCTCTTCACACTTCAAGTCCAAGAAATGCTCTCACAAAAAGTTATCAATTTCAACATTATAAGTCATTTTCAAAAGTCAACAAAAAGGGACTTTAGGTCAAAGGCCATAACTTGGGATTGGTAAATAAAAATGACATGAGACCAAAGGCATTGGTTAGGGGACTTCAAGACCTTTCCAAAATGTCCAAGAACATGAGCAAAGCTTAAAAATTGAGCAAGTTATGCCTTGTGGAAGTTGGGAAATGTTTGGATATTTTGAAAAGTTAACTTTGCTTCAAATGTCTTAAAATTGCTAATGGGCCACATTTTCTTCCAAGATTCATCATCCAAAACATGTGCACGACCATTTGGCCCAAAGGGAATTTATTCATCATTTTTATTTATTTATTTGAATTTTAATTACAATTAATTCATTTAAACTAAATAAAATATGTGAAAAATACCAAGGCAAGTTTTTTAAATCTTTTTATGCATGAAATAGTCTCAAGATTTCGTGCATAATCAGATAGGGAAAGAATCAAGTTGATTGGACATGATTTGTATCAAATATGCATGGAAAAGATTGAAAATTATATGCATGAAAATCCAATATTCTCTACATCAATGCAAAGGGTTTTTTGATCCAATTTTCAACCCTAATCATTCCAATACTTATACTAATGCAAACCCTAGTGCTCATGACCTCCAAGCTGCGCAAGAACACCATAACCAAGTTTGAGTTTTTGTTAAAAAAGTCCAAAACTGAAAACCACATTCCAGTGCGATTCAAGCCAAAATAATTATCCCATTGCCTTCCCGAGACATCAAGAAACGTGTCTGAATCAAAATCACCAACTCTAACGCCCAGAATTGGTATATGGAACTCAAACTTTTTCACATTATATGCATATTCGTATTTCAATATTCAAGCATTCTCATTGCATTTTTTTTATGGATTCATACTAATTGATTGATTCTGAAGCTAACCCTATAGTTTGATTGAGTTTTTATGCATTGTACGTGATTTCACCATTAAAGCCAGCTAGGGTTCTTCAAGCTCCAAATTAGGCATTCTTGAATACTGTAAAATTGGGACTTCCCAATACCATGACTGAATTCAGGAAGCTTGGACGATTCTAATACACCCCTCGCGCTTAATTTATGTGACAATATGGGCTAATCGCTATTTCTAAAAAGGTTGTATTTTGGGGGGGTTCAAAACCCCCGCTAACGCTTTTTATGTTTCAGGAAAAAGCAAAACAAGGAAGAAGAAGATTAGGTGGCAAAGCGTGATAGGGTGATTTGAAAATAACGCGCGTTTTTGCATTTTTCTAGGCCACTAACCAATTTTCTTTTATGTTATTTATTTGCTATTTTATGTACAACGCGCGTCACTAGCTCCACTGGTCAGGCTTGGCATTGGTAATCTCTAGGACCTGGGTTCGAATCCCAGGTCCCCCCTTTCTATTCCATATTATTTTTCTAATAATGCTTCTGTGTAATTTCAATACAAGCGTCCACCATACGTCCCTCACCCAGGCTTGCCACGCGCTTATGGAGATCAATCAAAGGGCTATGATTTGGAGACCATCATGGACCTGAGTCAATGCACACACACACTAGCCAAAAAGTCAACAAGGCCAAAGGGTCATTGGGCCAGAATTGCTACAATTATACCTCCTGATTGGGGCAGAACCCCCCTTGGTATTGTATTTCTTTCTATTTTCTTTATCTTATTTTTTATTATTTGTTTTAATTCCATTATTTTCTTTTAATTCAATAAAAAAATTAATTTCACATAAAAGTACTGAAAACCAGAAAAGACAAAAATAAATATATTTGATTTAGTATTTTTTGTAAATAAATAATATCATTTAGTTTAGTTTTCAATTCTAGGTTAAATTTTAATGCTTTTCTTAATAAATTAAAAATAACTAGAATTAGGGTTAATTGATATTTTAATTCCATTTAATTCTCATAAAAACCCATAAATACAAAAAACTTCAAAAAATGATTTCTTTTTTTTATTATTCTATTTTAATTAATTTGTCAATATAATTTAATTTCATTAAAAAGGGTCCAACGCCCTCGCTTCCGATTTTAATTTAACTCGCGCATTTATTTCTTTCCTTTTAAATATTAATGTAATTCTCCCAAAGCCATGTAACTCGGACATTTTATACTTCTCGCACTTTATTTCTTTTATGTCAAATCGGGTCCTGGATTAAATTTGGCGATGTGGACCCGCGCCTTTGTAATAGTTTAGGAACTTTATATTTTCTCGCAATTTTTTAACTGTTAATAATGGCATGCAAGAATGAATGACAAAATAAAAATAACGCGTAGATCACCCACGACATGAACAAGATAAATGCAAATGAACATGACACACAAATCACACACCACCCCTAGGGTACGCCTCACTGTTGCCTTGCCCCTTGAAAGGTGGTCGTCGAGTAGAGGACGTTTTAGTAAGTCCTCATGATCCAGGAACCTGGCATGAGGGTAGCTTCTAAGGTGGCTTCCTATTGCTCCGGTGATCACCATGTCCCGAACCCTCGAATTGACCCGAACACCTCCAAAGGTGGTGCTACCTACCTCTCAATGGTGGGATGGCACTACTTTAAGGACATTTACATAGACGAATTCCTTAGGGTAGGTAGACGACTCTAGATACTTGCTCTAATTTCAAAACAAATCAAAAAATACTTTTCACACCGACACCTTTTCAAAAAGCTTTCGAAAACAATTTTTTCAAACACTATTGAGGACCGATACAAGAGTCGAACTGAAATTTTCAAAGAAACTTTTTAAAACCCACAGTTGAAAAGCAAACAAACCACTTTTGAAAACACAATGAGCAAGTATCTAAGAGCCCATGGATAACCATGGATAGAAAGGGTGCTAACACCTTCCCTTTCTATAATCTACCTCCCGAACCGAGAGCAATCTCTATAAGGAATTTTTCTGTGCTTTTGTCCTTTCCATTTGGAGAAAATAAAAGACGGTGGCGACTCTTGCTTCTGCGACATTTCGCGAACCAGCGTTAAAACAGTCAGTTCCAGATCCACCGATCACAGAACTGGCGACTCTGCTGGGGAAAGATTAATAAAGTGAGGTGTACCTTAGGATTAGTTTATAACTGTGTTTTCAATTGTATTGATTTGCTTGTTTTATTATTGTGGGACTGTCTCGGGAGTTCTATAGATCCTAACCCGGATCTGGGGATACCTTCTTAGAAAGTAGCAACAAGGCTGTGAGGGAACTGTGCGGGGTATACCGACATGGTTGAAACAGTCTGCTACGTTGATGTGGCACTTTGGTGTGTACCGGTAACCCTTGAGTTCAGTCAAGGAGAGTACGGGGCCTCCGCGTGGTGTCGTGAAGCATCAACAGACCTTAGGAACCTTAATTGAACTATCTTGGCCTCTTTAGGATAGTGAGATAACTGACTTTGGTGCAGTCCGAGGTTGGTTGATACTCGATACTACACTCAATTGAGGGTTGCTTTCCTGGAATATTTCGGTCGCCAGTTCAGTGGCTAAATCGAAATGATGAACAATGAAAGAAATCCAATGATATTGGGACCCTTAGAACCCGGTTACTTCTAATAGGACAGGTTGAACCCACCAACTTCAAGAGGGTAATACCTAGACCCCATGCTGGCCTAAACTCTAAGGGCTTCTCTTGTGTGACTTGTGTGCCTTCGTACTTTACTATTTGCATGCTTGTTGTCTGACACTGAGCTTCTTGCAGGTTTTGTTTGTAGTCCTTAATTAGGACTCATAACAAGGTTTACCGAGTTTCTTGCAGGGTTTGTTTTAGTCCTTAACTGGGACTCATGACGGTTTTTACCTGAGTTTCTTGCAAGTTTTGGTTTGCAGTCCTTAATTGGGACTCATAACAGGGTTAATCACATTATCCCATGCATACCATAACATCATACCATTGCATACATCCTAACCCATTTCAAGGATCTCAAGGGCTTGTGATGCAGGTCATGGTGAATCAACTATCCCAGCAAGGGGCAAAGGGGATTTATTTTCCTCTAGCCATGATTGTCAGGGGCTATGACCCACTCGATATGGTGAGCCTTGACTCTTGAAGAAGGACTCTCAACAACATGAAGTTCCTTCAATCAAGCTACCAGCTCTAACAAATTTCTTGTTTACCCCGCGAGGTCCTTGAAAACATTACATGCATATCATACATATCACTGCATTACAGGTACCCTTTTGACAGGTCACTTACCTTTCTCGCTGTTGATTTCAGCAATGGCTTCCCAACAAGATAACCAGGACCTTCTTGCTCAAGAGACTCGGTTCGGGGAAATCCTCCTGAATCTATCCAAGGGGCAAGAGGAGCTAAGGACACTTCTCATGGAGACTTTGGTCAGGAACAGCGCTGAGGACGAACGGCTAAAACATCTGCAAGCTGAAGTGGATGCATTGAAAGTCCAGATGCTGGGGCAGGTGACTATCATTCAAGGTCTAGCTCAAAGACAAGAAGAGCTCGGAGTTCTCATCAATCAACTGCTTCAGGGTAACCAACTGGGGCAAATGTCTAAGGGTAAAGAGCCAGTCAACATTCAACCACCCGTGAGACAAGGAGATAAGGGGAGAGCTCCTCAAATGGCTCCAGTGTCACAAATTCAGCATCAACCTCACCAGCGTCAGCCGGACAAGCCCAGGAGGCAATTCACCCAGCTCAACATGTCGCTGTTTCAAGCTTTACAACGCCTATTGAGGTTGAATCTGATCACGCTAAGGGCTCATCCCCGGAACCCCAACACATCATCTCCTGTCTATGATCCCAATAAAAGGTGTGCCTACCACTCTGCTAGTCCAGGACATGATACAAATGAGTGTTGGGCTCTGAAGAACAAGATCCAGGACCTGATTGATGAAGGGGCATTGGAGTTCACACAAGATGGTCAGGCTGAATTTTTCTACCATCCCTCTAAAGCTCACCAGTTGAAGTGACAAGCCCTGAGACTAAGAAAACTTTTGTTCATTCGAATGCTCAAGTTGTAATTTTCTTTTGTTCAAACATTTACTCATGTTAAACGTTGTTATTTCATTAATGCATCGCATACGTCTGTCTTTAAGCAATATATTCGTATTCACTATACGCAAATTATTTTCATATTTTTTCTGATGATCAACGTTCGATTAATAATTCTAAGCCTCTTGAGGGAGGATGACGAAAACGATACCACGACATTTATGGTATGCTTTTGAACAGACCTCGCTGATGAAGTACAGGCATTGTTTCAATCCCTAAACACTTGAGTTTTTATGCATTGTACGTGATTTCACCATTAAAGCCAGCTAGGGTTCTTCAAGCTCCAAATTGGGCATTCTTGAATACTGTAAAATTGGGACTTCCCAATGCCATGACTGAATTCAGGAAGCTTGGACGATTCTAATACACCCCTCGCGCTTAATTTATGTGACAATATGGGCTAATCGCTATTTCTAAAAAGGTTGTATTTTGGGGGGGTTCAAAACCCCCGCTAACGCTTTTTATGTTTCAGGAAAAAGCAAAACAAGGAAGAAGAAGATTAGGTGGCAAAGCGTGATAGGGTGATTTGAAAATAACGCGCATTTTTGCATTTTTCTAGGCCACTAACCAATTTTCTTTTATGTTATTTATTTGCTATTTTATGTACGACGCGCATCACTAGCTCCACTGGTCAGGCTTGGCATTGGTAATCTCTAGGACTTGGGTTCGAATCCCAGCTCCCCCCTTTCTATTCCATATTATTTTTCTAATAATGCTTCTGTGTAATTTCAATACAAGCGTCCACCATACGTCCCTCACCCAGGCTTGCCACGCGCTTATGGAGATCAATCAAAGGGCTATGATTTGGAGACCATCATGGACATGAGTCAATGCACACACACGCTAGCCAAAAAGTCAACAAGGCCAAAGGGTCATTGGGCCAGAATTGCTACAATTATACCTCCTGATTGGGGCAGAACCCCCCTTGGTATTGTACTTCTTTCTATTTTCTTTATCTTATTTTTTATTATTTGTTTTAATTCCATTATTTTCTTTTAATTCAATAAAAAAATTAATTTCACATAAAAGTACTGAAAACCAGAAAAGACAAAAATAAATATATTTGATTTAGTATTTTTTGTAAATAAATAATATCATTTAGTTTAGTTTTCAATTCTAGGTTAAATTTTAATGCTTTTCTTAATAAATTAAAAATAACTAGAATTAGGGTTAATTGATATTTTAATTCCATTTAATTCTCATAAAAACCCATAAATACAAAAAACTTCAAAAAATGATTTCTTTTTTTTATTATTCTATTTTAATTAATTTGTCAATATAATTTAATTTCATTAAAAAGGGTCCAACGCCCTCGCTTCCGATTTTAATTCAACTCGCGCATTTATTTCTTTCCTTTTAAATATTAATGTAATTCTCCCAAAGCCATGTAACTCGGACATTTTATACTTCTCGCACTTTATTTCTTTTATGTCAAATCGGGTCCTGGATTAAATTTGGCGATGTGGACCCGCGCCTTTGTAATAGTTTAGGAACTTTATATTTTCTCACAATTTTTTAACTGTTTATAATGGCATGCAAGAATGAATGACAAAATAAAAATAACGCGTAGATCACCCACGACATGAACAAGATAAATGCAAATGAACATGACACACAAATCACACACCACCCCTAGGGTATGCCTCACTATTGCCTTGCCCCTCGAAAGGTGGTCGTCGAGTAGAGGACGTTTTAGTAAGTCCTCATGATCCAGGAACCTGGAATGAGGGTAGCTTCTAAGGTGTCTTCCTATTGCTCCGGTGATCACCATGTCCCGAACCCTCGAATTGACCCGAACACCTCCAAAGGTGGTGCTACCTACCTCTCAATGGTGGGATGACACTACTTTAAGGACATTTACACAGACGAATTCTTTAGGGTAGGTAGACGACTCTAGATACTTGCTCTAATTTCAAAACAAATCAAAAAATACTTTTCACACCGACACCTTTTCAAAAAGCTTTCGAAAGCAATTTTTTCAAACACTCTTGAGGACCGATACAAGAGTCGAACTGAAATTTTCAAAGAAACTTTTTAAAACCCACAGTTGAAAAGCAAACAAACCACTTTTGAAAACACAATGAGCAAGTATCTAAGAGCCCATGGATAACCATGGATAGAAAGGGTGCTAACACCTTCCCTTTCTATAATCTACCTCCCGAACCGAGAGCAATCTCTATAAGGAATTTTTCTGTGCTTTTGTCCTTTCCATTTGGAGAAAATAAAAGACGGTGGCGACTCTTGCTTCCGCGACATTTCGCGAACCAGCGTTAAAACAGTCAGTTCCAGATCCACCGATCACACCTGCAATTTCAATGGTGCAATTAGTTTGGCCTGAAACTCATTGTATCGTTCAACTCAAAGCTTAACAACTTTGGAGCCCTTACAATGGTAACCCTCCCTCTCTGTGTTAGGGCACACATGAAAGGCCTCCACCCTGTCTTAAACTTCATCACAAACACACATGAATGTATGAAATTAATAAACGATGCATGATTGAAGAAATAAAGTTTAGAAATTTTACCAAAAATCGGTACGATTGGATGTGGGAGTTGAGACTGGTTGGATGCGCTTATGGGTTGGGGGAGGTTCCTTATCTCCTCAGGAGTATGTTTGAATCAACAAACTGGATTGAAAATGCTTAGAGACCGAGTTTTAAGCTTGTCTCGGTTTTGAATTTTTTTAGAAACTTTGCTGTTCTTTTTGAGGCAAGCTCTCGTGTCCTTATGCTTTAGGATTGTTGGGTTTATATAGAGTGTGAATTCAGGTCAACAAAACAGGAAAGGGGTTTTGTGCAATCATGGTGATTATTTGCTTCCAAAACACATTAAAAACTTTCCAAAATGAGTGAGATCTATTTCTATATGTGTTCCACATGAGTTTTCAAGGCTGTTAAGTACTCTCGGGCTTTAATCCTGACCCACAAATCCAAACATGCGCCTAGGCCTATTAGCTTCACTTTTTGTTTTGATTTAATTTTGTTTTAAATGAATAAAAAATTCAAATAAAATAAATAAAAATCATGAAAAATAAAGGAATGGTTTTAGGGGTCCTATAACATATCATGAAAATGTTTAAACATAAAAAACTAGGCCCATTGGTTCAGAATTGCAATTTTGCTCAATTTGCATTTCATAAATTTCTTCAAAATCTCCCAACTTGTGCAGCTCATAACTTGGTCAATTTTCATCTTTTGAAGATGATCTTGGACTTTTTAGAAATCTCCAGATGTCCTCTAGAATCTAAATGTTTATCATTTTTTCTTTTGAAGATATTATCTTGATGTACGTTTTCTTGACAAAAAGTGTCTTTTGTTGACTTTTGAAAATGATCTATAATGTTTTTGCTCATATCTTTCAAAGGAAGCATTTTTTAAATTTGAGGATTAAAACAAAGTTGTAGGTAATTTAATTTTCTTCAAAATGAGATTTGGTTGGGGAAAATTTGATGAAGCATATGAAAGTTATGCCTGGTGAAAGTTCAGTTGACTTCTCCTAAGGAAACCCTAATTTGACAATTCTTAACTTTTGATGATTTGAGAGCTTTCCTTGGGAAATCATGATCAACCATTAATAAAATGATGAATATCACTTCAAAATGTTGATGTTGACCAAAAATATTGAAGTTTGACTGTATGTTGACCACAATTGACTTTTTGATCAACACAATTGATTTTCAATCATCTGAGCCATTGATTGAGCAAACTTGTGATATAAGACTTGAAACTTGACATGAACCTTATTGAGGATCTATGGAGAACCATGAAAGACACTTGAAACCTTTGCAACTAAAACTTCTTTGAGGAAGTCAAAACCCTAATTTTATACCCCTTGCTTAGGAGGAGGTTTGACTGGTTAACCCTTGTGTATCTTGAGTGTATGAGAAGCTTTGAAAGAATGTCTTGAGAAAGATGGGAGGGAAAATTTTGGGGTACAACATCTTCCCCTGTTCAATATTCTTAAACCTGAAGAGTTAGATTGGCATGTTCGCCTTTTGTGACTTGAAGGTAGAAGATGATTGAACACATAAGTGCCCTGAAATTTGCACTCGCCTGTGCAAGAAGTAACATTGTTGGTTGATTATACCGGGAATGGGCTTATAGATGACATTTGGAGAGGTGATAGAGATTCATCAGAGATGGGATTATATATTCCATCCAAAGTAACTGTTGATTTCAATTGGAAGAAGTATCAGAATAAATATATTGTCGATTTAATCTGAGCCATAAAATGTCTTCAACTCGGAGAAATATTAGAATAAACCTATGGTTGGTTCTATCTGAGCCAGAAGATGTATATGTTCGACTTTGACTGGAAAAAGTATCAGAATAGCCCTATGGTTGGTTTAATCTGATCTGAAAAATGTTTCTTTTTTCTTTACCTGAAAGAAGTATCTGAGCCATAAAAAGGTCCGCTGGAAGAAGTATCCGAATAAATCTTTGGTTGATTTATCCTGAGCAATAGGATGTTTGTGACATACTTCGGATGGAAGAAAAATAAATCTTTGGTCGATTTAATCTGAGCCAGAAGAGGTCTCTTTGTATTTAACTGGAATAAGTATCATAAGAAATCTTTGGTCGATTTAATCTGAGCCAAAAAAAGGTCTGCTGGAAGAAGTATCAAAATAAATCATTGGTCGATTTAATCTGAGCTAGAGGATATTTATGTCGGACTTCGACTGGAAGAAGTATCAGAATAAATCTTTGGTCGATTTAATTTGAGCCAGAAGAGGTATCTTTGTCTTTAACTGGAAGAAGTATCAGAATAAATCTTTGATTGATCTAATCCAAGCCTGAAAAAGATCTGCTGGAAGAAGTATCAGAATAAATATTTGGTCGATTTGATATGAGCCATAGGACGTTTATGTCCAACTTCGACTAGAAGAAGCATCAGAATAAATCTTTGGTCGATTTAATCTAGGCCAAAAGAGGTATCTTTGTCTTTAACTAGAAGAAGTATCAGAATAAATATTTGGTTGATTTAATCTGAGCCAGAAAAAGGTCCACTAGAAGAAGTATCAGAATAAATATTTGGTCGATTTACTCTGAGCCAGAGGATATTTATGTCCGATTTCGACTGGAAGAAGTATCATAATAAATCATTGGTTTATTTAATCTGAGTTAAAAGAGGTATCTTTGAGAATGACATTCTGAGGAAATTGCTGAAATAGCCCTTTGTCAGATGTAGCCTTTGAGAAGACTGTCGGGTCATATAGGAAGTTGATGATGTTTGTCTGTTGATTGATCTTTCCTGAAGAGGTAAATAGTTAGCTGTATGCAATGTCATGATGTATGAAATGTGTTGCATAATGATGTTCTCAAAATAAATGAGACTGTTCTACATGCTTTTCGTATGTATATTCTATGATATTGGTAAATGATGTATGAATGTGAAATGTTATTGAAGTGCATTTGTAAACTCAAGCAACATCTTTGTCTGGGGAAAATAAATCCCTGACTGTCGCTAGGGATGAAGGGTATGTGTATCTTTGATCTTCTAGGGATTGTTTCCACTAGGGACTCCTACTTTCTTTTTTGAGGAAAATCCACTAGGGAACATTGATTTCTGCTTTTTGTTTGAGGAAACTCTTTTGGAGACTGTTAAAACCTGCCTGGAGAGAAATGTTCAAGAACATTGGTTGTTCATTTCTCTGTTGGGGAGTTTATACTCTAAATGGGAATAGAATATATGGATAACCTTTCGGATTTTCTGGGGAGGATAGAGTTGACTGACATCTGGCCCAATTTTAGATTCAGTAGCAACTCTCTGGGGATAGTGAAAACTTTACTGGGGAGAGGAATTTTTCTGGCGACTCGTGGCCATCTGAGTAACAGACTCAAGCTGGGGAGGCGATAATTTGTTGGGGAAATAAACCATGTTGGGGAAATAAACCCTTTCGATGGAGCAATACTCTGCTGAGGAAACACCCTTGTTGAGGAAATGAACTCTACTGGAGAGTAGAGACCCGCATGGGGTTTTGCAATCTCGGAGGAATAAACTTAGCTGGGGAAGAGAACTTCCATGAATTGTACTTGTCGGAACTCCGTAGGTTAGGGACATTACCGGGAAGAAGATCATACTCCTTTATCAGCCAGAGTGATCTTACGGGGAATGTATGAACTTGTGAAGATTACTCCGCGGGGATAATCTCATGGAAGTTATGGGGATTCGTGGATGGCTCGAACATTAATCCAACTCCTAGAGTTTTGAGTAAATGCTTATTCCTGTTTTTTATACATTTGTTAACAGTCAATTGTATTCATATGCATATGCTCAATAAATTTTATTCATTAGACATTTTAAAAACAAAATAGAAAAAAGTAAAACAAAATTTGGCTTTGAAATTGTATTTCATTAATAGTTTGCCTATAAACAGGAGACTTTTGTACAAAGAGACGGAAATCATAGTAAGAGGAAGTCGTTGTAGACGAGATTTAAAAAGTAAGAACATATAGCTATGTGGGAATAATCTCGTCATGTTCCAACTCTGGTATTGTCCTTATGTCTTCAAGCATCTCATCCCTTGCTGTTGGAAGAAAGTGAGTGAATTGATGTGTACCGTTTGAACTTTGATTTTGATAATAAAGCTTGTTGTAGGTGGTCTAATGAGTACATAGTCGTACACTTTATTCCCTAATTTTCTTGGGCCGCCCTTTCGGGTTTTTAGTCCACCGGGATACCCTTTTTTTCCCAAGCATCCTTTTAAGGTTTTCGACTTGTCGGGGGTACAGTCTTTTCATATATATATATATATATATATATATATATATATATCCCTGATTTTTTCCTAAACCTTTTTGGTTCGACAGGATGCCCTTGTTTTTTCCTAGGCCAGTCAACCTAGCGGGTCATTTTAAAGTGTAGTATCTTTTGACTATGTCCGTATTCACAGGGTGCGAGAAATCTTCACCGTCCATGGTAGTCAGTATCGTAGCTCCACCAGAAAATATCTTCTTAATTACAAATGGTCCTTCATAGGTAGGAGTCCATTTTCCCATGGGATCACCTTATGGGAGGATAATGCACTTTATTACCAAGTCACCAGCCTGATATACCCGTTGCTTGATATTCTAATTAAATGCATTGATCACGCACCTCTGATATATCTATCCGTGACAGACAGCCGCCAGCCTCTTCTCATCAATTAGATTTAACTGATCCAACCTGGTCTGAACCCAGTCATCCTTGCCCAAGTCTGCATCTTTCATGATTCTCAGAGAAGGAATCTGAACTTCGACATGTAGGACAACTTCCATACCATACACTAGAGAAAAAGGGGTTGCCCCAGTTGATGTTCTAGCCGAAGTGCGGTAGCCGTGAAGAGCAAACAGTAACATCTTGTGCCAATCTTTGTATGTCACAACCATTTTTTGTATGATCTTTTTTATATTCTTATTGGCGGCTTCCACTATGCCATTCATCTTAGGTCGATACAGAGAAGAGTTGTGATGCTTGATCTTGAACTGTGTGCAAAGCTCAATGATCATCGTGTTGTTGATATTATTACTGTTATCTGTGATGATCCTCTCAGGGATGCCATTCCGACATGTCAGGTTATGTTTGATGAACTAACCGACTACATTCTTGGTAATGGAGGAAAATGAAGCTACTTCAACCCATTTTGTTAAGTAATCAATGGCGACGAGGATGAAGCGATGTCTGTTAGAGGTTGTGGGCTTAATTTCTCCAATTATATAAATTCCCCATATCGCGAATGGCCAAGGAGAAGTCATGATATTCAATGGTACTGGAGGCACATGAACTTTATCAGCATAGATTTTGCACTTATGACAAGTTCTTGAGTGGTGGTGATAGTCAGTTTTCATAGTCGACCAATAGTAACCAACTCTCAAAATATTTTTAGCCATAGTATGCCCAATGGAGTGAGTACCAAAGACACCTTCGTGCATATCTTGCATAATCTTTTCTGCTTCCTTCTTGTCCATACAACTAGGTAGAGTCGAATCGTGATTACGCCTGTATAGAATTCCGTTGCTTAAGACTAATTTACCTGAGAACCTTCACAAGAATTTCTTGTCATTGATGGATTCCCCCTCAGGGTATTCTTGAGCCTCAAGGTACATTTTCACCTCATGAAACCAAGGTTTCTCCTCTACTACATCTGTGTCAATTTCACAACAATGTGCAGGTTCGTCGAATTTTTCAATGGTTATTCTGGGAGCCTCATTATCCCATCTGACCTTGAACATGGATGACATGGTAGCCAGAGCATCTGCCAGCTGATTCTCTTCCCTTGGTATGTGCTCAAAGGTAATCTCCTCGAAATACGGGATCAGGGTCAGTACATGCTCTTTATAAGGAATGAGATTCAGGTGCTTCGTATCCCATTCCCCCTTAACCTGACTGATTACCAATGCCGAGTTCCCATAGACGCTTAAGAATTTGATTCTTAAGTCAATAGTAGCACTAAGACCCGTGATGCACGCTTCGTATTCCTCCATATTGTTGGTGCAATCAAAACATAGTCTGGCGGTGAAGGGCGTATGGAAACCTGCGGAAGAGATGATCATAACACTGATTCCATTCCAAGTGCATTGAAAGCTCCATAAAAAACCATGGTCCATCGGGATCCCGACCCAGGCCTTTCATACGGTCCAGGTTCTTCATAATTTGTTACTAGCATAATGTTCTCGTCTGGGAATTCAAAGTTCATAGACTAGTAGTCATACAAAGCTTGATGCACCAAATTGTCGGCCAATACACTTCCTTTGATTGCCTTTTGAGTGGTGTACTGGATATCATATTATGTTAAGACCATTTTCCATCAGGCAATCCTTTCGGAGAGAGTTGGCTTCTCAAATATGTACTTGATAGGATCCATCTTAGAGATCAACAAAGTAGTATGGGTGAACATATACTGTCTTAGTCAGTGAGAAGCCCATGCCAAAGCTCATCAAGTTTTCTCGAGCAGTGAATATCTTGTTTCACAGTCGGTAAGCTTTTTGCTAAGGTAATATATTGCATGCTCTTTTCAACCAGACTCACCATGCTGCCCCAGTACCCACCCCATTGAGTTCTCTAGCACTGTTAAGTACATGATTAGAGGTTTTCCTTTGACTGGTGGCATCAGAATGGGAGGTTCTTGTAGGTACTCCTTAATTTTATCAAAGGCCGTTTGACAATTGTCGTTCCATTTTACTACTTGATCTTTCTTCAGCAGCTTGAAGATTAGCTCACAAGTAGCCGTCAAATGAGAAATGAAACAGGTAATGTAATTCAGCCATCCTAAGAAACCTATGACTTCTTTCTTGGTACAATGAGCTAGAATTTATTGAATTGATTTAACTTTTGCAGGATCAACCTCAATACCCTTACCACTGACGATGAAACCCAGAAGTTTATCGGATCTCACCCCAAAGGTGAACTTGTTTGGGTTTAGCCTTAGCTTGTACTTACTCAGTCTTTCAAACAGTTTGTGCAGGTGATCAATATGCTATTCTTCAGTTTGCGACTGGGATATCATGTCGTCAACATAGACATCTATTTCATGGTGAATCATGTCATGAAATAAAGCCACCATGGCATGCTGATAGGTTTCCCTGGAGTTCTTCAACCCAAAATGCATAACCTTGTAGCAGAAAGTGCCCCACTGTGTGACGAAGGTAGTTTTTTCCATGTCTTCAGGAACCATCTTGATCTGATTGTAACCTGAGAAGCCATCCATGAAGGAGAATACCTTATATTGGGCGGTGTTGTCAACCAGAACATCAATATATGGTAGTGGGAAGTCATCTTTAGGGCTCTCCCTACTCAGATCCCTATAGTCTACGAGCATATGCACCCTGCCGTCTTTCTTTGGTACCAGAACAACGTTAGCCACCCATTAAGTATATAACGTCACTGCTAAGAACCATGCGTTGAACTATTCCATAACTTCAGCCTTGATCTTTTCTGACATTTTAGGATGAATGCGAGGAACCCTCTATTTTATAAGAGTACAACCCTCTTTCCTTGGCAGACGGTGAACTACAACATCAGTATCGAGCCCTGGCATGTCATTGTATGACAAATCGAATACTTCAACCTATTCATGTAGAATCTGGATTAACCTGCTCTTGACACTACCTTCTAAGTTGGCACCTATGTTGACCTCTTTCTTGTCTGTCTCAATACCCAAGTTTACAACTTTGACCGACTCTTCACGTGGTTGGATAGTCTTCTCTTCCTGTATCAAGAGTCTGACAAGTTCTCCAGGTATTTCACAATATTCCTCACCTCCATCTTTGGCTTGGTAGATCGGATTTTCGAAGTCATATGTGGCAATAGCAGAATTGTTATCGACGAGATCCAGAATGGATGGTGATCTGTAATGTATTGTGTGGGTGTGTGTAAGAACACATAGCTATTTGAAAATTCAATAAGATAAAGGAAAGACATAGATCACAACATTTGTATGCAACACGTCCAATGTTTTTATTGAATGAACAAATGTTTGTGATTTATCAACCCTTTAACAAAAGAACCATTGTGCCCCAGGTAAGACACAAGGTTTTAAAGTCATTGTTTATTACATAGCCAAAAACTTTTGAAAACAAAAAGACAAGAATATAGCTATTACTCCTGACTAAAAGAGATGGGAAAGATGTCTTCTGCCTTCCAGTTTTCCAATCCATCACCCACGGTAGGGAATATCCAGCCATTGAAATCACAATCATTGTCTGCATCCTCTATATCATTGACCCCATTGTTGCTGATGCAGAATAGAGGTCTCCCAACACGAGCACGTTGAACAACCCTATGACCTTCTTCAATAGAAGCCTTATCATCTTTCAAGAGGCCATCTTGGGCGGAGTTTTGGTGATCTTCGGAATGGTTGAAACGTCTTCAACAGCAGTAGAGGGAATTACCTCAAAGGTTTGACAGGGAGTTTTAATAAATTCTCCATCCATCTCGACATATGGGAATGAGTTGAGGTGGCTGACCATATATTCCTCCTCTCCACAAACATTGACAACATTCCCTTTCACCAGATATTTCAGTTTCTGGTACGGTGGAAGTGACAATACCTACCCCATGGATCCAAGGGCATCCCAATAAACAAGAGTAAGTCGGCCGGATGTCTATGACATAGAAAGTGGACTCAAAAATCTATGAACCCACCTTGATCGGGAGGTCCACCTCTCCATGCACCATTCTTTTTTATCAGTCGAAGGCTCGAACTATGACATTGCTGGGTTTCAGCACCACCCATTCAAAATCTAATCGGTCGATAGCACCCTTTGGCAGAACATTCAGAGATGATCCTGTGTTAATCAATACATGAGCCAATGTAGTGCCCTTGAATTCAATGGAGACATACATGGCCCTATTGTGATTCCTCCCCTCTGGAGTCAAGTCAGCATCAGAGAAACCCAAACCATTGTCAGTTGTCAGAGTAGCCACGTAGCTTCCAAATGGATCTGCTAAAATTTCTTGTAGGACATGGGCAGTCTTCAGGAATTTCACTAAAGCCTTCGCATGGGCCTCAGAACACAACAATAGTGACAATATAGATATTTTGGATGGGGTCTGCCCCAGCTGTTCAACAATTTTATAATCACTTTGGCGAATGATCTTCAGCACCTCTTTCAAATATTTTCCAAAAGCATCTTTGATCGAAGCTTCTTTTGGCGCCTCCATCCAGGCAGGCTCTATCACCGACTTTTTACCCCGAGCCCCAACAGTCGTCTTGGTAGATATAATTTGAGCAGGTGGAGAGATTTCCGGGGAGAGAATCTTTCCACTTCTTGTAATCTTACTGGTCCCGTGATATTGTCAATACTAGGATCAGCTTCTTCATTATCTTCATCAGACAATTCTTGCTTGATGCCATGGTAATAGACGCCAGACCCGTAATGCCACATAATAGCCTTCTCCAAGGAATATGGAATAGGGCCGTTCATTGTAATAGCCGGTGGAGTAGCTTTCAGATTGGTGGTAGTCCTTATAGGAACTTTGGAAGGGATCCTAAAAGGAGTACCAGAGATAACAGACGAGTCTTGGAACAAATTCAGAGTCTTCTCAATCAAAATCACGTGTTCACCCATCAGCCGTTGAACACCTCCTTTCAGCAACCCACATTCAATGGGTTGGACCGTATAACAGTAACATCCTTCAATATAGCCCGAAAATAAATGGGCCTGCAACAGATTATTCTTGATTATAGAAAGGGGAGTAACCACATTATCCATATAAGTAACATATAACACATCTTCAACAACACTTATACCCTTGTCATGCTTAGGCATAGGTGTGGTGATCACGTTTGGTGTCTCTAGAGGGCCAAACTCAATTTCTTTGTTATCGATCATGTCCTAGATCTTGCTCTTCAGAGCCCAACAATTATTAGTGTCATGACCAAGACTATTTGAATGATAAGCACACCTCACGTTTGGATTATATTTTGGAGAAGAGGTGTTGGAATTCTGAGGAGGATCCCATAGTGAAATGAGTTCGACTTTCATCAAATGTTGTAGTGCCTGAGATGATGGCATGCCAATTTTAGTAAACTTCCTTGGCAGAGCATCTGGTCTTCGTCGGTTAATCCATTGTTGTTGTTGTTGAGCTGACATCAGATTGGAAATTAACACTGCTCCCACAGATTGGTGGCAACTACTTTTACTATGGCTCTTCTGGCCATGGACAACATTGACCTCCTTTTTTCCTCCAAATGACTTCTTCATAGTATTCGAAGATGCATCCATCAGGATCTTCTCGCTCTTGATACCACTTTCTATTCTTTCCCTTGTCAAGATAGTCTCTATAAAACCCGCCGAAGAGCTTCTGATTAACAGATTAAAGAACGGGCCTGTTAGAGTGCCCATAAACATACCCACCATTTCCCGATCATTCAAAGGAGGTTTCACCCTTCCAGCTAAGTCCCTCTATTTCTTAGCATATTCCTTGAAACCTTCATTAGAGCCCATGGACATATTCTGCAGTTGCACTCGTCTTGGTGCTAGGTCAGCATTGTATTGGTACTACTTGTAGAAAGCAGTAACCAAGTCCTCCCATGTATGAATTTGGTTCCTTCCAACTGATAGAACCATTCCAATTGAGTTCTAGCCAAACTTTCTTGGAAGAAATGGACCCATAACTTCTGGTTAGCAATGTGAGGTTGTATCCTCAAAGATAAAATGAAACTCCTAAAATCTAAGAATCAAATCTCCCGTGGACGCTTCCGCTTTGTACTGATGTATGCATTAAGACTCTGCTCCTCTTGAAGTTGCCTTATGAGCTCCAACACTTTCTTCTCACTTGCATAGAATTGAGTCTCAAAGATGTCTTATTCTTCCTTCAGTTGAATACAAGACTTCTGCAACTCTTCAAGGTCAGTATGCATATTAGGATGGTTAATGGTATAAGGAACATCCCCCTCAACAACATGCTCCACAACTATTGGCAGGATGGCGGGATACAACATCATGAGATTTTGAGCGCGAGCTCGCACCAATTTGAGATAAGGCTCCAGTTGAATAGAGTTCTTATGCCATAAAGTCTTGGTATCAGCCTTGTTTACCATGCTCCAAGCTCTTGCAGACCTTTGACGATAACCTTGGACATCATTCTCATAGTCAAATACATTTCCTTGGATGAGTGCGTCATGAGGGCCATCTCTCGGAGCATAGCCAAATTGCCGTAGTGCTAGAGAAGGGTTATAAGTAATGCCTCCCCTAATTCTCAAGAGTGGGACTGTTGTACCCAAAAATTTTCCCTCCCATTTCACTCAATACATGCTCATTGAGGTCCTCAATTTCTCAAGGTTGACCAAGAATTGATCAGACAAATTCTCCTCCTAAGCAATGGACTTCCAACTAGGGTTTTACTTTTCACAAAGAAATTTGGGTTTCAAGGGCCTCAAGTTATTTCCATGGTCCCTAATATGTCCTCAATAATGTTCATGCCAAGTTTCATGCCTTGCATTACAAGTTTTCCCAGTCAATGGCTAAAATGTGTGAAAATTAACTATACTAGGTTAAAAGTCAATTGTGGCCAATATACAGTCAAACTTCAAGATTTTTGGTCAACACCAACATTTTGAAGTGATATTCATCATTGGATAAAGGGTTGATCATGAGTCCTTAAGGAATGCTCCTAAATCATCAAGAATCAAAAATTGCCAAATTAGGGTTTCCTAGGAAAAGTCCTTAAGGAATGCTTCATCCATTTTTCCCAAACCAAAGCCTATTTTAAATAAAATTCAATTCTCTACAACTTTCTCTTTTATCCTCAAGCCCAATAAATGCATCATTTGGAAGATATGAGCTCAGACATTACAAGACATTTCCAAAAAGTCAACAAAAGACACTTTTTTCCAAGACAATTTACATAAAGATGAATTCTCTAAATGCAAAATTGATCAAAAGAGAGATTGTAAATGACATCTTGGGATTTCCAAAAAGTACCACATCAACTTCAAAGGATAAAAATTTAGCAAGTTATGGCTTTCACAAGTTGGGGAGTTTTGTGAAATTTCAAGAAATACACTTTGAGCAAATTTGTGTTTTTAGGTTAATGGGCCTAATTTTTAGGGCCCAAACACGTTCAAGACGTATCTAAGGGCCTATAAACCTATCCATGCATAAGCTTGATTTTTATTTTATTTATTTTGTATTTTTCTTCAAATAAATTCAAAAATAAATTAAATAAAATATAAAACCAATGGGCCAGCACATGAGTTGATTTTTCTAAGGCCCATACAACATAATATTGCCTGCCAACCTTGCCATTTTCTTGCACAAGCCAAAATTGCATGAAATATATCAAAAAAGGCATGTTTCTAAAATTTGATCTATATGATTAAACCATGGTTAATGCTTGATCTTTTGCCATGTTTATCACCCTCTCTCCTTCGTCTATAAATACAAGACCAAATCATAAGCAAAGGACACACATACATTTCTCTAAAACTTTGTAAAATATTACAAAAAAATCTCAAAGTTGTGAATTTCAAAACCCAACTTCCAGGCATCCTCGATCCAAACCAACCCTCATACTGTCTTCCTGAAGGTTCCAAGAGGCCATACCTACTCATAGCTTGCTCTCAAACGCCCCAGAACATCCCACGTAGAATCGTCGGTTGGTAAGTTTTGGTAAGAATAAGATCTTTCATTCTATACAATTTCAATGGATACTAACCTTTGGAATCAATTCATACACATCATTTGAGCATGATCAACTTGTTATATGCAAGATTTTATGCAGGAACTAGATTGCACCATTGTTAAGGCATAAAAAGCTTTTTGCTTCGTATCTCTGAATACAGATACATTCGAGCCAAACGACCACCACCACTAAATTCACAGCCTAGGGTTTAGGGGGGGGGGGGGGGGGTAGGCCAAATTTTTGTTCTTGAGTCGTGCTGTTTCGTAGGTTAGGATTTTGGAGTCGCCGGAGAAGAAGGTGGTCAACCACCATGGATGGTGGTTTGACCTTCCTGGAGCCAGCGTGTCACGATCCAAACACGTGATTCTTTCATTCAAATAATCAGGGGCCACTAAAGCGTACGTGTTTGACAACTCAACATTTTATTATGTCTTACATTATATTATTATTATTTAGATTATATTCTCGGATGTAAATCCGTCCAAACGGTTGAGTGTATATGTGTTAAGGCATTTTGTCTGTGCAAGGGCAGGGGTTCGATCCCTGCCTCTTGCATATTATTTTTCTAATTCTTCTTTGCAGATTGAATGCTCCCAGGTCCCGTGCGCACACCATGTCCCATCAGATCATCACCATCTGATTCAGATCTGAAGTCCTCAGATGCATGCCTCACCATGAACTTTCAAAGACTTTCCGTCACCAGATCCAACGCAACTTCTGGGCTCTCAAACCCGACCCTAACAATTCCAATTCGTACCCCCCCCCTCTTTGCTTACATCAGGCCCATTTTCTATTTCCTTATTTATTTATTTATTGCTTTAATTAATTTTTTTCTTTTAAATCCCATTTTTATTATTTAATCAGAAAATCATGAAATCATAAAAAAATATTAGGTTTAGTTTGTTTTTAATTAAATCAATTTTTTGTAAATTAATTTATAATTATCTTAACCTTTTTTTTTTAAATCATTAGACTTAGGATTTAATTAATTTCAATTCTTTTTCATAATTACAAAAAATATAGAATTAGTTTCCTTTTTATTAATTTTAATTTTCATTAATAATTAATCTTTTTCTTAAGATTAGATCTAGTTAGTTAATTAATTTGTACTTAAACATTTTTTCTTAAAATAAACAAAACAACCAAAAAAGTTTTTTTGTTTCTTATTAACTTAGAACTTTTTAGGGTTTTAAACATTCTTTTTTATTCTCGAGCGTTCATTTACTTCCCGCATTATTACCCTTTCTTATTATTGTATCTTCCCGGTTTGTAATTGTTAAAAACTAGGATTTTGTTTGCTGTTTTTATCCCCAGTTTTTGGACTTGTAAATTCCCCCTCCCCGAAGCCCTGTAATACTTAGGTTTTAAATTCCTCACTTTAAATTCTTGTATATATATTAACTGTTAGATGTATTCCTAATAGGATTTCATGACAAGAATTAAAAAAACAAAACATTAGCAAACCTAACACAAATATAAATAATTGAAACACAACGCACTTGCAGATGCGCACCTCTAGGGTACCCCAACTTCGGTTGCCTTGGGAATAAAACAGTCACAACTATAGAAATGTGAGATATTTTAGTGGCTACCCTCCGTTTAAAGATCACAAAAATGACACTCTCGACGTTGCCTCGGTATGATCTTAAGACCCTAGGATAGTTACTAAAGTATCTTGCCCAATTGCCTATGTGACTGTACGATGCCACTTCGGTAGTCCCTCAAACATCCAATGAAAGGGCTACTTACTCACTAATAGTAAGATATCACTATCTAAAGAAAAACAGGAAAAAAACAAACCCTTTCGAGTAGATAGATAGCTCCTAGTTGCTTGCTCATGAAAACAATCAAAAAACAACTTTTTCACACATACACAAACTCTTTTCTAAATATTTTCAAAGAAAAAAGCACTTTGTATACGTTTTCAATAATACGAGAAACATTACAAAGTTCACCGCACTAAGGCGTCTTTTCAAAATACTTTTTTTCAAACACACAAACACAAGGTATTTTCAAATGAGCTAGCATCTAAGAGCCCGTAGATAAATACGGATGGAAAGGGTGCTAACACCTTCCCTTTCCATAGTCTACCCCCTTACTCAGAAATAATCTCGAAAGGTCTTTTTCTGTTCTTTTCACCCTTTCCCTTGTTGGATAAAAGAAAAGACGGTGGCGACTCTTGCTTACCGCAACATTTACAAATACAAATGCAAAACCAGTATAACAGTCGGTTCTCCCACCGTATTACAGGGACGTTAGGGAACTCCTAACAATGGTCAATGATAGTAACATCCTCCAGAGATCGGGAACACCAATAAATATCATAATGAGAGAGCGACATCGTCCTTTAAGACCACGTCAAACCTTGTTCATTCTTTAATACTGATCGGGGAAGGTGTGAAACAAACCACCTAGATAGTAGAGGTATGCAACACATAAGACTCCCTCACTTCCTCATGGTACGAGTGTGAAAACAATGTAGGATATCTCCAAGCAAAGTAGGCACAGGGTTATAAGAAAGAAAAGCCTTGACAACATTCACATCTATGAGTTGGTACGGATTAGGAAACAAAACCAAACCATATATTAAAAGAGCCAAGACATCTTCAAAAGCTCAAAAATCCATATCTTCACAAACAGTCGAGCCTTCTCTAACAGAAAATTTGCTAGAAAACCCTCGACTCCACTCCTTGTTTCCTAATTAGCTACAATGTCGGATCTCTTCAAATGCAAGGCCTTGGCAATGACTTCATGCTTTGGAGTTTCCTCTTTACCAGTGAATGGAATTTGATCAAGAACATGCACTCCTAATAGTTGGGAGAACTCTTCCAATGTAGGCACCAATTGATAGTCGGGAAAGGTGAAACAATGATGCATAGGATCAAAAAACTGAAAGAGCACACACAACATGTCTTCTTGAAAGCTTGAGGTAGCCAGATTGAGAAGTCGACCATATGTTTTGGTGAATGGAGAGCTTTTAGGAACCCTTAATGCTAACTCTTTGAGTTTAGGAGGCACTTTTACGAAGCTGATTCAGATTGTATTTCTGCGAGTGGAAGCCATATCCTATAAAACAGAACAAAGATAAATCCCTAGATCCTTGAAATGGTTAGTATAAATTCTATGGCATGATGTTATGATGCTTATGATGTTATGAATAATTAATCACAAATAAAACACACAAAGACCTTAGGTTTAGGCTTGCATGGGGTTTATAGGTAAGTACCATCTTGAAGTTTAGTTGGTTCAACCTGTCCTAAAAGAAGTAACCGAGTTCTAAGGATTCTCAATATCATTGATCTTTTTTCATCGGGCATTGTTTCAACACAAGTAATATGATTTTGTGACCTAAATATCCCCAAAGTCCAATCTCAATGAGTGTAGTATCGAGTATCAACCAACTTCAGTCTGCACCAAAGCCGGCTATCTCACTACTTTCTAATGGCCAAGTTGTTCAACTAAGATTCTACGGTCAGTTAGTGCTTCATAACACCACTCAGCGGCCCCATATTCTCCTTTATTTAACTTAAGGGACACTGGTACCAACAAATGTGTCACACTAACGTATCTATCGCTTCAACCATATCGGTATATGCCGTACAGTTTCCATGATCTATTGCTACTTACCTTAAATGCCCCAGATCTGGGTATAGGATCTTTACAAGAATAACCCAAACAACCCTTTAAGAATAAATCAGGCAAGTCAAACAATGAAAGAATTTAAACTTTAACTATCTCTAAGGTAACCCCACTTTTAGTTATCCCCAACAAAGTTGCTAGTTTTGTAATACAGTGGAAGATCTGACTTTACTGGTTTTGCATTTTATCGCAAATGCTACGGTTAGCAAGAGTCGCCACCGACTTTTCTTTTATCCAATAAAGGAAAGGGTGAAAAGAACAAGTCTGACCTTTCTAGAATTTTTCTGAGTAAGGGGGGTAGGTTATGGAAAGGGAATGTATTAGCACCCTTTTCGTCCGTAGTTATCTACAGGCTCTTAGTTACTAGCTCACTTTGAAAATACTTTTTTCTGTAAGTGTATTTGAAAATAATTTTGAAAAGATTCCTTAGTGCGGAGAATTTTGTAATGATTCTCGTATCGTTGAGAATGCCTACAAAGTGTTTTTATCTTTGAAAAATATTTAGAAAAGAAATGTATGTGTGAGAAATTTGTTTGTTTTGTGAGCAAGCAACTACAAGTTGTCTACCTACTCGAAAGATCTTTATTATTTTCCTATTTTAATTTAGATAGTGATATCCTACTATTATTTAGTAGGTATCCCTATCATTTGATGTGTTAAGGGACAAGCGAGGGTCATCGCACAGTCACGAAGGCAACTCGTAAGATATTTTAGCAATTATCCTAAGGTATCAAGATCATTTACCGATGCAACATTGAAGGGTCATCGAGGGACTATGATCTTGTAACCAAAGGGTCTTTGCTAAAACTTCTCACGTTCGAGATACGTGACTATTTATTTTCCGAAGGAAACAAGTGGAGGTACCTTAGAGATACGTGTGTGCAAATTGTGTGTGTTTCAGTTATGTTTATCTTTAGTTTTTCTACCGTTTGCTTTTAAGTCTTGTCATGCAAACCTATTAGCATACATGTAACAATTAAATATATACAGACAAAATAAATATACGGGAATTCAACTGTGCAATTACATCGCTTCGGGATGGGGGGAAACAAAACCAAATGGGGGAAAATGTAAATGAACCCTAATTTTAACTATTACAACTTATGGGCAATTACATAAATTATGAAAAATAATAATGCGAAAATGTGAGCAGCGCGCAGAGATTGGAAAAGAGGGAATATCTAAAACCCAAAAATATCTAAGTATAAAAAGTATTTTTGATTGTTTTTAATTTTAATTAGAAAAAAGACTTTGAACCTAATTCTAACCAACTTTAATTAACAAAATAATCTAAAAAATGATTTTAATTAATTAATTTTTTATTGTAAAAAAAGTTAATTAAATTAAATCCTAAATACAATTTTTATTTGAAAAAAATATTTATTAAAAAAAGAAATTAAAAAAGAAAAAAATAAAAAAACTATTCAAACGGGCTGGGCTGTAAGACAAATATGGGGGGGTGCAATCCAGAGTTTGCTAGGCCCAATTACAACTGAGCCCAGGAACTTTGTTCTGGATCCAGTGGGGGAGTATGCCATGGAGTGCACCATGGTCACCATCATTTTGGAGCGCTGGATTTGTGATTTGATGATCTGATGATGCTAATTGAGGGTACGCATCATGTGCGCATTTGCCTTGTTCACATTGGTTCCGCAAGGATAATACAAGAAAAATAAAAAGGCCTTGCTCCTGGCTCAAACCCAGGACAAGGAGCATGAAGGCCTTAAGTGTGCCTGTGTTTCCACTAGGGTGGCGTGATTCAACCTTTAGCATAATCAATCTATAAAAATATAAAATCAAATGCCAACTAAATTCAGATTGTTAAACACACGTCTCCCAGTGGGCCCCTTAGAAATTGAATGAACCAATCAACACACGACTTTGATCCATGCAAGCCCTGGCCAAAGTAAACTCATATCAAGGATTCCGGAGTCAATCTCCGGTCATCCCCTCCGACCATGCAAAATCTCCAACCTGTAAAAAATGATGAAACAACAAAAAAGAAAAACCCTGATCACATAATTAGGGGTCTGCGATTTCAATAGTGTAATTAGTTTGGCCTGAAACTCATTGTGTCGCTCATCTCGAAGCTTAACAACTTTGGAGCCTTAACAATGGTAACCCTTCTTCTCTGCAGTAGAGCTCACATGTAAGGCCTCCATCCTGTCTTAAACTTCATCAAAACACACATGAATGTATGAAATTAATCAACCATGCATTATTTAAGATATAAAGTATATAAATTTTACCAAAAATAGATACGATAAGATGTGGTAGTTCTAATACTGGTTGGATGCGCTTATGTGTTAAGGGAGTTTCATTATCTCCCCAGGAGTACGTTTGAATCAACAAACTGGATTGAAAATGCTTAGAGATCGGGTTTTGAGCTTGTCTCAGTTTTGAAAAAAATTAGAAACTTTGGTGTTCTTTTTGAGGCTGGCTCTGATATCCTCATGCTTTAGGATTGTTGGGTTTATATAGATTGTGAATTCAGATCAAAAAAATAGGCAAGGGGTTTTGTGCAATCATGGTGATTATTTGCTTCCAAAACACATTATAAAATATCCAAAATAAGTGAGATCTCTTTCTATATGTGTTCCACACGAGTTTGCAAGGCTGTCAAGTACTCTTGGGCTTCAATCTTGACCCACAAATCCAAACATGCACATGTTTAAACATCAAAAACTAGGCCCATTGGTTCAGAATTGCAATTTTTCTCGATTTTCTTTTCATGAATTTCTTCAAAATCTCCCAAACTATGCATCTCATAACTTACTCAATTTTCATATTTTGAAGCTGATCTTGGACTTTCTAGAAAGCTAAAGATGTCCTCTACAATCTCTATCTTGATCATTTTTGCTTTTGAAGATATTATCTTGACGTAAGTTGCCTTGACAAAAAGTGTCTTTTGTTGACTTTTGAAAATGACCTATAATGTTTTAGCTCATATCTTTCAAATGAAGCATTTTTTGAACTTGAGCATAAAAATAAAGTTGTAGGGAATTGAATTTTCTTCAAAATAAGCTTTGGTTGGGGAAACCTTAATGAAGTATGTGAGAGTTATGCCTGGTCAAAGTTCAGTTGACTTCTCCTAAGGAAACCCTAATTTGATAATTCTTAACTTTTGATGATTTGAGAGCTTTCCTTGGGGAATCATGATGATCCCTTGATCAAATGATGAATATAACTTCAAAATGTTGATAAAAAATCTTGAAGTTTGACTGTATTTTGACCATAATAGACTTTTTGATCAATAGAGTTGATTTTCAATCATATGAGCCATTGACCGAGCAAACATGTGATGTAGGACTTGAAACTTGACATGAACCTTATTGAGGATCTATGGAGAACCATGAAAGCCACTTGAAACATTTGTAACTCAAACTTATTTGAGCAACTCAAAACCCTACTTGTAGACCCCTTGCTTAGGAGGAGATTTGACTGGTCAACCCTTGTGTATCTGGATTGTTTCAAAAGCTTTGAAAGAATGTCTTGAGAAAGAAGGGAGGGAAAATTTTGGGGTATAACACATTGTTTCAACACAAGAATATAAATTGCAACCTGAATATCCCGAAATTCCAATCTCAATGAGTGTAGTATCTAGTATCAACCAACTTCAGTCTGCATCAAAGCCAGCTATCTCACTACTTTCTAATGCCTAAGTTAAGTCAACTAAAGTTCTAAAATTAGTTAGTGCTTATGACACCACGCGGTAGCCCATCATTCTCCTTGACTTACTCAAAGGACACTAGTATAAACCAATGTGTTGCAATAACGTGTCCATTGTTTCATCCATATCGGTCTATGATGTACAGTTTCCACAATCGATTGCTACTTACCTAAGATGCTCCCAGATCTGGGTATAGAATCTATACAAGAAATAAACCCAAACATATCCCAAAATATAAAGCATACAAGGAAAACAAATAAAGCAATAAAGGTGATATGACTCTTTAATCTAACCCCACTTTTTAGTATATCCCCAGCAGAGTCGCCAGTTATGTAATACGGTGGGAGAACTGACTTGGGTTTTTGCATTTTATCACAAATGTTGCGGATAGAAAGAGTCGCCACCGACTTTTCTTTTATCCAGTAAAGGAAAGGGTGAAAAGAATAGGAAAGACCTTTGAGAATTTTCTTGATTTCGGGGGGTAGGTTATGAAAAGGGAAGGTGTTATCACCCTTTTCATTTGCAGTTATCTACGAGCTCTTAATCGCTTTGATCACTTTTTGAAATGCTTTGTGTTTGTGTATGTTTTGAAAATATTTTGAAAATGCCTAAGTGTGGAAATTTTGTAATGATTCTCGTGTCGTTGAGAATGTGATGTACCCCAAAATTTTCCCTCCCGTATTTCTCAATAAATTTCAAGTGAGATCCTCAAATTGCTCAAGGAAGTCCAAAAGTTGACCAGACAAACTCTCTCCTAAGGCCGTCTACCTCAAATTAGGGTTTCATGTTGCATCAAGATACTTGAGTGCAAAGGGTCTCAAATGGTCACCATTGTCCTAAAATGTTCTCAATATCATCCATGTCATGTTTCAAGCCTTGCAGAGAAAGTTTGCTCAGTCAATTGCTCAAAGGCCTGAAAATCGAATGTGCTAGGGCAAAAGTCAAATGTGGCCAACATACAGTCAAACTTCAAGATTTTTGGTAAACATCCTCATTTTGAAGTATTATTCATCATTTTATCAAGGGTTGATCATGATTCCTCAAGGATTTCTCACAATTCATCAAAACCTAAAAGTTGCTAAATTAGGGTTTTGTAGGAAAAGTCAACTCAACTTTGACCAATCATAACTTTCTCATACTTTATCAGAAATGACCCATCCAAAGCTCATTTTGAAGAGGATACAATTCCTTAAAATTCATCTTCATCTCCCAAGTTCAAAATATGCACTCACAAGAATATATGAATTTGGACATTATAGGTCATTCTGAAAAGTCAACAAAAACACCTTTTGGGTCAAAGCTTCTTACATGAACGTGAGAGATCCAATTGAGATGAAACCAAAGAGGTTGCTTAAAGGACATCCTAAACTTTCTAAAAAGTCAAAGAACACCCTTATAAGGTTAAAATTCAGAGAGATATGCATTGTCAAAGTTGGACAATTTTTGAAAAAATGCATGAAGCAAATATTGACCAAACTTGGATTTTTTCCAAATGGGCCTATCTTTTCAAGATTGAAACTCATTCCTAACATGGTCCACGACCTCTAAGCCCACCCATACATTTTTATAATATTTATTCTATTTATTTTGATATTTTATTCATTAAAATTCAGAATTAAATAAATAAATAATAGAAATAATGTAAATTTTAATGTGAATCCATTTTTGGCAAGTTTTATGCCGGTTTATGTCAATTGATTTCGTGCAATAACCCTTCAAATATGTCCAGGTTCATCCACATGTGAAAATGGCATAAAATCATCAAATATGGCATTTTTTTCAAATTTTGATCATGGTCTTAAAACACAACATTATGAGGGAGATTCTTTCCATGCTTTCTTGTCTCCTCATTCTCCTCTATAAATATAGAGCCATACAAGCTTGAAAGACACGAAATTCCTCTCTAAAAAGCTCTCAAAAAGCTCTTCAAAAAGCTCTCTAAAAATCAAAGAGTTGGTGCAAGTCATATCTCGAGGTTCCGGTCTCTCTCAATTGACATCAAGCCTTAAACCATCCTCTTGAAGTCCTCAAGAGTCTTACATGGCCCAAGAGAAATCCATCACACGCCTAGCATGCCCCCATTCGACAACACCGGTTTGGTAAAATTTTAAACTTCGAATCTCTAATTTTAATCACATTTTATGCTATGCTAACGTTTGCTTGAGTTTATATAGAAAAGATTTAGATGGTTGAATCATAGGTTCCACGCAAGAATGAAAAACACCGTAGTTAGAGCATGAAGCTTTCAAATATTCGGGCCTAGGGATTTCCGATGATTGCACACCCTGTTTACTTTTGCTAATAGGCCCATCTTTATTTTCTTGTTTTATTCATTTCATTTATTTCTTTTAATACCTTTTTTTTATCAATAAAAAAATATAAATATCACATAAAAATAGATTTAGGATTTTTTCTTAATTAAATTTTAATTTTGGTAAATTAATTAACTAAACACTTTAACTTTATTTTTAAAATTAAAATTAATAGAACTTAGGTTTAATTTCATTTTAATTCATTTTCCTTTCCGTAACAAAAATACCAAAAAAAACATAGAATTAATTTCTTTTATTTAAATTTCATGTTTTTTTAATAATTATCTTTTTTTATTTTAAATATAGATCTAGATCAATTATTTTTTAACTTAAACCATTTTTATAAATTAAAACAAAAAATAACAAAAAGATTTTTTTATATCTTAGGATTTTTAGACGTCTTTTCAAATTTGCGCGTTATTATTCTTTCGTACGTCATTTTATTATTGTAACTGTATATTGGGATGTAATAGATGATTAGTAAGACATTTGTCGCTTTTATTTATTTTTTCCCCCAGTTTTGGATATGTACATAATCCCCCTCCCCGAAGCCTTATAATAGCTAGGTTTTATATTTCCGCACTTTTAAATTACTACAATTATTAACTGCTAGATGTATGACTAATAGGATTTTATGGCAAGAATAATCAAACATTAGCAAAGTTAACACAAGACTAAAATAACTGAACATAACACACCTTGCACATATGCACCATTAGGGTATACCTCACTTGGTTGCCTCATAAAATAATGGTCATGTCCCTCGAACGTAGGGATACCCTTAGCAAAGACCCTCGGTTAAAATCATCATAAAGATCATGGTCCCTCGATGTCCCTCGAAGTTGCCTACGGTATATGATCTTGTCCCTCGATGTTGCCTACGAATATATGATGACAGTCCCTTCGAAATGCTAAGGTATCCTTACATGTTTCCTTCAATGACCATTACGTCCCTTTCAAATTGACCCTTACAACTCCAACGATGGTACTACCTACTCATTAATATTGGGATAGTACTGTCTAAAGGAAACAAGAACATAAACAATATTTTTTCGAGTAGGTAGATAACTGTTAAGTACTTGCTCAAAACAACAAATTTTTTACACCATAGACTTTCAAACAAACTTTTCAAACTAAAGTTTTCAAAACACTTCGGAACACTCTTGAGGATAGAAATAAGGGTTAAAACGAAGTAAAACCAAACTTTTCAAAACAAACACACACAAGCAATTTAAAAGATGAGCAAGTACCTAAGAGCCCGTGGAAAACCACAGATAGAAAGGGTGTTAATACCTTCCCTTTCTATAATCTACCCCCCGTACTCAAAAATCTCGAAAAAAGGAATTTTTCTATGCTTTTGTCCTTTCCAGTTGGATAAAATAAAAGTCGGTGGCGATTCTTGCTTACAGCGACATTTTGCGAATACAAAACGCAAAACACAAACCAGCATTTTCCAAAACAGTCGGTTCTGCCACCGTATCACAGAATTGGCGACTTTGCTGGGGACTTAATAAGTGGGGTATACCTTAGGATTTAGTTCATCATAAATTGATTCTCTTGTTTGTTTGATTGCTTTACTTTTAAGGGTTTTTGTTTGGGAGTTACTATAGATCCTAACCCGGATCTGGGGACACCTTTTAGGTAAGTAGCAATAAACTGTGAGAGAACTGTACGGTGTAGACCGATACGGTTAAAGCAGTAGCTATGTTGATGTGGAACATTGGTTGGTACTGGTATCCCTTGTGGAGAAACGAGGAGAATGGTCAGTGATATTGAGATCCTCTAGAACCCGGTTACTTTTATAGGACAGGTTGAACCAACTTAACTTCAAGAGGGTATTACCTTTGACCTCATGCAAGCCTAAACCTAAGGCTGTTTGTGTGACTTGTGTGCTTTCAACTTGAACTACTTGCACATTTTTATTATCTCACAACATGAGTTCCTTGCAGGTTTTGTTTACAGTCCTTATCCAATAACTTGGATTTCTTGCCAAGTTTACTTGGTTACATCACCTAACACTTTTTCTTAAACGCATAGCATACACATCATAACATCATGCCTTAACATTTCCTTAACCATTTCAAGGATCTCAAGGGTTTGTGATGCAGGTTATGGTAAATCAGACGTCTAGCAAGGGGAAAGGGGATTTATTTTCCTCTAGCCAATTCCATCTAGAGATCAAAACACGATAACTAGAGTCAGTGGCTATGACCCACTCAATATGGTGAGCTTGACTCTCGTAGAAGGACTCTCAACGATACAAAGTTCTTCAATCAAAGCTGCACAATTCAACTTCTGACATTTTCTTGTTTACCCTGCGAGATCCTTGAAAACATTGCATACATATATCATACATATCATTGCATAACAGGTCTTCCAGTACAGGTCTCTCGTATTCTCGCTATTTATTTCAACAATGGCTCTCAAAAAAGACAACAGAGATCTTCAAACTCAAGAAGCTTAGTTCATGGAAATATTCCTAATCCTATCCAAGTGGCAGGAAGAGTTGAAAACACTTCTCACTGGGAACTTGGTCAAGAAAAGTTTTGAAGACAATAAGGACGAACGAATGGAACAACTGCAAGCTGAGGTAGAAGCAATGAGAATCCACATGCTGGGGCATTTGGCTCTTATCCAAAACTTAGCTCAAGGACAAGAAGGGCTAAGAGCCTTCCTTAACAAGCTTCACCAGGAAGGATGCAGATCCATGAAACAAACAGTTAAAATTGTGGATCAAGGAATTAATCATCCCCTACTGAGAGAAGAGGTTGGTTTGGTCAGGAACAAACCTTTCTAGATTGTTACTACATCACAAGCCCAACCACAACCTCGCCAACGGCAACGGGGCAATCGGCATAAGAAGAATACATCTGAAAGACGCTTCACTGAAATCAACATGTCATTGGCTCAAGCACTGCAACGCCTGTTGAAGGCCAAGTTGGTTATATTAGGGGACCCTCCTCAGAATCCCAACATAGCCTCCCTAAGGTACAATCCAAATGCAAGATGTGCGTACCACTCCAATAGTCCTGGACATGAGACCAACAGTTGTTGGGCATTGAGAAATAAAATTCAAGACCTGATTGATGAAGGAGCGCTAGAATTTGCACAAGACGCTCAGGATGAGTTCTTCTGCCATCCCTCCAAGGCATGCCATCTGAAGTGACAAGTTCTCACAAGAAGACTTTTCGTTCATTAGAATTTTCAATGTGTAATTTTCTTTTGATTTGTTTGAACATTTATTCATATCAAACTTCGTTATTTCATCAATGCATTGCATATGTCTATTTTGAATCAATTCATTCGTATTCACTATTTCAAAAATGCGTTCTTGTTTCCTTTTGTGATATTCAACTCTCGATTAAAAACTCTAAGCCTTAGAGGGAGGATGACGAAAATGATATCAAAATCTCTACAATATGCTTTTGAACAAACCCCGCTGACGATGTACAGGTGTTGTTTCAAATCCTAAACAATGGAGTTATAAGGAAGATAATCCCTAGTCAACCCCTTTGAGCCAAAGAAGTAGGAGTTTTTCTTTTCATACAAATTAAAACCCTTAATCACAACCTGGGGCAGGGTAGTTTTCTCAGTTAATCTAGGTGCACAATGAATGGCATCGAAGACGTCCTTCTAAAATAGAAGACGGTGATGGTTCCCTATAATCGTCAAGACAGGAAATCATTATCTCTCGAAATAAAAGCCCATTAAGTCATAAACTTTGAAGGAGACTTAAGAAGAAAAAAAGCTAGGGCATCCCGCTGACTGTAATCACAAAAGAAACATTTCAGGCAAAAAACAGGGATAGTAAAACCAAAAAAAGAGGTTACTACAAATCCTCTGCAAAAAAAAAAAAATTACAAAATGACTGCCTTTTTCAAGTAAACTGTCAGTATCTGAACCATCACTGGAATATCAGAGCAAAGACTCAAACGAATTCTAAACGCGCAATTAACTTAGCATAGGACTGAAGAACATCACGAAGAGCGGGTGGGTACAAATAAATTTTGAGCCTTTATCCTTTGTTTCTTGAACCGTGAACCATGCCACATTATAACCCTTAAAAGTCCTAGCTGAAGCATGGGTTAGCTCGAAAGCATACTATTACAAAAGGTATCCTGACTCCTATAAGGTTTGCTATAAATCCTGAGTTGGCATCACACTTTTACAAAAAACAAACTTGCTTTACAAAAAAATGAATTTTCAAACTTCAAGACAGACATAAACTTTGCATTCTTAAAATAACATTGTTTGCATATAACTATTTGTTCAACAGCAGAGAAATTCACATGACGAATATCTAGTGAACAAAAACCTTCTCAGTAAAAAGGATCACCTCAAGTGGAAAAACACTTCTAACCAAGGGGCACGACATGATCATTGTCCATCATCTGGGGAAGTCAAGTCAAGATTCAAGGAATCTCTCAAAGATGCCAAATAGCCAGGGGCAGATCTCCATCTGAATCACTTGGGGCATTGGACATTAGTTCCAGCAACGAATCTTGTATGATCAAACGAGCATCTTCTGGCAGTTTGGCGACACTTACTACTATGGATAATTCTCTGTACCCGGTAAACATGGGCATAGTCAGAAAATACTATGCATGAGCAAAGACCCGCTAGGATGACTGGCCTAGGCAAAAATAAGGGCATCCCGACGAACCAAAAGTGTTCGGGCAAAAATTAGGGATAAAAACAAAAAAGATATGTACACCCAGCAAGCCGAAAACCTGAAAAGACAGCTTAGGAAAAAAAGGGTATCCCGGTTGACTGAAAATCTGAAAATACAGTCCAGGCAAAAGTAAGGGATTAAAGCGTACGACTATGTCCCATCTCCTGTCTATCCGTGGAAACTTATACCTTGATCAGCATTCAGCAAGAGCACCAGAATCGATACAGTTCAAATACGCTCCAGATACAGATGCCATTATGATACTCATTCAGATTCATCTTTCAGATACAGTCCATATACGCTCCAAATACGGATGCCATTCTGATACTCATTCAGATTCAGCTTTCAGATACAGTTCAGATACGCTCCAGATACGGATTCCATTCTGAAACTCATTCAGATTCAGCTTTCAGATAGAATCCAGATATGCTCCAGATACAGATGCCATTCTGATACTCATTCAGATTCATCTTTCAGATACAGTTCAGATACGCCCCAGATACGGATTCCATTCTGATACTCATTCAGATTCAGCTTTCAGATACAGTCCAGATACGCTCCAGATACGGATGCCATTCTGATACTCATTCAAATTCATCTTTCAGATACAGTTCAGATACGCTCCAGATACGAATGCCATTCTGATACTCATTCAGATTCAACGTTCTGATACAGTTCAGATACGATCCAGAGACGAATGCCATTTTGAAACTCATTCAACACATATTTCAAGTAAATTTCATATACGATCTAGAGACAAATGTCATCCTGACAGTCATTAAATACATGTTCAAGTACAATCACGACATAGATCCATCCACAAAATCTCCGCATGTAATTTTTCCATCATGGTACAAGGGGAAAAGACAATTGGAAGCAAATTCATTATCACATATAAGCCAGTGAAACCCATACTCCACACAGAGCCGCGATAACCAAGATCCGACCTCCGTATCCCCAAGCAGGAATTTCTATCCCAGCAGGTTCCTTCAGAAAGCTGATATCTGCATTCCCCAGCTGATTTTTATAACCATGAGCAGTTTATAAAGCCATCTCCCGAGCAGAGTTTATTTCTCTGACAGTGGAAGCTAAATCTCCAACAGAGCTCTTCTCTCCAGCAATGAAAGTTCATCCCCACCTGAGTTTATTTCTCCAAATCAGCAGATCTTCCAACAGAGTATCCCTCTTCCCATGGAGTCAGTCTCCCATAAGGTTATTCTTAAACAGAGTCTCTCCCGGAGGATTGTTCTCAAGCAGAACAGACGCAAGTCTCCAGCTAATCATCTTTGGTCATTATCCCCAGCAAGAACGAAGAACTCAACTCTTTGTACTCTCCAACAACAGTCCAGGATTTATTCTCCCCAGCTGGAGAATATCACAATGGCATTACATATCCATACATCATGGCATGCGCATATACATCATACAGCATAATCTCATTTATTTTGAGAACAACATTACTCAATACATTTCATACATCATGACAATGCATATAACTAACTCTTTACCTTTCAGGGAAAGACGCAATCAAGTTCTCACAAGTTTTCTCTAGTTCAGTCAAACCGACACTAAGGTTTCTATTCTAGTTGAAGATATTCTAAGACTTTCGTCTGGGTCAGCCGAATCGTCGCTAAGATTCCCCTACTTTCTATGCCAGTCAAAGTTAATCCGAGACCTCTCCAGGGACCAGTCAAATCGACACTAATATTTCTCTCCAAGTTGAAGTTTCCCCTGGTTCAGTCAAATAAATACTAAGATTTCAATTCCAGTTCAAACTATGAAGCCCGGAAATCGACTGGAAAATATCTTGATTTCTCCAAAATACTACGAAGCCTGGAATCCACCAGATAGTGGTATATCTGAGATTCAAGCTATGAAGCCCGAAAATCGACCGAATAATATCTTGATATCTCCAGTTACTACGAAGCCTGGAATCGACCAGATAGTGGATTATCTTAAATACAAGCTTGGAAGCCCAGAGATCGACCGGAAAATAGCTTAACCCTCAGCAAGTTATTGTGAAGCCTGGAAATCGACCAGATAGCAATACAAGATACCAGGAAGCCTGGAATCGACCAAATAATGGTATAAGATGCTGTGAAGACTGGATCATGACAAGATAATAGCAAAAGACACTGAAGCCTAGGACACGACCAGATAATAGTATAAGGTACTGTGAAGTTTGGAATTCGACCAAATAGCAGTTTACTCAGCCAATTACTATGAAGCCCGGAAATCGACCGGATATTAGTATGCCTTAAAACCAGATGGAAGCCCGGATGCGACCGGATAACCACCTAATTCCTTCTGAAGCCTGGAGTACGACCAGATAAGAATTGAGAAATTGAAAAGCCTGGATTACGACCAGATAGCAATCCTAATCTAATCCCCCAAATAAGTCACTGTAAAGCCTAGAGCACGACCAGATAGCAGTCGATCTTATTTTCCTCAACAAAACACTGTAAAGCCTAGAGCACGACCAGATAGCAGTTCATTTTCACCGCCTCGACTAAGAGATGATTCCCTAGTAGAGTAACGGACAACTGAAGTTCCTAAAACTCCATTTCTCTCAAGACAGAGACCAATATTCCCCAGCATAGTCCTCCTTAACAACAGGTATACGAGTTCTCGCAAAGAAATCTCTTATGCGATCGACACTTCTTCCGATGGCATCTTTAAGTCCACCTTCCGACGTCAACCTCCAAATGGAATCTATAAGCCCATTCCCGATATCGCAAGGCCAATACCACTTCATGCGAGTGCAAATTTCTGGGCACTCTAGTGTTCAATCATCTTCCACCTTCGGATCACGAAAGGCAGACAAGCCAATCTACATACTCAGGTTTAAGAAGATTGAACAGGGGCAGCTGTTGTACCCCAAAATTTGCCCTCCCATATTTCTCAATACATTTCAAGTGAGATCCTCAAATTGCTCAAGGAAGTCCAAGAGTTGACCAGACAAACTCTCTTCTAAGGCCGTCTAACTCAAATTAGGGTTTCATGTTGCATCAAGATACTTGAGTCCAAAGGGTCTCAAATGGTAACCATTGTCCTAAAATGTTCTCAAGATCATCCATGTCAAGTTTCAAGCCTTGCAGAGGAAGTTTGCTCAGTCAATTGCTCAAAGGCCTGAAAATCGACTATGTTAGGGCAAAAGTCAATTGTCACCCACATACAGTCAAACTTCAAGATTTTTGGTCAAAATCCTCATTTTGAAGTATTATTTATCATTTTATCAATGGTTGATCATGATTCCTCAAGGATTGCTCACAATTCATCAAAACCCAAAAGTTGCTAAATTAGGGTTTTATAGGAAAAGCCAACTCAACTTTGACCAAGCATAACTTTCTCATACTTTATCAGAAATGACCCATACAAATCTCATTTTTAATAGGATGAAATTCCCTACAATTCATCTTCATCTCCCAAGTTCAAAATATGCACTCACAAGAAGATATGAATTTGGACATTATAGGTTATTTTGAAAAGTCAACGAAAACACCTTTTGGGTCAAAGCTTCTTATATGAACATGGAAGATCCAATTGAGATGAAACCAAAGAGGTTGCTTAGGGCACATCTTAAGCTTTCTAAAAAGTCCAAGAACACCCTCATAAGGTTAAAATTGAGAGAGATATCAATTGTCAAAGTTGGATAATTTTTGAAAAAATGCATGAAGCAAATATTGACCAAACTTGGATTTTTTCCAAATGGGTCTATCTTTTCAAGTTTAAAACTCATTCCTAACATGGTCCACGACCTCTAAGCCCACCCATACATTTTTCTACTATTTATACTATTTATTTTGATATTTTATTCATTAAAATTCAGAATTAAATAAATAAATAATAGAAATAATGTAAATTTTGATGTGAATCCATTTTGGGCAAGTTTTATGCTGGTTTATGTTAATTGATTTCGTGCAATAACCCTCCAAATATGTCCAAGTTCATCCACGTGTGAAAATGGCATAAAATCATCAAATATGGCATTTTTTTCAAATTTTGATCATGGTCTTAAAATACAACATTATGAGGGAGATTCTTTCCATGCTTTCTTGTCTCCTCATTCTCCTCTATAAATATAGAGCCATACAAGCTTGAAATACACGAAATTCTTCTCTAAAAAGCTCTCAAAAAGCTCTTCAAAAAGCTCTTTAAAAGCTCTTCAAAAAGCTCTCTAGAAATCAAAGAATTGGTGCAAGTCATATCTCGAGGTTCCTGTCTCTCTCAATTGACATCAAGCCTCAAACCATCCTCTTGAATTCCTCAGGAGTCTTACAAGGCCCAAGAGAAATCCATCACACGCCTAGCATGCCCCCATTTGACAACACCGGTTTGGTAAAATTTTAAACTTCGAATCTCTAATTTTAATCACATTTTATGGCATGCTAACGTTTCTTTGAGTTTATATAGAACAGTTATGGATGGTTGAATCATAGGTTCCACGCAAGAATAAAAAAAACACCATAGTTATAGCATGAAGCTTTCGAAGATTCGGGCCTAGGGATTTCTGATGATTGCACCCCTGTTTACTTTTTCTACTAGGCCCATCTTTATTTTCTTATTTTATTCATTTCATTTATTTCTTTTAATCCCTTTTTTTTAATCAATAAACAAATATAGAAATCACATAAAAATAGATTTAGGATGTTTTCTTAATTAAATTTTAATTTTGGTAAATTAATTAACTAAACACTTTAACTTTTTTTTTAAATTAAAATTAATATAATTTAGGTTTAATTTCATTTTAATTCATTTTCCTTTTCGTAACAAAAATACCAAAAAAAAACATAGAATTAATTTCTTTTATTTAAATTTCATGTTTCTTTAATAATTATCTTTTTTTTTAAATATAGATCTAGATCAATTATTTTTTAACTTAAACCATTTTTATAAATTAAAACAAAAAACATAAAAAAGATATTTTTATATCTTAGGATTTTTAGACGTCTTTTCAAATTTACGCGTTATTATTCTTTCGCACTTCATTTTATTATTGTAACTGTATATTGGGATGTAATAGATGATTAGTAGGACCTTTACCGCTTTTACTTATTTTCCCCCAGTTTTGGATATGTACATAATCCCCCTCCCCGAAGCCTTGTAATAGCTAGGTTTTATATTTCTGCACTTTTAAATTACTGTAATTATTAACTGCTAGATGTATGACTAATAGGATTGTATGGCAAGAATAATCAAACATTAGCAAAATTAACCCAAGACTAAAATAACTGAACATAACACACCTTGCACATATGCGCCTTTAGGGTATACCTCACTTGGTTGCCTCAGAAAATAATGGTCATGTCCCTCGAACATAGGGATATCCTTAGGAAAGACCCTCGGTTAAAATCATCATAAAGATCATGGTCCCTCGATATCCCTCGAAGTTGCCTACAGTATATGATCTTGTACCTGGATGTTGCCTACGAATATATGATGACAGTCTCTTCGAAATGCTAACGTATCCTTACATGTTGCCTTCAATGACCATTAGATCCCTTTCGAATTGACCCTTACAACTCCAATAACGGTACTACCTACTCATTAATAGTGGGAAAGTACTGTCTAAAGGAAACAAGAACATAAACAATCTTTTTTCGAGTAGGTAGATAACTGTTAGGTAGTTGCTCAAAACAACAAATTTTTTACACCATACACTTTCAAACAAACATTTCAAACTAAAGTTTTCAAAACACTTCGTATCACTCTTGAGGACAGAAATAAGGGTTAAAACGAAGTAAAACAAAACTTTTCAAAACAAACACACACAAGCAATTTAAAAGATGAGCAAGTACCTAAGAGCCCATGGAAAACCACATATAGAAAGGGTGCTAATACCTTCCCTTTCTATAATCTACCCGCCGTACTAAAAAATCTCGAAAAAAGGAATTTTTCTATGCTTTTGTCCTTTCCAGTTGGATAAAATAAAAGTCGGTGGCGACTCTTGCTTACCGCGACATTTTGTGAATACAAAATGCAAAACGCAAACCAACATTTTCCAAAACAATCGGTTCTGCCACCGTATCACAGAATGTATACAAAATGTTTGTTTTGAAAATATTTATTTGGAAAGAAGTGTTGGTTTTAGAAAGTGTTTTGGAAATGCCAATGTAAGATAATTTTCTTTATAATAACCCTTGTATCAGTCCTCAAGAGTATTTATAAAGTGTTTTGAAAGTAGTTGTTTTGAAAATAAGAGGTGTGAAGATTGTTTTAGTTTATGAGCAAGCGATTACGAGCGATCTACCTACTCAAAAGTTCTTTTTCTTTTCCTCCTCCTTTAGATAGTTCTAACCTACCATTGGTTAATAGTAAGCCCTATTATTGGATGTGAGGGACAGGCGTGGGTCATGGTACAGTCATGGAAGGCAACTTGTAAGACACTTTAGCCATTGTCGTAAGGGACTAAGATCATCTACCGAAGGAAACATCTAAGGGTCCTCGAGGGACTACGATCTTTTAACCGAGGGTCTTTGCTAAAGAATTCCACATTCGAGGGACATGACTGTTTATATCCGAGACAACAAGTGAGGTTAACCCTAGAGGTGCATGTGTGCGAAGCATTTTGATTTCAAGTATTTGCCTTTGAGATTAGGTTTTCTAATGATTGATTTTAATCTTTCTATACAAACCCTAATTACTAACAGTAATAAGGAAAACTTTAAATTGCGGAAATTAAATATCCTACACTATTACAATGCTTCAGGGATGGGGAGGAAAACAATAAACCATAATTTGTATATTACAAGCTCTGAGAATTTTACAATATTGGAAAATATTAATGTGAAAAATAAAGTGTGTGTGTGAAGGTGGTGAGAAGGAGAAAGATGTAAAAACCCTAAGAAAGTTATAAGTATTTTAAGAAAATATTTTGTTGTTTCTTTCTTTGGAAAATATTTTCAATGTGAGATAGAAAATTTATACATAATTAAAATTTTATTTACAAATTAATTATACAAAATAAAATACGGTGAAATTAAATTAATTTATTTTTATTTATGAAAATTAAATTAAGGCCTAAAGAAATCTAAGTATTTAGAAAATATCTTTGTATTTTTTTAGAAAAATAAATGAAATATAAAAAACCTAGTCTTAATAAAATAAAATCAAGATGGTTAAAATAAAATAATTTTTATTTGTAAAAAATTAATTTAATCGATTAAAAAGGCTAAATCAAATTTTTGTCATTTTTTGTGATTTTTTTCTTATTAAATAAAAATGACTTAGAAAAAAAGAAAATGTTAATTAAAATGAAAAAAAGAAATAAAATGGGCCTGAACTACAAAAGAAAAAATGGGGTGTTAGAAAGAAAAAACAAAAAGCCCAAAAGGGAGGCCCAAGCGTTGTTTGGATCTAGTGAGGTTGGCCCTTGATAGTTCATGGTGGAAAGGTGCGCTTGAAGCATTGAAGCTGGCTGCATGATGATCTGATGGTTGTAGTATGAGGCGTGTGATGAGCACGTATGACTTGCATGTACCTGATTAACAAAGAAAACATTGAAAAATAAAATTCCAGAGGCAGGGGTCGAACCCCTTCCCTGGAAAACTAACACACTACACACACACGCTTTCCACTGGGGCGACTGTTTCATTTGATTATGGAACAACTACCAATAAATATATCATAAACTCAAACCTGGAAATTTGAATATGACTTCATCTTCTTCCTCATGCCAGAACAACAACACCAACATTTTTGATATTTCAAACTCTTCCATTTCTCAACCATTTTGAAAAATGTAAACATCAAAGTTGTTCCAAATCTCACCACAAATTCAACCATGCCATTAACTTAAGATAAGACTCAAAGATTAAAGTGAATTTCTGTTGGAACCAAACTAAACCCTAATATTTCATAAATTTCAAATCCAAAATTCTCAGCACACAGTCAATATAAATGAAAACTAAGGACATGGTTAGCTTCATGGAATTGATATCTACATTTTTTCTTTAGAAAATAAATGAAAATGATGCTTGTATAGAGATTCCAAAGTTTAGAAAACTTACCTTAAAAGTGAGAGTCGAGTTTGAAGTTATAACACTTTTGGAGGTGTTAGGATGATCTGGATAGCTTCACAGAACTCCCAAGAAGCTTTTACAATGCTTACCTTGGATTGAGAATGCCTCAATTATTCTGGAAAAGTCAAGTTGCAAAACTCTGTTTTTTAATTTGGAAGATGATGAAGATGGTGTTACAGTGATGAAACAGGTCTTTGGATAAATTCTAAATAAGTTGTAGAAACTTTGTAAATGATTTAGAGTGAAAACTCACTAGTGGATTGGGTGTTTGGTGTTCAAGGTCAGAAGTTGCAACAAATAGAGTATTTTGAGAAATTCTATGTTTGAGAGAGGTTGAGAGGGTCAGAGGGCTTGTCTCTTTGTGTGTTAGTTTACAAATACTTCCTTTATTTATAGGCAAGAGATTTAAGGGCCTGAAGTAACCCAAAATTAAAGATAGCATGTTATGGCTTTGAAGCTTGGTTTTGAAGTAACTTGCAAAGGCATGATTTGAATGAAATGGTACAATGGCTCATAGGGTGGTTAGGAACTGTAGACATGTTTCTTATTGCTTTGGCATTGTGTGTGTATAGAAGGAACAAGTGAGAGTCTCAAGAATAGTTGACAAAATGCATAAAGCATGCTTTATGTAAATGACAATGGTGCCTTTGTGCCATAAATGGAAAAATCATTTGGACAATGACTCAAACACTTGGATAATGATTCACTCAGTTGTGTAAACATTTAATTATGGTGAGATTTGCAAGTTAGAAGCTTGTAAATCAAGATTATGCATCATGGCTTGGAGATTTGATCTTATGTTTATCACAAAATGACTTGTATTTCAAGAATGGATGCCCAACTTCATGCCTTCGAATCTCCTAGCTCAAGCACGATAAAATTGTGTTCTCAGACATTTTGGAAAGCTTTAAACATTGTATACAACTTTAATATTGTGATTTTTAGCTAAATAAAATGAGAACTTGGTGAAAAATGGCCATGAAGTTAGGACAAAAATCTAATCAAAACTTGTAAAACAATTTCTATGTGTTGGATAAAAATATCATAACTTCATGAGCATATATCTCTTAATCCAAGCATTTTTTGAGGATCTTCCCACATTAACAATGTTTTAGAATTCATCAATCCCTACAACTTTCATGTTTAAAGTATTCCTTGAATGAACTTGCATCTTGAGGAAACTTGCTTGTGAATTTTGGGTTTTTGTTAAGAACAACAACACTTAGAATTTTTCTAAGTGTTAGAAAACTTTCCAAATTTGAATTTTGTTGAATTTTTGATTTCTTGATGATTAAGTTTGATATTTTTGAATATCTTGATGATTCTTGACTTTTGAATTTCAATATTGACCAAAAAAATCAAAGTTTGACTTTTGAGTGACTATTGACTTTTCATCAATTGATTCAAATTTTCAACTATCAATCACTTGCATATTTGGAAATTTTTTGAGCCATGTAATTAGGTTAAGATGTTATACTTGAGTTCTTGAGATCATGCTTCAAACCATTAGGTCATACATTAGGTCAACAATCAATGATCAGTCATCTTTAATCAAAACCCTAATTTGGGGAATTTTTAACCTCTGATGATCAGATGGTTTTCCTTGATGAATCTTGATCAACCCTTGATAAAATGATGAATATCACTTCAAAATATTGATGTTGACCAAAAAATTTGAAATTTGGCTGTATATTGACCGCAATTGACTTTTTACCCAATGTAGTTGATTTTCAGTCATCTGAGCAATTGACTGGGCAAATTTGTGATGCAAGGCTTGAAACTTAAAATGTGCATTATTGAGGACCTATGATGAACCATGAAAGTAATTTGAAGCATTAGAAATCCAATTTCGCTTGAGAAAACCAAAACCCTAGTTATGGAGTCATTGCTTAGGAGAAGAGTTTTGACCAGTCAACTCTTGAGTAGTCTTAAGCCAATGGGAACCTCACGAGAAGGTCTTGAAGAAAATGAGAGGGAAAATTTTGGGGTACAACATATTTCAATGTATCTTTTCCATATATTACCATTTTTTAAACTTTGTAATCATCCACGGAGTCCCGCCATTCGCAGACTACCATTCTATTAATAAAGTTTGAGCCTTTATCCAATTCCTTGTAGTTCTTATCTTATTCTGTTTGCAAAGATTTCATTTATTATTGATAGTAATTTTCAAAACAAAAAGATTTAATAATAAAAATGTTTTTGAAAAGAATTTACAAATTACTTTTTACTTCATATTTTATGATTCAAGTAAAACAAAAGTAGTTATTCCAAGGATGGACGAACTCCGAAGTTTTGAAAAAAATATTCCCCAGGAAAGTTCTCCCAGGTCACTGTTGCTCATATGCGCATGATTTTCTTGTGTTTCTCAAATAATTAGAGTTTATACCAATTTATATATGGTGCAATGTTGGGTCTGCAATCCCATTTTACTCAGTCAAGTATTGGGTCAGATTTTTCTCCAAGTTGTTTATTTTGGTTATGGGTTTGCACGATTTAGTGCCTCTATCCCAGATTCTCTAGTAAGGACTTGATGCATATTTTTTACAACTGAGCAACTAGACAAGGGAAGTATCTTTTCTAAGAAGCATTGAAACATCTGTCAACTTTTTGGGTTTTCTTTCGCAAGTGTTGAGTTTGATTTAAAATCCCCATAATTTTGACTTCTTGCTATATTATTTAACTTCTTAGATCTCCAAGTGAAGCTGAGAGATGCTTCTCTCTAAAAGTCGTTATCCCCATGAAGCTTCATAATTCCTCTTCAGAGAAGTTTTTGTAATCATTACTCTTGATATTGAAGAATGTATTTGGGCTCCTCTCGACGATGTGGTGTTGTACTCCCGAATGAAGTCGGCAAGAGATCCCTAGTTGAAGTCTTGACGTTGTGGTTTTTAGCTTCCCGAGTGAAGTCAGTATTAGAATCTCTGTTAGAAGTCTAGACGATAAGGCATTGTCTTCCCTAGTGAAGTATGTATGATATTCCTCGGTGAAGTCTGGAGGAGGATGTTATATCCCTTCATTTGTATTGGTTTATTGCTATCAGAGTATGCTATAATTATTTTCAAGCCATGTTTTCTTCCCAGTGGAGTTAAGCCGTGAAGTAGGAATTTGTTTTCCCAGTTGGTGCTTACTCCCTTTTGAAATATTCATCCTGGATGTGATTTAGCCGAGTGTTGACTTTACCCAAGTTGGTTTTGTATGGTTATTTCCAGTGTTGTATGTCTGTTTTGTCAGCATATACACGATAACATTTATACAATCATACATACATCATGCATAGCTGAATTTAAAATTCATTGCTCATTTGCATTCATTGATGTTTGATGACATATTACCCTACTTTGCAGAGTTATGTTACCATCTCTCCAATAGATTGGTAACCTTACATAGAAAGTGTACATTCTTTCAATTTCCCCACTGAGTTATCCTTCCTGGAAGAATTTTGGCTTTAGCCTTCCTTTTCAGCTCATTATCTGGTTAGATCTATGGTCCCCTTTCGAGTTTATTTCTCATTACACGCTGTCTTGGTTGACTGTTTTAATCCGGTTTATTTCTGGTTTGAATATGTAGTCCCCGACAATGTTATTATTATGATTCCTGCAGGCTTTAAGCCCGAGTTTGAGAATGTGCATTTATTTTGGCACGAGAAAACTTTACCTCCCCAACATGAATATATTTGCATTTCCCCAAAGAAGTTATATTTCTTTGTCTAACAGGTTTCTTATAACAGTAAATTGCAGGTCTCTTTATTTGAGCAACCTTTAATTCCCCAGTAAGTCTGTTGGTTCCCAGACAAGAATCAGATCTGTTACTCCGATGAATGGTAGACTCTTCATTATGGGAGATAGTTCGTTGTTGAGATTTGTTACTCCATTGAATGGTAGTCTCTTCATTATGGGAGATATTTCGTTGTTGAGATTTGTTACTCTGCTGAATGGTAGTCTCGTCATTATGGGAGATAGTTTGTTGTTGAGATTTGTTACTCCGATGAATGGTAGTCTAATCATTATGGGAGATAGTTCATTGTTGAGATTTGTTACTCCGATGAATAGTAGTCTCTTCATTATGGTATATAGTTTGTTGTTGAGATTTATTACTCCAATGAATGGTAGTCTCTTCATTATGGGAGATAGTTTTTTGTTGAGATTTGTACTCTGATGAATGGTAGTCTCGTCATTATGGGAGATAGTTCATTGTTGAGATTTGTTACTTCGATGAATGGTAGTCTCATCATTATGGGAGGTAGTTCATTGTTGAGATTATGTACTCCAATGAATGGCAGTCTCATCATTATGGGAGATAGTTCAATGTTGAGATTTGTTACTCCGATGAATGGTAGTCTCGTTATTATGAGAGATAGTTCCTTGTCGAGATTTATTACTCTGATGAATGGTAGTCTCGTCATTATGGGATATAGTTTGTTATTGAGATTTGTTACTCCGCTGAATGGTAGTCTCGTCATTATGGGAGATAGTTTGTTGTTGAGATTTGTTACTCTGGTGAATGTTAGTCTTATCATTATGGGAGATAGTTCGTTGTTGAGATTTGTTACTCCGATGAATGGTAGTCTCATAATTATGGTAGATAGTTTGTTGTTGAGATTTGTTACTCCGATGAATGGTAGTCTCATCATTATGGGAGGTAGTTCATTGTTGAGATTATGTACTCCAATGAATGGCAGTCTCATCATTATGGGAGATAGTTCAATGTTGAGATTTGTTACTCCGATGAATGGTAGTCTCATCATTATGGGAGATAGTTCATTGTTGAGATTGTGTACTCCAATGAATGGTAGTCTTGTCATTATGGGAGATAGTTCATTGTTGAAATTTGTTACTCCGATGAATGGTAGTCTTGTCATTATGGGAGATAGTTCGTTGTTGAGATTTGTTACTCTGATGAAGGTAGTCTCGTCATTATGGGAGATAGTTCGTTGTTGAGATGTTTGATACTTCGATGAATGGTAGTCTCGTCATTATGGGAGATAGTTCGTCATTGAGAATCACTTTGCTCTAAATAATTCATATGTTTCCAATCATAAGTACTGATGTTAATCGTTTGTTACCTACCCTAATATTGAATTTTACCAATATTATCTTACCATTTCTTTTCCTCGTGAGTCGATGTTACTTTTTTTCTATCTTCTTAGTGAGTGGATAGTTCCCAATTGTCTGTCGATTTGTTGTCATCCTTTACTTTTCTCCTAAATATTTGAGTTGATGATTCTTTATCTCCTCCTTGGGTTTTACACCAGTACAGTTGAGTCTTCTGTTCAACAATGATTTATTTTCCTGGTTGGATTTTATTTTGATCCTTTATTTTATTTTCTGTTTGTGTAGTGGTGTCCTATATCTCCTTTGGATTTGTTTGTTTGCATGCACAATTATATGCATTGCATGGCATCTTAGGGTAAAAAATAGGGCTTGTTTTATATTTAAGTATCTTCAATCACGTCGACATGAATATTTTAACCTTTGTATCTCTGGATAGAAGACACTTAAATAAGGGCAACTGTTATACCCCAAAATTTCCCCTAAGATCCCTCTATCATCTCATATCAACCCAATCATATCAATATCACACTAGGGTTTGGTTCTTCTCCACATCTTTAGGTTTGCTCATGAGGTATCACCAATCACTTTGATTTGTATATTTTGGTCATATATGTCTTGTGTTTATTGACTTTTAACTAACAAATATAGTGATTGTTTGCTCTATAAATGATGATACTATAGGTGAAGGCGTAACACACTTCATCAGGTTAATTCATAGGTTCATGAGTTTATTTCCATGCCTTATTCAACAAAGTTTCATTGAAATTTAAGCTTCATCATTGAGTGTACTTTAAAATAATGTCATGAGAAGGTCTACAATGATTCGTCATGCTTCAATTTTCCAAAGGAAGTCAAAAGATGCAAGAATTTATTAAAGAAGTTTGACCTAATTGGACAAGTTCTGGATACCTTGATTACAAGTGCATAACTCCCTCAATTCTGAACATTTTTAAGTGGTTATTTTTACTATAGGTTCATATTATCATCCACAACAACCTCTCTTCACATAGAAAAAATAATTGTACAATAAAGATTGTCAAAATTGAATGGGGTTTCCAAGTCATTTTGATGCTCTAAGGGCTAGGGTTTTGAACTTCTAAAGGCTATATCTTGTTCATCTTTTGATATTTTTTAGTTATAAAAAATATATGTCTCTCTTTAAAGGGTTACCAACAAATCATTTCAAATTTTTCCAACAAATTTTGTTTGAAAGATCACTAATGATTGAGAAAGATTACAAGTCCTCTAGATAGGCAAATCAAATCAAATCTTCAGCAAATAATTACACCAAATCAAATCTTCATCTAAAAATTGCACAGAATCTTATTCCAAGCCCAAGATTTCTAACATGGTTATATTACAAAACAATACACAACAAAATCAAATAGACTAATATTACAAATCCTATCTCAATCTCTATTACAGAGCAAGATCCACAAAGTACAAAATAATATCTCAGAATAATTATTTAAATCCGGAAACGACATAAAATTCTATTATAGAATCAAATCTAAAAATTACAGAAACGAAATTGAATCCCTAATTGGTCTCTTCATCTCTAAGTCTAAGCGTTGTAACGCTAAATATGAATAACCTAATATTGAACCCTATAAATACTAAAAGGAAAATCCAGAAAGGGGGGGGGGGATTATTGAAAGAAGAATTCGAGACGACACGAAGAAAATGAAGAAGATAACGAACACCTGTTGTTGAAGCTTGAAGAAGGAGGGAAGCGATTAGGGTTTCAACATCTGAAACCCTAATTGCTGGCGACAGTCCAATTGTTCCGCCGCCGTTTCTACCACGCTTCCAGCCATCATCTTAAAAGCCCTCCCCAGAACCTACAAGTACAGAAAGAAGGAGAATTAGAGACATAATCAAAAGTTCGAAATCAGGAATGAAATTGCAAAAAGGGGTAAATTTTTTTGGCTTTTCTGTTGTTTTGGGTCTTTTGGTTGATTGAGGGTTGTTGGGTTTGGAGTTGGGAAGAGTTTGATCTCATTGCCGCCGCGGTAGTGGGTTTTGGGGTGATTAGGGTTTGTAAGGATAGAACGAAAGAAGAAGAAGGTTGTAAACTGTAAAGTGAAAGATGATAAAATGAAAAATAAAAATAATGTATTATGCTATATAATCCAGTACTTGTACGCTTATAGTACTAATCATGCTCCCTTAAATCACGTCCTTTAGATCTCCATCAGACGACCGTAAGGCCAAGTCTACCATAAGATCCATGCACCCTCCTACATATGATCAACCAGGCCCTTCCAAACGCATAATGGGCCTAAGCCCAATCACTTTTCGCACACCCTTTGCCCATGATTGCTAAACTTCAACGCAAGTTACACCTCCCCTACCTTTGGGCCCAGTTCAATATCTGAACTTGGGCCCAATTTCTTATTAAATCCCCCTATCTGCTCGTTAGTTAGGAAACTCACCCCCCAGGTCAACTGGGCCTGAATTCAATATCTGAATTCAGGCCCTGACTCTTTGCACCCATATCTTTTGCTAACTCAACTAAAACTGCACACCCCTGGAAACTAACTTATTTTTTCTAAATTTTTTATTATCTCTATTTTATTTTCTTCATAAATTCTTACTATTTGTCTTTATTATTATTTATTTCTTTTATAATAATAATAATAATTAATATTAATTGTTATTTTTATATATATTATTTATATTATCACCTAAATAATTTTTTTTATTTAAAAACTCATAAATATATTATTTATATTATTACATTAAAACATTTTGGTCATGCATTAATCAAGAATTTTTGCAATTAATATTATAAAAAATACTCAACAAGCATCAAAGTCTTTTTCATAATAAACTAAGCTAAACAATCGATTTTCGCTAAAGGGTTTCAAATATATTTTGACTAATCGCACATTTAGTAAAAAAATTCACAATCTCTACACTCGGTCAAAATGCGAGGCGATTCAAAATACATTTGCAACCCCTAAAAAACACAAACCTATGAACTAGGACACTGATTCCGCATAAGAGGATACGTAGGCATACAATTAAAATCTTGGCGAGTTCCCCTTTTAAAATTTAAAACCATGTTTAACCCGAAACTTAAACCTAAACCTAATATCCTTAAGAATAAGGTAGACGAAAGGTGCCTAACACCTTCCTTTCGTCTAATGAATTCCGAAACTTAGAATCTCTTTCTTGCGAATTAAGGTTTCCTATTAGATGCCCTTCCTTAGGATAAAAACTAGTAGTGGTGACTCTCATTTAAAAACCAGTCACAACAGTTGGAGACTCTGCTGGGGACCTGAACCTTAGGTTTTAGGTTTTATTTTAGGGTTTTTATTTTATTTATTTATTCATTTATAACATTTATTTATTTGTTCTTGTATATTTTTTATCATTGTATATTTGCTGCATGGTAGGACTTTTATTTCAAAAATATATATTCTCAAATAACCCTTAGCAAGAAGGTTCATCTATTAGCTTATGGGATAAATCATCTCTGCGAGTTTATATAACGACTTCGCCTAGAGTCGGTGGAATTCTGAAAAAAGGAATAAACGAGAGATATCCTCTTGGTGAGTAGGACTTTGGAATGCCACCCATGACTCTTTGTAACGACCTTAACCAAAATCTCATTACGAGACCTTTCATGACTTTGAGACAAAAGTCTCGCTCCGTAAAGAGGCTCCATCTAAGGGAGGCCCTGGTGCCTTTCCCTCTGGTGTTATTCATGATACCCTTAAGGAAGCCACCTTTTGGGAGGGTAGATTAACCTTAGGTCAAAATTAAGAAGCCTACCTTATGAGGGTACCTATCACAAAACCCCGTCACTCAACCCTATATCCATGCATTCATACATGTCATATATTCATCATCTGTTTATTTTATTCGTCTTATTCACATGGTAAAAAACAAAAAGCAATAAAATCGAGATTTTGGTGATTATCTTTGAAAATGGATACTAGAGGAAACAACTTGTCTACGCCAATGCACCAGACATGTCTGAAATCAAAGCCACAAAAGGGAAATTATACGAAAGAGCTCTGAAGATGTTCGCTCTCTGCTATGGAGGTACCCTTGATCCTAAGGATGTTGAAGACTTTCTCAAGCTTTGTCGAGCAATGGTTGATGGTTTCAGAGCAGACATCCACAAGCGCACCTAGAAGATTTATTTCCCTTTGCTTAATTTCATGCAAACAAGTTTTGGTTTAAAATTGTAATATCTTTCAATATATGAATCAAGTTACTTTCAATAAACACATTTAGTTTCCATATCTCGATTCCGTATCTATTTTTAAAGATATTCACCAAGTAAAAAAAGGTGAAAAAGCAAAAACAAATATATACCCAAGTGAATAAGACGTTTGACCCCTTTCATGTCCATACATATTCATTCGCATGCATGCATTCGCAAACACCTGCATATATTATCAAAGTTTATCTCAATTTTTCAAAATCTCTCTAGTTAAACTATTGGTAGAAGAAGATCACTACCTCCTTGGCCGCCATATCAAACAAGGGCCTACCAACAAAAAACAACGGAACAAATCGAGGAGAATCAGGTTGTATTCAAGGAAGATCTCGACCGAGTAAAGGGTGATGTAAGTTCAATGAAAAGAGACCTGAGTCAAGTTCTCCTGGCTTTAAAGAACATTATTGACAGAAAAGATCAAATTCCCAGGGTAGATTTCAAAGAGGTAGCTTAAAAGATTGGTGCGTCAAGCGGACACCAACTAAGAAATGAGCCAGAATCAGGACCCCAAAAGTTTTTCATGGCCCAACAGGAGACAAGAGAAGATGAAACTGAAGGGTTTGTCCCACCGCCATTAAAAGCAGGGGCATCGCATACCCTACAAATTCAGATCAATAACGCAGACCGCTACTTGGACCTGCAGTATGGAGACCACAACCTAGAGGATGTCAACCAGGCACCCCTAAAGATGACTGATACTCATGTTGTTGATAATCCATTGGTGATAAATCAATATAAGGCTCTGGAAGAAAGGCTGAAAGTTGTGGAAGGTTTTGATGCTTTCGAAGTAGATGCTTTGGAAATGGGCATAGTCCTTGATGTGGTAATTCTACTGAAGTTCAAAGTGCCTGAATTTGGAAAATACAAAGGGCTCACCTGCCCAAGAAATCATTTGCGCATGTATTGCAGGAAAATGCATGCCCATGCCCATGATCATAAGCTAATGGTTCACTGTTTTCAAGACATCTTAAGTGGGGCATCTCTAGACTGGTATATGCAATTGGAGAGAGCACATATTCGGACATGGGAAAATCTTGCTAATGATTTCTTAAAGCATTACAAATATAACCTGGACATGGCGCCTACTCGCATGCAACTCCAGAATCTACCTCAGAAGAAAGAAGATTCCTTTAAAGAGTATGGTCAGAGATAGAGGAAGATGGCATCCCGTGTGCAACCACCCCTGTTGGAAAAAGAGTTAGAAGACATGGTCATGGGAACTTTGCAAGGGATATATTATGAGAAGATGGTTGGAAGTATCTCTTTGGGATTCGCAGATTTAGTGACTATCGGAGAAAGAATTAAGGCTGGAATAAAGAGTGAGAAAATACCATGGGGACCATCAAATTCCCCCTACAATTCAAGAAGACCTGCTTCAAACTTCCCAAAGAGAAAAGAGGGAGAAATTAATCCTGTAGCCTCACAACCGAGGGTACAACAACTGTTAATGATCCCACAAGGACAATAGAAAGGTAGATTTGAAAGGCTTCAAAGAAATTTTGATCCACTCCATATGCCACCTAGCCAGTTATTAAAACACATGGTTAAAGCGTCCTTAGTGGAATTGAAGCCTCTAGCTCCTCCATTTGGGCCACTCCCATGGAAGTACAATGTCGACGCTAGATGCGAATACCATGCTAACTCTCCTGGAAACACCATAGAACAATGTTGGGTATTCAAGCACAAGGGTCAAGATTTGTTAGAATCTCAAGACATCACTTTTGAGAAGCCTAACATTAAATTAAACCCCATGCCTCCGCACGATGGACCGACAATAAATGCAATTGAAGTAGTCACTGATTATGGGGAAACAAGACAAGCAAAAGCCCCAATAAACTTGTTGAAGGAGTATCTGCTGGAATGTGGGTTCCTACTGGAACATAATAAAGCCTTTGAAAGAACGCTACAAAAGCTAATGGACCAGGGGATAGTCCAATTCGGATCATACCCTAAAGAAAAATATGTAGCAGCAATTGAAGGAAAGAAGCCATTGGTAATCCCTTTCCAAGGCCCAAATCTCAATAAGAAGACTCTAGTGATTCCGTGGGAAGAATCGGTAAAAACCCTGGGAAGACACCAAAGAAGGTTCTCCAAATATCAGCAGTTCTAAAGGCCACTATGATAATTAAGGGACCGTCACCTTTCCATTATGAAAGTAAAAAAAGCAGAGCCCTGAGGTTATGACTCAGTTGTGTACATTAATGGCATGAAGCAAGAAAATGAACCATCGCCCAATCAAGGACCTACAATTTCAAATATAGCAGGGACAGGGGGTATGGCCCATAATGGTCGAGTCTTTGGATCTGTACCACCAAAGAAGAAAGATGAAACCTCAATAAAGGACAATGGAAAAGTAGTGGTAGAAGCGAGTCAAGAGAAAGAAACTCCAAGCAAAAACTTTATTGATCAAGAGGCAGAGGAGTTTCTGAAAATAATCAAAAGAAGTGACTATAGGGTGGAGGATCAGCTTCACCAAACTCCAGCAAAAATATCCATACTCACACTACTCATCAACTCTGAAGTGCATCGAGACTCTTTAACGAAGGTACTTAGTTCAGCTCACGTTGCGGAGGAGATTACTGTGAATCAATTTGACAATGTTGCAGCAAATCTAACATCCAGATTGTACCTGGGTTTTAGTAACAATGAATTTCCACCTCAAGGACAAGCTCACAACAGAGAACTCCATATCTTTATATAGATAGGTACTACCAGCCTACCCAGGGTACTCACTGATACTGGGTCTACCCTCAATGTGTTACCGAAATTATAAGTCTAAGAGTGCCTAAGAGGGGGGGGGGGGGGGGTGAATTAGGTATATAAAAATTTATTCGGTTTTATGAGAATACTTGAAGTAATTTTTTGGTTAAGTGTTTGAAGGTTTTGATTATATCTTATCTTTTCTTGATTATGGTGATGAAAGCGATAAAAGCGGAAAAGTAAAGAACACGATGATATATCCTGGTTCCCCTTACAATCCGAGAGTACTCCAGTCCCCTTTCCAACACGAAAGAGATTTCACTATAGTTAGAATGATTGTACAGCCTATGCTTATTATCTAACCTATAGGGTGACCAAAGGTTCTTAACACCTTTAAGATCAAACAAACACTAATGTGAATGAAAAACAATCCTCTTCAAATCACAACACTTACTTCCAACAATCCTGGATAGTAAGGGAATACTTTCTTTTTGTAATACAATGATTTATTTGAAATAGATGGAGAGCACCATCAATCTTCAATTGATCTTCTTCTTCAAGATAGAAACAATTCTCAAGCAATGATTATAAGTGTTCACAATGTATGTATGAAACTTGTAATGATTTCTTAATGAAAATGTATATGTCAAGTTTCACAAAATTTATGAACACTTGAAAGTTTGTATGCAAATTTGAATGATGAAAAATTGTTAATTGAAGAAGGTTTTAAAAAAAAGTGTTATGAAAATCTGAAAATCTGCACATTTATAATGTCACAAGTACCTCTTCATTCATGCCATTTTCATATGTAAAGATGCAATGCATTCATGAAATAATACCATTTGAAATATGTTCAAAAACCAAAAGAAAAGCTGCACTGGTTCGCTGGGAACCGGTTCCGACACAGGCAGAACCCGGTTCTTAGTGAATGTTATAACCCAGATTTCAAAAAATAACACGCAGGAACCGGTTCCCCTATTGGTACAACCCGGTTCCTGGTACAAATTCCAGGGAGGTGTTTTTTGAACAAGTTTGGAACCCGGTTCCCTGTTAGGTAGGAACCGGTTCCTGAAAGTTTATTTCCAAAAATTCTTTTTGAAAAAGATTTCTAACAAGGTTTTTCTTAACATTAAAAATGTGGGATATGTATATGATTATGAATGCATATTTGTGAACATCTATATTCAAGTTTAAGAATTATTTATACCATTTGACATTTGTTGATTCTTTAATAATTCTTCTTCTAATCTTCAAGACTTTTATATGATATTGATAAGCTTTTTGCACATCCTTTGAATATTGATATCCATGTTGTCTTCATCAAAACAAATGCTTTAAATATGACTTGAGAAGCTTGCAATTACATTCTCCCCCTTTTTGATGATGACAACCAAGTCTTGAAAACAATTCTTGAAATGTTTATGTTGTTTTGTGTAGCAAACATGTTAAGCAAATGCAAGGCTCCCCCTAAATTGTATGCTCCCCCTAAGTCCATGATTCTTTGAATTTTGGTGTGAGTGCCTGCAATTTCTTTGAAACAAAACAACACATATGCATATTCTTCTCCCCCTTTATTAACATAAAAAAGGATGGGGAAAAAGAGTGAAACAAATTCATTTAAAAGATAAAACGTAAAAACATATAAAAGAAGGGGTAGAAGCAGAGTGTACTAAAACAAAAAAGTTTTTTGAAGAAAAATTAAGACGTGCATCTTATGAGAAACATTTAGAGATCACCTTCATCCAAAATACCAAGTTCTTTTTGGATTTTGAAGAATGGTTCTCGAGCAAGCGGTTTTGTGAAGATATTTGCGAGTTGGTTATGAGTATCCACAAAAGTGACTTCGACATCTCCTTTAAGTACATGATCACGGAGAAAGTGATGTCGAATATCTATATGTTTGGTTCTTGAATGCATGACCGGATTCTTTGTAATATTGATAGCACTTGTATTGTCGCATCGAAGAGGAATGCATCCGAGATCAAGTCCGTAATCACAGAGTTGTTGCTTGAGCCAAAGAATTTGTGCACAACAACTACCCACTGCTATGTATTCTGCTTCGGCCGTGCTAAGAGCAACACATGCTTGCTTTTTACAAGCCCATGATACTAATGCATTTCCAATAATGTGACAAGTACCACTTGTGCTTTTACAATCAGTTTTACAACCTGCATAATCCGCGTCAAAATAACCAATTAAAGTGCAAATACTACCTTTAGGATACCATAAGCCGACATTGGTTGTTCCTTTAAGATACTTCATGATTCTTTTAACTGCCATTAGGTGTGATTCCTTTGGATTTGCTTGAAAGCGAGCACAAAGACAAACACTAAACATGATGTCAGGACGGCTTGCCGTCAAATACAATAAGGAACCAATCATACCTCGGTATTTTGTAATATCAATTGGAGTACCAGATTCATCTTGATCAACATATGTACCGGAGCCCATTGGAGTATTCATTGCTTTACAATTGTCCATATCAAACTTTTTCAATAATTCTTTGCAATACATAGATTGGTTGATGAAGATTCCATATTTTAGTTGCTTGATTTGTAGTCCAAGAAAGTAGTTCATCTTTCCCATCATAGACATCTCGAATTCTCCTTGCATCATCAATGAGAATTCCTCACACATTTCTTTGTTAGTCGATCCAAAAATGATATCATCAACATAGACTTGAACCAATAAAGTGTTACTTTTGATTTTCTTAATGAACAAAGTTTTATCAACCTTACCCTTTTCGAAACCTTTTTCACACAAAAAATTGCTAAGTCTATCATACCATGCTCTTGGTGCTTGCTTTAAGCCATAAAGAGCCTTTCTCAACTTAAAGACATGTGTAGGATGTTTGAAGTCTTCAAATCCCGGAGGTTGTTTGACATAGACTTATTCATTGATGTATCCATTCAAGAATGCGCTTTTGACGTCCATTTGAAAAAGCTGAAAATTTAATGAACAAGCATAAGCAAGTAAAAGACGTATAGCTTCTAACCTTGCAACCGGAGCAAATGTTTCTTCAAAGTCGATTCCTTCCTCTTGATTGTAGCCTTGGGCAACCAACCTTGCTTTGTTTCGAACAATTAGACCATTCTCATCAAGTTTGTTCTTAAACACCCATCGGGTACCTATGATGTTTTTACCACTTGGTCTAGGAACAAGTTCCCAAACTTGATTTCTCTCGAATTGATTTAATTCTTCTTGCATAGCAATAATCCATTGATCATTTCCTAAGGCTTCATCAACTTTGGTAGGTTCAGTTTGAGAAACAAACGCCATGTTTAAGCAAGCATCTTTTAGATTTAATCTTGTTGATACTCCTTGGCTAATGTCACCAATAATTTTGTCAATAGGATGGTCTCTATGAGTTCTCCATTCTTTTGGTAGATCATTGATGTTTGAATCTTGTTGTACAATGTTTTCTTGATTTTCCGGTGATTTCACAACTTGATCATTCGAAAGATCTTCCGGGGGTAAATCTATAGGATCATCATCATCACACACAACTACTTCCTCTTTAGAGGTGTTAGTTTCATCAAAAGATACATGCATAGATTCTTCAATAGTTAAAGTTCTTTTATTATAAATTCTATATGCTTTACTAGAAAGAGAATAACCAAGAAATATACCTTCGTCGGATTTCTCATCAAACTTACCGAGATTTTCTTTGTCATTGTTAAGAACAAAACACTTGCATCCAAAAATGTGGAAGTGAGCAATATTTGGCTTTCTTCCTTTGAAGAGTTCATATGGAGTCTTCTTTATTATAGGTCTAATGATAACTCGATTTCCAACATAACATGCCGTACTAACCGCATCCGCCCAAAAATATTTAGGAATATTTGCATCACTAAGCATTGTTCTTGCAAGTTCCACTAGAAACCTATTCTTTCTTTCAACTACTCCATTTTGTTGTGGAGTTCTAGGTGCTGAAAAATTATGAGAGATACCATGTTCTTCACAAAATTCTTCAAATTGTGCATTTTGGAATTCTCCACCATGATCACTTCTTATGGATACAATCTTTAGTGATTTTTCATTTTGGATTTTCTTAGCATACTTCTTAAAAGCTTTAAAAGCATCACTTTTCTGCACAAGAAACAAAGTCCAAGAATATCTAGAAAAATCATCAATAATAACCAAAGCGTATACATTACCTCCAAAGCTTTTTGTTCTTGATGGACCAAAGAGATCCATGTGTAACAATTGTAGTGGTCTTGTAGTAGACACCACATTCTTAGATTTGAAAGTTGATTTGGTCTGTTTGCCCTTTTGGCATGCGCTACATAATTTGTCTTTGATGAACTTCATCTTTGGTATACCAATAACTAAGTCATGCTTAACCAATTTGTTCAAGTGCTCCATGTGAATATGAGCAATCCTCTTGTGCCATAACCAAGCGTCATTGTTGTTTACCATAAGACATTTTACCTTCATAGACAAATCATCTAAAGTAATCATAAAAATATTGTTAGATCTTATACCTTTGAGTTTTACCTCATTGGTTGCCTCATCCATAATAAGGCATTCTTCTTTGTTGAATTTGATCTTGAACCCTCTATCGCAAAGTTGACTTATGCTAAGAAGGTTGTGATTTAATCCTTCAACATAGAGAACATCCTCAATTTGAATGGATGGAGGTGTGCCAACTATTCCAATGCCAAGTATCTTTCCTTTTGTGTTGTCTCCATAGGTGACATACCCTTTGGCTTTATGTACTAGATATGAAAATTGCTGTACATCTCCTGTCATATGCTTTGAACATCCACTATCAAGATACCAAACATTTGATGTGGATTTCAAGCATACCTACAAAAACAAATTATTCTTTGTTAGGTACCCAAGTTGCCTTGGGTCCTTCATAGTTAGTTCCCTTTTTCACCCACACATAATGCCCACTTGCCATACTAAAGTTTCTAACATAGCAAGCATTAGGTGTATGGCCTTTAATACCACAATAAAAACAAGTAGGTTCAAAGTTACTTCTATATCTAGAAGGATAAGATTTCTTCTTAGGAAATGTTTTCTTTTTCGATACATTAGCCTTTTTATTTTGATGATTATGAACAACTTGCTTCTTTTCTACTTTCTTGGGATTGGAACTATTACTAGCCTTTACAAAAAGAGTGGGATTTTTACTTGGTTTCTTAGTATTCACATAACCAAGACCTCTTTTATCATTTGGATAACGTTGTTGGCTTAGTAATCCTTCCAATCCTATTTATCCTTTTTCATATCGTTCAATGACTCTTTTCAATTGAACAATTTGAAAGACATTTGATTCACACTTGGAGCATGCAAAGTTTTCCTTTTCTTTAATAAAATTCTGTTTTTGAAGATCAAAATCTTTAGTCATGGTGTCAATTTTTTCTAGACAAATTAGAAGTTCTTTTTCTTGATTTGACACCTTTTTGTATAAACTTTTGCATTCTTTCAAGAGTTCATCAATAGCACCTTGAACATCATCATCAAAAAGATTAAATTCATTACTAACCTCTTCTTCATCGTCGGAGTGATGTGAAGCCATCAATGCTAGATTTGCAGATTCGTCGCTTTCCGAATCGGATGAAGAACTTATCTCATTATCTTCCCATGCAACATAAGCCCTTTTGTTCTTGAACTCCTTTTTGCCTTTGAATCCATTTTTCTTGGAGAGTTTTGGACAATCTGACTTTATGTGACCTTGCTTTCCACATTCATAACATGTGACATCTTGTGTTAATGTGGAGGCTTCTTTATCTTTATGCTTATAGAATTTCTTTCTTTTGACAAAGTTAGCATTATGAAGATTATTTTTATGACCAAAATATTTTCCTAACCTTTTTACAAGAAGCAAGATATTTTCATCTTCCTCCGATGCATCTTTATCTTGACTTTTTTTTGGATCAACTTTCAAAGCAATGCCTTTGGATTTCTTCTCATGATTCTCATGTTTTTCAAGCCTTCCAAGTTCCGTCTCATATTCTTGAAGCTTTCCGAAAAGTGTTGCGGAAGTCATAGTTGCTAGGCTTTTCTTTTCGGATATTGCCGTCACTTTTGGTTGCCATTCCCTAGTTAAAGATCTAAGCACTTTAAGATTTAATTCACCGTTAGTTAAAGTCTTACCGAGTGCCTTCAAATGGTTTGTCAAGTGAACGAATCTCTTTTGCAAGTCAAGGATGGATTCTCCGGGCAGCATTCTGAATAATTCATATTCTTGACTCAAAGTGTTCAATCTAGACCTTTTGACTTCGGCGGTTCCTTCATGAGTTTCTACAAGAGTATCCCAAATTTCCTTTGCTGTTGTACATGCCGATACTCGGAAAAATTCATCCATACTAAGAGCACTTTGGAGAATATTGGTTGCCTTTTTTTCAAAGCGAACTTTTTTCTTGTCATCGTCATCCCATGATGCTTTAGGCTTTGATGACCCAACACCATTGATAACACACACCGGAGTACATGGACCATTCTCAACAGCATTCCATATTTCTTCTCCTTGCGCTTCAAGGTGAGCCTTCATGTGAATTTTCCAAAAGTCAAAGTATTCACCACAAAACAATGGAGGCTTGTTGTTACTACCACCATCTTTGAAAACCGGATTTTGATTTGCGGAAGCCATTCTGGATCTTTAGGAACAAGTTACCTATAACTTGCTCTGATGCCAATTGTAAGTCTAAGAGTGCCTAAGAGGGGGGGGGGGGTGAATTAGGTATATAAAAATTTATTCGGTTTTATGAGAATACTTGAAGTAATTTTTTGGTTAAGTGTTTGAAGGTTTTGATTATATCTTATCTTTTCTTGATTATGGTGATGAAAGCGATAAAATCGGAAAAGTAAAGAACACGATGATATATCCTAGTTTCCCTCACAATCCGAGAGTACTCCAGTCCCCTTTCCAACACGAAAGAGATTTCACTATAGTTAGAATGATTGTACAGCCTATGCTTACTATCTAACCTATAGGGTGACCAAAGGTTCTTAACACCTTTAAGATCAAACAAACACTAATGTGAATGAAGAACAATCCTCTTTAAATCACAACACTTACTTCCAACAATCCTGGATAGTAAGGGAATACTTTATTTTTGTAATACAATGATTTATTTGAAATAGATAGAGAGCACTATCAATCTTCAATTGATCTTCTTCTTCAAGATAGAAACAATTCTCAAGCAATGATTATAAATGTTCATAATGTATGTATGAAACTTGTAATGATTTCTTAATGAAAATGTATATGTCAAGTTTCACAAAATTTATGAACACTTGAAAGTTTGTATGCAAATTTGAATGATGAAAAATTGTTAATTGAAGAAGGTTTAAAAAAAATGTGTTATGAAAATCTGAAAATATGCACATTTATAATGTCACAAGTACCTCTTCATTCATGCCATTTCATATGAAAAGATGCAATGCATTCATGAAAGAATACCATTTAAAATATGTTCAAAAACCAAAAGAAAAGCTGCACTGGTTCGCTGGGAACCGGTTCTGACACAGGCAGAACCCGGTTCTTAGTGAACGTTATAACCCAGATTTCAAAAAATAACACGCAGGAACCGGTTCCCCTATTGGTACAACCCGGTTCCTGGTACAAATTCCAGGGAGGTGTTTTTTGAACAAGTTTGGAACCCGGTTCCCTGTTAGGTAGGAACCGATTCCTGAAAGTTTATTTCCAAAAATTCTTTTTGAAAAAGATTTCAAACAAGGTTTTTCTTAACATTAAAAATGTGGGATATGTATATGATTATGAATGCATATTTGTGAACATCTATATTCAAGTTTAATAATTATTTATACCATTTGACATTTGTTGATTCTTTAATAATTCTTCTTCTAATCTTCAAGACTTGTATATGATATTGATAAGCTTTTTGCACATCCTTTGAATGTTGATATCCATGTTGTCTTCATCAAAACAAATGCTTTAAATATGACTTGAGAAGCTTGCAATTACAGAAATCAAGTCTGATGAAGTTAACAATAGATGACATTGTAATGAGGCCAAGCTCTACATTAGTAAAAGCATTAGAAGATTCTCGAAGCTCGGTATTAGGAGAGGTGGATATTCTAGGAAATATTGGGCCCCATATCTTCTATATTACTTTACAAGTCATGGATATAAAGCTGACATACACTTGCTTATTGGGGAGACCTTGGATTCATGCAGTAGGGAATGTTACATCGACCTTACATTAAAATTTGAAGTTCTTAGTGGAAGGGAAATTAATCAGAATCAACGATGAGGAAGACATCTTCGTAAGCCACATCGAATCATACTGATATATCTATGCCAATGAAGACTGTATAGCCACCCCATTTCAAGCCCTGGAAATTGCTTCAATGGTGACTTTACTAGTGGAGAAAAGTAATAAGCCTTAAGTGACCTCATGGAGAGATTTGCAAACAACCATGGAGTGTGATGCCTCGAAAGGTTGGGGAAAGCTGCCAGAAATTCCTGAGAAGAAGATTCACTTTGGTTTGGGCTATGAACTATCAAAAGCTACTCTAAAGGGTAAAGTACGGTTTCTTCCAATCCAAGAGACCTTTTTCCACAAGGGAATAGAGCATGGTTGACATGTGGCGATGATATCCAACAAAGTCAACACCAAGAGGGAAATTGACTTCATCCGGGAATGCGCCCCAGGAGAAGAACTCAAAAGCTGGATTGTCGTGGAGATTCCCGAGATCTTTTTCTTTCCTAAGTAATTTTTTGTTGTTTTAAAAGAACCTATGTCAAGCCCGAGGCATAGTGGTTGCTTGTAAGGGCCCCCCATTTTGTTTCAGACAATATTTACATTTAATGAAAGTTATTTTTTGTTTTCAATTAAGATCCTTGTCTTTCTCTTGCATTTATCTCTTAAATTTAAAAATGGCAATACTTTCTTTTCATATGCATTTTCAGAATTCATATACCAAAATCATCACCAAAACATGATAAACGTGCAGATCCATGCCTAAAACCACCGGTAATGTTACTGCTGTGACCCGATATAATTTTGATGCTCCCATCAACCAAGCTGAAGAGGAAGGTGATGAAGATCTTGAACTCTCTGAGGAAATGGAAAGGGAAATAGAGCAAAATGATGACAACATACAACCATATCAAGAGGCTATCGAGACCATTAATCTGGGCACTGAAGAGGATTCGAAAGAAATCAATCTAGGGGAAATATTAGAGCAGAGCATCAAAGAAAGGTTGATCAAACTATTACATGAATACATGGATACATTCGCTTGGTCCTACAGGGACATGCCAGGGCTAGATACCGATATTGTGGTGCACAGACTACCTCTCAAATAAGGTTACTCCCCAGTTAAGAAAAAACTCAGAAGAACTCGTCCGGACATGTCTAGAAAGATTAGGGAAGATGTTCTTAAACAGTTTGACGCAGGGTTCTTAGCAGTGGAAGATTATCCGCCATGGATAGCTAACATTGTGCCAGTACCCAAGAAAGATGGAAAGGTATGCATGTGTGTGTATTATCAAGATCTGAACAAAGAAAGTCCCAAAGACGACTTCTCGTTACCTCACATAGATGTTCTGGTGGAAAACACGGCTCAAGCCTTGGTATTCTCATTCATGGACGGTTTCTCAGGCTATAATCAAATCAAAATGGCACCCGAAGACATGGAAAAGACTACCTTCATGACACCTTGGAAAACCTTCTGCTATAAAGTAATGCCATTCTGTCTAAAAAATGCAGGGGCAACTTATCAATGAGCCATGGTCACATTATTTTGTGATATGATTCACAAGGAGGTTGGAGTGTACGTAGATGATATGTTCGTCAAATCCCATACGGAGGAGGAACACATCATAAACTTACAAAATCTATTCGAGCGGTTGCGCAAGTTTAGAATGAGGTTAAATTCAAATAAATGTACATTTGGCGTCAGATCAGGAAACTTGTTGGGTTTCATTGTAAGTCAGCATGGTATCGAGGTGGACCCCAACAAAGTAAAAGCTATACAAGGGATGCCAACACCGAGGATAGAAAAAGAATTTCATGGTTTCTTATGGCGATTGAATTACCTCTCAAGGTTCATATCGCACCTAACAGCTACATGTGAGCCTATATTCAAATTATTACGAAAAGATTAAACAGTAGTATGGAATGATAACTGCCAAACAGCATTCGAGAAAATAAAACTGTATCTGCAAGAGCCACCGGTCTTAATGCCACTATTTCCCGGAAGACCACTCATCATGTATCTGACAGTGCTTGAAGGATCAATTGGTTATGTTTTGGGACAGCTGGACGAACTAAGAAGAAAAGAGCATGCCATTTACTACCTCAGCAAGAAATTTACTAACTGCGAAACCAGGTACTCGCTCCTCGAGAAAACTTGTTGCGCTTTGGCTTGGGCTACTAAGAGGTTGAGGCAATATATGTTAACCCACACCACATGGTTAATAGAAAGAATGGATCCCCTAAAGCACGTGTTCGAAAAAACTAGCTCTTACAGGGAGAATCGCCCGATGGAAGATGCTATTATCATAATATGACATCTAATATATCACTCAGAAGACCATCAAGGGTAGTACACTAGCCGATCATCTAGCTCACCAACCGCTGCCAGAATATCAACCTATGAAGTTTGACTTTCCAAACGAAGATGTCATGGTTATAGGTGACTATGAGATACCAAGACCTGGCGAAGGATCCGAGCCAGAGGCACGTTGGACACTTATGTTTGACGGGGCTTCAAATGCACTTGGGCATGATATAGGGCCAGTCTTGACTTCTCCAAAGAATTATCACAAGCCCTACACTGCAAGGTTGTGTTTTGACTGTACCAAAAATGTCACTGAGTATGAAGCCTATATACTAGGACTGGAAGCTTCCATCGACCTAAGAATCAAACACCTCGAAGTATTTGGGGACTCCGCACTAGTCATATACCATGTCAACAACGAATGGGATACTAAACATCCAAAACTGATTCCATATCGGGATCAAGTTTTAAAGTTGGCTTTGGAATTCATAGAGATCACTTTCAGTCATATCCCACGAGAAAAAAAGCAAATGGCAGATGCCCTGGAAACTCTATCAGCTATGTTCAAGGTAACCTGGCCGAATCACGAACCACGCATCACAATCAAACACTTCGAAGAGCCCACACATTTCCTTGCTATTGAAGAAGGGACAGATGACAAGCCTTGGTTTTACGACATCTAGAAATACCTTGAAAAGAAATAATATATGGAAAATTCCTCTATCATTGACAAGTGGACCTTGCGGAGGTTAGCCTCGAAATTATTCCTGAATAATGGAGTGCTATACAAAAGAAACTATGACATGGTACTACTCAGGTGTGTAGAAAAGCAGAAAGCAGATACGCTCATGTAAGAAATCCACGAGGGAACTTTTGGAACTCATATAGATGGGCACACCATGGCTAGGAAGATTCTGCGGGCAGGATATTATTGGTTAACGATGGAAGCCGACTATTATCACTACATAAAACATGTCACAAATGCCAGATCTACACCGATAAGATAAATGTGCCACCAACTCCTTTGAATGTCACGAGCTCTTCCTGGCTGTTTTCAATGTGGGGAATTGATATAATTAGTATGATTGAGCTGAAAGCATCCAACAGACACCGTTTCATACTAGTAGCCATCGATTACTTCACCAAATGGGTGGAAGCGGCATCCTACGCAAATGTGACAAGTCAAGTGGTTACACGTTTCATCAAGCAGAATCTGATATGTAGATATGGGGTTCCAAGCAGAATTATTATAGATATCGAGTCTAACTTAAACAACAAGATGATGAAGGAACTATGCAACTATTTCAAAATCGAACATCATAATTCCTCACCATACAAACCAAAGATGAACGGAGCCATCGAAGCAGCCAATAAAAATATCAAGAAGATCATTTAGAAAATGGTGAAGACATACAAAGATTGGTACGAAATGCTTCCCTTTTCTCTACACGACTATCGCACTTCCATGCACATATTAACAGGTGCGACTCATTTCTCTCTGGTATATGGCATGAATAGTACTTCAAGTAGAAGTAGAAATACCATCACTTCGGGTTTTAATGGAAACAAAGTTGGAAGAAGCAGAATGGGTTCAGACGCGACTTGATCAACTCAACCTCATCGAAGAAAAACGTTTGACAGCTCTGTACCACAGTCAATTTCATCATAAATGGATGAAGAGGACCTTCAACAAGAAAGTTCATCCTCTAATATTAAAAGAAGGAGATTTAGTGCTCAAGAAGATTCTGCTACCTTTCCTTGATTCACGTGGTAAATGGACACCCAACTGCGAAGGTCCATACGTAGTGAAAACAATATTCTCTGGTGGTGGTCTCATCCTCACCATAATGGATGGGGAAGAACTACCGCATCCAGAAAACTCAGACGCAGTAAAAAAATACTATGTATAAAAAGCTTGCTAAGCTAGAACCCTAAAATGGGAGACTTACGAAAAAAGGAGCGTCCCGGTCGATCGAAAACCGTAAAGAGCGATCCAGGCAAAAATTAGGGACATACAAGAAAAAACTATCCCGGTGGATTGAAAACCTGAAAGGGCTATCTAGGCAAAAATTAGGGATCTTATGCAAAGGAAATAACGAACAAAAAGACAGTGATCTAAGAGCTGCGACTACGAACCACAAAGGGAGATATGGATCTAAATCATACGACTCAGAAGCAAAGGAGACAGTAGACATTAAAAGGCCATTGGGGAAACAACAGTAACAATTATCATTTTCATTTCCATTTACAGTTTTGAAACTTTATGCAATTACCTCTTTCAAGGAATTACATCATGTACATTATCCTATTCAGAGGAATATTAATAAAGCATTTACATTACTTTTGATATCTTTCAAATTTATTTTTTTCCTTTTTTTAGACTAGTTTACATATTACTACGCTCATTTCTTATGAATATTGTTTCGAAATCATTTAGGGGGATTTGACAAATAAAAGCATTCGATAAAACAACAAAAAATCATTTTTGGTTAGAAAAACATCAAAAAGAAAATCCACTTCTACGTCCATACACATGTCTACGCCTACGCCTGCACTTACAACACAAAAGTCTACACATTTGCCAAAACATACATCTACACCTATGCTTACAATACAAAAATCATAATCTCGATAACACTTTTCAACATATTCAAATCAATTCAAAGACGCCACGATAATACAACATACAACACTAGGGAATTGGCAACTCGAAATCAATGGTTTAAAGGAGAGAATGTCAGAAATAGTTTTCATAACATTTCAAGGCATACATATATTTTGCACACACAAACATTCAATACACATAAAATCAGGGTTCCATATCAACATCAGACATCATACGCACGCGTCATACAGCAAAAAAACAATCTCACCCTCCATTTAGACATCTAAGGGTCAGTCATCAAAGCAAACTTCTTCTACAAACCCAACCATCACCTAAGAATCCATGCAATGATGTGTTCAGCCCATCACCTAAGACTCCATGCAGTGATGTGTTCCTTAAAACATAGCATTACCTAAGACTCCATGCAGTAATGTGCAAGACCCAATACATTGCCTAAGACTCCAGGCCGCAATGTTAGAAAGCCAAATAAGATCCGTCACCTAAGACTCCATACTGTGACGTGTTTAACCCATCACCTAAGACTCCACGCAGTGATGTTTTCCCTATAAAGTAGTTCATTACCTAAGACTCCATGTAGTAATGTAAGAAGATCGGTACATTGCCTAAGACTTCATGAAGCGATGTATTCCTCTCATCTTACCCATTACCTAAGACCCGGTGCCATAATGCGCGAAACTTAGTTCGTTGCCTAAGACTCCATGCAATAATGTAACATGACCCATTGCCTAAGACTCCATGCAGCGATGTGTTTCCCTCTCTTCACCCATTACCTAAGAATCCATGCAGTAATGTGTAACACTTCCCTATACAGACCATTGCCTAAGACTCCATGTAGCGATGTTCGAAACCCAAATTTAGCTCGTCGCCTAAGACTCCATGCAGCGATTCGCGAATATAACCCATCAACTCAGCCTCCAAGCAGCCACGTGTTATCAAGTATTATCTTATTCATCCCCCAAAGGATGAATAAGAAAATTCAAACTAGAACATACTATACTATTCTCTCAAGCTCTAAACCATTTGCCTCATCGTCAAACCATGGTAAGCGATATATCAACAACTTTGCCTATTTCCTCAAGACTCATAAGGGTATGCTATATCAGCGTAACCTTATGTTTGCTAGAAATTTTTTGGGGTATTCCAAGTATTCAATAAACTCCCAATCAGAATGCGCAAGACTCGCGTATTCTCACGCTATTGGATTGGAAGATAATTGAATAGGGGCAGCTATCGTACTCCAAATTTACCTTACCTCTATGATTATATTTTCAAGAATAAAAATACAAGAGAAGATGTTTTAACTAAGGATGGTTCAGCAGTATCTGATAGCTCATTCTTAAATCCAAGTCAACCAGGGGGTGCTTCTTAATTCAAGGGAGTGGGGCTTTCTAAATCAAAAAGATCCATGTATCCGTAGGCCCATTTATGAAGCATGTTGGCCAATGACCTATGAGATTTGAATATGGAAAATTATTTTAGCAAAAAAATTAGTAAGTTCTTGAATGTAATAAATCCCATTTAAGTTTTGTGGTTGATAGCAAAAATAAAGGGTGAGATTATAATTTAAGAGTTATGGTTGTTAGTAAAAGAGGGAGTTGAAATTGCAATTAGAAGCCCATTTCGGTTGGCCCCATTTCTATTTTTTGATTGGTCATTAAGTAAAGAGGGGGTATGTTTATCAATTTATAAGCCCATTAAGGGTTTTAATAAAACTAATGCACTTATGGTTTGTTTATTATTACTGTTTTAGAAAAGGGTATTATTATTAAAACCTCTTCATTATTATAAAATTATTTCTTCATAAATTATATTACTTATTAAATTATTGTCCAATTGTTAAAAGTGTTTTTTTATATAATGACGATTTATTTTAAGAATTAAAAAGGTTGTTATGGACAGAAAAGCATGTTTTAACCAGTACAAGGCCCAAATTCAAATAAATAAAAGTGTGCTGGAAGCATGGTTAAGGCCAATTCATTTGTAGCACATGGCCCAATTAAAAAAAACGAGAACTGTTTCAATCAAAGAGAAATTTGCACACATTTTTTTCAATTAACATTTACTGTGTAGATTAAACCAAATCAAATCTTCAGCAAATAATTACACCAAATCAAATCTTCATCTAAAAATTGCACAAAATCTTATTCCAAGCCCAGGATTTGTAACATGGTTATATTACAAAACGATACACAACGAAATCAAATCGACTAATATTACAAATCCTATCTCAATCTCTATTACAGAGCAAGATCCGCAAAGTACAAAATAATATCTCAGAATAACTATTTAAATCCGGAAACGAAAGAAAAGTCTATTACAAAATGAAATCCAAAAATTACAGAAACGAAATTGAATCCCTAATTGGTCTCTTCATCCCTAAATAAAAGTGTTGTAATGATAAATATGAATAACCTAATATTGAACGCTATAAATACTAAAACGAAAATCCAGAAAGGGGGTGGGAGAAAATTATTGAAAGAAGAATTTGAGATGGCGTGAAGACTACTAAGAAGATAACGAACACCTATTGTTGAAGCTAGAAGAAGGAGGAAAGCGATTAGGGTTTCAACATCTGAAACGCTAACCGCCGCTAACAGTCCAATCATTCTGCTTTCGTTGCTACTGCGCCACCAGCCATCATGTTCAAAGCCCTCACTGAAACCTACAAGTACAGGAATAAGGAGAATCAGAGACAGAATCGAAAGTTCGAAATCAGGAACAAAATTGCCAAAAGGGGTAAATTTTCTTGGCTTTTCTGTTGTTTTGCGTCTGTTGGTTGATTAAGGGTTATTGGGTTTGCAGTAGGGAAGAGTTTAATCTCATTTCCGTCGCGGTAGTGGGTTTTGGGGGTGATTAGGGTTTGTAAAGGTAAAACAAAAGAAGAATAAGGTTGTAAACTGTAAAGTGAAAGATTAGAAAATGAAAAATGAAAATAATTTATTATGCTATATAATCCAGTACCCGCACGCTTATAGTACTAATCATGTTCCCTTAAATCACGTCCTTTAGATCTGCATCAGACGGTCGTAAGACCAAGTATACCATAAGATCCATGTACCCTCCAATATACGATCAGCTAGCCCCTTCCAAACGCATAATGGGCTTAAGCCCAATCACTTTTCGCACACCCTTTTCCTATGATTGCTAAACTCCAACGCATGTTACACCTCCCTTACCTCTAGGCCGAGTTCAATATCTGAACTTGGGCTCAGTTTCTTATTAAACCCCCATATCTGCTCGTTAGTTAGGAAACTCAACCCCCGAGTAAACTGGGCCTAAATTTAATATATGAATTCAGGCCCTGACTCTTTGCACCCCCATATTTTACTAGCTCAACTAAAACTGCACCCCCTGGTAATTAACTTATTTTTCTAAATTTTTTATTATTTCTAGTTTCTTTTCTTCATAAATTCTTAGTATTTGTCTTTATTATTATTTATTTATTTTATAATAATAATAATAATTATTATTATTATTAATATTAACTGTTCTTTTTATATATATTATTTATATTATCACCTAAATAATTGTTTTATTTTAAAACTCATAAATATATTATTTATATTATTACATTAAAATATTTATGTCATGTATTAATCATGAATTTTTGCAATTAATATTATAGAAAATATTCAACAAGCATCAAAGTCTTTTTCACAATAAACTAAGCTAAACAATTGATTTTTGCTAAATGGTTTCGAATATATTTTGACTAATCGCACATTTAGTCCAAAATTCCGCAATCTCTACACCCGGTCAAAATGCAAGGCGATTCAAAATATATTTGTATCCCCTAAAAAACACAAACCTATGAACTATGAATTAGGTCTCTGATTCCTCATAAGAGGATACGTAGGCATACAATTAAAATCGCGGCGAGTACCCCAATTAAAATTTAAAACACTGTTTAACCCGAAACTTAAACCTAAACCTAATATCCTTAAGAATAAGGTAGATGAAAGGTGCCTAACACCTTCATTTTGTCTAATGAAGTCCGAAACTTAGAATCTCTGTCTTGCGAATTAGGGTTTCTTAATAGATGCCCTTCCTTAGGATAAAAAGTAGTAGTGACGACTCTCATTTAAAAACCAGTCGCAACACAAATCCCCTTATGTGACTTCAAAGGGTCATAACTTGATCATTTTTTATCTCCTTGAGCCCATTATTTTTCCATAATGATCTTAACAGTGTGAAATTTAACTCTTATTCTATGTGAAAAACTTGAAAATGGTTAGAAGATGCCTTAAGAGCTCAAAAGATTATACGTCACCTCATGGATTTTCATCAAATTCAAAGGATCATAGCTTGTCCAATATTTGGATTTTTTGAGTGATACAAGTTTCACCAATACTCTTTAAGTAGTCCACTTCAATCTATCATCATTGATAAAAGCTAAATTTTGGAAGAAGATCTTGTTTGGAATCAAAACATTATAGGTCATTTTTAAAGAAAAACTTAGAATTTTTTCTAAGTATAAAAGTCAGCAATTTTTTCCTAATTGTGACCAAAAACACAACTTCTAGTTCAATCATCCAATTTATCCCTTTCTTGGCACATTATAAAGAATAATACCTCATCTTTCCAATGCATCAAGAATCAGGTCCTAAGGTTCCCTAAATCGTGCACACCATGAGTTCAAAGTCAGCTACTTGAAATTGATTTTTTCTTCCAAGTCAAAATTTGAAATCTATAATCCACCTTATAAACACCAAATTAGCACGAGTTTTTGATTTAAACATGTTTAAAAAAGTTCCCAAAGTTTAATTAATGATCAATATGCATGAATTGGGTGAGTTTTGATGCACATGGAGTCACACATTTTCCTCTTTCGGGATCCATTCAATTTCCCTCCAAACTTCATTTTTCCTCTCAATTTTTTACACCATTCACTTTCCTATAAATAGAGGACCTCACTTCTCTTATTTCTGCAAGCTTGAATAGCCAAAATCACCCTGCCAAAATCTCTACATAACTCACTTTTATGAGTTTTCGAATTCATCTTTTTCCACTTTTCAATCAAATTACTTTGTTGATTCTCTATCCTTGAACTTCACAAAAGCTAACAGAAGGAGAACCAAGTCTTGAAGTGTCCTAGATCGTTCTAGACAAGTCTAGTTTCAGAGCAATTTCTCGCGACTTACTTCAGGTAGAATTCTCAACCAAATTGAATCGAATAAATCCCTATTCTATTCTACTCATCCATCTGATTCTCACACTTCTTACGGTTTTCATTTTCATTGAGAATTGAGAGAGATACTTGGAATTTTTGTGCTCGTTAATTTTTTTGGTTTTTTCCTAACCCAGCCTTGCTCAGCTTATACAAATTTGGCGCAAGGGTAACATTAGAATCGTCTTGAAGAGTCGAACCTAATGGTACCGATTTGGTTCTCTAATCTACAGTTTGTGAAACTCCAATTTAGGGCGTCTGGAGGTTGAAGACGATCTACGTGTCGTGCTTTAGCCAATGATAATGTGACATGTGATTTTTTGAATCTTATCCAGTGCACTTGTTTTACTATACGCGCGTTCTAAGGACCATTGGATATGATTACTTTCATTAGTCAGACTCCATCTAACACGCCAGATTTTAAGTTACTTTTAAGTATTAAAAAATTATTTGGTGTGATTTCCAAAGATAACCATATTATGCACAGCGTGTCAGATCCCTTGGATCTGCTTACTAACACGTTTTGACAATAATCTAATGGTTCACATTTTTCTGGCTTTATTTATATTTTAGATTTTTTTATATTAATTGTTTTGAACTTCAAAAAATCATAGAAAATTCATTTCTTACTCAAAAATTATGAATAAATTCACAAAAATAGTTTTAGATATTCTCTTTCTGATTTTTATTTATCAAAATTATTTTTAGATTTGATATTTTTTATGATTTTTTCTTTTTGTTTTGACTTGTTTTTAATTGTTTAAAAATACTTTTTGGTATTTTTAAATTCTTAAAAAATTCATCAAAATCATTTTCATTATTTCTGACTTTGTAGAATTTTTCTAGAATTTTATTCAGATTTTTACTATTTTAAATCATTTTTCACTTACTTGAGTGATTTTAAATAATTTAAAAATACTTTTCTGTTTTAAAAAAATTACTAAATTTTTTGTAAAAATACTTGAGATCATCTCTGACCTTTTTATGTTTTCTTTTAATTTTTTATTTTATACTTTGAATATAGTTTGTTATTTTGCCTTTTATTTTTATGTAAAAAACAATTTAAAAATCATTTTTCTTTTTTATTTTTCTTATTAAATGCAATTTTGGTCTACGTGAATCATTTAAACATCGTTGATTATTTGTTGTTTCCTCGAGAACTTAAAATGAATGATATACTTGACAAAAAGAAAAAAAAAACTTGTTGTTGAGATGCTTTGATTTTATCAATCTTCTAATGAGTTTTCAAATGAAAGTTTCAAGATGTTCATTCAACTAACTGAAACTGGGAAAAACACAAGAGGGGGGGGGGGGTTAATTGGGATCTCAAAATTCAATGATAAATAACACGTTGATTTTTATCTTGGTTCATTTAAACTAAACTACTCCAGTCCAGCCGCCAAGGTGATTTCGCCTCTCTCCAACGAGGTCTTAATCCACTAATCAATCTTGATTACAAATCTACTTTGACAACTGCCAAAGTCTTCTTGAGTCCAAAACCACAACCCTGTTTTCTCAAGGAAATGCCTAAACAATAATTGAATAAATGTGTACAATGGTGTTTCTAATAAAATAGTATCACTAACAGTGATGTTTTACACAGTTTGTGATGTTTTACACAGTTTGAATATAAACGTTTGAGGATGAGAGATGATTGTTGCGTTACTGTATTTTCACGTGAATTCTTCTTTTTGTGCGTAGTAGTTCATCAGTTGAATTCTTCTTTTTGTCTTCTTTATATAGGCCATGCAATAGTGACATAAGAAGAAGCTTTTGGTATGTTCATAACACGAGTTAATGAACTTTCCAAACCAGGAGATCCTTGTCTGTTTGTAGCAGTTACTTTTGATATTGCATTGATAAATTGTAACGCTTCAGAGCTTCTCACATCACAAAATGAATGTTAGCGTTGAGTCCCTTACTGCTTGTCTCAGAACTTTACAGATCAGAGTATCAGAGATCTTGTTTCATAGTGCTGGTACATTCATAAGTTGTAACAGAACTTCTTAAAATAAGCGAGTCGCATAGAATTGCTTCTAAGAAGGATGCATCTGATTCTATCATGGTACTCTCATCTTCTGTGCTCGTATAATCTGAACTTCTAGTGATGTTCTGGCAGATCGTCTATAATTCTTACATCATAACATCTTTTTCACATCAGAACTTCCTGCATATAAAGACACTTTTATTAGCGAGCATATTTGTTCTTTATATATCATGTGTTTGTTATCATCAAAACTCTTGCACGGATGTAGAACCAAATTATGTTCTTACAATCTCCCACTTTTTGATGATGACAAAAACTTATATATTTTGATGGAATATAAAGAATAAAGAATAAAAACTCCCCCTAAGTAGAATACTCAGATAACGATAAAATAAAATACTTCCCTGAAGATCTTCTGATAACACATATTTGCTTCTAATAGGAGACAAAATATCACGGATTCTCCCCCTTTTTGTCAATAATCAAAAAGTAGGAAGTTGCTTGAGAAGGTGTGACAATCGTCTTCTGGATTCAACTGAGATTCTTTAGAGAGCTTCTGATGTTGTATTCTCATTTCCGTTCCCAATAGTCCCAGAGCCAATAACCTTTTGTTTCTGATTGCCTCTGAAACCTGCGAATCCTTTAAATTTCAGGCTTTGGAACATATGATTTCTTACCTCCATGTGTAGAGAGCATCCAGAATCCAGGTGTTAGGACTAGTGTTTCAACCTTGCTGTTAAAAATATCTGTAACATAGATGATTTTATCCTTTGGTACCCATATCTCTTTGGGTCCATGATTGTTAGAGTTTCCAAAATTCTATTTGAATTTTGGTTTAGCATAAAACGCCTTACTAGTATATTTTATATCATATGTTTGTCTAATAGTGAAGTTATAATAAAGAGGAGTGCGTTTAATAACCAAATCCTTGACTTTATTAGGCTGGGATACTTTACCTTTATATCCTAACCCTTTTCTTCCATTCCTGCTAACTCCATAGATCATAAAAGCCATCTTGCTTCTATCTATGTTTTTAGGGAGGAACTTCTAAAAGCTGTGGTCATATTCCTTTATGGTTGTATCAGGGTCACTAGGAACTTCTGAGACATTTTCCTTCTGATTAATTTGTAAATCATTTTCAAGTTTTAAATTTTTTCTTTCAACTCAGTTTTCTAGTCTCAGACTCATAGTTTCTTCAGAGTCAGAAACTATATCCTTTTTCAGGTTCTTGTTTATGACTCAAAGCTTCTGATACCTTTCTAGAATTTTTGACAGACTCTCCTCTAATTGAGATATAGAAAAGTTAGAAAATAACTTGTCTAACTCCGAGTCTGATTATGATTCTGATTTAGAGGATTCAAAGACATCTGATAAGTTATCCGTTTGAGCTATATTGGCTCGTTCATCTTCTGATTCTGTTCCGTCTTCAGAAGATTTAGAGTCATTCCACGTTGCCATAAGACTTTTCTTCTTCTCCTTAACGAACTTCTTTTTAGGTTTCTCCTTCTGAATCCTTGGACAGTCACTCCCGTAGTGTCCTTGTTTATTGCACTCGCAGTAGAAAATGTGTCTGTTTCTTGACTTTCTATACTCAGAAGATGGTTCAGATTTTCTATATCTAGACGATGATTCAGACTGATTCCTTATTCTTATGGAATTTCTGAACTTCCTCTTCCTGTGCTTCTACAGCTGATTGATTCTTCTGGATAGAAGGAACGATTCGTCTTCTTTTGACGAGGATTCACCAATGTTTTCTGCTTCTCCTTTTGCCTGCAAAAATTTGGTTTCATATTTATTAGATTTCAGAGCGAGAAACCTACCTTTCTTCTGAGGCTCATCATCTTCTAACTCTATCTCACGACTTCTGAGAGAGCTAACAAGTTCTTCTAGAGAGATTTTGTTCAGATCTTTTACTATTTTGAGAGCAGTGATCATGGGTCTCCATTTGCTTGGTAAACTTCTGATGATCTTCTTTACATGATCAACAGTTAAGTACCCTTTGTCCATAACTTTTAGCCTAACCACCAGAATTTGAAATGTTGAGAACATTGTCTCAATGGTTTCATCTTCTTCCATTTTGAAGGCTTCATATTTCTGAATGAGCGCAAGGGCTTTGGTTTCTTTGACATGCGCGTTGCCTTCATGCATCATTCTCAAGGAATCAAATATGTGCTTTATTGTCTCTCTGTTTGTGATCTTCTCATACTCTGAGTATGAGATGACACTCAAGAGAATGGTTCTGGCCTTGTGATGATTTCTGAAATCCCTCTTTTGATGATTTGTCATTCTTTTTCTTTCAATATTCTGACCTCTTTCATCAATAGGATGTATGTATCCATCTGTTACCATATCCCAAAGGTCAGCGTCACACGCTAGGAAGAAACTTCTGATTATGTATTTCCAGTAATCAAAATTTTCACCATTAAATATTAGGGGTCTATTGTTGATTCTGTCTTTCTTATCATGATAATCCTGTTTGTTGTTATGACTTGGTCCCACCATGGTGTTTTTCCTCCTTGGATCTTTTTCTAACATGGTTAAGTGTTTGCACCCAGATCCAGGTGCTCTGATACCAATTGAAGAAGGGAAAAACACAAGAAGCGGGGGGGGGGGGGGGGGGGGGGTTGAATTAGGATCTCAAAATTCAATGATAAAAAACACATTGATTTTTATCCTGGTTCGTTTGAACTCAAACTACTCCAGTCCACCCGCCAAGGTAATTCCGCCTCTCTCCAACGAGGTCTTAATCCACTAATCAATCTTGATTACAATTCTACTTTGACAACTGCCAAAGTCTTCTTGAGTCCAAAACCACAACCCAGTTTTCTCAAGGAAATTCCTAAATAGTAATTGAATAAATGTGTACAATGGTGTTTCTAATAAAACAATATCACTAATAGTGATGTTTTACACAGTTTGAATATGAACGTTTGTAGGATGAGAGAGGATTGTTGTGTTACTGTACTTTCATGTGAATTCTTCTTTTTGTGGGCAGTAGTTCATCACTTGAATTCTTCTTTTTGTGGGCAGTATTTCATCACTTTAATTCTTCTTTTTGTCTCCTTTATATAGGCCATGCAACAATGACATAAGAAGATGCTTTTGGTATGTTCATAACACGAGTTAATGAACTTTCCAAACCAGGAGATCCTTGTTTGTTTGTAGCAGTTACTTTTGATATTGCATTGATAAATTGTAATGCTTCAGAGCTTCTCACATCACAGAATGAATGTTACTATTGAGTCCCTTACTGCTTGTATCAGAACTTTACAGATCAGAGTATTAGAGATCTTGTTTCATAGCGCTGGTGCATTCAGAAGTTGTAACAGAACTTCTTCGTATAAGCGAGTCACACAGAATTGCTTCTAAGAAGGATGCGTCTGATTCTATCATGGTACTCTCATCTTCTGTGCTCGTATAATCAGAACTTCTAGTGATGTTCTGGGAGATCGTCTATGCTTCTCACATCAGAACATCTTTTTCACATCAGAACTTCCTGCATATAAATACACTTTTATTAGTGAGTATATTTGTTCTTTATATATATCATGTGTTTGTTATCATCAAAACTCTTGCAGGGATGTAGAACCAAATTATGTTCTTACAATCTCCCCCTTTTTGATGATGACAAAAACTTATATATTTTGATGGAATATAAAGAACAAAGAATAAAAACTCCCTCTGAGCAGAATACTCAGATAGCGAGAAAATAAAATACTTCCCTGAAGATCTTCTGATAACACATATTTACTTCTAATAGGAGTCAAAATATTACTGATTCTCCCCCTTTTTGTCAATAATCAAAAAGTAGGAAGTTGCTTGAGAAGGTGTGACAATCGTCTTCTGGATTCAACTGAGATTCTTTAGAGAGCTTCTGATGTTGTATTGTCATTCCCGTTCCCAATAGTTTCAGAGCCAATAACCTTTTGTTTCTGATTGCCTCTGAAACCTGTGAATCCTTTAAATTTCAGGCTTTAGAACATATGCTTTCTTCCCTCCATGTGTAGAGAGCATCCAAAATCCAGGTGTTAGGACTGGTGTTTCAACCTTGCTGTTAAAAATATCTGCAACATAGATGATTTTATCCTTTAGTACCCATATCTTTTTGGGTCCATGATTGTTAGAGTTTCCAAAATTCTGCTTGAATTTTGGTTTAGCATAAAACGCCTTACTAGTATATTTTTATATTATGTGTTTGTCCAGTAGTGAAGTTAGAATAAAGAGGAGTGCATTTAATAACCAAATCCTTGACTTTATTAGGCTGGGATACTTTACCTTTGTATCCTAATCCTTTTCTGCCATTTCTTCTAACTCCATAGATCATAGAAGCCATCTTTCTTCTATCTATGTTTTTAGGGAGGAACTTCTAAAAGCTGTGCTCATATTCCTTTATGATTTTATCAGGGTCACTAGGAACTTCTGAGACAGTTTCCTTCTGATTATTTTGTAAATCATTTTCATGTTTTAAAATTTTTTCTTTCAACTCAGATTCTTAATTTCTTCAGAGTCAGAAACTAGATCCTTTTTCAGGTTCTTGTTTATGACTCGAAGCTTCTGATACCTTTCTAGAATTTCTGACAGACTCTCCTTTAATTGAGATCTAGAAAAGTTAGAAAATAACTCTTCTGACTCTGAGTCTGATTCTGATTCTGATTCTGATTTAGAGGATTTGAAGACATTTGATAAGTTATCCGTTTGAGCTATATTGGCTTGTTCATCTTCTGATTCTGCTTCATCTTCAGAAGATTCAGAGTCATCCCACGTTTCCATAAGACTTTTCTTCTTCTCCTTAACGAACTTCTTTTTAGGTTTCTCCTTCTGAAGCCTTAGACAGTCACTCCTGTAGTGTCCTTGTTTATTGCACTCGTAGCAAAAAATGTCTCTATTTCTTGACTTTCTGTACTCAGAAGATGGTTTAGATTTTCTATATCCAGACGATGATTCAGACTGATTCCTTATTCTTATGGAATTTCTGAACTTCCTCTGCATGTGCTTCTACAACTGATTGATTCTTCTGGATAGAAGGAACAATTTGTCTTCTTCTGAAGAGGATTCACCAGAGTTTACTACTTCTCCTTTTGCCTACAAAAATTTAGTTTCATATTTATTAGATTTTAGAGCGAGAGACTTACCTTGCTTCTGGGGATCATCATCTTCTAACTCTATCTCATGACTTCTGAGAGAGTTGACAAGTTCTTCTAGAGAGATTTTGTTCAGATCTTTTGCGATTTTGAGAGCAGTGATCATGGGTCTCCATTTCCTTGGTAAATTTCTGATGATCTTCTTTACATGATCAACAGTTGAGTACCCTTTGTCCATAACTTTTAGCCCAACCACCCGAATTTGAAATGTTGAGAACATTGTTCGAATGGTTTCATCTTCTTCCATTTTGAAGGCTTCATATTTCTTAATGAGCGCAAGGGCTTTGGTTTCTTTGACTTACGTGTTGCCTTCATGCGTCATTCTCAAGGAATCAAATATGTGCTTTGTTGTCTCTCTGTTTGTGATCTTCTCACACTCTGAGTATGAGATGGAACTCAAGAGAATGGTTCTGGCCTTGTGATGATTTTTGAAATCCCTCTTTTGATGATCTGTCATTCTTTTTCTTTCAATATTCTGACCTGTTTCATCAACAGGATGTATGTATCCATCTGTTACCATATCCCAAAGGTCACCATCACACGCTAGGAAGAAACTTCTGATTAAGTATTTCCAGTAATCAAAATTTTCACCGTTAAATATTGGGGGTCTGCTGCTGATTCTGTCTTTCTCATCATGATAATCCTGTTTGTTGTTCTGACTTGGTCCCACCATGGTGTTTTTCCTCCTTGGATCTTTTTCTGACATGGTTAAGTGTTTGCACCCAGATCCAGGTGCTCTGATACCAATTGAAGAAGGGAAAAACACAAGAAAGGGGGGGGGGGTTGAATTAGGATCTCAAAATTCAGTGATAAAGAACACAGTGATTTTTATCCTGGTTCGTTTGAACTCAAACTACTCCAGTCCATCCGCCAAGGTGATTCCGCATCTCTCCAACGAGGTCTTAATCCACTAATCAATCTTGATTACAAATCTACTTTGACAATTGCAAAAGTCTTCTTGAGTCCAAAACTACAACCCAGTTTTCTCAAGGAAATGCCTAAACAATAATTGAATAAATGTGTACAATGGTGTTTCTAATAAAACAGTATCACTAACAGTGATGTTTTACACAGTTTGAATATGAACGTTTGAGGATGAGAGATGATTGTTGCTTTACTGTACTTTCACGTGAATTCTTCTTTTTGTGTGCAGTAGTTCATCACTTGAATTCTTCTTTTTGTCTCCTTTATATAGGCCATGCAACAATGACATAAGAAGATTCTTTTGGTATGTTCATAACACGAGTTAATGAACTTTCCAAACCAGGAGATCCTTGTCTGTTTGTAGAAGTTACTTTTGATATTGCATTGATAAATTATAACACTTCAGAGCTTCTCACATCACATAATGAATGTTACGATTGAGTCCCTTACTGCTTGTATCAGAACTTTACATATCAAGGTATTAGAGATCCTGTTTCATAGCGCTGGTGCATTCAGAAGTTGTAACAGAACTTCTTCGTATAAGTGAGTCACACAGAATTGCTTCTAAGAAGGATGTGTCTGATTCTATCATGGTACTCTCATCTTTTGTGCTTGCATAATCAGAACTTCTAGTGATGTTCTGGAAGATCGTCTATGCTTCTCACATCAGAACATATTTTTCACATCAGAACTTCTTACATATAAAGACACTTTTATTAGCGAGTATATTTGTTCTTTATAAAAATATATAATGTGTTTGTTATCATCAAAACTCTTGCAGGGATGTAGAACCAAATTATGTTCTAACACTAACCTCTAATTCCTAACTTATTAACAATTGACTTTTGTTATGTATTTTTACTTTATTCCCTTTATCTTATGCCTTTATTTTTTATGTACCATTTACTTTAGCATTTACATTTCATGCCATTTTCATCTTTGCTCACTTGATCATTTATCTTTATGTAGTTTTTTTTTAGTTTTGCTCACTTGAGCCTTTAATTTTATTTTTGAAGATACTTAATAACCAACTTGAACAATAAAAACTTTAAGGTTACTTGGACTATTTGGTTATTATCCTTGGCATAATGCAGTGGTGGATTTCTTGGACCTAGGATTATAAGCCTTGACTACCCTTGGGACCTTGTGACTTTTATTGTTATTTTTTTCTAGAGTTCTTGGGGTTTACCCCAAGGTATTGGGTTGATTTTCTTTGTGTGCAAGTTATCCTAATTTTATGCTTTGTATGCAATTGTGAATTCATCTGTATACAGCTGTTACTCTGCCCAATTTTTTATGAAGACTTAATGCATCTGAAGCTTGGTATTCTTAAGAGGTTTAGTATCCTTACTTGCTTTCTTTCAATCCAAAGGATGGTAATTCTACATTGACTCATTGTGTCAAGTGTTGACTGCTTTTTGGTTAGACGGTTCTTTTCCCTATCTTTTACCTTATGCCTTAGGATAGTTCCTTCATCTCCTCCCATCTTCTTTAATTTCAAAAATCGTCTTTCTCCTTTTCAAATTTTTCTTGTTTTCTAACTTGAACCTCTTTCACAATAAACTTTGACTTAGGTCCATGTATTTTCAAAAATATTTTCTTAAACAAACTTTAATCAACTTAATCATACTTTGACATTTTTTGGTGAGAAGACTAAAAGTCAATCAATCTCATTCAAACCATATTTTCCATTTTTGGCTTTTTATTTTAAAATTTTCCCAAAAGATTAGACTCTTGTCGATCCTTGTAGTGATGTGAGCTATCATACTTCTACGATATGTATTGAAGTGATATATTTTCCACTTAGGTGTTGAGTGAGGCTTTTTTTATTTCAAAATACAAGTTATGTCCGCCACTTTGAGATGACGCAAATTCTCTTTTCTCATAATCGTGGGTAGTAAGTATGTTTTCTACTCGAATATGACGATGATGTCTCGTCTCTTAAAATTAACCAACACACTTGTGTTTTTTTAAAATTTTAATAGGTGAGCTACGAGTACCCTGATCCCCTATTGCACGGAAGGTGGTACGAAGGTGAAACTACGCGGCCGGAACCTGTCATCTGGATGTTAATGAAACATCAATGAAGTCGCCACCGAACGTCTTTTATCCCGCCGAGAGGGAAAGGTAAACATCGAGAAAACCTGAAAAGGGAGAAATCACGGTCTTTCAACCGAGAGATCGGGTAAGGGAGTCTGTTACGTGAGGGGAAGGTGTTAGCACCCCACGCGCCCATAGTACTCTACAGTATCCACTCTTGTTGTCTAATATAATGGGTGTGGTCAAATCCTATGTCTATGGATTACAACTGAAAAGGGAATGCATGCGAAAGAGAAAGAAAACAATGTAGGGAAAATAAAAGATGTGCTCGGTTGGGCGCTACCCAAATGCCTACGTATCCCTTTTAAGGAATCAGAGCAGCCGTAGTTCGGCTTATGTATTTTGGTTGGTTTGTGTTTTTTAATAAAGACAAACAAAAATAGTCAAGATGGAAAAACATCGAATGGAACAACAAGCAAATGAGGCGATCAAACATCGATTAAATAATAACAAAGTATCATGTCAAAGATGGAGAAACATCAAATGATAAAACGGATGACAAAACATCACACCTAGCAGTGATATTGAGAACCAAAGCAGGATAACAAACAGATGCGATGGCGAAACATCAGCTTCAAATAAATGTGCGATGGTGAAACATCGACCAAAAGATAATAAGATATCATGGCAAAGATGGAAAAACATCAATGAAACAAATGATGAAACATCACACCTAACAATGATATTGAGAATCAAAGTAGGATAAAAGACATGTGCGATGGCGAAACATCGACTTCAAACAAATGTGGGATGACGAAACATCGACTAAAAGATAAAAATAAATCATGGTAAAGATGGCAAAACATCAATGAAACAAATGCTGAAACATCACACGTAACAATGATATTGAGAATCAAAGTAGGATAAGAGACATTTGCGATGGCGAAACATCGAATTTAAACAAATGTGCGATGGCGAAACATCTACTAAGAGATAACAAGAAATCATGGAAAAGATGGTAAAACATCAATGAAACAGATAGCAAAATATCACACCTATAAATGATATTGAGAATCAAAGTAGGATAAAAGACATGTGCGATGGCGAAACATCGACTTCAAACAAATGTGCGATGGCGAAACATCGACTAAGAGATAACAAGAAATCATGGCAAAGATGGCAAAACATCAATGAAATAGATAGCAAAATGTCACACCTATCAATGATATTGAGAATCAAAGTAGGATAACAGACATGTGCGATGGCGAAACACCGGCTTAAAGATAACACAAACAAAGTAAGATTGGTTTGTATCTTTTACTTTGAAGAAGATTTTGAGTTCATTAGAAATGTCTTATGATTTTCCAAGAAACAAATTTTTGTTTTAAGATGCAAGATGCAAAGAGAGAAAAACAACTAAGGGAAACTAGCCTAGTACTATCCCTAGTGTTATCATATAATGGTTGAACCTAAGTTTGAGGATAAATGGAACATCCTATCCTAATTTACATGTTAAAGGGAACTCAACAAAACTATCCTATAGGGATCATGAAATGAGAGCGAAGTCGTGATCTCAATTTCTAAATTTAGTGACTCATTGATCAACAATTAAAGAAAGAAGAGCAATAAACATCCTATAGGGAACATGCAATGAGAGCGAAGTCGTGATCTAAAATTCTAAATTGAGTGACTCATCGATCAACAATTAAAGAAGAAAAGCAATAAACATCCTATAGGGAACATGCAATGAGAGCGAAGTCGTGATCTCAATTTCTAAATTGAGTGACTCATCGATCAAAAACAAACACAACACATGCAATCAGACAAAAAACCAGAGGGCCTCCTGACATATATAAGCAACAGAGGTCCCATCATGCAGTCAGAGAATTATGCAAAATGAAAATGGGAGAAAGGAAGTAGTACAATACCAAACAGATAACTATCTGTAGCAATCAAGCAAGAAATAAAGAAACCCAGAGAAACTTCAAGCAAGCTGGCATCAGTAAACAAATTGAGTCAGGAATCTATCAGATATGAACAAGTCCCAGGGGAAATGTATGGCATTCACAATCATATGTATATATATCCTGCATAAACCATCAAACATGCCAAGAAGAAAAAACAATGCTAGTATAATAGATTGTGTTTCACAAATAAAGTGAAACACACAAAAGCCTCAAGCCAAAAGTGGCAACTTTCTCAGAGTACCTCGCACATTCAACAACCAAGTTAGTATTCCATATGGTGAAAAAGAAATGAGAACAACATGGTGGCAATTATCAAATGTTAGACATGATAGGCAAGCAGAAGCAAGCATGTGCACAGATTAGGTCAAGAGAATCAGAGGAATGTTACTCCTTTCTATCACCATGTTGAATTGACAATTGAATGTCAATCAAGGATCATAAGAGCTTGAGAATAATATGAACAAAGACCATGAAAGTCAGTAGCAAACACATTTCAACCATGCACAATTGATTCAAACACAACTTCATGAATACAATAAGAGATGAAACCTGTATAATGCACTAGGAGGTTCAAAACATTCAAGTATGGGACATTGAGTCAAAATGGTTTGATGCTAACATGGACAAATCAGAACCAACATGATCATTAGGTTCCGAATTATAGGCCTCACTCAAGTTCATTGGCCATCAAACAAATTGCAACAAGTCATGCAAACATAATCGGGTACCTTCACTTCAAAATCACATCAAAAATAGAAATAAAGACCCATAATTCAAACCAAAAAAATCTTAACATCTTGGAAGTGTTTAGAAGTCAGAATGCAATCTCTAAGTTCATGAATGATTGGGAAGGAGGCCAAATGAAGTGCAAAGTTCAAGACTAGTTGGCAAAATGACCAAACTAGACAAGTTTTCAAAATTATTTGTGGAAAAATGTCAAACCAAGTCAAATAATTAAAGAAAAATAGTTTTCAAATCCCCAATATATTCATGAACCATGATCAAGACCTGAAATCCAAGAAAAGGCCAAGGTACACGGGTTTTGAATATGAAACTTGCACCATAAGCAACAAAACCCTAGATTTTGATTTTTAATCCTAAATATTGATTAAATAGGACCAAAACTCAAACAAATTAAACCAAGGTCCTGCAAATATCAAGAAACCCTAAATGTCCGAAAATATATTTTTTCATATTTTTTTGAATTAGGAAAAGTCAAGAAAGAAATTAATATTCAAACAGTTATGTAATTAACAAATATCCACATATCAAAATGGCCAACCAAAATTATATTCAAATATTAGGGCTAAAAATATACATCCCTGAATTTTTGTGATTTTTTTGGATAAAAGGAAAATATTAAAAACAAACAATTAATAATAAAATTATTATTTAAGGGCAAGAAAATGCAAACCATGACCAAAAATCACAAAAAAGGAAAAACAAAAATATGATCAGATTCTATGATTAAAAAAAAGATTACATGATTTTTTTGGGAATTTTTGAATTAATATAAGCATTAAAAAAAATAAAAAAATAAACATATGTTACAAATAACCTTTGAAATTAAATTTTAAATCAAAAATAGAGAAAATGATAAACTAAAGTCAGAATCAATTTTCAAATTATTTTGTGGTTCTCAAATAATTTTTGTGGATTTTTTAGATCAATAGAACTATTAAAATAAAAATAAACTTTGATCAATTAATTAATTAAACCTATGAATTTTTGAACCAATCAAATTATTTTAAAAAATATCCAAAAAAATGTGACAAATACTAGAAAATAATATTGACCTATGGTAATTTTTTTTGTGACTTTTGAATGTGTTTTGATCAGAAAACCAAATTAAACAAAATGTCAAATAAAACAAAAATTCCAATAAGCCAAAAATTTCAAACAGAACAATCATGATGTGCCACCACATCATCTTCAACCTCTGGACATTCAAAAAACACACGCATCATCCACATTTAGGGCTCACTTTCAGATCAACATAACACACTCAATTTTGCATCATTTTTTATGTAATCAAAGGCAAATCAAAGCTAGAATGGCAAGGAATCCATATCAATTCGAATCAAATCAAATCATCAACCACATCGTCCATAATCAAGTCATGAATATGAATAAAAACATTCTGAATCGCGAGTTTCAGAACATCCAATCATGCATAATTCATCAAATTAAATTCTATAAAGCTTCAGAATCATTCCATAGACTTCAAACAACATGATTATAAACTTAAATCACACGAGGCATGGCTAGAAATCAGAATTCAAAGTTGAGAATTCAAACCTTTGAGAAAAAATGGATCTACTGTCTCCTTCACTCCAGTTGCAATCCAAGCCTCGATCTACAATCCTTATCACTTGGAGAAGAGAATGCACGAAGAATTGACCAAAACGCGCGTGGGAGATGGAAGAATCGAAGAAAAATGCAGAGAAACAAGCTATGGAGTTTTTGAATTTGATTGATGAAATGAAGCACAAACTCTTCTCACTGAGGCTTGCTTCTCAATATATAGAGCATCAGGAGGAGGGTAGGATAGGTTTTTCGCGCTGAAAGCTCTTGGAATCAAATAAATATTCTTTTGGCCAAAATCAAGTATGCACATGCATCCTTCAAATCCCACGTGCGTTGGCTTGCTTTTCTTGTGCATTTTAATCCATTTGCCCTCAGGAAGAGATTAGCAACAAGATTAGGACTTAAATCCTTGAATTAAGCTAGTGTTGGTGATTAGGCAACTTCATGCCATTTTTTTGCAAAACCACGAATTCCATTCTCATTTGCCCATTTGAAGCTCAAACCTTGGCATGATGGGCCTTGGTACATTGCATGTTGGTCATGGGCCAAGTTTGAAGTGAAACAAAAGGCCACAAATCAAGTTATCACAATTTGCAATTTGCATGGCATGCATGAATTCAATGAAAAGTCTCAAAATTCCAAAGTCCACGACTTGCTCATACTTTTGAATTTTGGCACAAATGAGCACAATTTGGAAAGGTCTTGAAACGATATTCAATCCCCTAGTTTTGAGTTTTCGCAAATTAATCCATTAAGGCTCTCAAAATGTAGCTTGAAATTCACTAAATTTGAAAAATGACTTATAATTTTGCAACTTCAAAAGACCATAACTCTTGATTCCTTGCCAATTTGGTCATGATACCAAAAGGAGGTGAACGATAATTCTCTTAGCTTTCCAAGCACACTTCATTTGCATCCTCTTGATGAAGGGTGAATAAAATATGATTTTTTAAAATTAAGTCCTTATTTTCTAAAATTAGTAACTTTTAGGGTTTCTTCAAGAATAAGTTTCAACCCAAACTTCAATCTCTTTGGTCCAATGACCAAAATGGACTTGAAATATGAAAAGTACATCCTTGAATTGATGCATGGCCAAAAATTCACTTGGTCAACATTGACTTTGACTGATTTTGACAAAAATTACCATTTTGCCCCTCTGAATCAATTGATCCACTTCCCTTCAAAATTGATGATTAAAACTTTAAACATATGATCTTCCAAACATATAAAGGCCATGTGAAAAGTTTCACTTCAAAATTCTCAAGAAAACCTGATGAAAACCAAAACCCTAATTTTGGTCAACACCTTAGGAAACTGATGAATTATCTTTAAAACTTCAAATCCTCTAGGCATCCTGACCAATTTCTTGTACAAAGACCTTTCAAATATCAAAGAAATGTTGTAGCTCCCTAAATTAAATCTTGTACATTGGTCAACAATCTTGCTCAAGCAAACCCTAATTTTAATGGTGAATCCAAAGAGTGATTCTCCTTGTGATCAAACACAAACTTCAATCCTTTGATGATCCAAAGAAAGGAATAAAGCATCTTGAGATATGCAAAAACTTTTGAGCTTGAAAGATCCAGAGATTTGGATTGTAAGATATATCTTGAGCAACTTGTCCATGCAATCCACCCTCAAAGATTTGAGGAAAACTTGATAACCAAAGTACTTTGATCCTACCACAATGTATGAATGCAATGCACTATGATGTTCATGATGAAACATAAGCCTAAATCAAGAGGGTAAATTTTGGGGTGCAACAGCTGCCCCTATTCAAATATCTTCAACATGATAAGTGAGAAAAGTGATAACTTTCGAGCATTCAGAGTTGAAGATGTTTGAATATGAAAGAGCCCGAAAATTTACACTCTTGAAAGAAACAGAAACAAACCCCCGAGACATGCGTCAGAACAAAGCTGCAGCGCAGGTTGAGATAGAACGAAAACAAAGAAGAGTAGACGCAACTAAACTTCTGGATAGATGTGCCCGGGCGAAACTGGGCTTCAAAAAAGGGAGGAGTGAGACAAAACTACACCAAAAGAGTATAGACGAGACTAAGCTCTGTAACAGAAAACGTACGCGGGTGAGGAGACGAAACTCTGAGCTCGACCCAAAGAAGAAGTGGCTAGAGTGCGTGATTCTAGGAACACTTGCTAATCTCAACTAAGATAGACAGTATGAAGGAACTGAAAGAATCTCATAAATGAGGAACAACAGCGAGACGAGACGAGACTCAAAGACCAGTTAGACGAAACTGAACTAGATGAGTACCAGGACGAAACTGGATTTCACACACGGGTAACGAGGCGAAACTTGACCCAAAGCGAAGTGATGAGAGTGCATGTTTCTTAGAGCACCTGCTGGTCTCAAATCAATGGATAAATAGTGACAAAAACTGGTAGGAGAATCCAAGGAATAAAGGAGACTGATTTCAAACCAACGACGCAGCACGAACACTGCACTTGGTAAACAAACACCGTCAAAGAGTCCAAGGTAGGAAAGCAAAAACGGGACGAAACTCGACTCAATAACCAGTTAGGAGAAACTAAACTAGATGAGTACCAGGACGAAACTGGATTTCATGCACAAGGTGAGGAGACGAAACTCTGAGCTCAACCTAAAGCAAAGAGATTAGGGCGTACACCTAAAAACCTGCTGAAAGCGAATATCAGGAAGAAACTTGTATTTAAAAGGTGCATCAATAGACATTGGAATGAATCGGAGAGGGTAGCAAAGACTAAACCCGAGAAAGAACGTGCCAGGGCGAAACTGAACTACAGTCAAGAGTAGACACTTAAACAAAAGATTGACGTCAGAAGGATATTGGTATGGGGTGTATAATGAGGACGAAGACCTCGCTGGGGATTAAATCTGAAGTGTTAGCAAATCACTAGGGATGACGGAAGTAATAATGGCTTATGTTCCGATGCATGCTTGAATTCTTTTTTATAGCGCAATGCTCCATATAATGGAAATGCTACGCGTTTTGGTAGATGCAATGTAATGATGTATGTTTAAGAGTTCCACTAGGGAACGGGCAAATGAGAAGCCAATAACCAAGAAGTCTGAATTTGACATGACTTGCAAAAATAAATTGCAAAATCCAAAAGAGAGGAGAAAATGCGGGGAACCGCTAGAGAGGGAACCTCGAAGAGATGGAGCTTTGCAGAGAATAACAAACGAGCAACCAGCAGAAACGGGCCACAAATAAAGAAAGGAGGTGAAAAAAAATTGCGAATTCCCAGGGAAGATCAGGTCGACATTGCAACTTCCGGAAAAGGATGAAAACCTTCGCTGGGGGAACAAAACTCTGCTGAAGAGGTGGGACTTCACCGGGGAGATAGAACTCTGCTGAAGATTATCTTGCTAGAGAGATATTCTCTTGGAACACAACCAAATGATGAATCCTGCAGATAGTCACACAGTAACGACCTTACTGGGGAACAAGAGGAGATCCTTAACAAAGGATGCCCCGGTCAACAGATCGGCTGGGAACTGAGAGGGTAAAGCGAGGGATCCCTGTTAGCAAATCCATTGGGGAGTTGAAACTCCTTCAGAATGTGGATTCCTGCTTAACGACTCCATTGGAGATAGGCGACATATTCAAACTTGAAGTCTTGGAACGAGGCTTTTTGAAAGAAAATCCCTGGAGTAACAAAACTTTACTGCGAAAACAAAACTTCACTGGGGATAAGAAACTCCACTGGGGAAACGAAACTTCACAGGGGATAAGCAGAGTACTAATCAAACATGGGCTCTGTCAAAATAGAAGAAAGCCGGACATTCCTTTCTTGACCATCATTAAGCTTTTTACAGGTGTTCAATGTGCAAACTCTATTGATGTCAAACAACTGTTTTTGCATACAGAAAAATGTTTATTGAGAATGATAGACCTGATGCGATAATTATTTAAGCCTTGAAGTTGAAAACTTTAGCAAAATGTCGTATCTCTGTTGTAAACGAATCACTGGCTAGAGTGCAAAAATGTTTTAAAAACTTCTCTTTCCCTTTTTGAAAAATGAGTCAAAACGCGGGTGATAAGATGCCAACACGGCTATGCAACACATATTTGGGGAGTTTAGGAAATGTTATCCTGTTGTAGTATGCTTTCGAGTTAAACCCTTGTTTCAGTTAGAACTTTTAGAGGTTATAACATGGCCTGGTTCAAGGTTCTTTTGAAAAAAAGTTTTCAAGGCTCAAATTATTTGGTGCCCACCCCCTTCGTGATGTTCTCCTGTCCTAAGTTCAGCTGGCTTATCACAAGCGCTCATCTTTCAAAAGGATTTATAATGATTGAGTGATCACGACAAATCCTCCAACATGATCGTCACTTAACTTTTGCTGCTTTTGTTGTTGATATTATTGTTCCTCTTTTTTTTTATGAAAGTTTTATTGAATATATTTTTTTGGACTTTTAGGCTCTCTTTTCCCTAATTTTTTCCTGGACAAAATCTTTTGAATTTCCACTTTGGGAGTCCAGTGGGACGCTCTAACTTTTGCCTAAGCGACTTGTTTTCAAGTTTCGACTTAGCAGGGATTTTTGTTTCTTTCTTATTCATACTTTCCTTTTTGAACAAGTCAATGTGGCTTTAGGTCTTTGAAAATTTCCATTCTTTCACTCTTTTTTGAAAACAAATGCCTCATTCCTTGGTCAGTGAGAGATGGCCATTATTGTATCGATTTGATCTCGACCTTAGGACTTTTGTGAGGAAATGAAAATCATGGTTTAGACATTTTTGATCTCATGATGTGAAAGATAAAGTGTGGTGATCCTCAGATGGGACATTCCTTCTGAAATTTGAATGCTTGGGAAAATCAACTGAACATCTACCCTGCCCCTGGTTTAAAAAAAGGTTTTTTTTATTTTTTGAACAGAAAAGAAACTCCTACTTCGAAGGCTCATAGGGGTTAACGAGGTTCTAACTCCCTTATATCTCCGGTGTTTGGGGATTGAAACAATGCCTGTACATTGTCAACGGGGTTCTACTCAAAAGCATACCACTATGGTCATCATTTTTTAGCTAAACTTCCTCCTTCAAATTCTTGGTCATGCGAAAGAATTGACATAGTTGGTATCAAAATGCCCGGAGAAGAATTAAAGAGTGATTTTGTATGAAAATTTTTTTTAGGCAAAAACATTCAGCGCATCAAGACTAACATTCAGCTATAAACAAAATCCTATATGCAGACAATGCTTAAAACAATCAATCAAGATGACACATGAGAGCGCGGTAAAGAAACGTAATAAAAGCCATGATGGGGAAGAAGTATCTCCAACCAGGTTCACCGGTCCCACTGACTTGTCGTAACCTTAATATTATCCTGACCTATGATTTTTACCAAAAGCCCGGAGCTGTGAAACAAAACCGCAAGGCGAAATGCCTAAAGAGGTGAAAGAGAAGTCCACCAAACAGAGGAACAAAAATGCCCCTTGCACAGTAGTAGTGGTGTTTGTTATCCGCATTTCAAGCAATCGACTAACCATGACTTGTATTACCATTTTCGTGTAAGGTCCACGAAGTTTATATGCACATGCTTATAAAAAATATTGGACGTTTTCGCAAACAAAATAGTAAAAAAGGAGAAAAGAAAAGCATATGTATACTTGAAAGAACACATTCTATTGATTTTGAGAAATCTTCTTGTGAAAAATGCATTTACATTGGGAAGCAAGAAATTGCAAAATTAAAACAAACAAGTGTTTACAAATGGCAATGTGAATGTGAATATCCATCAAGTCCCGACTCTGTTATGACTCTGATGACTCTCATCCTCCTGCTTTCAGACAAATCATTCTTGGATTAGCTTCGAGCTTATGCCAGGTGACGAAACGAAGGAAAGAAACAAAGAATCCCATGTTGAGCGTAGTCATTTGCTTTAAGTCCCTAACTTTTTCCTGAATCGCCCTTTCGGGTTTTCGATTCACCGGGACACCCTCTTTTTGCCTAAACCGCCCTTTCGGGTTTTCAGTTTAGCAGGTTTTTATTATTTTTTTATGAAAAGTATTTTTTAACTACGTTAGCATTCACAGGGAGAGGGAAGTACTCTCCATCCATAGTCGTGAGCATCATCACTCCTCCAAAGAAAAATTTTCTGACCACGAAAGGACCTTCAAAAGTCGGAACCCGCTTGCCTCTGGGATCTCCCTGGGGAATAATTATCCTCTTGAGCACAAGGTCCCCTGGTTTGTAACACTGAGGTCGTACCCTCTTATCAAAAGCTTTTCTCATCCTTTGCTGATATTCCTGACCATGACATACGACCGTCCATCTCTTTTCATCAATAAGTTCCAACTGATCCAGCCGATTCTGTACCCATTCACTTTCATCTATCTCAACATCTCTCATGACCCTAAGAGAAGGAATCTCGACTTCTACCGGCAGTACTGCTTCCATGCCGTAAACCAATGAAAATGGGGTTGCCCCAGTTGAAGTACGCACAGTGGTGCGATAACCATGCAAGGAGAAAGACAGCATCTCATGCCAATCTTTATAGGTTACCACCATCTTCTGTATAATTTTCTTGATATTTTTATTGGCCGCTTCGACAGCGCCGTTCATCTTTGGTCGGTATGAAGAAGAGTTATGATGCTTGATTTTGAAAGACTCACAAAGCTTCTTCATCATTTTGTTGTTCAGATTAGACCCATTATCGGTTATGATCTTCTCAGGAACTCCGTAGAGACAGATAATATTGTGCTTAATGAATCGAGTTACCACCTGCTTGGTGACATTGGCATAGGATGCAGCTTCGACCCATTTCATAAAATAATCGATGGAAACCAGAATGAAATGGTGCCTGTTGGATGCAGTCGATTCAATCTTGTCGATCATATCAATTCCCCACATCACAAACGGCCAAGGGGAGGTCAAGACATTCAAAGGTACTGACGGTAAATGAACTTTATCAGCATAGACTTGACATTTGTGGCAAACCCGTGCGTGATTGTAATAGTCAGTCTCCATGGTGGACCAATAATAACCTGCTCGCAAGATCTTTTTAGCCATGGTGTGCCCGTTAGAATGGGTCCAGAAATCACCTTCATGTATCTCCTCAATGACTCTAGCCGCTTCTTTCTTGTCAACACATCTGAGAAGTAAACCATCATGATGCCTTCTGTACAACACACCACCACTGAGAAAGAACTTGGCTGAAAATCTTCTCAAGAACTTCTTATCTGTAACGGATGCCCCCTCAGGGTATTCTTGTGTTTCCAGATATCGCTTAACGTCATAAAACCAAGGGTTACCATCTGGCTCCAAACTGGCCTCAAAACAGAAAGCTGGCTCACTCAAACTTCTGATAGTAATGGAAGGTGCCTCATTAGCCCACTTAACCTTGAACGTGGAGGACAAAGTTGCCAATGCATCAGCTAGATTGTTTTCTTCTCTGGGAATGTGCTCAAATATGATCTCTTCGAAGTACATAATTAGCTTCATAACATGCTCACGATAGGGAATTAGGTTCTGATGGCGAGTCTCCCAATCTCCATTAATCTGGCTGATAACAAGATTGGAATCCCCATAAACTTTCAAAAATTTGATGCGCAGGTCGATCGCTGCTTCAATTCCATAAATGCAAGCCTCATATTCAGCCATGTTGTTAGTGCAATCGAAATAAATACGAGCCGTGAAAGGAATGTGGTACCCTCAGGGGAAGTGATAACAGCCCTGACGCCGTTGCCCATGGCATTAGAGGCACCATAAAAAACAAGCGTCCAATGTGATCCCGACTCGGGTCCTTCGTCTGGGTATGGTATGTTACAATCCCGAATATACACAATTTCCTCATCTGGAAAATCAAACCTCATTGGTTCGTAATTATTCATGGGCTGATGAGCAAGATGGTCGGCCAGTAAACTACCCTTAATTTCTTTTTGAGTAGTGTATTAGATATCATATTCAGTGAGTATCATCTGCCAACGAGCTACCCTGCGTGTAAGTGTTGGCTTCTCAAAAAAGTACTTGATTGGATCCATTTTGGATATCAAGTAGGTGGTGTGAGTTAACATGTATTGCCTCAAACGTTTGGCGGCCCAGGAAAGCGCGCAACAAGTCTTTTCCAGCAATGATTACCTTGACTCGCATTCCCTAAACTTCTTACTCAAGTAGTAAATAGCCTGCTCTTTCTTCCCTCGTCGTGCTGACCGAGGACACAACCTATTGAGCTTTCCAACACGGTTAGATACATGATTAGTGGCCTTCCTTCTACTGGCAGCATGAGTATCGGGGGTTCTTGCAAATACTCCTTTATTTTTTCAAAGGCCTTATGAAAATCCTCATTCCACTTTACCGTCTGACTTTTCTTCAACAACTTGAACATAGGTTCACAGGTGGCTGTGAGATGTGAAATAAATCTGGAAATATAGTTTAACCTTCCCAAAAAGCCACGTACTTCCTTCTCTGTCCTTGGCTCAAGCATTTCCTGTATCACTTTGACTTTGGCCGAGTCTACCTCGATACCTTTTTCACTTACAATAAAACCCAACAGCTTGCCGGATCTCACCCCGAAGGTGCACTTATTCAGATTCAACTTTAGCAAGAAATACCTCAGTCTCTCGAACAATTTTTCCAGATGAACAAGATGTTCCTCTTCTGTGTCTGGATTAGCGATCATATCGTCTACATATACCTCAATCTCTTTGTGAATCAAGTTATAAAAGAGAGTGACCATGGCGCACTGATATGTTGCCCCGACATTTTTCAAACCAAACGGCATCACTTTATAACAGAAGGTTCCCCAAGGAGTAATAAATGTTGTTTTCTCCATATCCTCCGGAGCCATCTTAATTTGATTGTAACTCGAAAAGCCATCCATGAACGAGAACACCTTGGAATGAGCAGTGTTATCGACCAACACATCAATATGCGGAAGAGGGAAATCACCTTTAGGGTTGGCCCTGTTCAAATCCCTATAATCCATGCACATCCTGACTTTACCATCTTTCTTGGGCACAAGCACAATATTTGCAATCCACGGTGAGTAATTGACAACCTTTAAGAAATTTGCGTCTAACTTCTTTTGGACCTCCTCTTTGATCTTCTTGGACATCTCAGGATGAGTTCTTCGGAGCTTCTGCTTGACAGGAGAACAACCTTCTTTGAGCGACAGTCGATGCACCACTATGTCTGTATCCAACCCAGGCATATCCTCATAAGACCAGGCGAAGATATTAGAATACTTACGGAGTAACTCAATCAATCTGGCTTTTACACTTTCTTCGAGATCGGCCCCTATCTTGACTTCTCTTCTTACCTCTTCTGTACCAATATTCACCACCTTAATCGAATCCTGATTTAGCTGGATAACCTTCTCCTCTTGTTTCAACAATCTTTCTAATTCCTCAGAAAGATCTCACTCCTCATATGCTTCTTCTTCAGCTTGATAAATTGGAGTATCAAAGTCATAATGAGCCATAGTAGAGTCGTTATTGATAGAATCTGGGGTGGAAGTGCATCTGCATGAATGAAATTTTTGCATTTTTTAGTGACAGTGTGTGGAAAGCGAAACATTGCCATTTAAAAATAAAAATAAAAAGAAAAAAGAAGCAAAATTTTGAATACAAAAACGTCATTTATTTCATGATAAACTTGCAAAATAAACATGGTGGCCCTACACAAATGATCCACTACGCCTTGGGCAGAGCGTAGGAATTATGATATGACAGTAAAAGAAACAAGAAAATTACTCCTCAGCGCTTGAAACTTGGATAACATCCACAAAAGTCTAATTGTTAAGTGTCTGGCCTGGAATACTCAAACGGATCCAATCTTCAATATTGTAGCCATCAGCCCTATCGTCGCCAACTGCATTGGCGTGTCCTTCTTGAGTAGCACAAGGGCGGGAAAACTTCACAGGAGTAGATAAACTGGATGCTCTGGGAGCTGCACTCTGCTGACCTGGGCTAAAACCAAGACCAAATTTATCAAACTTTGGAGTAACGTCTAGCACCTGAACTTAACCTTCAGGGTTACCACCTTCCACTACAACTTTTGCATCTTTGAGAGAATACATAACAGTTTCCGATTTCCTTTTCTGCTCTGGAGGAGGAAAGTTGACAGCATGAACTGTCTCAAATGCCTGAAATGGAGTTTCGTGTATCTCACCTTCAACCTCGACATAACGGAATGACGTCCAATGACTCACGATGTACTCTTCCTCACCGCATACAGTTACTACCTTTCCCTCTGCGGGGTACTTGAGTTTCTGATGAAGAGTAGAAGTGATTGCTCTTGCTTTATGAATCCACGGCCTTCCCAACAAGCAACAGTATGTTGGCTGTATATCCATCATAAAAAATGTGGCCGTGAAGGTGTAAGGACCAACCTTGATTGGTAACTCCACCTCCCCAAATACTGACCATCGAGACCCATCAAACGCCTTCACCATCAAATCATTAGGGCGCAACTCTAGTCCAGAATAATCAATCTTCATCAATGCTGATTTAGGCAATACATTTGAAGACGATCCTGTGTCCACCAAAACCGGAGATAAAGTAGTGCCCCTGCATTCCATTGAAATATGCAACACCTTGTTATGGTCTGGTGCCTCTGGAGGAAGGTCAAAATCGATGAAGCCCAAACCATTCCCGGCAGATATATTAGCACACACATTCTCGAACTGATTGATTGTTATTTCATGTGGCACGAATGCATTCTTTAACAACTTTATTAAAGCATTTATGTGAGGTTCTGAATAAATCAACAGAGACAAGATAAACATCTTAGATAGGGTATGGCTCAGATGATCAATTATGCTATAATCACTCTTTCTGATAATTCACATAAACTCTTCAACTTCATCGGGAACTGAAGAAGCTTCTGGTATTGGAATTGGTTGAGTCACATTGGATGGCATAACCCTTGGATTACCGATCATTACCTGTTATTTTCCTTTTTCTCTTGCAGAAGCATCTGCCGCATCTTACACATTTGAAGGACCAAATACTCTCCCGCTTCTAGTCATTCGACCCACACCAGAAAAGTTATGGACTTCCTCTTCATCACCTTCAGCATGTTCTTTCTTAGAAAAACAGGCATTAACCTCCTGCTTTACTCTATGGTAATAAACATCGACACCGTAATGCCACGGGATGGCCTTCTCACTGGTATACAGCATAGGACCAGGTGCCGTAATCATCAGAGGGGGTGCCCTTGATGGGGAAGGAATACGCACAGGGGTGTAAGGATTAGATATCACAACAACATCTTCTTCGATGGCTTCGTGGTAGCTCGGTTTTCTATCAAACTGCAGGGAACCCTCATTTATCATCAACTGGATACTGGCCTTTAAATCATCACTGCCCTTCGGTTGCTCTCTACACTTGGCACACTCTGAAGTACAACCTGGGAAAATAGAATTGTCAAGCAAATACCTCTTAACACAACTCAACGAAGTGGTTACTTGTTCCACATTCATGATTAAGTTCAGCATTTCACCATTATCATCAATCATGTTAACAACACCCCCTCCATGCCTAGGAATTGGGTTCTGAGTAACATTCGGACCAGTTATCGTAGTAAACTCAATTTCCTTGGCATCCAACAAGTCTTGTACCTTGCACTTCAATGCAAAACAATTGTCCGTAGAATGACCAACTCCGCCCGAATGGAATTTTCATCTTGCATTAACATCATAGTTAACAGGGAGTCTTGCAGGTGGTGGTGGCATATTTCTCAAACTGATCAACTTCAAGTCAAGCAAGTGGTGGAGCGCTTTAATAAGAGTTACCAGCAAGGGATCAAATTTTCTGGGTTGTCTCTGATGTTGGTTAATATATTAACGGGGAGCATCTTGTTGTCTTTGTTGTTGAGGCACTGTATTTGGTCTCTGCTGCGGAGGAGCATTAACAGGAATAGAAACAACATTGATTTGTTGGTGCTGACGATCCTCTCTTCTTCCTCTATGAGAGTATATCGCGCTTGTGTCGCCTTCCCTTTTCTTAGGGTAATTGTTGAATGGTTTCTTACTGCCCCCTGATGAGCCATTGGAACCTCCAATATGAATCTTTCCCAATTTCAAACCTACCTCAATTCTTTCACCAGCCATAACCAAGTCCGCAAATCCTGCCAAAGTACTTCCTATCACGTGCTCATAGAATGGCCCTTGCAGGGTACTCATAAACATATCAATGAGTTATCTCTCCATGAGTGGAGGTTGAACCCTCGCAGCCAACTCACGCCACTTCTGAGCGTATTCCTTGAAAGATTCTTTTGGTCCTTGCGACATATTCTGTAACTGAGTGCGATTAGGCGCCATATCCACATTGTACTAATAGTGTTTGACAAAAGCCCTAGCAAGATCATTCCAGCAACGAATATGAGTTTTCTCCAACTTCATATACCACTCCAGGGATGCCCCAGATAGGCTATCCTGGAAAAAATGAATAAAAAGCCCTTGATCCTCAGTATGTACTGACATCTTCCAGAAATAAGCAGTTGCATGAGTAATAGGACACGTCATTCTGTTGTACTTTTAAAATGTAGGGGGCTTGAACTTTGGAGGAACTATCACTCCGGACACCAACCCAAGATCATTAGCATCCATACCAAGGACTCCTTGCCCTTCCACAACCTTCAGACGCTCTTCCAACAAATGATACTTCATATCCTCAATCTGAACCCCCAGCTCTGAACATCGAACATAAAATTGATCTTCATCCTGGTCAAAGTCATAATCCTGATAATTCCTTACACCGCCCTGGTTAACTCTTCTATTCCCTACAAGACGAGGTCTAGGAGACGGAGGAAACTTCCCTAAGTTGAGCATGAAAGGGTTTCCCGGCATCCCATGAAAATTTCCAGCAGGCTGATCTTGCACATCCCCAAATCCTACAGAAATGTCCTGATAGAGCCCTTGATTTCCACCATCCCCTAGATAGCGACGCTGGTTGTTGACAATGGTAGCTAGTTCCTCCTGTCGGCGATTCACATTTGTGATGACCTCCATGAACTGAGTCATCTGAGTAGCCATCTAGGCCCTCATTTCAGCGAGTTCAACTTGAACCTGTTCCATCTGTCTTGGTAAGTTGTTTCTGGTGGAATACCGATGAGTAGTCGTCTTGAATTCTGAATAAGAAAAGCAGCAAAATAAGAAAATCGTCTTGAGATAACCTGTAGTGTTATGAAATGCATGATGTGCATGATATGTTTGTCATTTCGAGGTATCCAAGAGTCCTTTTATTCATCAATCAGGGCGTGCGATCATACAAACAAAATAGAAAGGATAATAAGATGAACACTTCAATTATTTACAAACAAGAGAAACGATGTCTAAGTGACTTCGGATAACTAAGCGAAAAATGATAAACAACTAAATACATGTCTTATCAATAAAAAATAAAAAGAATTGAATAATAGCAACAATCAATTGGTCCCCTCCAACAATTCTGGGGGTGACCAAATATACCAAAAGTAAATAACAGAACTAAATCTCCGAAACTAAACATGCTTCAAGATGTTGATAGTATTCTTCAAGTCTGGCTTTCTCCTTCAAGAGTTGAGATGCGACCATTTTACTCTCTTGGAACCGATCTTCTGCGAAACGCTTCTAGGCCACTTCCTTCTCAAGCTGAGCGTCTTTGTCTTTGAGCTGTTTTTCTAAGTTCTGAATCTTTTTCCTGTAACTATTTTCTGAGGCCTGAAGCTTCTGACACTCTTGCTGAGTCTTACTCAATTCTTCTTCCATTTCAGCATGAGACCTCTTCCTAGAACTGGTTGCACCAGAAGTTTTCCCTTGAGCTTCCTTGAGTTTACGAGCTAAGTCATCCCTTTCTTGATCGGCCTAATAAGTTTCATCCCCGCCTCACGGTCTTTTGCACGAAGCTGAATATTCTCAACATGAACCTGGGTGAACATCTCGGTAGGCACCATGTTACTTAGAACAACATGAGATTGCTCGTATAGAGGAGCCGACCTTGCAAATAGTAACCGTAAGATCTTAACCTTGGCTTTAACCCACTCCAGGTAAGGAACCCTAGCAATAGGAACTTTCTTGCCCAAAGTAGTTCTATCCTTATTGTGAATTCCCTTTCAAGCACTTGTCACTCTTTTCAACATCTCAAGATCACTCCCTCTAGCGAAATACACTAATTCAGACACCTCTTCAACCTTTGGTGGTCCATCCATTGCATATCCCAATTGACAATAAGCAAGCACATGATTATAGTTGATGCACCCCTTAGTTCCTATGAGGGTAACATTATGGAAACCTCCACAGCTAGTGACAATACTTCGCACTTCCCCCATGTCATAATTCCACCAGATATCAAATGAAGTAAGGTTAATAAGCCTTGATAACCATCGGGGAGAAAGCCAGGTATCCATGAAAGGGCCACTTAACGGTAGATGCAACTTAAGCCATTGATATAACATTGAATGGCATAAACTCACATTACCACCTCTTCCATGCCTGGAATGAATGGTATAAAGAGTATCTGCCAAGAGTGTCGGTATCGGGTTCTTGTTTCTAAAAACACAGATAGCCGTCAAATCCATAAAATTTCTCTTGTGAGGGAAGAGGACAGTCCCGTATATCATGAGAGCGAACATAGAACTGAAGTCACTCCAATTGCCTTTCTTTGCCCAATCTTTAGCTTTCTTCACTAAGAAATCCAGATTAAACCCTGCAATACCCTCACTGGACTTCCAATTGTCTTTCACCTCTTTCCTACTCAAACGAAGAATCTCAGCAACAACCTCGAACTTCGGCTTTTCCGGCACTTGGAAAAAAGGAACTTCATCGGTCAATCTAATATTAAGCAGGTGCGCATACTCTTCTAGGGTGGGGACCAGTTGATAATCTTGAAAAGTAAAGCACTGTAATTCTTTGTCATAGAACTGGAAGAGAGTGATCAAAGCCATCGGGTCAACCAGAGTGTTAAGGACTAGTAACAAGTTGCCATAATCTTTGTTGAAGTCGTTCAGAACATCACCCTTCAAATAAGAACTCAATCTCTTCAACTCGGCCACATCAATGGTAGGAATCTGATAAGAGAAAGTATGCATGGTGAGCTCTTTAACACGAACTGAATCGGACTCAACTGGAGGGAGATCAACCATTTCTGACGGAAAAAGAATCTTGAATGTCCCTGGAAAAATGACATGTGCATGCTAGTTTTTTTTTACATCATTTTTTAGAAATAAACATGCTATGATGCAATATGACAGGATCAAAGTTCACACTGGATCATGGCTGGACCATTATAGAACAATACCACTCAAGATCAAAAGAGAATCTCAAAGCTTCAAAACTGACATGGGAACCTGAGTCACCTTCACAACACAAAGTCACCAACAGTACCTGTACCTGTAAGAAAAGTTTCTCGCCCCTCTCACGGGTGTAGTCTAGGTCAAGGTAAGGTTAGAAGCCAAATCAGAGTACGAGAGCTCGAATTTCGGTATTATCATACGATAACACCTATCCGAACTACCTCTGAAGTCATAGGTCTCATGGTCAGGTCTACAAAGCATCTGCTTCGTAGCTGCCATGGCCACTCTATTCCTAGTTCCTATGGAATTCACTCATAGCCTGGGTATGAGGCATTTTACCTCATGGAACAACCCACCCACCAAGAAAATCCAGAAACCAAACAGTCCAGCCAAATCCAGTATGCAGAAAATAAAGCGTACATAGGATGCTATGCAAACAGATAAATATGCAAAGCGGTAAAATAAACACCCAAAAAGAAAACAAACAAGAGCTAGGATCGACTCCGGGATGGACCAGCAAAAGGTCAACCTTTCCCCAGTGAATTCGCCAGCTGAAACTATGCGGCCGGAACCTGTCATCTGGATGTTAATGAAACATCAATGAAGTCTCCACCAAACGTCTTTTATCCCGCTAAGAGGGAAAGGTAAACATCGAGAAAACCTGAAAAGGGAGAAATCACGGTCTTTCAACCGAGAGATTGGGTAAGGGAGTCTCTTACGCGAGGGGAAGGTGTTAGCACCCCACACGCCCGTAGTACTCTACGGTATCCACTCTTGTTATCTAATCTAATGGGTGTGGTCAAATCCTATGTCTATGGCTTACAACTGAAAAGGGAATGCATGCGAAAGAGAAAGAACACAATGTAGGGAAAATAAAAGATGTGCTCGGTAGGGCCCTACCCCAATGCCTATGTATCCCTTTTAAGGAATCAGAGCAGCCATAGTTCGGCTTATGTATTTTGGTTGGTTTGTGTTTTTTAATTAAGACAAACAAAAATAGTCAACATGGCAAAACATCGAATGGAACAAAAAGCAAATGAGGCGATCAAACATCGATTAAATAATAACAAAGTATCATGTCAAAGATGACGAAACATCAAATGATAAAACGGATGACAAAACATCACACCTAGCAGTGATATTGAGAACCAAAGCAGGATAACAAACAGATGCGATGGCGAAACATCGACTTCAAAAAAATGTGTGATAGCGAAAAATCGACCAAAAGATAATAAGATATCATGGCAAAGATGGCAAAACATCAATGAAACAAATGACGAAACATCACACCTAACAATGATATTGAGAATCAAAGTAGGATAAAATACATGTGTGATGGCAAAACATCGGCTTCAAACAAATGTGCAATGACGAAACATCGACTAAGAGATAACAAGAGATCATGGAAAATATGGCAAAACATCAATGAAACAAATGACGAAACATCACACCTAACAATGATATTGAGAATCAAAGTAGGATAAAAGACATGTGCGATGGCGAAACATCGGCTTCAAACAAATGTGCGATGGCGAAACATCGACTAAGAGATAAGAAGAAATCATGGCAAAGATGGCAAAACATCAATGAAACAGATAGCAAAATATCACACCTATCAATGATATTGAGAATCAAAGTAGGATAAAAGACATGTGCGATGGCGAAACATCGGCATCAAACAAATGTGCGATGGCGAAACATCGACTAAGAGATAACAAGAAATCATGGCAAAGATGGCAAAACATCAATGAAACCGATAGCAGAATATCACACCTATCAATGATATTGAGAATCAAAGTAGGATAACAGGTATGTGCGATATCGAAACACCAGCTTAAAGATAACACATACAAAATAAGATTGGTTTGTATCTTTTACTTTGAAGAAGAGTTTGAGTTCATTAGAAATGTCTTATGATTTGCCAAGAAACAAATTTTTGTTTTAAGATGCAAGATGAAAAGAGAGAAAAACAACTAAGGGAAACTAGCCTAGCACTATCCCTAGTGTTATCATACAATGGTTGACCCTAAGGTTGAGGATAAATGGAAAATCCTATCCTAATTTACATGTTAAAGGGAACTCAACAAAACTATCCTATAGGGAACATGCAATGAGAGCGAAGTCATGATCTCAATTTCTAAATTGAGTGACTCATTGATCAACAATTAAAGAAAGAAGAGCAATAAACATCCTATAGGGAACATGCAATGAGAGCGAAGTCGTGATCTAAATTTCTAAATTAAGTGACTCATCAATCAAAAACAAACACAACACATGCAATCAGACAAGAAACCAGAGGGACTCCTGACATATATCAGCAACAGAGGTCCCATCATGCAGTCAGAGAATTATGCAAAATGAAAATGGGAGAAAGGAAGTAGTACAATACCAAACATATAACTATTTGTAGCAATCAAGCAAGAAATAAAGAAACCTAGAGAAACTTCAAGCAAGCTGGCATCAGTAAACAAATTGAGTCAGGAATCTATCAGATATGAACAATTCCCAGAGGCAATGTATGGCATTCACAATCATATGTTTATATATCCTGGATAAACCATCAAACATGCCAAGCACAAAAAACAATGCCAGTATAATAGATTGTGTTTCACAAATAAAGTGAAACACACAAAAGCCTCAAGCCAAAAGTGGCAACTTTCTCATAGTACCTCGCACATTCAACAACCAAGTTATTATTCCATATGGTGAAAAAGAAATGAGAACAACATGGTGGAAATTATCAAACATTAGACATGATAGGCAAGCAGAAGCAAGCATGTGCACATTATAGGTCAAGAGAATCAGAGGAATGTTGCTCCTTTCTATCACCATGTTGAATTGACAATTGAATGTAAATCAAGGATTATAAGAGCTTTAGAATAATATGAACAAAGACCATGAAAGTCAGTAGCAAACACATTTCAACCATGCACAATTGATTCAAACACAACTTCATGAATACAGTAGGAGATGAAACCTGCATAATGCACTAGGAGGTTCAAAACATTCAAGTATGGGACATTGAGTCAAAATGGTTTGATGCTAACATAGAAAAATAAGAACCAAGATGATCATTAGGTTCCCAATTATAGGCCTCACTCAAGTTCATTGGCCATCAAACAAATTGCAACAAGTCATGCAAACATAATTGGGTACCTTCACTTCAAAATCACATCAAAAATAGAAATAAAGACCCATAATTCAAACCAAAAAAATATTAACATCTTGGAAGTGTTTAGAAGTAAGAATGAAAGCTCTAAGTTCATGAATGATTGGGGAGGAGGCCAAATGAAGTGCAAAGTTCAAGACTAGTTGGAAAAACCACCAAACTAGACAAGTTTTCAAAATTATTTGTGGAAAAATGTCAAACCAAGTCAAATAATTCAAGAAAAATAGTTTTCAAATCCCCAATACATTCATGAACCATGATCAAGACCCGAAATCCAAGAAAAGTCCAAGGTACAGGGGTTTTGAATATGAAACTTGCACCATAAGCAATAAAACCCTAGATTTTGACTTTTAATCCAAAATATTGATTAAATAAGACCAAAACTCAAAAAAATTAAACCAAGGTCCTAAAAAATATCAAGAAACCCTAAATGTCAGAAAATATATTTTTTCATAATTTTTTGAATTAGGAAAAGTCAAGAAAGAAATTAATATTCAAACAATTATGTAATTAACAAATATCCACATATCAAAATAATGTTTAAATCAAAAAGTCAGAAAAATTGCCAACCAAAATTATATTCAAATAATAGGGCTAAAAATATACATCCCTCAATTTTTGTGATTTTTTTGGATAAAAGGAAAATATTAAAAACAAAAAACAAACAATTAATAATAAAATTATTATTTAAGGGCAAGAAAATGAAAACCATGACCAAAAATCACAAAAAGGAAAAACAAAAATATGATCAGATTCTATGATTAAAAACAAGATTACATGATTTTTTGGGAATTTTTGAATTAATAGAAGTATTAAAAAAATGTTACAAATAACCTTTGAAATTAAATTTTAAATCAAAAATAGAGAAAACGATAAACCAAAGTCAGAATCAATTTTCACATTATTTTGTGGTTCTCAAATAATTTTTGTGGATTTTTTAAATCAATAGAACTATTAAAATAAAAATAAAGTTTGATCAATTAATTAATTAAACCTATGAATTTTTGAACCAATCAAATTATTTAAATAAAAATCCAAAAAAATGTGACAAATACTAGAAAATAATATTGACCTATGGTAATTTTTTTGTGATTTTTGAATGTGTTTTGATCAGAAAACAAAATTAAACAAAATGTCAAGTAAAAAAAAATTCAAATAAGCCAAAAACTTCAAACAGACCAATCATGATGTGCCACCACATCATCTTCAACCTCTGGACATTCAAAAAAACGCCCGCAACATCCACATTTAGGGCTCACTTTCAGATCAACATAACACACTCAATTTTACATCATTTTTTATGAAATCAAAGGCAAATCAAAGCTAGCATGGCAAGGAATCCATAGCAATTCGAATCAAATAAAATCATCAACTACATCGTCCATAATCAAGTCATGAATATGAACAAAAACATTCTGAATCGCGAGTTTCAAAATGTCCAATCATGCATAATTCATCAAATTAAACGCTATAAAGCTTCAGAATCATTCCATAGACTTCAAACAACATGATTATAAACTTAAATCACACGAGGCATGGCTAGAAATCAGAATTCAAAGTTGAGAATTCAAACCTTTGAGAAGAAATGGATCTACTGTCTCCTTCACTCCAGTTGCAATCCAAGCCCCGATCTACAATCCTTATCAATTGGAGAAGAGAATGCAAGAAGAATTGACCAAAACGCGCGAGGGAGATGGAAGAATTGAAGAAAAATGCAAAGCAACAAGCTATGGAGTTTCTGAATTTGATTGATGAAATGAAGCACGAACCCTTCTCACTGAGGCTTGCTTCTCAATATATAGAGCATCAGGAGGAGGGTAGGATAGGTTTTTCGCGCTGAAAGCTCTTGGAATCAAAGAAATTTTCTTTTGGCCAAAATCAAGTATGCACATGTAGCCTTCAAATCCCTCATGCGTTGGCTTTCTTTTCTTGTGCATTTTAATCCATTTGCCCTCAGGAAGAGACTAGCAACAAGATTATGACTTAAATCTTTGCATTAAGCTAGTGTTGGTGATTAGGCAACTTCATGCCATTTTTTTGCAAAACCACGAATTCCCTTCTTATTTTCCCATGTGCAGCTCAAACCTTGGCATGATGGGCCTTGGTACATTTCATGTTGGCTATGGGCCAAGTTTGAAGTGAAACAAAAGGCCACAAATCAAGTTATCAACAATTTGCAATTTGCATGGCATGCATGAATTCAATGAAAAGTCTCAAAATTCCAAAGTCCACAACTTGCTCATAATTTTGAATTTTGGAACAAATAAGAATAATTTGGAAAGGTCTTTAAAAGATCTTCAATCCCATAGTTTTGAGTTTTTGCAAATTAATCCATTAAGGCTCTCAAAATTTAGCGTGAAATTCACTAAATTTGAAAAATGACCTATAATTTTGCAACTTCAAAAGACCATAGCTCTTGATTCCTTGCCAATTTGGTCATGATACCAGAAGGAGGTGAAAGATAATTATCTTAGATTTCCAAGCATACTTCATTTGCATCCTCTTGATCAAGGGTGAATAAAATATGATTTTTTGAAATTAAGTCCTTATTTTCCAAAATTAGTAACTTTTAGGGTTTCTTCAAGAATAAGTTTCAACCCAAACTTCAATCTCTTCGATCCAATGACCAAAATGGACTTGAAATATGAAAATTACATCCTTGAATTGATGGTTGGCCAAAAATTCACTTGGTCAACCTTGACTTTGATTGATTTTGACCAAAATGACCATTTTCCCACTCTGAATCAATTGATCCACTTCCCTTCAAAATTGATGATTAAAACTTCAAACATATGATCTTCCAAACATATAAAGGCCATGTGAAAGGTTTCACTTCAAAATTCTCAAGAAACCCTGATGAAAACCAAAACCCTAATTTTGGTCAACACCTTAGAAGACTGATGAATTATCTTCAAAACTTCAAATCCCCTGGGCATCCTGACCAATTTCTTGTACAAAGCCCTTTCAAATATCAAAGAAATGTTGTAGCTCCCTAAATCAAATCTTGTACATTGGCCAACAATCTTGCTCAAGCAAACACTAATTTGACTGGTGAATCCAAAGAGTGATTCTCCTTGTGATCAAACACAAACTTCAATCTTCTGATGATCCAAAGAAAGGAATAAAGCATCTTGAGATATGCAAAAACTTTTGAGCTCGAAAGATCCAGAGGTTTGGATGGTAAGATATCTCTTGAGCAACTTGTCCATGCAATCCACCCTCAAACTTTGAGGAAAACTTGATAACCAAAGTACTTTGATCCTACCACAATGTATGAATGCAATGCACTATGATGTTCATGATGAAACATAAGCCTAAATCAAGAGGGTAAATTTTGGGGTGCAACAGAAGGAACTAAAGGTTCGCAACCACGATGGGTGAAAAAATTGTAAAAAATACTCCTTTCCTCATCTCCACCATCTATTTTTTATACAACATTTATATCAAAAATAAAAATTCAAAGAGGTTCCTGCGGAGTACCGTAGATTTTTAGGATCCTAATACCTTCCATTTTCATAAGTGATCCCCGTACCTAGATTCTCTCCCCCTCTCTTTTTGGGTTATTCTCTCTTTTCTCATTCCTCTAGAAAAAATAAAGCGCGGTGACGATTTTTATTTGATCTGTGGGAGTTGAGTCAATCCAATGGCTTAGTCTCAATATTTCTACCGCTACGCCCTGGGGGTTCTCTTTGATAGATACCAGAGAGACAACCTCGAGAAGGAGATTATGAAAGTGGAATCTGAAATCAATGAGCTGAATTTATGGGCTTTATCCCCCAAGGATTTGGAAAAATCTAGAGTTTTAAACAAGAAGCTAGATGATCTTCTAGCTAAAGAAGAAGTCATCTGGTGCCAACGCAACAAGTCTTTATAGCTTCATAAAGGGGGATAAGAATACGTCTTTCTTCCAGGGTAAATCCTCTCAAAGGAGAAAGACAAATTCAATTGTGAGAATAAAGGATACTAATGGGATCTGGTGGAAGAATGATGATGATGTTGAGAGGGTTTTAAGGACCTATTTCAATGAACTTTTCAGTTCTAATGGAGAAATGGGTGCAAAGAATATTTCATAGGTGGTTAGGAATAGGGTTTATGAAGCAGATGCCTAGTCGGGCTTGAGACCGTTTGATACCCTCGATATTAAGGTGTGCTAAAATAGATGCATCCCTTCAAGGCCCTAGAGCCCGACGAGATCTCTTCTCTATTCTTCAAAAAGTTATGGTATGTGGTAGGGAGTGAAGTGGAAGGCATGGTTTTGGATATTCTCAACAATGAAAGAAGCCCATAAGCTATCAACAATATGTTCATCTGTCTAATACTAAAGTGTAAAAATCCCCTATCTCTGAAGGATTTCAGGCCCATCAGCTTATGTAACGTCACATTGAAATTGGTCACCAAATGCATAGCTAATATTTTGAAGCCTTTACGCCCTAGGATCATCGACGAGGAACAAAGTGCTTTTATCCAAGGGAGACTCATTACAGAGAACTGTCTTATAGCAATGAGGTGCTTTCATTGTCTAAAAAAAGAAAAGCAAAGGCAAGAAAGTAAGTATGACGTTGAAGATGGACATGTCCAAGGCATACGACATAATTGAATAGGAGTTTGTGCGCATAATGTTATCTATTATAGGATTCCTGCGAGCCTTGTGGAGGTTATTATAAAGTGTGTTAAAAATGTTTCCTACCAGATCCTAATAAATAGTCAGTCGTCCAATTCTTTCTCTCCAGGTAGAGGCCTTAGGCAGGGGGACCCTTTGTCCCCTTACCTTTTCATAATGTGTGTTAATATTTTGTCTGGTTTATTGTCAAAAGCGGTGAGAATCCACAATATCTCTAGAATCAAGATCAGAAGGGGAGCTCCTATCATTTCTCATTTGTTATTTGAGGGTAATGGTCTTCTATTTGCTCGTGAGAACTAGAAGGAAGTTGATACCATCCTACACATTCTCAAGGCTTATCAGAGGGGATTCGTACAACTTGTATACATTGAAAAAATATGAAGTGTTCTTTAGCAGCAATGTCACTATGGGTTGGAGGAATGTGATTTGTGCGCAACTGGGATTCAGACAAGTCAGATCTTATGCTAAATACTTGGGGCTCCCAATTGTTTTTTATTGATCCAAGAAATCGATTTTCTCTTTTATAGTGGATATGATTTGGAAGAAACTCAAGGGTTGGAAAGAAGAATTTTTGTCTGGTGCAGGGCGGGAGATTCTTATAAAGGTTGTGGCTCAAGCTATCCCCAACTATATTATGGGATGCTACAAGGTTCCTAAAGGATGTTGTGACAAAATTGAAAGGATGTTTGCGAATTTCTGGTGGGGGGAAAAAGCAGGGGAAAATGAAGATCCACTGCTCAGTTGGGACTGTTTGTCGATGGAAAAGAGTAAGGGTGGTATGGGGTTCAGATGTGTGAGCGATTTCAATAAAGCGCTTCTTGGAAAACAAAGCTAGTGGCTCCTGCTGAGGGAAACACACACCTTGGGAGAGTTTTCAAGGCTAGGTATTTATCCCAAATGTAATTTTCTTGAGGCCCAGATTGGCTTCTCCCCAAGCTATACGTGGTGAAGTATAATGAGTGCTAGACACGTCCTTCAAAATGGATGCAGGTGGCAAATTGGGGTTGGTAGGAAGGTCAGGGTGTGGAAGGATTGTTGGGTCCCGAAAGTGCCTATGCTGCAGGAGCATAGTAAATCTGGCGGTCTTAATAAAGATGCTTGTGTATCTGACCCCATTCATGACGACTCGAGGACATGGAAATAAGAGGTAATTAACTCTTGTTTCAATCCCTTCGGAGCTCGTCATATCACTAGCATTCCCCTTTCCTGTGGCTCTGCTTAAGTTAAATTTATATGGACAAGTGAAAAGGATTGCAAATTACTCTGTTAAGACAACACACAGTCTTCTTGGCCAGGACTGTTTGAGGGATGTGGTTGGCTTTTCTAATATCCAGGACTCTATGTTTTTGAAAGGAATTTGGCAGGTGAATCTACCCAACACGGTGAAGAACTTTCATTGGATATTGGTAAACGGCATTCTCTCAGTCAAATCAAACCTCCTCAAAAAAGGTATGAATATTGATCCTTTGTGCCCCTTGTGTATCAATGAATTGGAGAGTGAGGACCATCTTTTCCTCCGTGGTAGTATGGAATAGCTAACTTGGTTTGCGCCTCCTTGTGGCTTTTCAGTTCCTGGAAACTTGGATACCAGAATGTGGATTAGGCACTGGTTTGATTGTAATGAAAAAGAAGTTTCTTAGATGGTTTATGTTGTTTTGTGGAAGCTATGGCATGCTAGAAATATGTTGGTGTTCAAATACAAAATTTCCAACCCAATGGAGGTTGTGATGGTTACGGGTGCTTTGGTCGAGGAAGTTAAAGCCCTCCCAATTTCTATCTATTTTTTTGGTGCAGGTTTTTCGAGAAATAGCTTCCCTACGACTGATAGGTGGGATCTCATAACATCTGTTGACTCTGGGTGCTTTCTTGATGGAACCATGTCTTGGGGGAGCATTGTCAAAGATAGGAACGATGGAACTATATTTAAGACCTGCAAAAAAGAAAATGTGATGATGGAACCATGTGTGGCTAAAACTATGGGTGTTAGATGGTGTATGGAGTTAGCAACGCCTTTCATGTGGGATCACATACTCTTCTGATCTGATGCATTGACAATAGTGGATTGTATTCATGGGCACTCTATGGTGGCGGTAATAAGGCTAATTGTGGAGGACCGTTTGCGCCTTTTGGCATATTTTAACCTTGTTGATGTTTGTTTTTGAAAACTTATATTCAATTAGGAGGCTTATGACCTTGTTGGCATGGCCTTTAATTTTGGTTCCAGAACCTGTTTTGATGGTTTCTCCAAAAGACATGCTTCTGTTCTTTCTTTAGCTTAATGAAGCTTCTTTTACCATAAAAATACAAGACCCGAATTTGTAAAAAGCATACACCACTGCTAGAAACTCTTTTATAGTGGCTGCATAATTCATCTGAGCAAGATTCAACACATGACTTGCATAGTAGATCACATGCAAGAGCTTTTCCCTTCTCTTTCCTAGAGTTGTCCCTACTGCTATATCACTTGCATCTCACATGATCTTAAAGGAGAGAGACCAATTAAGGGAAATTACTATAGGAGCATACACCAACTAACTCTTCAAAGTGTCAAAGGCCTCACCGCACTTTTTGTCAAAAAGAAAGGTTGTATCCTTCACAAGCAAGCTAGTAAATGTCTTGGTAATCTTTGAAAAGTCTCTTATGAACCTGCGGTAAAAAACCGCTTGTCCAGTAAACTTCTTATACCTTTCTCATTCACTGGTGGTGGTAAATTCACTATTACCTCCACTTTTCCGTTGTCAACTTCAATTCCCTTATGGGAAATTTTGTGCCCTAACATTATGCCTTCACGCACCATGAAATGACACTTCTCCCAATTGAGAATTAAATTGGTCTGCTGACATCTTTCTAGCATAAGAGACCAGTTAGTTAAACAATTATCAAATTAAGATCCGAAAATAGAAAAATCATCAATAACCACTTCCATATGGTTTTCAAGCACGTCGAAAAATATGGATGTCATACACCTATGATATGTGGCAGGTGCGTTGCACATCTTGAATGACATTATTCTGTAAGCAAAGATACCATATGGATATGTGAATGATGTCTTCTCTTAATATTTAGGAGCTACTTCAATCTGATTGTACCCCGAGTATCCATCAAGGAAAGAATAGTAGTCATGACCAACCAACCTTTCTAACATTTGGTCAATGAATGGTAAAGGAAAATGGTCTTTTCTTGTTGCAGTGTTCAACCTTCTGTAGTCAATGCACACTCTCTAACCTGTAATAGTTCTTGTTGGAATTAACTTATTCTTCTCATTCATGATGACAATTGTTCCTCCATTTATTGGTACCACCTGAACAGAACTCACCCATGAGCTATTGGGTATAGAATAAATAAGACCCGCATCCAACAACTTTAACACTTCTTTGCGAACTACTTCCTTCATAGAGGGGTTAAGTCTTCTTTGTGGTTAGACAACCGATTTCTGATCATCTTCCATTAATATATTATGCATGCAAACTATGGGACTAACATCTTCCAAGTCTTCAATGGCCCATCCAATAACACCCTTGTATTTCTTAAGTAATTTGATGAGCTTTTCTTCTTGGACATCTTTTAGGATAAAATTTATGATAACTGGACATTTTTCTTTAGTATCAGGAAAAATAGATTTGATACTTTCAGACAGTTGTTTCAACTTTGTCCCCTTTTTGGATTCTTCCTTCTCTCCGAAGATTATTGTGGTCGTATATCTTCCCACCAGTATTGTTTTGATCTATTCCACTAAGGTTGTGCTTCCATCATTGCTAGCACTTTTGACTCTTTCTCATCTCTTTCTTCATTATTTTCAAAAATTGACAAGCTAAGAACTCTTTCCAAAGGTAATTTGGATTGGCTCTAAACTGACTGAATGAACATTGTATCCAACACTTAAATATTTTTACTTGTATCTTTCTCATATTTGAATTTCATGGCGTTCCTCACATTAATTTCTAGCTCTTCATCATAGACTTTGAGGGTCATAATTCCTTCCTCAATATCTATCATGCATCTTCCAGTCTTTAGAAAAGTTCTTACCAAAATTAGCGAGATTTCCTCATCTTCTGGCATTTCCAGAACCAAAAAGTCAACAGGAAACACAAACTTGTCAATCTTCACAAGAACATCAGTTGCAATACCATAAGGTCTTTTCATCGAATGATCTGCAAAATGAAGCATCATACGAGTGTCTTGCACCTCACCAAGTTCAAGCTTTTTATAAATCGATAAAGATATAGGCTTACATTAGCTCTGAAATTGATAAGTTCCTTTTTGAACGATGTATCCCCTATGGTGCAAGGAATAGTGACCACACCTCTATCTTTCTTCTTCACTGCAATATTTAGACCTTGCAATATAGAACTACATGTTTCACTTAGCATTACCGGCTTAGTGTCGATGGAACATGTGATACGGTGGGAAGAACTGACTGTTTTTTGGAATGCTGGTTTGCATTTTGCGTTTTGCATTTTTTGTTTGCAAAATGTCACGGTAAGCAAGAGTCGCCACCGACTTTTATTTTATCCAACAAGGAAAGGAAAAAAGCACAGAAAAATTCCTTTTTCGAGATATTTCTCGGGTTCGGGGGGTAGATTATAGAAAGGGAAGGTGTTAGCACCCTTTCTATCTGTGGTTATCCATGGACTCTTAGGTACTTGCTCATATTGTTTTCAAAATATTGCTTTTTTGTGCTTGTGGGTTTGAAAAAGTTTTTATTTGAAACTTCGATTTAACTCTTGCTTCTGTCCTCAAGAGCGTATGAAGTGTTTTTGAAAACTTTGTTCGAAAAATGTAAGTGTGAAGAGTTTTTGTTTTTTGAAAGAGCAAGTATCTAAGAACCATCTACCTACTCGAAAAAGGAATTGTTCTAAGCTAATATCCTTTAGACAATGCTATCCCACTATTGATGAGTAGGTAGCATCGTCGTTGGAGTTTGAGGGTCAATTCGAATGCGGGATATACGGTCACTAAAGCAATGTTAGGACGCCTTAGTGGTAACCCTAATGTCTTAAATCATTTGTTTGAGGCAGTGATATCCAAGGCAACCGTTTCGAGGCGACTATGATCTTTAGACAAGAGGACGACCTCTAAAGTGACCTATACTCAATGACCGTGTACGAAGGCAACCAAGTGGGGTGTACCCTAAGAGTTCGCATGTGCAAATGTGTTGTTTTCAGTTATTTTTATCTTTGTACATGTTAAGGGTGACCTAAGTTGATTTTAGGTTAAAACATTCAGTCTTGTCATGCCATCCTATTATCAAACATCTAACAGTTATATTTTGCGGAAATAAAATGCGGAATTTAAATTACACGGCGTCGAGTATTTACATCGCCAAAGACAAACCCTTTAAAAATAAATAAAGCGATAAAAAATAAATAAAACTCCTATTAAGCTATTACAATCCGGGAGCAAGTACATTATTGGATAAAATAAATAAATCGCGTGCGGGAAATTAAATCGAGCACAAATTAGGGTTTTGACCCTTTAAAGAAGACATCTTTTTTTGGTTTTTTCATTTTAAGAAAGAAATAAATTATAAATTAATTACTAAATTGAATTAAATAAATTAATTAGTTAAACGAAAAAATTATTTTTGGGTTTTTTGTTATTTTAAGAAAGAAAATAAAATTAATTGAATTATTAAAAACCTTATTAAATCTAATTTTAATTTTAATTATTTACAAAAATATGTTAAAGTTATTCTAATTAAAACCTAAGTTAATTTAATTAGTGTTTATTAATAAAATTAAAATTAAAATTTGATTTGATAAAGAAAATATTTTTGTGATCTTATTTTATAAAGAAAAGAATTTTTTTGATTGGTTAGTAAATTAAACAAAACAATAAAAACAATTAATAAAACTAAATAAATAAAATAGAAAAGAAAGGGGTTTGGGCCTGATTTTGGTGGTGTAGATAACAATCTGAAGCCCAATTGTGTTGGCCCTTCGTTGACTTATTGGATTTGGTGTGCACGCGCTGACTTGGCTCCATGGTGGACCTTCAGATCCTGGCCACCAGATCTGGCCAATGGCCACCTGGCTACTGCATGGGCTATGGTGCACGGTAGGCTGCAGGTTTGAATATGCACTTGATCACCTGAAATACAAAATCAAATAGAAATTGGGGGACCTGGGATTCGAACCCAGGTCCTGAAAGTGATTGCCAATGCACGCTTCCCACTACGCTGCTTTGTTTATTTGTTAATAATATGAAAATAATATATTATGTAATAAAACAAGTCAATGGTCAGAACAAAAACAAAAATGTGCGCATGGTTTTGAAAGGGCCAATGATGGCGTGACACGCCTTCATCTTCTTTGTTGAACCGTTGCTAAAGGTTCCAGGACCTATACCTACGGACAGAGGTCCGTCACTACAAGCCAGGCATCTCTAGAATCCTATAGGCGCCATGGAAATGCATTCTAAATCCATGGTTGAGTTCGTCTCGGCTAGCTAGTCACAACCATAGTCATTATTATGGCCAATTGTACCTGAAAATAAAAGCCCCAAAAACAAGGACGAAACCCTAGCAATGGCAGATCTTCATATTGGTCATATAAATGAAATTGGTTAATGTCAAAAGCTTGCAAATGGAATGGTGATTACAAATATGCAATTATTTCATTGTAACAATGCATAATTTCTAAGATGTGAAACCAAGTACAGGGGGAAATCGCGTGGCACTTACAGCGTGTTGTGGTGTGTGTGGAAGCTTGCTTTGGATTGGTTTAGCTTCAGTGAACGTCTAGGAAGCAATTGGGATAGACCTTGGCTTCTGAAAACACCTCTAAGCACGATTTCTATCTCAAGCTTTTTATGACTTTATTCAAACTTTGTTCTGCCTATGCCTTCACTTTCCAACCCTTGTTTCGATCTGTTTTGCTTGCTTATGTACTATGGAGTGTATTAGGGTAAGAATTATGGCTTGAATCTTCCCATATCAATGCCTTGGGATTTGATTTGATCTCCTCTTTATAACTTGCCAAATTTGCCCAAATCTCAATCTTTTTCACATGAATTTGTGAGATTTGAGTTTGATGATGATAATGATGAGAATCAAATCCTGAAATAGCAAAAAAATCTCATGTTATCAAGGTTTTAGATTCTATATGATTTAATTTTGATTTAAAATGAATAAATTCAATAAAAATCAAATTAAATAATAAAAATAAAATATGTGCTCATGGCTGAAGCTAGGACACGTGGGCAACTATGAAAGCTCAAATCAAGTGGAAAAGAATGGGCCCATTTGACAAAATTTGAAGTTTTGGGGATAGTTGACTTTTGGCAATTTTGCAAAAATGTCCAACTTCAACAATGCACAACTTCTTCAATTTTGAACTTTTGGAAGTGTTCTTGGACTTTTTATAAATCTTGAGATATCCTATAACCAAACCTTTTTGTCTCATCTAATTTTCATATTCAATGCTCAAGTTATAAGCTTTGGCAAAAAAGGTATTTTTGTTGACTTTCAAAAATGACCTATAATGTCCAAATTCATAACTTCTTGTGAGTGAATTTTTTGATCTTGGGGGTATGAAGATGGATTGTAGGAAATTTCATCCTCTTAAAAATGAGATTTGGATGGGTCATTTCTAATAAAGTATGAGAAAGTTATGCTTGGTCAAAATTGAATTGACTTTTCCTACAAAACCCTAATTTAGCAACTTTTGAGTCTTGATGAATTTTGAGCAATCCTTGACGAATCATGATCAACCCTTGATCAAATGATGAAATATCCTTCAAAATGAGGATGTTGGCAAAAAATATTTAAGTTTGACTATTTGTAGGTCACAGTTGACTTTTGCCCTAGCACAGTCGATTTTTGGACCCTTTAAGCAATTGACTGAGAAAACTTCCTCTGCAAGGCTTGAAATTTGACATGGATGATCTTGAGAACATATTAGGACATTGGGGAGAACTTGAGGTAATTTGGACTCAAGGATCTTGATGCAACACAAAACCCTAATTTGGGGAAGACTGCCTTAGGAGATAGCTTGTCTGACCAACTCTTGAGCTACCTTGAGCCACTTGGAGATTTTTCTTGCAATGTTTTGAGAAATATGGGATGGAAAATTTTAGGGTACAACAGAACACTTCTTGGATATGATGTCTTTCATGAATTTGGAAAAAATCAGCATCTCTTCCAAAGCTTCGACAAAAGGAATGTTAATTTCAAGCTTCTTGAACAATTCCAATAATTTCTCAAAAATTTTCTCATTAAGATCTTTCATCCTTGTTCTTGTAGGATAAGGACGTATAATTTTTGGCTTTGGATCTTTCTGTTTTTCCTTATCAATCACCAGCGGTATAACAACTTCCCCATCTTCTTTCTGATCATCTTTGATCTATAAATCCACCTCTAGAAACCTTCTTCTTTAATTACTTCTTCTTCAGTATTTCCAACTAACTTACCGCTTATGGTCATAATTACATTCACAGTGTGATTGTATCTTGGATTCATAACTGTTGCACTAGGCAGAGAGCCTAGTGCCTGAGCGTTTCCAAGTTGTTTTGATATTTGCCTCATTTGAACCTCTGGATTTTTAATAGATGCGGTAGTGTTCTTCTGATTGTTGCGAGCCTCTTCTTTGAATTGAATATTGTGACTTGTCATCTTATCAATGGCTAACTCTCAATCTTCTTTCTTAGGAGCTTATTATTGCTGTTGCTGTTGGTATTAGTTCTAATATTGACCTTCACATTGTTAATGAGCATTTCCCTTTTGATCCCTCAAGGCGAAGTTCAGATGATTCTTCCACCCATGATTTTAAGTATTTGAATAGGGATTATTCTACTTCAATAACTTTATGTCTTCAATTTGTTATGGAGTTGCAAGACAATGCACAATAATGTGCGCTCCACTACAAATTTCACAAACATCATTTTGTGTTTGTTGAATCTGAGCTACTTGTCGAGTACCAATGTTCATTGCCTTCAGCTTTTTCTCCACTTCTGCAACAACTGTCTTTTCAATTATGATTTGTTTGTTGGCTTCCAACTTCAAATTAATCACTCTCTCTAGTTTACTTATAACCCTGTCATACAACCCCAAATTCTCATTGGCAGCAATTGCTTCAATTATCTTCTTAATACCAGTGGCCGTTGAAAAATTGGATGGGCCACCTGCTACTGTGTCAATTAACTACTTTGTCTTAATTCTTAAACCATTAACAAACATTTGAATTTTCTCAGTCTGATCCAGATTGTGAGTTAGACAAGCCACTAGGAGTCTTTTAAATCTTTTATAAGCATCCTCTAACGACTCACCCTCTTTCTGCTTGAAGTTGAGGATTTAATATTTTTTCTCATGAACACTGACGATGGAAAGTATTCATTTAAGAAATCTATTTCCATCTCTTCCAAGAGGTTATACAACCATCCAGAAGGGAATAAAACCACTCTTCAGCCTCATCAGTTATAGTGAACAGGAACATTCTCAACTTTTTCACTTCATCAGTGTGCCCATAAATCTTCAAAGGTTCGCTCATGGTCATAAATCTTTGTAAGTTCTTATTAGCGTATTCATTTAACCCAGAGAAGGACCTCCTCTCAAGTTGAGTGATTATGCTCGGATGTAGTTGAAAATTTGGCACAGTCACCGGTTGGTTTACAATTGCCAGTCTACCAGCCGGCGCATTTGTCCCACCATAATCACCAAGGAGCCTCTCAGGTGCTGGTGGATTTTCATCCATTGATATTTCTTATTCTGATTCTGACTCTGACTCGGTATGAACTGAAAGATGTTCTTCGTCGGAGGCCAGTCTGGCTAATCGAACTTGTTTACGCCTTGCGTGAAAAGTTCTTTCAATTTCCGCGTCAAAAGGAAATTCATCCGAAGGATCCCCTATCAGTTACTAAAATAATAAAATAAATAAAAAATAACAAAAATTAAATTTTAGTTGCAGAGCAAAAAATTTCAATTGAACTAAACTTAAAACTCTATATTTTGGCAGTCCCCGGCAACGGCGCCAAAAACTTGATCGGACAAATAACAAGTGTACTATTTTGCCTTTTATAGTAATAATAGGGAAATTCCACGAATGTCGATCTCAAGGACTGCTCATAGATATCGAGTTGAATGTGTTGTTCAATTAAACAAAAACTAGAGTGAGTTTTGTTTTGAGATTATAAATTAACAATGAGTAAAAATAAGCATAATATTAAATTGGCTTTTTTGATAGATATGAGGAACATGCTAGGGTAAAGTGTATGATCTGTCCTATAACAACCTTGAATCCTGATTTCTTCAACAAGTTCAAAATGCTCAATTACCAGCTGTAGTTTATTTTCCCCTAAAACCTTAGTAGAAAACCTTTGATATATTATAGTTTAATCTCACCAAAAACTATAACAACGATAGTCCAACCTAATTGTTAACTATACTTCAATCTCTATTGGTCCGACAGAGAAAGCATTAAAAACATGGCGTGATTAAACTGAATATTAAAAACAAATATATTACTGAAATTCAGAAATTAAAGTAGTTTACAGAGTCAAATCAGGGACACCCCCTAGCATTGGAGGGTTTAGCCACTCATATTGTTTGAAGTAATTTCAATAACATAAAATTTAGACATTACAAATTAGTGATGAACTTCGATCTTCAATTGCATCCGCTCATGAAAAGTCTCCGTTCTTCAAAAATATCATATGCTTCAATCTTCAATCGTGAAATTATTTTCTCGTCAAAAAGTCCTTCCTTCATCATAAAAACTCTCCTAAATAGAGGAAAAATCCATTGTCCTGTGTGATATGGTGGGAGAACTGACTTGAGGGTTTTGCGTTTGATTGCAAATGTTGCAGTTAGCAAGAGTCGCCACCGACTTTTATTTTATCCAAAAGGAAAGGTGAAAAAGCACAGGAAATACCTTTAGATGTTTTCTTGAGTTAGGGGGGGTAGATTATGAAAATGGAAGGTATTAACACCCTTTTAATCCATGGTTTTCCATGGGCTCTTAGTTACTTTCTAGATCACTTGCTTTTGTTTGTTTGAAATTGTGTTTGGTGTGGTTTTGAAAGTATTTTGTAAAAGAGGCCATTCGTTTAGGCAATCTTTGTAATGATTCTCGTTCGTAATAATTTATACGAAGATGTTTGTCTTTTTTTGAAAATGTTTTCAATGTTTGAAAAATATTTGGAAATGTGTGTTTTTGTTTTTGAAAATAGCAAGGATGTTTGTTTAAAATTAGAGCAAGTAACTAGAAGTAATCTACCTACTCAAATGTCTTTCTTGTACATTTTCTATTCTTTTGACATTGTTGTCTTACCATTGATTTGGTAAGCAACCCTTATCTTTGGATGTAAACGGGACGGGCGTGGGTCATCGTATAACCATAATTAGAAATATCGCAAAGTATCTTAGCATTTTTGAGGGGCCAAGATCATTTTTTGTAAGGCAACCTTGAATAGCGTCATCGAGGTACGATGATCTTATATTTGTTTGTTTTTCCTAGATACTTCGCATGTGTAACATGGCTGTTTTTGTTTTAGGCAACCAAAGGGGGGGAGAAACCCTAAGGATGCTTGTGTGCAAGTGTATCATTTTCAAGCTTTGGTTTTATCTTGTATTTAGGGTTTTCTATTTTGCTTTGTTTTGATCTTATCATACAAACCCTAATTACTAATCATGGCATATGAAGCGATAAATTGCATAATGTAAATATTACTAAGCTATTACAACAACTTTATGGGAGGGGGGAATAAAATTTGAATGGGGATTTGCAAGAATATAAACATAAATAAATTATTACAACCAAATCGAATTTGTGCGAATATTGGAATAAATAAGATGCAATATTTAAAGATGCAATACAATGTATATGTAAGAAATATTTATTGTCTTGTTTTTATGTACAAGAGATTTTAATCTAAGCCTAAAAGTGTAAGGAAAAAAAAATAATATTTTTAAAGGGAGGTTTAACCCTAATTTCTATTTCTTGAAAGAAAATAAAGTTCTTATACATATTATTTTATTTTTTGTATTGGAAATAATAAATAATATTGTATAAAAATATAAAGTTTTTATATATGCAAAAATAAATATTTATAAGTATGAAATGAAAATAAATAAATAAATTAAACTAAATATATTTTAACTATACTTTTACAAATTTATCAAGAGAATATATGATATATAGTAAAATAAAAATATATTTTATGTGAAAAATAAACTAAAATGCAATATTATGAAATTTCTATTTTTTTGGATTTTTATATATTAAGAAAATATTAATAAACAAAAATGAAAATAAAAATAAATAAAATAAAAATGTATGGAAAAAGGTGGGCCAAGGGGTGTTGTAGCAAAACTGGCAGCAATGTTAGCAAAAAAAAAGCCATGCCCCAAATATGGAGGCCCATCCTGCAAAATTATCAAAACTGCAAAAAAATAAAATGTAAAAAAACAAAAGTAACGCGCCCAGGTTCGAACCCAGGACATGGGCCTCACCAGCGCGTGATAACGAGAAATCATATCATATATTTACTATGAAATTAAACCGCTTTATATCGTATTAACCCGATTAACTCCCGAATACTCCGAGTTTTGTATGATTTTATGCAGGTACAACATATCTCAACTCTAACTAGAAAGAAACGTGAAATTTACGAGATTGCGGCCAAGACCAGAAAAGAAAAGATAAATCTGTCAAAAATCAATAATTGCTGCTATTACGGTCGTCACGCCCTTGCCACGACCGTAAGACACTTCAGAAGCGTGTTACGACCGTCATGCATTGGCCACGACCGTAACGCGCTATTTCATAGAAACTGCACGTAACGCATCAGCCACGACCGTAATAGGCATATTATTAGCTATTTTGAACGTGGTCAAGTAACAGGACATGGTCAAGTAAGGGCATGCATGTGTGCCTTATTCTTCTCCAACAACCAAGACCACCTTCTCCTTATTTTTCTCAGGAAGCCAAGAATCTAGCAACGTGAAATATAATTCCAACTGTATTTTATTCCCTATAAATAGCTTGGACTTAGAAGAAAAAAATACAGAGTTCAGTTCAGAAAATTCTTGCGGAAGCTCTGCCGATTTTAAAACCCGATTCTATTTTTGCATTTTGTTTATTTTTCATTCCGACGTTCCAATCTTGTCGGCTTGTGGAAGAAGGATCTAAAATATTATTGCTTTTCAGGTTTTTATTGTATTCGATATAATTGCAAATTTATTTATGTTAAATTTATGTTCTTTATTTATAATGCATGTGTTATTGTTTTCTGATTTTATTTCCTGCATTTTAATTCCGAGTATTATGAGTAGCTAAATACCCGTAGTCGGGGTGTGATGAAATAACCGAATGAATTAATGTATTCCTAAGCTAAAACCTTAATTAACTTAATTTCTGGCCGTAACTTTTTATAATTAAAAATTAAGCTTTTTGTTACGAGAGTAAGGAAAGTAAAATAGGGAGAAATCAAGACCACGAGAGTGTGAGGTTTTAACCGGATAGCTAAAGTTAGGCATTCGATTTAAACACAGCAAGAACACTTTAAAACGAATTAGATTTATTTAGTTTTCAAAAAGATGCTTTCTAAACACTTATGGGCTAGCGAGAGCAGACATTTGGCTTTAGGAGTATGATCCGAGGTAAGACCACGAGAGTGTGAATCGAGGGTTTTTAAACTGATAAGTACTACAGAATAGTTTAAGTTAAATATTTTTATATGCTTAGGTATAATTTAATTCGCGTAGGTTCAAAACATTACACTCCGACCGCTTGAATATTATAATCCTTTTAATTGAATTTAGATTCTCCTTTAGTTTTAAACTTCTAAAAACCAAACGTGACAATTTCCGCCTTAGCTAAACTAACTTGTTTTATAACACTAGAGTGATTACGAAGTCCCTGTGGGTTCGACATCTTTTTATTACTACCACGATAGACTGTGCACTTGCAGTTAAGATACCATTAGACACATTAGGTCAATCGCACATGAAGTTTTTGGCGCCGTTGCCGGGGAACTTTAGTTTAGTCACTAGTATATTCTGAAAACAACATTGTCTAGACTAAGGCAACTTTTTATATTTCCCTCTGTTGTATGCCAAACACTCGTTCTCAAACCGAGCCTTTACATCTACAAATTAACGATATCGAGCGTTACTTAAGATTAAGATGCCGAATTCAAGAATACCGATCTCTCAACAATCTTCCTCCGACTAAAATTCCTGATATCTCGTTACCAGAATTTATCGAAGAATCGACAATGGCTGACGTACCAAATCCGCCTCGCGCTCTTAAGGACTACGCAGTTCCTTCGCAAGCGGAACCTCACAACAGCATTGCCGCTCCTGCTATTGCTCAAAACGACTTTGAGCTAAAACCTTCGCTTTTATCCGCCGTTCAGCAGAACCAATTTTCTGGATCTCCTACTAACGACCCTAACCTACATCTGTCAGTGTTTGTGCAGTACGCAGACACTGTAAAAGCGAATGGTGTAAACCCCGAGGCGATACGATTGCTCCTATTTCCTTTTTCTTTAAGAGACAGAGCCCGAGCCTGGCTCCAATCTCTTCCTTCAAATTCAATCACCACATGGGATGAATTGAAGAAAGTCTTCTTGGCTAGATATTTCCCACCAAGCAAAACTGCTATGCTTAGAGCTAACATCAATGGTTTTAGACAAAAAGATAACGAATCACTTTTCAAAGCATGGGAACGTTACAAGGATATGATTAGACTCTGTCCTCATCATGGTTTAGAAGAATGGCTAATCATGCATACATTCTATAACGGTCTCTTGTATAACACAAGATTGACTATAGACGCCGCTGCTGGTGGCGCCCTGATGGATAAACCATATGCCGAAGCAAATCAACTTATCGAAAGTATGGCCCAGAACCACTATCAATGGGGAAGCGAAAGAGCTAATGTGGAGAAATCCCAAACCAAAGGTGGAATGTCTGAAGTGAATATTCTGGACCAAGTCAATGCTAAAGTGGAAGCTCTTACCCAAAAGTTAGAAAACCTTACCACTACTCCTACAGCTACCGTAGCTGCAGTTGTCCAAACTTGCGATCTATGTGGTCTTCAATCACATCCTGCTCCAGAATGCCCACTTCTAACAGGAGTTCCAGCTGAACAAGCAAATTATGTACAAGGGAACCCTTATAGCAATACCTATAACCCTGGTTGGAAAAATCATCCGAATTTTTCATACAAAAATAACAACGCGTTATACGCGCCTGGACAAGCTCCTGCCACACCACCCGGTTATCCAAAAGCTATCCCAAATCATCCTGGTAATGGACTTAATGCTCCTAGGAAATCTAACCTAGAAATCATGATAGAACACTTCATTGCTTCCCAAGCTCAGACTAATAAAGACGTTATAAATCATAATTTGCATACTAATGAGCAGATAAAACAATTAACTAGCAAAGTTGATGCTTTAGCCACCCATAACAAGATGCTTGAGACGCAAATTTCACAGGTAGCTCAACAACCAGCACCTACTGCAGCACCGGCTGTAATTTTTCCTGGTCAACCACAGCCCAACCCAAAAGGACATGCTAATGCTGTGATACTGAGAAGTGGAAAAGAACTCGACGGACCTGTTGATCCAAGACTAGAAAGTACAGCCATGTACCAAAAACAGAGCGAGCCGACTGACAAGGCCAATGAACCTAAAGAAAAAGAAAAGGAAAACGAAACTCAAGAGGCAGTGGAGCAAGAGAAGCCTTATGTACCTCCACCACCTTATAAACCACCAATTCCGTATCCTCAGAGACTTACAAATTCCAAAACGATGGGCCAATTCAAGAAATTCGTTGAACTTCTGAAACAACTCAATATCACAATACCTTTTAAAGAAGCCATCACTCAGATGCCCTCGTACGCTAAATTTCTCAAGGAAATTCTATCTAACAAGAAAAAGATAGAAGATAACGGAACAGTTACACTCACTGCCGAGTGTAGCGCGATCATGCAAAACAATATGCCTCCTAAGTTAAAAGACCCAGGTAGTTTCTCTATACCTTGTAATATTGGAAAGTTTGTCATAGACAAAGCTCTATGTGACTTAGGAGCAAGTATTAGCATCATACCCCTATCTATCTGCAAAAAGCTAGAGATGGGAGAACTCAGACCCACGAAAATGTCCGTTCAATTAGCTGACCGATCAGTTAAGTACCCTGTAGGTATACTGGAAAACGTTCCAGTTAGGATAGGTTAATTCTATATCCCGACCGATTTCATCACCATGGACATAACCGAGAACTCAGTTACCCCTATCATATTAGGAAGACCCTTCCTAGCCACCGCTGGAGCTATAATTGATGTAAAGAAGGGCAGACTAACATTCAAAGTTGGAGAAGAAAAAGTGGAATTCATCCTTACTCAATTCTTACAAGCACCAGCCATGAACGACACATGCTATCTTCTAGATGTCATATATGAGTGCGTAAGAGAGATGGAAGCAGAACAAACAAAATATTCTGAGATAATGGAAATCCAAACCCATCCAATATTCGAAAACAATGACAGTCTAAACGAAAGCTTAACACTCACGCCCGATCATATGCCATGCCCGAAGAACCCCAATGTAGAATTGAAAATCTTGCCTAAGAATCTAAGATACGAATTCCTTGATACCGAACACACGCGACCAGTAATAGTAAACTCCAACTTAGGAAAGCTCGAAACTGAAAAACTTTTAGACGTCCTAAGGAGATACCCAACCGCACTAGGTTATAACATATCTGATTTGAAAGGAATATTCCCTTCAATTTGTATGCACCATCTTTTGCTAGAAGAGAATTGTAAAACCTCTAGAGAACCTCAAAGAAGGATTAACCCGATTCTTAGCACTGTAGTCAGTGATGAAATTACAAAGCTTATGGAAGCTGGAATCATATACCCGATCTCTGATAGTAAGTGGGTGAGCCCAGTACACGTGGTGCTCAAGAAAGGAGGTATCACCGTAGTTAAGAACGCAAAAGGCGAACCAATAACGCAAAGAGTAGTCAATGGACATAGAGTGTGTATAGATTATAGAAAACTAAACAAAGCCACTCGTAAAGACCATTTCCCTCTACCCTTCATAGACCAAATGCTAGAACGGTTAGCCAAACATTCCTATTTCTGCTATCTGGACGGTTACTCCGGATTATTTCAAATTCCCATTCACCCTAACGATCAAGAAAAGACTACTTTCACGTGTCCGTATGGAACATTCGCATATAGACGAATGCCTTTCGGATTGTGTAATGCCCCAGCTACCTTCCAACGATGTATGATGTCAATCTTTGCAGATTTTATAGACAACATCATGGAAGTGTTCATGGATGATTTCTCAGTGTGTGGGGGAAGTTTTGAAGGATGTCTATCAAACCTAGAGAAAGTCTTAGAAAGATGTGTAAAAGTAAACCTCGTGCTCAACTGGAAAAAATGCCATTTCATGGTCAGAGAAGGAATCGTACTAGGACATATCATATCCAATAAAGGGATTGAAGTTGACAAAGCCAAAATAGAAGTCATAAAAGATGTTCGACCACCTAAGACCGTTAGAGAAATACGAAGCTTTTTAGGACACGCCGGTTTTTACCGGTGATTCATCAAAGATTTCTCAAAAATTACCAAACCACTTACCGGTCTGTTAATGAAAGACGTTGAGTTCGTATTCGACGATGATTGTCATAGAGCGTTTGAAACTCTTAAATCAGCCCTTATCACCGCACCAATCATGCAACCGCCCGATTGGAATTTACCCTTCGAAATCATGTGCGATGCGAGTGATTACGCCGTAGGCGCAGTTCTTGGACAAAGTAAGCACAAGAAACTACACGCCATTTACTACGCTAGTAGAACGATAGACCCAACCCAAATGAACTACGCCACGGCTGAAAAAGAGCTGTTAGCAGTCATCTTCGCATTTGACAAATTCCGTTCTTATCTAGTAAGAGCGAAAATCATCATCTACACGGACCACGCTGCTATAAGATATCTATTAAATAAGAAAGATGCAAAACCAAGGCTCCTCAGATGGATCCTACTTTTGCAAGAATTTTACTTAGAGATTAAGGATAAAAAAGGGACCGAAAACGTCGTGGCGGATCACTTGTCGAGATTGGAAGATATAAAACCCGAACAAGTGCCGATTAACGATGATTTTCCATATGAACAACTTATAACCCAAATAAGGAGCGACCTGGCTCAGTTAAACCTAAACGAACCAAAACCCAAGGAAGCCGTAAAAGCAATCCATGCAACCATGGGACTGCCATGGTATGCCAACATAGTTAACTATCTAGCTGCAAACGCGCTCCCACCAGACCTTACCTACCAACAGAAAAAGAAATTCTTCCACGATCTCAAACACTACTATTGGGATGAACCCTTACTGTTTAAAAGAGGACCAGACGAAATCTTCCGTCGATGCATACCCGAAGAAGAGATAGAAGATGTCATTTCCCACTTTCATTCATCTCCTTACGGGGGACACGCAAGCACTTCCAAAACTTGTGCAAAGATCTTACAAGCCGACCTATTCTGGCATAATCTATGGAAGGATGTCCACATCGCTGTTAGAAATTGCGATCGGTGTCAATGCACCGATAATATTTCAAGACGCGATGAAATGCCTCAAAGAGGAATCCTAGAGGTAGAAATCTTCGACGTATGGGGAATCGATTTCATGGGACCCTTACCATCTTCTTTTGGAAACAAATATATACTCGTCGCGGTCGATTACGTTTCAAAATGGATCGAGGCCATAGCCTCTCCTACAAATGACACACGAGTGGTAATTAAACTCTTTAAAAACATAATCTTCCCAAGGTTCGGTGTACCGAGACTCATCATTAGTGACGGTGGCTCCCATTTCATCTCAAAGATATTCGACAAATTACTATTTAAGTATGGAGTGAAACATCGTATAGCGACACCATACCACCCACAAACCAGTGGACAAGTCGAAGTCTCAAACAGAGAAATTAAGCAGATCTTAGAAAAAACTGTAGCCACAACCAGGAAAGATTGGTCATCAAAGCTCAACGAAGCTTTATGGGCCTATAGGACGGCCTACAAGACCCCTATAGGAACTACACCCTTCAAGCTCATATACGGAAAATCCTGTCACCTCCTAGTAGAATTAGAACACAAAGCGTATTGGGCAATTAAAACGCTCAACATGAACTACACTACTGCGGGAGAAAAATGAGTCCTGGATTTAAATGAATTAGAAGAATTAAGATTAGATGCTTATGAGAATGCTAAAATATACAAAGAGAGAACTAAAAAATGGCATGATAAGCGTCTATCTAGGAAATAATTTAGTGTGGGAGATGTCATACTATTATTTAACTCAAGACTTAGGCTTTTCCCTGGCAAATTAAAATCTAGATGGTCAGGTCCGTATGAAATTACAAAAGTGTTCCCTAGCGGAGCAATAGAAATTAAGGGTAGAAATACTGACCCGTTTACAGTAAACGGGCAGCGGTTAAAACAATACAATAACATTGAAAATAGAGACTATACGAATAGTCTAAGACTTTTAGAATTACCCAATATTTCACCCAAATAATCTACTGTTAGGCGCTATGTCAGGCTTTTGACGTTAAAAACAGCGCTAAGTGGGAGGCAACCCAGCTATTTGTTAATTATTATTTGTTTCTATTTATTTATTTATTATACTTTTCGTTTTTGCATTGATTCCTATTTAAGTTTTATTTTTCATTTTCTTCCTTTTGTTATAATTTTCATAAAACTGCTGCTGATTTCAAAATAATTTTAATTGCCACAGGATTTCTGAAAAGTTTTTGTTTCTCTTCTACCTTCTCTTCTGACTTGTTTCCCTAACAATAACCATGGAACCAAAGCCACAAAATTTCTTGGAAACCACCTTTAGGGGTAGAAACCAAAAGAGAAAATTCGAGGAATTATCAAAAAGAAACATTGGTATAACACTTTATTATGATGAACCCACTATGAATGCTTTAGGTATATTGGATAGTGTTCTGTACTTGTTTAAACAGCTGGGGTGGGAAAAAGCACATATTAAGACTAGGTTTGCCACCTACCGTGAGCTCACCTTTGAATTTCTAAGCTCACTAGTCCATATACCCGAACATGGAAAAGGGACCCGAAAAGGATTTATAAGTTTCCGTCTCTTTGGCATTGAGTTTATTTAAACTCATAAGGAACTAGCTGACCTGTTAGGATTCCCTAGTGGCCCTTTTGCTTACTCTACTACCCAGGTTGAACTAATGGATATTGAGCTAGATTACTTTTGGGGGACTTTAACGGGTAATTATCACCCTGATGCGGATAACATGGATAATGATGAGATACATAACCCTGCTATCCGCTATTTTCATAAGATTCTAGCCCATACTGTATTCGGGAAAGAGGAGAATCGTACTGCAGTGTCTAATGACGGGATATTTTTACTATATTGTATGAACATAACCGTGGAGCAATTTTATCACATTCATAATTCACTCGAAGACATAAAAGCAAAGCTTGGATGAACTCACAAACAGCAGCTCTAGTTTTATATTTCCTTTTGTTTTGTTTCTAGGAAGTTTCCCATTTTCGCATATTTTCAGTTCGTTTTAATTTGGAACAAATTTACTTTTATGTAGTTTTTGAATTTCTGGTATTGAACAAGCAAATTTATGGAATCAAAGTTTCGGTTATTTAGTATTCATTTGCTAGTTTCATCTATGCCAATATTAATGTTATACATAAAATTGCGAGCTTGGCTCTGATCGATTGATGCAATGATATTTTGGAATATATATGTTTGCATTTTCTTGGTATAACACTGAATGTATACTGCTATTTAAATGCCTCTGTGTAAAGATAGGATGTTGCAGAATTGGTACATAACTGTCTGCTAAAAATTGCATATTTTGTTACTGTTACGACCGTCACAACCCCCTTACGATCGCCACACGCCTTTTAGCGTGTTACGACCGTCATGCCTGTGTTACGACCGTAACACGGGTTATATCAGTAACCCCTATAGCAGACAAAAGCTCTTATTCTTCAACCTTTCCCTCTTCTTCCACTACTTCAAAACCGTTCCACTACCTCCATCAATCCCCATTCACACCACTTAACTCACCATTATTCTCCACTAATTTTCAAACTTCCCATTACTTTCCCTCATTATACCTACATCTCATAAACTGTATCCCTCACCAATCACAACCCACAACCCACTCTCTCTAACACTACTGCATTCAAAAATGGCAAACATAAACCAGCAAATCCCAGGCATCTACTTACGCGATGGAGAACAAGGTGAAACCCAGCGCACGAAGTTCTTGAAGTTCCAACGCCGAGGCCTCCATCCCACTAGGTACGTCGACATTGACTGCCTTAGAGACCTCAGATTACTTCAAAGTGTCCAACATCTCCTCCAGAATGTCCACCTTTAGACCCTCTGTAGCCAGCCCAAACCCACGTACGAGAATCTCACCCTCGAGTTCCTCAGTTCCTTCTGCTACATCACTCCTAATGGTCTGACAAATAAACTTACTGGTGCGGTAAGGTTTCGCATTTTCAGAACTGAATACGACTTCTCTAAGAATGCATTTGGTCGATTACTTGACTTATGTACTGATGAAGGCGCTCACCTCCGTGTACCTGACACCTTCCATGAGGAATCCTTTAATCTATGGCATAGCCTGACCAACAACCGTGCTAACTCCTACGATCACCTCAATGCCACACAAATCCATAACCCCGCCATTCGCTATTTCCATCGCATCCTGTGCAACATCATTTTCGCAAGGGATAGTAACCATAAGCTCAACTCCAAAGAGCTATTCTTCATGCATTGCGCGTTCACCGATCAGAAAATCAACGTCGCACCCTTCCTCTTGGCCCATATTCATTCCATTTGCACTCGAGGCGGCAAACCTTTCTACTTCGGAGGGCTTGTCACTTCTATTGCCTTGGCTTTGAATCATGGCGACACCCTTGCCCATCTGCCCTCCAGAGCACCGGTTTTTCTCACCTTGGACCATTGCAAATCTGCTCATCTCATTCACGAGCGGGACGATGGCAAGTTCAATCCAGTGATCCGTAACATTGTTTATTCTAACATTGTTCTGCCTTGCAGTGACCGTATCGATCCGCATAACCGAGCCAATTCGCTATTTGATGCCCCTGACGGCCATGCTCCCGTGCACGATGCCCAACCAGATGCTCCAACTGACGAGATCCAGGAGGAATTGGACCGCGAAGCTCCTGCTCCCGACATTCCTGAATCCTCTTCTGCACCACCTCCTTTCACTATGGAGGACATCCTCAGAGCCCTCCATCAGCAAAATCAGATGGCTGTAGCTCTTGAAAGGAAGCATCAGGAGCAGTATGACACTCTACATGCACAGAACGTCCAAATTCTGAGTGGCCAGCGCAACGTCAATGAGAAGCTGGACGAGGTTTTCTCTGAGCTTAACGCCTTACAGATGGACGTAACCGCTCTTGGCTCGCATGATACCGACCTTGAGGCCACACCTACCCGACGCTCCCGCACCCGAAGTAGAGGCAAAGGCCACCAATAGTTTCCTTTTGTTTTTGTTTCTGTATTACATTCATTTCCCTTTCCGTACAGTTTTTCTATTTGTAATCCTTCCTACCATATATCATGACATTGAGACAATGTCTGATATAGTGTGGGAGAGGCACTATATTTTCTTCATGTTGCAAAATCTAGTAAATTTATGGTAATTCTATGATATTTTCAAGTTTTTCAAGTTTGCCCCGTATTATAAGCCATACCAAAAATTCTCTGCTCGCATAGCTCGACATACCTACCTTAAACTGAAACCTAGTTAGGAAGACGAGAACGAGTAAACAAAATCAATACGACTATGACACCCACAAACATCCTTCTTATGCAACCCGTCTAAACAAAACGTTATACATACACCTCAATTTTTAAGTTCTGAAGTAACCCCTAGTAGTTTATACTAGCAGTCAGCACCGTCTGGAAACAAACCACGTGGGGAGCCGATGAATATAAGTGTTTGATGCCTAATCAATGAAACACCCTTCTCATATCGATGCTAAGCAAAGAAAATCTTGTACCAAAAGACAAAGATCGCATACGAGACATAAGTATAAGAGAAGAAGTCCATTGTTGGTTGGTTCAGAGGTATCTGGTTCTGAACTTGGTAGGGAGGGCTACGGCTCGATCCCCCGCAACCTCCGATTTGGAAAAATATAGGGTAACCACATCCGTGTACCAGACCCCGTGACAAAAATAGGATCAAATTCACTAACCGGCTACTCCACTACGTGCGTGCAAAGACAAAGGACTTAATGTGATTGCGCCAGAACAAACCGGGCGAAAAAGCACGAGAGGATCGAGGTTGAAATGTGACGAAACGATTCAGCGGATTGTTAAAGTGGAAATACGCGACTCAATTGTGTCATTGGCGTATCACTGACGTTTTACTCAAGTACCGGCCGACTGACGATTGGTTTCATGTGTTTTATCTCGAAAATAAAAGGTATATCGTGCATGTGCGCCTGACGAACACTTGTCCGATTTTTACAATTATTTGCTTAAGGACAAGCAAAGGTTTAAGTATGGGAGGATTTGATAACGAGAAACCATATCATATATTTACTATGAAATTAAACTGCTTTATATCATATTAACCCGATTAACTCCCGAATACTCCGAGTTTTGTATGATTTTATGCAGGTACAACATATCTCATCTCAAACTAGAAAGAAACGTGAAATGTACGAGATTGCGGCCAAGACCAGAAGAGAAAAGATAAATCTGTCAAAAATCCAAAATTGCTGCTATTACGGTCGTCACGCCCTTGCCACGACCGTAAGACACTTCAGAAGCGTGTTACGACCGTCATGCATTGGCCACGATCGTAACGCGCTATTTCATAGAAACTGCACGTAACGCATCAGTCACGACCGTAATAGGCATATTATTAGCTATTTTGAACGTGGTCAAGTAACAGGACGTGGTCAAGTAACGGCATGCATGTGTGCCTTATTCTTCTCCAACAACCAAGACCACCTTCTCCTTATTTTTCTCAGGAAGCCAAGAATCTAGCAACGTTAAATATAATTCCAACTGTATTTTATTCCCTATAAATAGCTTGGACTTAGAAGAAAAAATACAGAGTTCAGTTCAGAAAATTCTTGCGGAAGCTCTGCCGATTTTAAAACCCGATTCTATTTTCGCATTTTGTTTATTTTTCACTCCGACGTTCCAATCTTGTCGACTTGTGGAAGAAGGATCTAAGATATTATTGCTTTTCAGGTTTTTATTGTATTCGATATAATTGCAAATTTATTTATGTTAAATTTCTGTTCTTTATTTATAATGCATGTGTTATTGTTTTCTGATTTTATTTCCTGCATTTTAATTCCGAGTATTATGAGTAGCTAAATACCCGTAGTCGGGGTGTGATGAAATAACTGAATGAATTAATGTATTCCTAAGCTAAAACCTTAATTAACTTAATTTCTGGCCGTAACTTTTTATAATTAAAAATTAAGCTTTTTGTTACGAGAGTAAGGAAAGTAAAATAGGGAGAAATCAAGACCACGAGAGTGTGAGGTTTTAACCGGATAGCTAAAGTTAGGCATTCGATTTAAACACAGCGAGAGCGCTTTAAAACGAATTAGATTTATTTAGTTTTCAAAAAGATGCTTTCTAAACACTTATGGGCTAGCGAGAGCAGACATTTGGCTTTAGGAGTATGATCCGAGGTAAGACCACGAGAGTGTGAATCAAGGGTTTTTAAACTGATAAGTACTACAGAACAGTTTAAGTTAAATATTTTTATATGCTTAGGTACAATTTAATTCGCATAGGTTTAAAACATTACACTCCGACCGCTTTAATATTATAATCCTTTTAATTGAATTTAGATTCTCCTTTAGTTTTAAACTTCTAAAAACCAAACGTGACAATTTCCGCCTTAGCTAAACTAACCTGTTTTATAACACTAGAGTGATTATGAAGTCCCTGTGGGTTCGACATCTTTTTATTACTACCGCGATAGACTGTGCACTTGCAGTTAAGATACCGTTAGACACATTAGGTCAATCGCACATCAGCGCGCTACTTTACCACTGGGGTGGTTGTATATCCATTGTCTAATGTAAAACAAAAATAACATAACATGAAACGAGTTTTTTCCCTGTACTTTATCTTCTTCCTCAAGCTGGCCGGATGCCCTGTAACTCTCTCATTCTTCCATGAAAATAAAAACTCATAACATGAAAGTTGTAGTATTTGATCTCGCGAATCTAACCATATAAGTTATGTAAACTAATAATCAAAGGTCAGAAAGAATTTTAACAACCCTAAATTTAAACCTAATATTTTCAGAAACTTCAAGTTCCAAATTCTCTCAACTCAAGTAAAATCAATGCAAGATAAAGATATGTACAGTTTCGTTGCAATGAGGGCTACATTTTTTATTTACAAATCGTGGCCAATGGTTGCCTATATAAAGAGTTAGAAGTTGATATTTTTACCTCCTTAAGTTTAATCGTGGATGAGAATTGAGTGAGTTTGATGGAGGCCTGATGATTGTTTGAGCTTGCTTGAACCTCCCTGAACGTATTCCAACCTTTGCCTTGCTCTGAAAGTGCCTGAAACTCTTGGGCCAAGTCAAACTGCAAGCTTTGAAAGCAACAATGGAAGATGATGGAAAAGTGGTTATAGAACAGGGATGAAGGTCTGGATTGGTTTGATATCAAGTAGGTAAGAGGTTTCGATGATCAAGAATGGAAACACACGAGCCAAATATGAGATTGGTATCCTTATGCCAAAACTGCAAGTTTGGACAGTTTTTTGGTGTTTTCTGCTTGGGAGTGTTTCAGGCCTTAACCAACCGTGTTCAAAGTTGTATTATGTTTGTATATTAGTATAGAATTGGTTTCATGTCAACCCTCTAACAACTGTGCCAATTCTAGCCTTTTTGCCACTTTTCTTGCATTTGAAGTAAAGTTAAGGGACAATGCTTGCCATGCTTGTACTTGATCTCTTAGGGTTGGTATCAACTTGTACAATTTGCTTTAGACCTATGATACTTGTATTTATAATGGAGACAGGTGCAATGCTCAAGAATTGGAAAGTGGCAAAAGTTGTGCTTTTTCAAAATGGCAATGGTCACTTTTTTCCATAAATGGAATTACCACTTGGATAATGGCTCTAGGGAATGGATCAAAGCTTTGTCAACTGAGTAAACATTAAATTAAGGAGTGAGGAACAAGTTTGGGACCTGTAAAGCATGGATTAAGCAGCATAGGTACTGGTTGCAACTTTGTTCATCATGAAATGGCTTGGTCAAAAAGTGAGAAATTGCCAACTTAATCTCTTCGATTCTCCCTGCTCAAAAATGATCTTGAGGAGTTCTTGGACATTTTGGAAATCTTGAAATGTGATACTTAACTCATATTTGAAATTCATTTTGAGATAACTCTTGGAACTAGGTGAAAAATTGCGATGAAGTTGGGTCCAAAACCTGCCTAAACTAGGGCAAAATTTCACTAAGTTATTTAGTTCATGACCATGTATTCACAAATTTATATCTTGAGATCCAAGCATCTTTAGGGAAAAGTGTGTGAGGAAAATTTGTATATTTCATGGATTTATACAACTTTCATGTTGGGAACTTTCTTTGAATCATTATGCATCATGGTGAAAAAGTGGCCTAAAGTTGAGAAAAAATAAGAAATTTTCTATACTTAGAAAATTTCTTAGTTAAGAAAATTTTCAAATTTAAACCCTAATCTTCAAACTTGGATTTATTGATGAACAAGTTTCACATTTTGACATGTTTTGATGAATTATGACCCTTGGAACTTGATTTAGACCAAAAAGTCAAAGTTTGACTTTTCAGTGTACAATTGACTTTTGATCAGTTGACTGCAAATTTCATCTGTCAATCCAATGAAATTGAAATGTTTTGACCATGTAATTAGGTCAAGATGATGCAATTTAATGCTTTAAATGATGGTTTAACTCAATTGGTCATTTTCTAGGTTAAAAATCAGAAATTGCCTTTCCTCAGTCGAAACCCTAATTTTGCCCTATTTGCCTTTTTGATGATTTGATCAAATATCTTGAGGAATTGTGATCCAAACTTGACCAAATGATACATATGAGTCTAAAATGTTTATGTGGATAAAAAATTATGAATTTTGACTGTAAATTAGCCATGGTTGACTTTTTCCCCAATACAACTGATTTTTAGGTCAGTTGTCCAATTTATTGAGCAAAATTGTGGTTCAAGGTTTGAAAATTGTCATGGGAAATCTTAGGGATCCATAATGATGTTTGAAAGTCACATGAAGCATTGGTAGTCCAAAAATACTTGTGAAATATCAAACCCTAATTTTAGGTCATCAATGCATGATGAGATGTCTTGAGCAGACCAAACCCCAATCTAGTCTTGAGTCAGAGAGATCTTGTGAGAAAAGTATTGATAAATGAGAGGGAAATTTTTGGGGTACAACAACTGCCCCTGTTCAATCTTCTTGAACCTGAAGAGTTAGATTGGCGAGCTTTGTCGTTCGTGACTTGAAGGTAAAAGATGATTGGACACCAGAGTTCCCATAAATTTGCACTCGATAATATGTAGTTGAGGGAATGTGCTTAAAGATGCCATTTGGAGAAGTAATAGAACCTTGTTTGAGATGGGATTGTAGATGCCATCCAAAAATGTTTGTTGGATCGTGAGTTGTAAGCTGAAGGAATGAGTATCAGAATTGCATTCGTGTCTAGAGCGTACCTGAACTGTATCTGAACTTGAAATCTGAATGGGTAACAGAATGGCTTCCGTATCTGGAGCGTATATGTATTGTATCCGAACTTAAAATCTGAATGAGTAACAGAATGGCTTACGTGCCTGGAGCGCATCTAAAGTCTGAATCTGAATGAGTAACAGAATGGATTCCATGTCTGGAGCGTATCTGAACTGTATCTAAAGTCTGAATCTGAATGAGTAACAGAACGACTTTCGTGCCTGAAGCGTATTTGAACTGTATCTGAAGTCTGAATCTGAATGAGTAACAGAATGGATTCCGTGTCTTGAGCATATCCGTAATGTATCATGATTGCATATTGTTAATGGTAGCTGTTAATCTCATCCTGAAAAGGGTAAAATGTTAGCTGAAATATAGAGTTATGTTACATGCGATGCATGATGCAAAGTATTTGCTTTAATCATTGTTTATGATGTATGGATGTAATGTATGCGCATGTAAGCTGATTTGCTGTATTGCTGCCTGATTGAGGAAAATAAATCCCTGAAAGCTGTTGGGGATATAATTTGAAGTTTATTCCGCTGGGGATTTAAATGATGCACTGTGGAGATTGCTTATGAAATATCCTAGAGACGTTTTTCTGGCTCTTTCAACTTATTAGTAATAGTCTTTCTCATTTTGTTTATTTGTAAACAATAATTATGTTCAAATGCGTATGTTCATTAATGAATCTTTGGACGTTTTTGCAAATGAAACCCAAGTGTAAAGAAAAATACAAATAGTTTTATGTACTTTCAAAGAGATATCTTTGTATTGACTTTGAATAAGTATTTTGTACAAGGGAGACAAACATTCTAGTATGAGAATGGCTCCATAAAGAGAAAGAAAAACTTTATACAAAGAAAGATAGCTATGTGTAATAATCCCATGGGGTTTCCATTCTGCTATAACCTTCGTATCTCCGAATATCTTGTCTATTTGTTGCTTCGTCCGAAGATGATTGAATTGATCAGAAACTCTGAGTTTTTCAGTGGAAGTCAAAAGGTTGTCCTCAAAGTGATCTGATGGGACATAGTCATACGCTTTAATTCCCTAACTTTTTCCTGGACCGCCCTTTCGGGTTTTCAGTCCATCGGGAAACCCTTTTTTGCCCAAGACGCCCTTTCGGATTTTCAACTTGCCGGGTGTATAAATTTTTTTATTTTATCCCTAATTTTTTCCCGAACCTTTTGGTTCTCCGGGATGCCCTTGTTTTGCCTAGGTGTGTCAACCTAGCGGGTCTCTTATGCGTAGTATATTTTGACTATGTCCGTGTTCGCAGGGTGTGGTAGGTCGTCTCCATCCATGGTGGTTAAGATCATTTCCCCACCGAAGAATATGTTCTTGATTACAAATGGCCCTTCATAGGTAGGAGTCCATTTCCCCCTGGGATCACTTTGTGGCAAGATGATGCGCTTGATCACTAGGTCTCCAACTTGATATACTTGGCGTCTGACTTTCTTGTTGAAAACCTTGATCATCCGTTTTTGATACATCTTACCATGGCAAACAGCAGTAAGTCTCTTTTCATCAATTAAGTTCAGTTGATCAATTCGAGTCTGGATCCAATCTTCCTCATTCAAACCTGCATCCTTCATAATTCTCAAAGAGGGGATCTGAACCTCAATAGGCAAGACAACCTCCATGCCATAGACCAAGGAATAGGGTGTTGCCCCAGTTGATGTGCGAGCCGTGGTACGATACCCGTGGATAGCAAATCATCTCATGCCAGTCCTTGTAGGTGACAGTCATTTTCTATAAGATCTTTTTAATGTTTTTATTTGCGGCTTCAACAACACCATTCATCTTTGGTCGATAGGGGGATGAATTGTGATGCTGAATCTTGAACTGCTCGCACAAGGCGGTGATCATAGTATTGTTAAGGTTGGTACCATTATCAATGATGATCCTTTCTGGGATACCGTACTGGCAAATGAGATTGTTCTTGATGAAGTGGGCAACGACATTCTTAGTAACGGACGCAAAGGAAGCTGCTTCGACCCATTTTGTAAAATAGTCAATGGCCACTAGAATAAAGCGGTGACCATTGGAGGTTGTAGCCTTGATCTCTCCAATCATGTCGATTCCCCATATAGAAAAGGGTCAAGGAGCCGTTAAGACATTCATAAATTTGACATTTATGATAGGTCCAGGAGTGTTGATAGCAATCTGCTTCCATAGTAGACCAATAATAGCCTGCCCGTAGGATTTTCTTTGCCATCGTATGCCCACTGGAGTGAGTGCCAAAAGTACCTTTGTGTAATTCAGCCATGATCTTTTAAGCCTCAATCTTATCCATACACCGGAGAAGAATGGAGTCATGACTGCGTTTGTACAGGATGCCATTACTCAGGAAGAACTTAGCAGAGAATCTCCTTAAGAACTTTTTATCATTGATTGAAGCTCCTTCTGGATATTCTTGAGCCTCGAGATACCTCTTGACTTCATGAAACCAAGGCTGGTCCACTACCTCTTCAGTATTAATCTCGTGACAGTATGCTGGTTCATCCATTCGTTCGATGGTGATTTGGGGAGCCTCGTTATCCCAATTAAGTTTAAACATATATGACATTGTGGCTAAAGCATCTGCTAGCTGATTTTCTTCTCGCGGGAAATGCTCGAAGGTAACTTTCTCATAATGTGGTAACAATGTCAAAACATGTTCTTTGTAAGGGATAAGGTTTGGGTTCTTAGTGTCCCATTCTCCTTTGACCTGACTAACGACCAAAGCTGAATCTCCAAACACATATAAAGATTTGATTCCCAAGTCTATGGAAGCCTTGAGACCAAAGATGCATGCTTCGTATTCTGCCATGTTGTTCGTACAATTGAAGCAAAGTCTGGCCGTAAAGGGAGTGTAACACCCTTCCGGAGATATGAACACGGCGCCGATACCATTACCAAGTGAATTGGATGCCCCATCAAAGGACAGGGTCCATCGGGATCCTTGTTCAGGTCTGTCATATGGTCTGATTTCTTCACAGTTATCTAATGTCATGATGTCTTCATCTGGGAATTCAAATTTCATGGACTGATAATCTTCTACAGCTTGATGGGCAAGATGATCAGCTAGCACATTGCCCTTTATAGCTTTCTGGGTAGTGTACTGTATGTCATATTCTGTTAGGATCATCTTCCATCTAGCTACCCTCCCAGACAGAGCAGGATTTTTGAAGATGTACTTTATTGGATCCATCTTAGATATCAACAAAGTAGTATGAGTTAACATATACTGTCTTAGCTGGCGAGCAGCCCATGCCAGAGCGCAACAAGTTTTCTCGAGAAGTGAATATCTAGTTTCACAGTCGGTAAACTTTTTGCTTAGGTAGTAAAAGCATGCTCTTTTCGGCCAGACTTGTCATGCTGCCCCAATACACACCCCATTGAGTTCTCCAAAACGGTCAGATACATTATTAGCGGTCTTCCCTCGACTGGTGGCATCAAAACAGGAGGCTCTTGTAAATACTCTTTGATATTTTCGAAAGCAGTCTGGCATTCATCATTCCATCTGACTACTTGATTTTTCTTCAATAATTTGAAGATTGGCTCACAAGTAGCTGTTAGGTGAGAAATGAATCTGGCAATATAGTTCAGGCGTCCCAAGAATCCTCTGACTTCCTTCTCAATACGAGGAGCAGGCATTTCTTGTATCACTTTAACATTGGCGGCATTAACCTTGATGCCTTTGTTGCTGACAACAAAACCTAAGAGTTTACCGGACCGGACTCCGAATGTGCACTTGTTTGGATTCAACCTTAGTTTGTACTCCTTCAACCTCTCAAACAACTTTTGCAAGTGATCAAGGTGTTCCTCTTTAGTTTGTGATCGGGCTATCATGTAATCTACGTAGACCTCTATCTCATGATGTATCATATCATGAAATAAAGCTACCATGGAGTGTTGATAGGTTGCCCTAGAATTCTTCAGTCCGAATGGCATTACCTTGTAGTAGAATATGCCCTACTATGTGACAAATGTTGTTTTCTCCATGTCTTCAGGCGCCATTTTGATTTGGTTATAGCCTGAGAATCCGTCCATGAAGGAAAATACCTTATGTTGGGCCGTATTGTCAACCAGGATATCGATGTGGGGAAGTGGAAAATCATCTTTAGGGCTAGCCCTATTTAAATCTCTATAATCCACACACATTCATACTTTGCCGTCCTTTTTAGGCACGGGAACAATGTTGGCAACCCATTGAGGATAGGAAGTGACATCTAAGAACCCAACATTGAATTGTTTCATGACCTCCACTTTGATCTTCTCTGACATGTCGGGTCTCATGCGGCAGACTTTTTGTTTCACTGGTGAACATTCTTCTCTCGTTGGCAGACGATGTACCACGATGTCTGTATAGCATGTCTTTGTATGACCAGGAAAAGATCTCAACATAATGATGCAATAGCTGAATTATACGCTCCTTGACACTTGGCTCTATATTGACACCCACCTTGATTTCCTTTTTATCTTCCTCGGTACCTAAGTTGATTGTATCCAACGGTTCCTCATGAGGCTGAATAACTCTTTCCTCTTGTTGTAGTAGTCTGGCCAATTCCCTTGGTACTTCACAATCTTCCTCACCTTCATCTTTGGCTTGGTAGATTAGATTTTCAGAGTCACTAAAGGCCATAGCAGTATCGTTACCCGTGGGATCCATAATGGAGGGGTACCTACATTTATGAGTGTGGGTGTGTGTAAGGGTATAGCCATCTTTAAACAATAAAATGTAAAATAAAGACAATGAGCACAAAAAGTTTGTATGTGAAAAACGTCCATGATTCATTGAATGTCATATGAAGATGAAATAAAAACCCTTACAAATGGACCATTGTGCCTCGTGTAAGACACAAGGTTGAAAATGTACGAATTGTTTGTGAATATTACAAGTCCAACAGAAATGTAAAAGATAAATTACTGAGAGATGAAAGTTATTGGGACAAAGTCTCTTGCTTCCCAATTGCGAAGTCCTCCGTTGATAGTAGGAAATATCCAATCCTCCAAGCTACCATCTTCTTCACTGTCTTCCACTTCATTGACCTCTTGGTTGCTAATCTTAAAAGGTGGCCCTCCAGCACGGGCACGACGCACAACCTTCTGAGCACTTGAAGTAAACCCTAAGCCAAACCTGTCAGATTTATACAGAATGTCTGGAAGCTGCCCCCAGATGGTGCATCCACCCTCCTCTACTACTGCCTTGGCATCCTTTAGAGATGACATCCGAAGCGGAGGCCTTGTGATCTTGGGGATCGAGGATACCGTCTTGGTTACTGCTACCTCTTGAGAGACTTCTTCGAAATGTTGAAAAGGGGTTTCAATGAACTCGCCGTCCAATTCCACATACCGGAAAGAATTTAGGTGGCTAATCATGTACTCTTCCTCTTCGTGGACAGTGATAATCTTTCCATGGACCGGGTATTTCAGCATCTGGTGTAGTGTAGAGGTGACAGCACCATCATTATGGATTCAGGGCCGTCCTAGCAGACAAGAGTAAGAGGGGCGGATGTCCATTACATAGAAAGTTGAGTTGAAAGTTTGAGTTCCCACTTTTATGGGGATGTCCACCTCCCCGTGGACCATACTCTTTGAGCCATCAAATGCTCTCATGACTATGTTACTGGGTTTCAATGGCAGTCCTTCGCAATTCAATCTGTCAAGAGATTTCTTCGGTAAAACGTTCAAAGATGAGCCAGTGTCTACCAAGACATGGGCCAGAGTTGTTCCTCTACATTCCACAGAGACATGTAATGCCTCTTTGTGTTTTCTCCCTTTTGGTGTCAGGTCAGCATCAGAGAAGCCTAAGCCGTTATCAGCTGTCAAGCTGGCCACACAATCTTGGAATTGGTCAACGGATGTCTCTTGTGGCACATGGGCTGTCTTTAGAAACTTCACCAGAGCTTTCGCATGTGCCTCAAAACATAGAAGCAATGCTAGCATGGAGATCTTGGAGGGAGTTTGCCCCAACTGTTCAACCACATCATAGTCACTCTTCTTTATTATTCTCAGGATCTCCTCCATTTTCTTCTTGGAAGTTTTGGGGATGGTCAGTGGTTGAGCCTTCGTCTTGACAGGCTCTTCTTGAATACCTTTTCCTCGAACATCAACAGTAAAAGTATTGGTGGGGATAACAGCAAGGGTTGTGTCGTCTTTTCCAGTAGGAGCACATGCATATATGATTATTGGTATGGAGGTAACCTCTAGAGCAGCCACGGGTCTAAAAACTTCCTTTGGAGGGGCAATTTCTGGAGAGAAGATTCTACCGCTACGGGTAATCTTACTGGTTCCGGAAATATTGCTAATGTTAGAGTCTTCTTTTTTGGAGCTCACTTCTTCGGAAGTCAGTCCATCTTGTTGGATACCATGGTAGTAGATTTCTCCACCGTAATTCCACGATAGTGTTATATCTGATTCATACGGGACCGGCCCGGGCATTGTGATTTTAAGAGGAGTAGTTTTTGGAACCGATGTAATCCTAATGGGCCTTTTGGGGACCCTAGAAGGATTGGCGGAGATGGTTATAATTGAAACGTCTTCAACAGGAATAGGTAAAACAGGAGCATTTTCAAAAAGAATTTATTGGTTGTCTATCAGGCGTTGAATGCCTGTCTTCAACAGAGGGCAAACAATTGGTGAGGATAAGCAATGATGGAAGTCTTCATTACAACCTGGGAATACACCATCTTTCAACAAGTTTATCTTAATGATTGGGAGCGGAGTCAAGAGTTCATCCACTATGGTGACAAATAAATCTTCCTCGATAGCATTGGTGTTATGACCATGCCTAGGCATCGGAGCAGAAATGACATTTGGTTTCTCAGGTGCATCAAACTCAACTTCTTTTGCATCTATAAGGTCTTGAATTTTGTTTTTCAAAGCCGAACAGTTGTTAGTGTCATGACCCAGACATTCAGAATGGTATGCGCATTTGGCATTTGGGTGATAGTGAGGGGATGCAGTGTTGGGATTCTCTGGGGCCTCCTTTAAAGTTTCCAGATTCAATTTCAGAAGTTGTGGTAAAACCTGGGCTAGAGTCATATTAATTCTGGTGAATTGCCGGACTGGCCTTTCCACCCCCGGTTGGTTACTTCTTGGTTGATCAGATGTAGGCTTTGGGATCATAACGGCCCCCACCATCGGTCGGCGTTCAACTCTTCCTTGATTCCTTTGTGAATAAACAACAGATACCTCCTTCTTCCCAGTGAAAGGCTTTCTCACAGCTGTAGAGGCAGACGCATCCTTCTGAATCTTTCCACTTTTTATACCATCTTCCACCCTCTCTCCTGTTAATATTAACTCAGTAAACCCAGTAGATGATCTCCCAATCAAATGGTTGAAGAAAGGGCCCCATAGAGTGCCCAAGAACATATCCACCAACTCCCTTTCAGACAGAAGGGGTTGCACTCTTCCAGCTAGATCTCTCCATTTCTGCGCGTAATCTTTGAAACCCTCATTTGAATCCATCGCCATACTCTGAAGTTGAGTACGGGTAGGTTCCAAATCTGCGTTATACTGGTATTGCTTATTGAAAGCGGCGGCAAGATCTTCCCAGTTGTGGACGTCGGCCCTTTCTAATTGGTAAAACCAATCGAGTTTTGTTCCGGATAAGCTATCTTGGAAAAAATGGACCCACAAGTCTTTGTCGACGGAGTGCGGCTGAATATTTCTCACGTATGATCGAAGATGCATTTTAGGACATGACACCCCATCATATTTTGCAAATAACGACACTTTGAACTTTGGTGGGATCAAAATTCCCGATACTAGCCCCAATTCTTCAAAGTCTAGACCTGGTACTCTCTGTATTTCCATAGAATTCATACACTCTTCAAGATGTCTGTACTTATCATCCGCTAGGGGATACTGTTCCTCGGATTAATCTTCCTCTTCCTCCTCCTCTTCAGATTCTGATGGGACTGCTGTTTCTTTTCCTTTCCCTTCTCCTTCATCAAATGTTGTTGGAAAATTCAAGGTTCTTCTAGTCTGTCCTTGAAACCTTCTTCCCATAATTACAACACCAATTGGTTTCTTCTCTTTCTTCTTTTTCTCTTTTGCCAACAGGGTCTTCAGCTCCTCTTGTCCTTTGGCCAGGGTTGTGAGTAACTGTTGAAACTGCATGTTTTGAGCTTGAAGATCTTTGACTGTCTGTTCGAGATCCATCTTACTGAAATAAACAGTAGAGAGATGAGGAAACTTGTTGCAAAGACCTGCTTATGTTATGATGAATGATATGTGCATATGTAATGTTTTCAAGGATTTTAAAAGATTCAAGTTCGTCTTAAACAAAATAGAAACACATGGTATATTAATAAGATAGAGTTTGAGTACATCAATGCCCCTTGGGCAAAATAATACAAAAACCCTAAGATAAAAAAGTAGTGTGCATCCTTTTTGGTGCAATGTAGGAATTTGGAGTCTACTCCTCATGAAGTAGCCTAGTGAGTTCCAAAACCTTCTTCTCGCTTGCGTAGAATTGGGATTCGAAAGTATCACGCTCTCCTTTGAGTTGTATCCAATCCCTTTGCAGGTATTCAACAGATGTGGGCATGTCAAGATGTAGGATAGTGTATGGAACTTCTCCCTCCTTAACAGGCTCAAAGATCACTGGGAGAATGGAGGGATAAGGCATCACAAGACTTTGAGCGTTGGTTCGTACCCACTTGAGGTAAGGCTCAAGAGGGATGGAATTCTTGTGTCCCAAAGTCTTGTTATCCACCTTGTTTAGCATCCTCCAAGCTCGGATGAATCTCTGGCAAAGACCTTGATCGTCGTTGTCGTAGTCGAATACCAAGCCTTGAATAAGCATCTCATGTGGGCCATCCCTTCGGGCATAACCAAATTGTCTTAGAGCCAAACATGGGTTGTAGGTGATGCCTCCCCTAATGCCAAGTAGAGGGACATTTGGAAATTCCCCACAACGGTCAAACATGATAACATATTCCTTGGATCAGGAGCACCAATGAATATCTGAATGTTTGAGCGTCATTAACCTTTGTGACCACCTCAAACCTTGCTCACTCTTTAAGACTGATTGGGGAAGATGAGAAATAAACCATCTTGCCAAGAGAGGAGTGCAACACATAAGGACACCTCTTTTCCTCGTTGTACGAGTGTGAAAAGAGTGTAAGATATCTCCAAGCAATGTAGGCACCAGATTGCGTGACATGAAGATTTTGACGGCATTCACATCTATGAGTTGGTCAGGATTTGGGAACAAGACCATCCCATAGATAAGAAGAGCCACAATTTCCTCAAATGCTTGCAAGTCCAAGGAATTCCAACAGCTTTGAGCCTTCTCAAACAGAAACTTTTCTAAGAAGCCTTTGACACCACTCTGAGTTTCCCAATGGGTTGTGACATCAGATGAGTGCAAGTGCAGAGCTTGAGCAATCTCTTTTGGCTTTGGATCTCTTTCCATACCGTTGAAAGGTAGTTGATTTAGAATGGGAATCCTCAAGAGTTGAGAGAATTCTTCCAAAGTGGGCACAAGTTGATAGTCAGGAAATGTAAAGCCATGATGCAAAGGATCAAAGAACTGGAAGAGCACCTTCATCATATCCTCCTCTGTGTTAGAGGTGACCAAGTTGAGTAGACGACCATGCCTCTCGGCGAATGGAGAGTTCTCAGGGATCCTTGAATCTAGCTCCTTGAGTTGTGGAGGAATTCTTACAAGGTTGACTTGGATAGTTTTCCTGCGAAGTGAATCCATATCCTACAAAACAAGAACAAAGATGAATCTCCAAAATCCTTGAAATGGTTAGTGGATGCATATGATGTTCATGATGTCCATGATCTTATGCACAAGTATATATATACAAGCAAATCAAACAAGTTCTTAGTTTAGGCTTGCATGGGGTTTTATAGGTAAGTATCCTCTTGAAGTTTAGTTGGCTCAACTTGTCCTAGCAATAGTAACCGGGTTCTAAGGAGCTCAATATCATTGGATTGTTTCCTTGTTCATTTTTTCAGTTCAAGCCTCTTTAATGGCAACCGAAATATCCCAAGAAACCAAACCTCAATGAGGGTAGTATCGAGTATCTACCAACTTCGGATTGCACCAAAGCCGGTCATCTCACTACATCCTAAAAGGCCAAGTTGGTCAAGTAAAGGGTTCTAGAAGTTCATTAGTGCTTCATGACATCACTCAGCGGCCCCGTATTCTCTTTGATTGACTCAAAGGCTACCGGTACCCACAAATATGTCACACTAACATAGCTATTACTTAGACCATGTCGGTATACCCCGCATAGTTTCCACAATGTATTGCTATTTACCTATAATGTTTCCCAAATCTGGGTCGAGGATTCAAACCCAAACAAAGAACCATAATGTAAAGCAACAAATCAAACAATGTAAGCAAATAAATGTGATATATCCCTAAGGTAACCCCACTTTTAAAATATTCCCCAGCAGAGTCGCCAGTTCTGTGATACGGTGGGAGAACTGACTTGTGGGTTTTGCGTTTGATCGCAAATGTTGCAGTTAGCAAGAGTCGCCACTGACTTTTCTTTTATCCAAAAGGAAAGGTGAAAAAGCACAGGAAAGACCTTTGAGATGTTTTCTTGAGTTCGGGGGGTAGATTATGAAAAGGGAAGGTATTAGCACCCTTTTCATCCATGGTTTTCCATGGGCTCTTAGTTACTTTCTAGATCACTTTCTTTTGTTTGTTTGAAATTGAGTTTGGTGTGGTTTTGAAAGTATTTTGTAAAAGAGGCCATTCGTTTAAGCAATCTTTGTAATGATTCTCGTTCGTAAGAATGTATACGAAGATGTTTGTCTTTTTTTGAAAATGTTTTCAATGTTTGTAAAATGTTTGGAAATGTGTGTGTTTGTTTTTGAAAATAGCAAGGATGTTTGTTTAAAATTAGAGCAAGTAACTAGAATTAATCTACCTACTCAAATGTCTTTCTTGTACATTTTCTATTCTTTTGACATTGTTGTCTTACCATTGATTTGGTAAGCAACCCTTATCTTTGGATGTAAACGGGATGGGCGTGGATCATCGTATAACCATAATTAGCAATGTTACAAAGTATCTTAGCATTTTTAAGGGGCCAAGATCATTTTTTTAAGGCAACCTTGAATAGCATTATCGAGGGACTATGATCTTATATTTGTTTGTTTTGCCAAGATACTTCACATGCGTAACATGGCTATTTTTGTTTTAGGCAACCAAGTGGAGAAACCCTAAGGATGCTTGTGTGCAAGTGTATCATTTTCATGCTTTGGTTTTATATTGTATTTACGGTTTTCTATTTTGCTTTGTTTTGATCTTATCATACAAACCCTAATTACTAATCATGGCATATGAAGCGATAAATTGCATAATGTAAATATTACTAAGCTATTACAACAACTTTATGGGAGGGGGGAATACAAATTTGAATGGGGATTTGCAAGAATATAAACATAAATAAATTATTACAACCAAATCGAATTTGTGCAAATATTGGAATAAATAAGATGCAATATTTAAAGATGCAATACAATGTATATGTAAGAAATATTTTTTGTCTTGTTTTTATGTATAAGAGATTTTAATCTAAACCTAAAAGTGTAAGGAAAAGAAATTAAAATTTTTAAAGGGAGGTTTAACCCTAATTTCAATTTTTTGAAAGAAAATAAAGTTCTTATACATATTATTATTTTATTTTTTGTATTGGAAATAATAAATAATATTGTATAAAAATATAAAGTTTTTATATATGCAAAAATAAATATTTATAAGTATGAAATGAAAATAAATAAATAAATTAAACTAAATATATTTTAACTATACTTTTACAAGTTTATCAAGAGAATATATGATATATAGTTAAATAAAAATATATTTTATGTGAAAAATAAACTAAAATGAAATATTATGAAATTTATATTTTTTTGAATTTTAATATATTAAGAAAATATTTATAAGCAAAAATGAAAATAAAAATAAATAAAATAAAAATGTATGGAAAAAGTTGGGGGTGTTGTAGCAAAACTGGCAGCAATGTTAGCAAAAAAAAAGCCATGGCCCAAATATGGAGGCCCATCGTGCAAAAATATCAAAACTGCAAAAAAATAAAATGTAAAAAGACAAAAGTAACGCGCCCAGGTTCGAACCCAGGACATGGGTCTCACCAGTGTGCTACTTTACCACTGGGGTGGTTGTACATCCATTGTCTAATGTAAAACAAAAATAACATAACATGAAACGAGTTTTTCCCCTGTACTTCATCTTCTTCCTCAAGCTGGCCGGATACCTTATAACTCTCACATTCTTCCATGAAAATAAAAACTCATAACATGAAAGTTGTAGTATTTGATCTCACGAATCTAACCATATAAGTTATGTGAACTAATAATCAAAGGTCAGAAAGAATTTTAACAGCCCTAAATTTAAACCTAATATTTTCAGAAACTTCAAGTTCCAAATTCTCTCAACTCAAGTAAAATCAATACAAGATAAAGATATGTACAGTTTCATTGCAATGAGGGCTACATTTTTATTTACAAATCCTGGCCAATGGTTGCCTATATAAAGAGTTAGAAGTTGAGATTTTTACCTCCTTCAGTTGAAATCGTGGATGAGAATTGAGTGAATTTGATGGAGGCTTGATGATTGTTTGAGCTTGCTTGAACCTCCCTAAACGTATTCCAACCTTTGCCTTGCTCTGAAAGTGCCTGAAACTCCTGGGCCAAGTCAAACTGCAAGCTTTGAAAGCAACAATGGAAGATGATGGAAAAGTGGTTACAGAACAGGGATGAAGGTCTGGATTGGTTTTATATCAAGTAGGTAAGAGGTTTTGATGATCAAAAATGGAAACACACGAGCCAAATATGAGATTGGTATCCTTATGCCAAAACTGCAAGTTTGGACAGTTTTTTGGTGTTTTCTACTTGGGAGTGTTTCAGGCCTTAACCAACCGTGTTCTAAGTTGTATTATGTTTGTATATTAGTATAGAATTGGTTTCATGTCAACCCTCTAACAGATGTGCCAATTCTAGCCTTTTTGCGACTTTTCTTGCATTTGAAGTAAAGCGAAGGGACAATGCTTGCCATGCTTGTACTTGATCTCTTAGGGTTGGTATCAACTTGTACAATTTGCTTTAGACCTATGATACTTGTATGTATAATGGAGACAGGTGCAATGCTCAAGAATTGGAAAGTGGCAAAAGTTGTGCTTTTTGAAAATGGCAATGGTCACTTTTTTCCATAAATGGAATTACCACTTGGATAATGGCTCTAGGGCATGGATCAAAGCTTTGTCAACTGAGTAAGCATTAAATTAAGGAGTTAGGAACAAGTTTGGGACCTTTAAAGCATGGATTAGGCAGCATAGGTACTGGTTGCAACTTTGTTCTTCATGAAATGGCTTGGTCAAAAAGTGAGAAATTGCCAACTTCATCTCTTCGATTCTCCCTGCTCAAAAATGATCTTGAGGAGTTCTTGGACATTTTGGAAATCTTGAAATGTGATACTTAACTCATATTTGAAATTCATTTTGAGATAACTCTTGGAACTAGGTGAAAAATTGCGATGAAGTTGGGTCCAAAACCTGCCTAAACTAGGGCAAAATTTCACTAAGTTATTTAGTTCATGACCATGTATTCACAAATTTATATCTTGAGATCCAAGCATCTTTAGGGAAAAGTGTGTGAATCAAAGTTATATATTTCATGGATTTATACAACTTTCATGTTGGGAACTTTCTTTGAATCATTATGCATCATGGTGAAAAAGTGGCCTAAAATTGAGAAAAAATAAGAAATTTTTTATACTTAGAAAATTTCTTAGTTAAGAAAATTTTCAAATTTAAACCCTAATCTTAAAACTTGGATTTCTTGATGAACAAGTTTCACATTTTGACATTTTTTGATGAATTATGACCCTTGGCACTTGATTTTGACCAAAAAGTCAAAGTTTGACTTTTCAGTGTACAGTTGACTTTTGATCAGTTAACTGCAAATTTCATATGTCAATCCAATGAAATTGAAATGTTTTGAGCCATGTAATTAGGTCAATATGATGCAATTGAATGCTTTAATTTATGGTTTAACTCAATTGGTCATTTTCTAGGTTAAAAATCAGAAATTGCCTTTCCTCAATCGAAACCCTAATTTTGACTATTTTGCCCTTTTGATGATTTGATCAAATTTCGTGAGGAATTGTGATCCAAAGTTGACCAAATGATACATAGGAGTCTAAAATGTTGATGTGAATAAAAAATTATGAAGTTTGACTATAAATTGGCCATGGTTGACTTTTTCCCCAATATAGCTGATTTTTAGGTCAACTGTCCAATTGACTGAGCAAAAGTGTGGTTCATGGTTTGAAACTTGTCATGGGAAATCTTAGGGATCCATAATGATGTTTGAAAGTCACATGAAGCATTGATAGTCTAAAAATCCTTGTGCAATATCAAACCCTAGTTTTGGGTCATCAGTGCATGATGAGATGTCTTGAGCTGACCAAACCCTAATCCAGTCTTGAGTCAGAGAGATCTTGTGAGAAAAGTCTTGATAAATGAGAGGGAAAATTTTGGGGTACAACAACCTGGTTTGAAATGCCCAAAATACCCTTACCAGTTAGCACTTAGTAAAAAAATAAAAAAAGCAAGCAAAATTAGCGCCTGAGCCAACACGGCCTGTGTCAGCTGACACGGGTGGTCGTCTTGCCCTCTGCCTCTTCCCATTATCTCCTTGAGTTACAAGCATGTTGACACAGGCACTCGTGTCAGGAGACACGGGAGACCGTGTCAGCCCATGGGTACTTCCATTTGTTGGCATTTCTTTAAGGGCTCCTATCCTGACACGACCCGTGTCAGGTGACACGGGTGGTCGTGTCAGCCTCCTATAACATGGCAAATTCTTCTTCGAAACTTAAAATTTCTTCACTTTCTCGCACCGAGTCCATTGGATCTTTTACCTGAATCAGTAGACAATCACAAATAGCCAACCAAAGTATAAAATGCATAAATAACTTGAAATAAAACTTAAAATAATAAAATGCATAAATAACTTAAGGAAAATGAAATTGACTCAAACGGTAACAAAGTAAGAAACAAAGTGATGCAGATTACCTAGGTTATCGTCAGACATGTGACATAAACATAGCATAAATGGTGATTGATCAGCATTCTTCCATTTTATATGAAAAAAATGAACCAATCTCAAGATAAGGCCTTAATAAAACTCAACACGTCCATGTTTGCTAGAGAACTATTTTTGAAAAGGATAGAGTTTCTACAAGACCAAATGGACCAACAAAAAGCAAGGCCAAAAAATAAAAAAGAATAGGGAGAATTTAAATTAGAAAGTTATGATACCCCAATTTTCACCCGTAAGATCCTCTATCATCTCATATCAATACAATGCATCATGATCACGCATTTGGGTTGACTATCTCTGTTACTCGTTTTCCTATCTTTAAGATTGCTCGCAAGGGATCGCCAAGCACCTTAATTGTGTGTCTTGTATCTATGTGTTTTATATTTTTTACTGACTTTTAATCAAAATACCAAAAATGTTTGCTTTATTTTCTTGTATATTTATGTTTTATAGGTATCAGGCTGTGATACGGTGGCAGAACCGACTGTTATATTGGTTTTGCATTTTGTGTTTGAAAATGTCGCGGTAAGCAAGAGTCGCCACCGACTTTTCTTTTATCCAACAAATGAAAGGGTGAAAATAATATAAAAAGACCTTTTGAGATAATTTCTGAGTAAGGGGGTAGATTAAGGAAAGAGAAGGTGTTAGCATCCTCTCCATCCGTAGTTATCTACGAGCTCTTAGATGCTTAGCTCATTTGAAAAATACCTTGTGATTTGTGTGTTTTGAAAAGTATTTTTGAAATGCCATAGTGAGGCAGTTGGCTTTATGATAACTTTTGTATCAGTCCTGAAGAGTGTTGATAAAGCATTTGAAAATGTTTTTTGAAAGTTGTTTTATGTAAGTGTGAAAATTTGTTTTTTGAGCAAGCATCTAGGAAATATCTACTTTACTCAAAAGGGCCGTTCTTTTCCTCTTTTCCTTTAGACAGAGCTATCCTAATATTAGTGAGTAGGTAGCCTATCATTGGATGTTTTGAGGGACATTCGAAGGGACGTTTTTATAGTTATAAAGGCAACTGGACAAGAAACCTTAGTAACTACCCTAGGGTTTTAGGATCATTTTTACCGAGGCAACATCAAGAGGGTCATCGAGGGACTTATGATATTTTTAAACTAGAGGGTAGCCATTAAAATCTCTCACATTTCGAGAGTTGTGAATATTTTTCCGAAGGCAATCAAAGTGGGAGGTACCCTAGAGGTGCGCATGTGCAATTATGTTTGTATTCAGTTATTTTTATCTTTGCATTAGGTTTGCTAGCGTTTTGTTTTTATGTTCTTGCCATACAATCCTATTAGTCATGCATCTAAACAGTTTATAGTTTGCAGTAATTTGAAGTGCGGAAAGATAAATTCTAAACTATTACAAGACTTCGGGGAGTGGATCAATTATATGTCCAAAATGGGGAATAAAACATAAAAAGTAAAAGTCCTAATTTACGTCTATTACATCCCATGAGCAGATACATTAATATGAAAAATGATAACGAAAGCAATAAACACTCGCGAATTAGAAAACGACGTTTAAAACTTAAAAGTAAAAGAAAATTTTTTGTTTGTGAAAAGAACTGAAATTAATCCTAAGTCTATTTAGTTTTAAAGTAAAAAAATGGTTTAAATAATTATTAATTAATTTACATAATTAATTTTATAGAAAAAAACTACGCCTAATGTGTTTTATGATTTTTTTATTTTTATGTTGATTTAAATAATAAGGTCAATAAAGAAATGAACAAAACAAAAAAAAACAAAATGAAAATAAAAAGAGATATCCTTCGATCCAGGGAGAAACGTGGTTTTTCGATCCAGGGTATGATTTTTTCGATCCAAGGAGAGATGTTTGTTTTTTCCGATCCAGGGGAGGAAACTGCCTTTCGATCTGGATCTGTAAGATAAAATTTAGCAAAAATGAAGATGCAGGACGTGGATCGAAAAGGATCCTAGAGCTGCCTTTCTGTCCCATGAGGAAGTTGGTCGAAGGTGTATGATATACTCCTTCGATCTTGGAACACTGGATCTGCAGGAAATTTATTAGAGAAACAAAATAAAAATCTAGACTTGGGCGAATCTAGTCTTGGATTTGACAACATGTGGCTGCATCATCCTAGTTCGAATCCCCTGGGTCTTAATCGAAAGCTATTTCATATGGCAATATCATGAATCCCGAGATTCGAAAGAAAATATAGATCGTGCCCTAGAAATAACACGATCTCATCCATGCGCTTAACCTTTTATGTAACGCATGAAAGAAATCACAAACATTAGCAATAACATGAATGTATGATTACCATGAATTTAAAACTGCATATTTAGCTAGTTTGAGATCGAAAGCAAATTACCAACAGAGATATTGTGTGAGTGGAGCACTTGTCGAAGAGGCTTGTGAAGGTTGCTTCAATTTTGGATCACTTTGTGAAGATTTTGAGATTCCTTTGTGTGGCTTTCTGAGGCATTGTGTTTCTTCTCTCCTTTTTTCGTCCCTTTGTAATGTGTCCTTAGGCCTGTATTTATAGGAGTGTAGAAGGGAATGAAAATGGAAAGGGACAACCATTAACCAAAATATTGAAGGCAAATCAGACAAATTAAAGGATTGCCTTTTTTGATGGATTCTTGTCTTTTTGGGGTTTTGGGATGAACCTGGACATGTTTCCATTCCCTGACTCCTTCGAATGCCTCCATGCCTTGTTCTTCGATTGGCCCTGAGTTGCTTCCTTCGAATGGCTCCATGCCTCATTGTTGTGGCTTCTTCGATTGAGCCATTATCTGCCTTAGTGGGTTGATCTGAAACTTTTCAACTAGCCCAATTGAAAACTCCTTTCTGGCCAATCGAAGCTTCTTTTGTTACCTCCTTCGGATGTAATTATGAAGGAGGCTTGGGCTTGGCAGCATGCAGGATTTTGGCCAGCAAGCATCTTGGACCAAGACTCATCATAAAACAAACTTGTTCAATATTTATATGTCTCCTTCGAATAGACTACATGTATGTCCTTCGAAGGCACCATTTACGTGTCCTTCAAATGGACCAAATGCATGTCCTTCAAAGGCACAATTGTTATGTTCTTCGAATGGGCCTTTTGAATGCTTCTTCTAATGGACCATATTAATGCTTCTTCTAAGGGACTATCTTGTGTGTCGAAGTGTATAAAACTGTATGTTGAAGGATTTATGGGTTGAGTCAAAGCAGGCCTGAAGATAGATATTGCCCAGTCGAAGTTTACATGAAGATAGCCATTTCTTTGTGAATCGAAGGCCAGTTGAAGGGTCCTTGACCTTGTGGATCGAAGGCAAGTCTGAGGGAGCCTTTTCCTTGTGAATTGAACTTGATCGAACGGGGCCTAGTGCGAATCCAAGCTTGTGAAACAACGCTTGCTCGAAGGGTTTTAGATGCCCAATCGAAGCTTATGAATCCAGGCAAATTTGCTCTTCTTTGATTTGATGCCTGAAAGCCAAAAATCCAATTGTACTTATGTAAACTTGCCCTTTTGAAAATCCTTGTGAGAAAATGTCTTGAGAAAAAGGAGGGAAAATTTTGGGATACAACAGCTACCCCTATTCAATCTTCTTAAACCTGAAGATTTAGATTGGTTTGTTTCCCTTTCGTGATCTGAAGATGGAAGATGATTGAACACTAGAGTGCCCAGAAATGTCACTCGCATGATATGATGGTTGATTGTATAGGGAATGGGCTTAAAGATTCCATTTGGATAAAATGACTGAGAGTTTCCAGAGACGGGCTTAAAGATGCCATCCAAGATAGATGTTGACTTCATAAGAGGTCTCTTTATGGGGATTCATGTTCCTGCTACCTTAGGAGGATTCTGCTGGGTAATGTTGATTTATGATGTTCTCCTGCTTGAGGAAAACTCTGTTGGGAATAAAGTATAGGAATTTCGGTTTTCCAATGCTCTAATAAGGAGTCATCTCTGGACTAGAGATATGAAAGTTTGCGGTTTTCTGGTTAAAATCCAGGCTTCACAGTAACTTGCTGGGGAGAATGAAATTAACTTCTATCTGGAAATGTGTTAGAAAGAGCCGGTGTAGGGCTGCTTTAGAATGAGCCCGTGTTAGATCGCATCTAGAGATATATGAGAAGGAGCCTGTGTAGGGCTGCTACAAGATGAGTCAGTGTTAGACTGCATATGGAGATCATGAGAAGAAACCCGTGTAAGATTGCTTCTGGGTAAGTCTGCGTTAGCCTGCATCTGGAGATCATGAGAAGAAACCCGTTAAGATTACTTCAGGATGAGTCCGTGTTAGACTGCATCTAGAGATCATGAGAAGAAACCCATGTAAGATTGCTTCAGAATGGTCATGTAGATAGTCGCCCCGTCTTGTTTCAAGAATTGATCCATAATCAGCTGTTTCACAGATAGTTATCATGTCTTATCATGTCTTATGAGATAGTTGTCCTGCCTGGTTTCAGGTATTAATCTGGAGCTTGCTTTTTTCGGTTGTTGGGATAGTTGTCTTGTCTGGTTTCAGGTATTAATCTCTGACCTAAGATAAAGAAAGATAGGTTTCCCATCTGGTTTCAGGTATTAATCTTCAATTTGTTTTATGTAGGTAGTTTTCCTGTCTGGTTCCAGATATTAATCTACAATTAGTCGTCCGAAGATAGTTGTCCTGTCTGGTTTCAGGTATTAATCTGGAACTTGCTTTTGTCGGTCGTTGAGATAGTTATTCTGTCTGGTTTCAGGTATTAATCTCTGACCTAGGAGAAAGAAAGATAGGTTTCTCGCCTGGTTTCGGGTATTAATATTCAATTTGTTCATGTAGATAGTTTTCCTGTCTGGTTCTAGGTATTAATCTACAATCAGTCATCCACAGATAGTTGTCCTATCTGGTTTTAGGTATTAATCTGGAACTTGATTTTGTTGGTCGTTGGGATAGTTTTCCTGTCTGGTTTCAGGTATTAATCTATGACCTAGGAGAAAGAAAGATAGGTTTCCCGTCTAGTTTCGGGTATTAATCTTCAATCTGTTCATGTAGATAGTTTTCATGTTTGGTTTTAGGTATTAATCTACAATCAATCATTCACAGATATTTTTCCTGGCTTGTTACAAGTATTAATCTGGAACTTGGCAATGTTGGTCATAGAGATAGTTGTCATGGCTGGTTTCAGGTATTAATCTCTGACCTTAGAGAAAGAAAGATAGTTTCCCCGACTTGTTTCAAGTATTAATCTTCAATCTGTTCATGTAGATAGGTGTCCTATCTAGTTTCAGGTATTAATCTACAATTGTCGTCCACAAATAGTTATCCTGGCTGGTTTCATATATTAATCTAGAACTTGGCAATGTTGATCATTTAGATAGTTTTCCCGTTTGGTTTCAGGCATTAATCTGTGGCCTGCTGTATTTGTTGGTAAACCCATCTTGCTCTGGGAGTTCATACCACTTGGTCGTGTAGATAGTTTCCCCGTCTAGTTTCAGGAATTAATCTTTGACCTATTGTGTAAGTTAATAGTGTTTGTTTGTCTGCTAATTTAACCTGAAAAGGTGAAACCAATTTCATGCAATGTCATGATGTATGAATTGCATGATGCTCTCAAAATAAATGAGATTGTGATATATGCATTTGTGTTGCATATGCTATGATGTTTGTAAAATGATGCATGAATGTAATGTATGAACGTGTCAGTTGCTCTCTTGCTGTATTGTTGAATTAGGGGAAATATATACCTGATTGTTGCTGGGGGTGAAGAATGTAAGTCTTCAGATTTTTTTTGAAGTTGAAATGCTGGGAAGTGGATTTCTGTTGTTAGAGAAATAAACTCTATTGGGGAAGGGAAACTTCGTGAACTGCTTGGGGATTTTGTTGAAATCCTGCTAAGGAATCTTGAAAAGCTTGTGAACCAGATTAGGGAATTCTTTAAGATGTCGGGTGAGTAATTGGATATTTTTGCTTCGCCAGGGATATAAGAACACCTGACATCATTAGGTTGTATGCTGAGGATATGGCAGTGATTTTATGGTAAGATACCCTTGCCTCTGTACCTATTGGAGAAAGTATCTATGGGGATTTCGTGGATGGTTTGAATGTTATCCCAACTCTTGGGGTCCTTGGTGAATGATGGTCAGGGTAATAAGTCTTCTACTGATAGACAAATGACGAGGTGACGGGACATAGTCGTATGCTTTAATCCTTAACTTTTCCTAGACCTTCCTTTCGGGTTTTCAGTCCACTGGGATACCCTTTTTTCCCAAGCCGCCTTTTCAGGGTTTCAACTTGTCGGGTGTACAAATTTTTCTATGTGTATCCCTAATTTTTTTCCCAAACTCTTTTGGTTTGCCGGGATGCCCTTGTTTTTCCCTAAGCCAGTCAACCTAGAGGGTTTTTTGCATGCATAGTATCTTCTGACTATGTCCAAGTTCACAGGGTGCGGAAAATTGTCATTGTCAGCAGTAGTAAGTGTTGCAGCACTGCCAGAAATATGTTCGCTTTTTTACATACGACCCTTTGCTGAAGTTCATGTCCAATGCCTCGATCGATTCAGATGGAGATCTGCTCCTGGTTATTTGTCACTTTTGAGAGATTCTCTGAATCTTGACTCGACTGCCCCAAATCAGCTGGACACCATACCATGCCCCTTGATTAGGAAAAGTTTGTTACAGAAATGTCTTTCCATCTGAGGTGATTCTGTCCATTGAGAGGATTTTCGTTCATCGAGTATCCATTTGTGCAAATTTCTCTGATGTTGAACAATTAGTCATATGCAAACAAAGGTATTTTAAAAATGCAAAGCTTATGTCTGTCTTGAAGTTGAAAAATTCATGTCCACTACGAATGGGCCTTTTGAATGCTTCTTCGAATGGACCGTATGAATGCTTCTTCGAAGGGACTATCTTGTGTGTCAAAGTGTGGAAAACTGTATGTTGAAGGATTTAGGGCTGTAGTCAGAGCAGGCCTGAAGATAGATATTGCCCAGACGAAGTTTGCATGCAGATAGTCATTGCTTTGTGAATTGAAGGCCAATTGAAGGGGCCTTCACCATGTGGATCGAAGGCAAGTCTGAGGGAGCCTTTGACTTATGAATTGAACTTGATCGAAGGGGCCCCAATGCCAATCGGAGCTTGTGAAACAAAGCTTTCTCGAAGGGTTTTAGATGCCCAATCGAAGCTTATGAATCCTGGAAAATTTGATCTTCTTCGATTTGATGCCTGAAAGACAAAAATCCAATTGTACATGTGTAAACTTGCCCTTTTGAAAATCCTTGTGAGAAAATGTCTTGAGAAAAAAGAGGGTAAATTTTGGGGTACAACAGTTGCCCCTGTTCAATCTTCTTAAACCTAATGATTTAGATTGGCTTGTTTGGCTTTCGTGATCTGAAGGTGGAAGATGATTGAACACTAGAGTGCCCAGAAATTTGCACTTGCATGAGGTGATGGTTGATTGTGTAGGGAATGATCTTAAAGATTCCATTTAGAGAAGCTGACTGAGAGTTGTTGGAGATGGGCTTAAAGATGCCATCCAAAGTAGATGCTGACTTCATAAGAGATCTCTTTGTGGGGAATTGTTGTTCCTATTGTCTGAGGAGGACTCCGCTGGGGAAAATTGATTTATGTTGTTATCTTGCTTGAGGAAAAATTTGTGGGGAATAAAGTCTAGGAGCTTCAATTGTCCAAGGCTCTTTTGAGGAGTTATCTCTAGACTAGAGAGATGAAAGTTTGCAGTTTTCTGGTTGAAATCTAGGTTTCACAGTAACTTGTTAGGGAGAAGGAAATTAACTGTTGTCTGGAAATGTATTGGAAAGATCCTGTGTAGGGATGTTTCAGGATGAGTCTGTGTTAGACTGAATCTGGAGATATATGAGAAGGAGCTTATGTGGGGCTACTTTAGGATGAGCCCGTGTAAAGCTGCATCTGAAGAGTTATTAGAAGGAATCTTTGGCGACTACTACTTCAGCAGGTAATGAAGGAATCTTTGATGATTACTACCTCAACAGATAATGAAGGAATCTTAGTCGGTTACTACCTCAGCAGGTGATGAAGGAATCTTTGACAATTACTACCTCAACAGATAATGAAGGAATCTTTGACGGTTACCACCTTAGCAGATAATGAAGGAATCTTGGACGAATACTACCTCAACACATGATGAAGTAATCTTTGACGATTACTACATCAACAAATAATGAATGAATCTTGGACGATTACTACCTCAGCAGATAATGAAGGAATCTTGGACGACTACTACCTCAGCAGGTGATGAATGAATATTTGACGATTACTACCTAAAATGAAGGAATCTTGGACGATTACTACCTCAACAGGTGATGAAGGAATCTTGGACGATTACTACCTCAACATATAATGAAGGAATCTTTGACGATTACTACCTCAACAAGTGACAAAGGAATCTTTGACGATTACTACCTCAACATATAATGAAGGAATCTTGGACGATTACTACCTCAATAGATTATGAAGGAATCTTTAATGATTACTACTTCAGCAGGTGATGAAGGAATCTTGGATGATTACTACCTCAAGAGATAATGAAGGAATCTTTAATGATTACTACTTCAACAGATAATGAAGGAATCTTTGATGATTACTATCTCAACATTCAATGAAGGAATCTTGGATCATTACTACCTCAGCAAATGGTGTAGGAATCTTTGACGATTACTACATCAACAGATAACAAAGGAATCTTGGATGATTACTACCTCAGCAGATTATGAAGGAATCTTTGATGATTACTACTTCAACAGGTGATGAAGGAATCTGACGACTACTACTTCAGTAAGTAATGAAGGAATATTGGATGATTACTACCTCAAGAGATAATGAATGAATCTTTGAAGATTAATACTTCAGGAGATAATGAATGAATCTTGGACAATTTCTACCTCAAGAGATAATAAAGGAATCTTACGACTACTACTTCAGTAGGTAACCAAAAATTTGTTTGGTCATATAAGTAGTTGATGATATTCGTTTGTTTATAGACTTTTACCTGAAAAGATAAAGGGTTAGCTGTATGCAATGTCATGATGCATGAAGTGCAAATGACGCTCTCAAAATAAATGAGATTGTGATATATGCATTCATGCTGCATATGCTATGACGTTTATAAAATGATGTATGAATGCAATGTATGAACGTGTCAGTCGTTCCCTTGCTGTATTGTTGACCTAGGAAAAATAAATCCCTGATTGCTGCTAGGGATGAAAAGTGTAAGTCTTCAAATTTTTTAAAGTTGAATTGTTGGGAGATGAACTTCTGTTGTTAGAGAAATAAGCTCTGTTGGGGAAGAGAAGCTCCGTGAGCTACTTGGGGATTTTTATGAAATCCCGCTGGGGAATCCGAAAAGCTTATGAACCAAGCTAGGAAATTCTTTAAGATTTTGAGGAAGTGATTTGGGATTCTTGCTCTGCTGGGGATATCAAAAACTTTGTCATCATTAGACTGTATGCCTAGGATATGGCAGTGATTTTATAGTAGGATGCCCCTGCCTCTATTCCTGCTGGATAAAGTATTTGGGGATTTACAGACGGTTTGAATGTTATCCCAACTCTTGGAGTCTCGAGTAGATGTTAATCAGGGTGGTCAGTCTTCGACTGATAGATGGATGACGAGATGAAGGGACATAGTCGTACGCTTTAATCCCTAACTTTTGCCTGGACCGCCCTTTCGGGTTTTTAGTCCACCGGGATGCTCTTTTTTCCCAAGCCGCCTTTTCAGGTTTTCGACTTGCCGAGTGTAGTGATTTTTTCCATATGTATATCCCTAATTTTTGCCTGAACTCCTTTGGTTCTCCAGGATGCCCTTATTTTTTCCTATGCCAGTCGACCTAGCGGGTCTTTGCTCATGCGTAGTATGTTTTAACTATGTCTGCGTTCATCGGGTGCAAAGAATTGTCCTTGTCCATAGTAGTAAGTGTTGCCACACTGCCAGAAAATGTTTACTTGATTGCACGTGATTCGTTGCTGGAATTCATGTCCAATTCCCAAAGTGATTCAAACAGAGATCTTTCCCTGGTTATTCGACACTTTTGAGGAATTCCTTGAATCTTGAATCGACTTCCCCCAGATCAGTTGGACACCATGCCACGCTCCTTGATAATAAAAGGCCTGTTACTGGAAATGTCTTTCCATATGAGGTGTTTTTGTTCATTGAGAGGATTTCCGTTCATCAAATATCCGTTTGTGAGAATTACTCTGCTGTTGAACAATTAGTCATATGCAAACAATGGTATTTTTAAAATACAAAACTCATGTCTGTCTTGAAGTTTGAAAATTCGTTTTTTAGTAAAACAAACAAATTTTGTAAGACTGTGATATTAACTCAGGATTTATAGCAAAGCTTACAGGAGTCAGGATACCTTTTGTAATAGTATGCTTTCGAACTAACCCATGCTTCAACTAGAACTTTTAAGGGTTGTAGCGTGGCCTGGTTCACAGTCTAAGAAACAAAGGATAGAGGCTCGAAATTTATTTGTACCCACCCATTCTTCATGATGTTCTTCAGTCCTATACTCAGTTAACCGTGAGTTTAGATCCCAATTGAGTTCTGGAATCTTGGCCCTGATATTCCGGTGATGGTTCAGATACTAAAAGTTTATTTGAGAAGGCAGTCATTTTTTGTAACCTTTTCATTTTGTTGAGGATTTGCAGCGACCTTTTTTTTTTGTTATCCCTACTTTTTTATGAACTATTTCTTTTGTAATTACAGTCAGCGGGATGCCCTAGTTTTTTTCTTAAGTATCCTTCATAGGTTTTGACTTAGCGGGCTTTTCTTTTGAGAGATAATGACTGTCTGTTTTTATGTGGAACCATCACCATCTTTTGTTTTGGAAGGATACCTCTGACACTACTTGTCGTGTACAAGAGGAAGGCTTGTGATTGGAATGCACCTTTGACTAAGGGTTTTAGTTTGTGTGAAAAGAAAAACTCTTGCTTCTTAGGCTCAAATGGGTTGACTAGGGATTATCTTCCTTATAACTCCACTGTTTAGGATTTGAAAGAACGCTTGTACATCGCCAGTCAGGTCAATTCAAAAGCATACTGTATGAGATTATGGTATCGTTTTCATCATCATCCCTCTAAAGGCTTACAACTTTTAATCGAAAGTCGAATATCACAAGAAAGAAGTAAAACACAGTTTGAATATAGTGGATACAAATGAATTAGTTCAAGACAAACATATATGATGCATTAATGAAAATAGAGTTTGACATAATGGATAAGCATTCAAACAAACAAAAGAAATTACAATTGAAAATTCAAAATGAACTGGACACTCTCAATGATTTGGCATGTGAGCAGTGATCACATTGGGATCCTTAGCAGGGTCAAATTCAATCTCTTTGTTGTCGATCAAATCTTGAATATTGTTCTTCAAAGTCCAACAGTTTTCGGTGTCGTTCCCGGGACTATCAGAATGGTAGGCACATTTTATATTTGAATTGTACTTAGGAGGCGAGGTATCGCGGTTTTGAGAAGGATCCTTTAGTGTAATCAGTTTCGCTTTCAGAAAAAGTTACAACGCTTGAGACAATGGCATATTAATCTTAGTGTATTTCCTTTCTTGAAAATTTATCCTGCGCCTATTGCCCCGTTGTGGTTGAACAGGTGTAGGATTAGGAGTTAAAACTGCTCCCACGGACTGGTGGTGGTCCTTTTTACTATGGCCTCTTTGACCATAGACATCATTAGTTTCTTTTTTACCATAAATTGGCCTCTTCTCAGCATTAGAGGGTGCGACCATCGGAATATTCCCACTCTTGATACCGCTTTCGATCCTCTCCCCAGTCAATATTGTTACACCCTAAAATTTGCCCTCTTGATTTATGCTTATGTTTCACCATAAACATCATATTGCATTGCATTCATACATTGTGATGGGATCAGGGTATTTTGGGTTATCAAGTCTTCCCCAAGTTATGGGGATTGATTGTGTTGACAAGTTGCTCAAGAAGGGCCTTATCATCTAAACCTATGGATCATTCAAGCCCAAAGGTTCCATATATCTCAAGATAGCTTATCCACTTCATTAGATCATCAGAAGATTGAAGATTGTGTTGATTATAAGGAGAATTACATCCTTTTGATTGATCAGTCAAAATTAGGGTTTTGGTTGATTAGGGCTATTGATGGATGTGAAAGTATTGATTTTGAAGCTACAACACCTCTTTGACATTGGAAATATCTTTGTGCAAGAAATTGACCAAGATATCTAGAGGATTTGGAGTTTTGAAGAGATTCATATTTCTCCTAAGGTGTTGACCAAAACTAGGGTTTGGGATTTCATCAGGTTTTATTGAGAATTTAGAGATGAATCTTTATAAATTGCTTGTATATGTTTAGAATATCATATGTTTGAAGTTTTGATCACTAATTTTGAAGAGGAGCGGATCAATTGATTAAAAGGAGAAAAATGGTCATTTTGACCAAAATCAGTCAAAGTCAAGATTGACCAAGTGAACTTTTGGTAAACCATCAAGTCAAATGTGTACTTTTCATATTTCAAGTCCATTTTTACCATTGGGGCAAGAAGATTTAAGTTTGGTTTGAAACTTGTTCATGAAGAAACCCTAAAAAGATTCTAAATTTGGAAAATGAGGACTTAACTTCAAAAATTCACCATTTATTCATCCTTGATCCAAAACATGAAAATGAGGTATGCTTCTAATCAAGCCCATGACCAATTTGTGACATGCTGAGACCCATCACACTCACCATTTCATGCCCATGTGCTTGTTGTACTTGCTTGAATGAAAAAGTACAAAACTTGTCTAATTTTGCAAATTCACCAACACTCTTTCATTTCAAACAATCATGAGCTGGCATTTTAAGCATGTATTTCTGACCTCATTTGGCTCAAAAAACGCACAAAAGGCAAGCAAATTCCCAAATGAAACGCATGCTCCATGTGCATCCTCATTTTGGCCAAAATTTCCAAACTTTCCCTCCAACGGTATTCAGCTTGCATTTTCACTCCTACCCTCCTCTACTCACTCTATATAATGAGTAGCCTGGCTCATTTAATCACACACGCGCCTCCATTGCAAGAAACCTAAATCTGAGTTCAAACTTCCTTCCTCTGCATTTTTCTTCAAATCCTCTAATTCCTTGGTGATTTCTTCATTTTTTTTGTGGAGACACATTCAGTGGAGTCAGAGGATCAAGTTGGAACCGTTGATTGGCTTCGGGAGTGAGGGAATCAAGCATTCATATTTTCATTTGAGGTAGGTTCATCCAACTTTGATTCTTGAGATGTAGTTGTTTATTGTTGAATTCAAAGCATGTATATCTATTTGTGGATGTTATGTGATTGTTTCTGAAGGAATTTGAGGTTTGATTTGGTATACAACGCTTGTTTGATATCTCTGCATCTCTAGGTTTCAGTGAGTTTTTGTTGTTTTCATGCATATATTTCTAGATCCATGTTTGACTACTTAATGTGATTCGAATTTCACTAAATACCTTGTCATGTTGGCTTTAAGTTGCACTTTATTTGATGTAAAATGGTTGAGAAACGAGTTTGTTTGGTGGATCTGAAGTTGAGGCATAACATTGAGGTCGTGCGCGTTTTTGATTCGACTAGAGGTTAGGGATGATGAGGTGTCATCATCTGAACGGTCCAATTTGAATATTTGAATATTTGAATATGGTTTATATTTTGGCACCCATGTCTTCTATGTTTAAGGTCAGATGTGACAATGAAGCTCTTATGATTACAATTGAGAGATTCGATGAACCTGCACACTGCTGTGAGCTTGACACTGATACAGAAAAGCCATGGTACCATGAGGTGAAGAGATACCTTGAAGCACAAGAGTACCCCGAAGGAGCATCCATCAATGATAGAAAGTTCTTATGAATATTTTCATCCAAATTCTTCCTAAGTAACAGAATATTGTACAAGCGCAACCATGACTCCACTCTACTCTGATGTGTAGAAAATAAAGAGGCACAGGAAATTATGGAAGACATGCACGATGGTCTCTTTGGCACTCACTCTAGAGGACATACGATGGCCCAAAAGATCCTGAGAGCTGGTTACTATTGGTCAACAATGGAGACTGATTTCCATTAACATTCAAGGACTTGCCACAAATGCCAAATCTATGTTGACAAGGTCCATGTGCCTCCTATCCCTCTGAATGTCATAACCGCTCCGTGGCCATTTGCAATGTGGGGCATTAATATGATTGGAGACATCAAACCCACTGCTTTCGATGGACATTGCTTCATTCTGGTCGCTATTGATTATCTCACCAAAAGGGTCGAAGCCGCCTCATTTGCCTCAGTCCCAAAGAATGTGGTAGCTAGATTCATCAAACATAACCTCATCTACCGCTATGGTATCCCTGAAAGGATCATCACGGATAATGGGACTAACCTCAACAATGGTATGATTACCTAACTTTTCACTCAGTTCAAAATCAAGCAACATAATTCTTCTCCTTATAGACCTAAAATGAATGGCGCAGTCAAAGCGGCCAACAAAAACATCAAGAAGATTATGCAAAAGATGGTAGTGACCTATAAGGATTGGCATGAGACGTTACAGTTTGCTCTTTACGGCTACCGCACTTCAGCTAGAACATCAACTGGGGCAACTCTCTTTTCTTTAGTCTATGGCATGGAAGTTGTTTTTCCAGTGGAAGTTCAGATTCCCTCACTAAGGATTATGAATGAAGCAGGTCTAGTAGAAGACGAGTGGATTCAGACAAGATTGGATCAGTTGAACTTGATCGACAAAAAATTATTGGTTGCTGTTTGTCACAGTTAGACATACCAAAAACGCATGATCAAGGCTTTCAACAAAAATATCAAGCGTCGAGTATATCAAGTTGGTGAATTGGTGATAAAGTGCATCATTCTGCCACAAGGAGACCCCAGAGGAAAATGGAATCCCACCTATGAAGGGAAATTTGTTGTCTAGAGAGTGTTCTCTGGCGGTGCCATGATGCTGACTACCATGGATGGTGAAGACTTCCCACATCCTGTGGACGCGGACATAGTTTAAAAATACTACGCATAAGAGACCCGCTAGGTTGACACACCTAGGAAAAATAAGGGCATCCCGGCAAACTAAAAGGTTTGGGCAAAAATTAGGGATATATGCAAAAGATTATACACCCGACAAGTTGAAAACCTGAAAGGCCGACTTGGGAAAAAATGGGTATCCTGGTGGGCTGAAAACCCAAAAGGGCGGTCCAGGAAAAAGTTAATGATTGAAAGCGTATGACTATGTCCCGTGGAATTACTACAGTCAACTTTATTTCCAAAGTACAAGTTCAAACAGTCCAAGATCAATCCAATCAACTTTTGTCAACGGCGAGAGACATTCGAAGACAATGAGATCATTTCCACATGTCTATTTGTTTTTGTTTTAAATCTTTGTTTTCCTTTCGATGATTTCCTATTACTAGGATCTCTGTCTCCTTGTACAAAAAATGCCTATTCTTGGGCAAAATATCAATACAAATATACTTTAAAGTGCAAACTGTCTATTTTTGTTTTGAATGCAAAGTTGTCCAATGACAAAAATTGAATGAACATATGCATATGAACATGATTAAAACTATTTGGCACATGTGTCCTACTAAGCAGCAGCAAGCATCTCTTTAATGTATATGGAAGATCCCCCACAGAGTTATTTCATTAGCATTATCCCCACAAGAACGGCTACAATAAACCAATCGTCAAACAAAGTTACCCACAAAGTCTCTTTTCAAAGGTTGATTCCCAGCCAGAGTCTCAATCTCTTGACATCTTTCTCCCCAACTAAGTTGATCCTACAAGAAGAAGCCTTATGGGTATTTTCCTAAAAGAACTCACCTCGTCAGCAGTTCATCAAGTATTCATCAATAGGGTTTATTTACCCAACATACAACAATCAACAAACAACAAAATTCCCCCGACATGGTCTATCTTCCCCAGTTGAGTCTGTATTCCCCGACTGAGTCTACACTCTCCAGCGGGAGTTCGCTTTTCAGACTATTATAAATCAAAGGGCCACAACCCCTAATCCTCAGTAAAGTCGTAAACAAAACCTTTACTATCTCCAAAAGATACTATGAAGCCTGGACCCGACCAGATAATAGTTAACTTCTCAAGCTACTATGAAGCCTGGACCCGACCAGATAATAGTTAACTTTCAAATACTATGAAAGCTGGACCCGACCAGATAATAGTTTAACTCTCAAGATATAGAAGAACCTGGACTCAACCAGACCAAGGTTTAACTTATTTTCCCTAATAGAGTTTTCTTCTACCTTAGCAAGTTACTATGAAGCATGGATCCGACCAGATATCAGTTTTCGACTTCATCTTTTCAAGTAAGTTATTGTGAAGTCAAGATCCGACCAGATAGCAATTCCCCTAAGAAGTTTGTTGTGAAACCTGGAATCCGACCAGATAACAACTAAGTTCCAAGCAAATTACTGTAAAGCCTGGACCCGACCAAATATCAGTTCAACCCTATCTCTTTAGACAAGTTTATTGCAATGCCTGGACCCAACCGGATATCAATTAACTTCATCCACCTTAAAATTTGAAAAGCTTGGAGTCTGACCAGATAACAACTAGCTACAATCCCCAGCAAGACACTTTGAAGCCTAGACCCGACCAGATAATAGTATAACTTTTCAAAAAACTATGAAGCCTGGACCCGACCAGATAGTAGTTACAACTTCAAGAAATCTGCGAATCCTGGATCCTACCAGGTAATAGTTCAATTTCAAGAAATCTTCTGCGAAGCCTGGAATCCGACCAGATAACAGTTAATTTATTCTTCCCTAGTAAGTTACCATGAAGCCTGGAATTCGACCAGATAGCAGTTGACTTCCTCATCCTCAGCAAATTATTGTGAAGCCGGGACCCGACCAGATAACATCTAACATTTAAGAGATATTCCCCAGTAGAATCATTCTTTTAACAAAGTTTGAAGATATGTATACTCTTCATCCCCAACAGCAATCTTGGTTTCAACTTCCCAGAACTCCTCAGCAGTAGTCAGGGATTTATTTTCTTGGATAAATATGCACCCCAAACTCATACATCATAGCATATACATACAAAATTCATTTAACACAATCCCATTCATCTTGTAACCATCATGCATACATCTGCATTTAACTAACCCCCTTTTTCCCACAGGTAAAACATCAAGTTTTAGTATAAATCGACCAAAGATTTGTGATGATACTTCTTCCAGTGTTTACCACCATTTCTCCAAATGGAATCTATAAGCCCATTCTCAATACAACTTCGAGTGCAAATTTTTGGGCACTCTAGTGTTCAATCATGTTCCACCTTCAAGCCATGAATGGCGGATCTGCCCATCTAACTCTTCAGGTTTAAGAAGATTGAACATGGGCAGCTGTTGTAACCCAAAATTTTCCCTCTCATTTCTCAAGAAATATCTCACAAGATCTCCATTAATTTAAGACTGCACAAAGTTTGATCAGCTCAAGACACATCCTCTAGCACTGATGATTGAAAATTAAGGTTTGAGTTTGCACAAGGAAAAATGGACTTTTAATGCCCCATATGGCTTTCATGGATCATTTTGAACCCTCAATATTGTTCATGTCAAGTTTCAAGTCTTGGATCACATTTTTGCTCAGTCAATTGATCAGTTGACCTAAAATCAATTGTATTGGGGAAAAAGTCCATTATGGTCAATTTACAGTCAAACTTCATAATTCTTTATACATATCAACACCATGAACTCATATATGTCTTTTGATGATGTTTGGATCATAATTCCTCAAGAAATTTGATCAAATCATCAAAAGGGCAAAATGGTCAAAATTAGGGTTTTTATTGGGAAGGTGAAATCTTTGATTTTTAACCTAGCAAAATGGTCAAAATCCTCAATTTCAATTGATTGATAGTTGAATTTCAGTCAATTGATGAAAAGTCAATTGTACACTAAAAAGTCAAACTTTGACTTTTTGATCAAAATCAAGTTCCAAAGATTACAATTCATCAAGACATGTTAAAATGTGAAACTTGTACATTAAGAAATCAAAAAGTCAAGATTTCATTTTGAAAAGTCAAAATTTCTATACTTCGAATTTTTTCTAAGTGTTGGAAATTCACTTTTTTTTCACAACTTTGAGCCAAATTTACACCATGATGCAAGATGATTCAAAGGAAACTTCCAACATGAAAGTTGTAGATCTCAATGAGAACTAAAACATTGTATAGCATAAATTTTTCTAGAAATGATTGGATTTCAAGTTATGATTTTGTGAAGACACGTTCATGAAACTTGAAGACTTAGTGAAATTTTGCCCTAGTTTAGGCAGGATTTTGACCTAACTTCATGACAATTTTTTACATAGTTCCAAGATGAATTTTCAAAAATGTCCAACAAGAAGGTTGTATGGGGTGTTACAAGCTTTCCAAAATGTCCAATAACTCATTAAGATCATACTTTAGCAAGGAGAATCAAAGGCAAGAAGTTAAGGTTTCATTCTTGTTTTACAAGGCAGATTTTTAGGATGAACATGAACCAAATCCATGCTAGGCTGCACAATCTTTGCTTTGCAGGCCTCAAACTTGTTTTTCACTCCATAATTAATGTTTTGCACAATTTCTAGAGCCATGATCCAAGCATTAGAGCCATTGTCCAAAAGATTCATCCATTTTTGGAAGAAAGCAACATTGCCATTCTTGAAAAGTGACTTTAATCACAAATTCAACTTGCATTGAGCCTCTAACTTGTTCCTCCTGCACAAGCTTCCTCTACAAAGTCAGAAGAACATGTTTAAAGTTTGAAACCACTCTAGATAGCATGGTACAAGCCTTGGGAAGATGTTTGCCATGTTTACTTCAAAAATAAGAAAAGTTGCCACAACTTGAGAATTCAAATTCTGAGTTGTTGTAACACTTGAAACCTCTTGCCTATAAATGCATGCACTATTTGCAAGCTAAAGGACGAATGCTTAAGCCCTAAAACACCCTAAAACAGAGAATCACCAAGAACACCTCAAAACTTGTCATTTTTGAGTTTTGAACCCAATCTTCAAATCTACTCGTGCGTTTCTTGGCCTTTTGGTTCCTAAAGCTTCTAAACATCATACATAAACAATCCCACACCCTGCTACACTTTTGTAACTCCATATTCATCATCCTCCATTTTCAAAAACTGAAGCTTGCACCTTGACTTATCCAGGCCATTCCAGCCATCCATTGCTCAAGCTAACCATTGCATTAGTTTCCTGGGAACTTGAGGAAGCTAACCTGATCATTGAAGCACCTTGAATCAAGCTCATTTTCATTTCATGATTTCTAGTTTTGAGGTATCTTTTCTGAACTTCTATCTTTTCATTTAGGAATTTTTAAGCTTGCATTTGTGAAGATAAAATGTAGATATCATTGCCATGAAACTGTACATGTCCATAGATTTCATTTATATTGATTGAGCTTAGAGAATTTTAGGTTTGAATCTCTGAAAAAAGCTAGGTCAAAATTTGGTACCATTCAAAATTCATGCTCATCTTTGATTTATAGTTTTAGTAATTTACATTTCGGGAATCGTTGTGAAATTTGGAACAAATTTGATGTTTACATTTTTGCAAATGGATGAGAAATGATGAAGTTGGAGATGTTCAGGCTGGAGGTTGAAGATGAAGTTATAACATGAACTTAGTCTATTTTGAGTTTATTGATTGTTGTATAACTGACGGATGAAACAGGCCACCCCAATGGTACAAGAGGGGCGCGCGTATTAGGAGGTCCTGGGTTTGAACCCCAGCGAGACCTTTTTCCCTTTTTTACATTTCTTTCATTTTTGTTATTTGAACCAGGCATCGCTTGAGCTTCCTTGGCTGGGCATAACAGATTTATTCCATCTTCACCCCCATGTTCACTTTCACACACCTGGCCCAAACATTTTTTCTTTTATCATTTTAATTCATTGTATTTTCTTTTTTCTTATTTTATTTTATTTCATTCTTCTTTATTATTTTTTATTACTATTATTATTATTATTATTATTATTATTATTATTATGTTTATTAATAAAAAATCCAAAAATATTTTTATTTATTATTTTCACATTTATATGTTTATTTTCTTTATAAAACAAAAAGAACAAAAATATTTTCTTAACAATTTTAATTCCTTTTTATTAATAATAAATTAATAATTAGGTTTAGGTTTAATTATTTTTCTTTTTTTATTTAAATTAATTTAGAACTTAAGTTTTCTTTTAATTAATTAATTTCCATGCTATTTTCATTAAACTTAAAACCTTTCACAAAAAACCCTAAAAAATTCTTTTTAACTTAATTTCTTTTCTTAATTAGTTTAGGTTTAACTTTATTTAATTTTAATTAATCATTTTTTTAATTAGGTCAAAATTAAACCCTTTCAAAAAAACCAAACAAAAATCATTTCTTTTCCATTTATCTTCTTGTACATTATATTTTCAATTCTTGTACATTATTCAATATGGTTGTAATAGATAATTAGGTTTAATTTTCTTGTAAATCCCCATTTGTAAGTTTGTATACCCCTCCCCTAATGATGTAATAGCATAGTAATTTTACTTTCCGCAATTTATCGCTTTCATATAAATGTTAGTAATTAGGGTTTGTATGGCAAGACTAAAAATCAATAGTAAACCCTAATTCAAGATAAACAATGCATGTAAATCAAACACACTTGCACACTCGCACCCTTAGGGTAATTCCACTTTGTTTCCTTATAAAAATGGTCATGTTATGTATGTGGGATATCTTAGCAAAAGTAAATAAAAAATACAAGATCATAGTCCCTCGATGACGCTTCAAATGTTACCTTTCAAATGATCTTAGTCCCTCAAAGAGAAATGCTAAGATATATCAGAACATTGCTATAATGACTATACTATGACCTACGCCCGTCCCTTTACATCCAAAGATAAGGCTTCTTACCAATCAATGGTAATATAGCAATATCAAAAGAAAGGAAGAAATGATCAAAGACTTTTGAGTAGGTATATTGTTCCTAGTTGCTTGCTCATTTTCAAAACAAACATCCTTGCTTATTTTTGAAACAAATACCAAGGCTTTCAAAAACAAACTTTCAAAAACAAACTTTCAAAACATGAAACATTTTCAAAAGTCCAACACTTTGTATACGTTCTTACGAACGAGAACTATTACAAAGTTTGGCTAAACGAAGGCGCATTTTCAAAATACTTTCAAAAACCACCACAAAGCACATTTTCAAACAAAAGCAAGTGATCTAGCAAGCAACTAAGATCCCATAGATAACTATGGATGAAAAGGGTGCTAACACCTTCTCTTTTCATAATCTACCCCCCAAACTCAAGAAATAATCCCAAAGGTCTTTCCTGTTCTTTTCAGCCTTTCCTTTTGGATAAAAGAAAAGTCGATGGTGACTCTTTCTAACCGTAACATTTGCGATAAAACACAAAACATCCCAAGTCAGTTCTCCCACCGTATCACACCGATGTTACGCCATCGCACACATGTTTTTATCCTACTTTGATTCTCAATATCATTGTTTGGTGTGATGTTTTATCATCTGGTTTATTGATGTTTCACCATCTTTGCCATGTTATCTTTTTGCCTATGTTTCGCCATCGCACATATTCTTTTGCTGATGTATCACCATCATGTATGTTTGTCATCCTACTTTGATCCTCAATATCATTGTTAGGTGTAATGTTTCATCATCTTGTCTGATATTTTGCTATCATGCTGACGTTTTATCATCTTATCTGAGTTTGTGTTGCCATGCGATGTTTGTCATCCATTTTTGTTGCTTTATCATTGTTGTTGATGTTGTCATTTATCTGATGTTTTTCCATCTTGATTGTTTCTTTTGTCTTCTTAACTAAAAAACATAAACCAACCAAAATATATGAGCCGAACTACGGCTGCTCTGATTCATTAAAAGGGATACGTAGCCATTAGGGTAGGGCCCAGGCGAGCACAACTTTTATTTACCCTACATTCTTTTCTCCTTTCTTCTGCATGCATTCCCTGTACAACTTAGATATATATTTTTTACACACCCATTAGAACAAGACAACAAGAGTGGATACCATAGAGTACTACGGGTGTGTGGGGTGCTAATACCTTCCCCTCGCATAATAGACTCCCTTACCCAATCTCTCAGTTGCAAGACCGTGATTTCACCCTTCTCAGGTTTTCTCGATGTTTACCTTTCCCTTCTTACATGATAAAAGATGTTTGGTGGCGACCTCATTGATTTCATAATCGAATGACGGTTCGACAGGTTGTTTCATCTGGCGACTTCACTAGGGATAGGAGACCAATTGTTGGTTTATCCCTGAGTCGATCCTAGCTCTTGTTTGTTTTCTTTTTGGGTGTTTATTTTACCGCTTTGCATATTTATCTGTTTGAATTACATCCTATGTGTGCTTTATTTTTTGCATACAAGATTTGGCTGGACTGTTTAGATTCTGGTTTTCTTGGTGGGTGGGTTGTTCCATGAGGTAAAAGGCCCTATACCCAGGCTATGAGTGAATTCCATAGGAACTAGGAATAGAGTGGCCATGGAGACTATGACGCGTATATCTTGTAGACCCGACCATGAGACCCAACAGATGAGATCTTGTACTCTATTTTGGCCTTTGACCTTACCATGACCTAGTTTTCACCTGTGAGTGGGGCGGGAAAACTTTTCTTACAGGTACAGGTATTGTTGGTGACTTTGTGTTTTGATGGTGACTCGGGTTCCCCTGGTAGTTCTGAAGCTGTGTGATCTTGAGTTGTATGATTCCATATAATGGTCCAGCCATTATCCAGTGTGGAAACTTTGATCATGTCATGTCACATCATAGCTTATTTATTTCAAAAAAATGATGTATAAAAAATAACTATCATGTGCATGTCATTTTCTAGGGACATTCAAGAGTCTTCCTTCCATCAGAAATGACCGACCTCCCGACAATTGAGTTTGCTTCAATTGATGTCAAAAAACCTACTAGGCATACATTCGCTTACCGAATTCCTACTATTAATGTGTACGAGCTGAAGAGGTTGAGTTCTTATCTGAATGGTGATATTCTGAAAAATTTTAACAGAGACTATGGCAATTTGTTATTTATCCTCAATACTTCAATTAACCCAATGGCTTTGATCACTCTCTTCCAGTTCTATGACAAGGAATTACGATGTTTTACTTTTCAAGACTATCAACTGGTTCTCACGCTAGAAGAATACTCATATCTTCTTAATATTAAGTTGTCCAATGAAGCACCTTTTGCCGAAGTGACGGAGAAGTTGAAGTTCGAAGTTATTGCTGAAACCCTTCATTTGAGTTGGAAAGAGGTGAAAGATAATTGGAAATCAAGTAAAGATGCTACAGAGTTTTATTTGGATTTCATAGTAAATAAAGATGGAGACTGGGAAAAGAAAGGGAATTGGAGTTACTTTAGAATTTTGTTTCCTCTCATGATATATGGTATCATTCTCTTTCCTCATAAAAGAAACTTTGTGGATTTAGCGACTATTTATGTTTTTAGAAATAAGAACCTGATACCGACACTTTTGGTAGACACTCTTTACGCTATTCACTTCAGCCATGGAAAAGGAGGTAATGTTAGCTTGTGACATTCAATGTTGTATCAGTGGTTTAAGTTGAATCTACCAGTAGGTGGCCCTTTCGTGGAACAAGGCATTCTCTTCAGTGGTCTTCAAGGCTTGTCAACCTCACTTCATTCGATATCCGGTGGAATTATGTAATGGGAGAGGTACGAAGTATCATGACTAGCTGCAGATATTTCCCTAATATTCCCCTCATAGGAACTAAGGGGTGTATAAACTATAACCCTGTGCTTGCTTACCGACAATTGGGGTATGCAATGGATGGACCACCAAAAGATGAAGAAGTGACCGAATCAGTATATTTTGTTAGAGGAAGTAATCCTGAGATGTTATAAAGAATGATGAGTGCTTGGAAGAGAATTCACAAGAAGGATATGACTACTTTGAACAAGAAGGTTCCTATTGCTAGGGTTCCTTACTTGGAATGGATTAAAGGCAGGGTTAAGACTCTACAATTACAATTTGCAAGATCGACTCCTTTATGTGAGAAACCTCCCGTTGTTTTCAGTGACACTGCGCCTACCGAGATTTTCACCCAAGTTCATGTCGAGAACATCCAACTTCATACAAAAGATCGTGAGGCGGGGATGAAATTCTATTGGGTAGATCAAGAGAGGGTTGAATTAGCTTGCAAACTCAAGGAAGCTCAAGGAGAAACTTCTGACGTAACAAAGTTTAGGAAGAAGTCTCATGCTGAGATGGAAGAGGAGTTGAGTAAGAAGCAGTGGGAGTGTAAAAATCGTCAGGCATCTGAGAGTAGCCACAATAAGAAGATTCAAGTTCTTGAGAAATAGCTCAAAGACAAGGATGCTCAGATTGAGAAGGAGGTAGCCCAGAGACGTGCTGTGAAAGATCAGTTTCGAGAAAGTAAAGTACTTGCATCACAACTTTTAAAGGAAAAAGCCAGACTCAAAGAATATTGTCAACACCTTGAAGCGTGTCTTATTCCGGAGATTTAGTCTTACTATTTACCTTTGATGTATTGGTCACCCTCAGGACTGTTGGAGGGGACCATTTTTTATACTCAATTATTGTTATGTCTACTCTGAAACACGTGTTTTGTTGTTTAGTGTCACACTCTTGACTATATGGAACCACTTAAACATCATCTTTTTCTTATGAATGAATGAAATATTGTTTTGTAGTTATTCCTCTTTCGTTGATTGTACATTTATCTGGTTGCACGCCATGATTGATGGTTAAAAGGACTCTTGAATACCTGGAAATGATAAGCATATCATGCATATCATGCATCTCATAATATGATAGGTTATCTCAAGATGATTTTCTTATTATTCTACTTTTCTTATTCAAAATTCAAGACGACTACTCACCGGTATTCCACCAGAAACAATTTGCCAAGACAGATGGAACAAGTCCAGGATGAACTCGCTGAAATGAGAGCCCAAATGGCTACTCAAATGACCGAGTTCATGTAGGTTATCACCAATGTGAATTGCTGACAGGAGGAATTGGCTGCCATTGTCAACAATCAACGCTGTTATCTAGTGGATGGTGGGAATCAAGGGCTCTACCAAGACATTTCTATAGGACTGGGGGATGTACAAGACCAGCCCGTCGGGAATTTCCATGGGTCACCTGGCAATCATTTTCTACGCAACATGGGGCAATTTCCTCCGTCTCCAGGACCTCGTCTTGTGGGGAACAAAAGAGATAATCAGGGCGGTATAAGGAACTATCTGGAGCAGGATTATAACTATGATCAGGATGAAGATCAGTTATTTGTTCGACGTTCCAAGCCGGAGGTTTAGGTTGAGGATCAAAGGTATCGACTGTTGGAAGAAAGGTTGAAAGTTATGGAAGGGCAAGGAGTCCCCGGTATGGATGCTAATGATATTGAGTTAGTATCTTGAGTCCCTGGTGAAAGTACCTCCAAAGTTCAAACAACCTGTGTTCGAAAAGTACAACGGTTCGTTATGTCCCATTACTCATGCAACTGCTTATTTTTGAAAGATGTCGGTGCATACTGAGGATCAGGGGCTCTTCATCCATTTCTTCCAGGATAGCCTGTCTGGGGAATCCCTGGAGTGGTACATGAAGTTGGAGAAAACCCATATTTGTTGCTGGAACGATCTTGCTCGGGCTTTTGTCAAACATTATCAGTACAATATGTATATGGCACCTAATCTCACTTAGTTACAGAATTTGTCGCAAGGACCAAAAGAATCTTTCAAGGAGTACGCTCAGAAGTGGTGTGAGCTTCCTGCGAGGGTTCAACCTCCACTCATGGAGAGAGAACTCACTGATATGTTCATGAGTACCTTGCAAGGGCCGTTTTATGATCACATGATAGGAAGTCCTTCAACAGGATTTGCGGATTTGGTTATGGATGGTGAAAGAATTGAGTTGGGTTTGAAATTAGGGAAAATTCAGATTGGAGGTTCTAGCGGCTCATCAGGGGGTGGTAAGAAACCATTCAATACTTACCCTAAGAAAAGGGAAGGCGACACAAGTGAGGTTTACTCTCCTGGAGGAAGAAGAGGGGATCGTCAACACCAATAAATCAATGTTGTTTATATTCGTGTTAATTCTCCTCTGCAGCAGAGACAAAATCTGTCACCTCAACAACAAAGACAACAAGATGCTCCCCGTCAGTATAACAATCAACAATAGAGACAGCCGAGAAAATTTAATCCCTTTCCAATATATCTCACCGAAGCACTCCACCATTTTCTCGATTTGAAATTGATCAGTTTAAGAAATATGCCACCATCGACCGGAAGACTTCCTCATAACTATGATGCTAATGCAAGATGTGAATTCCATTCTGGAGGAGTTGGTCATTCTATTGATAATTGTTTCACATTAAAGTGTACAGTACAAGACTTATTGGATGCCAAGGCAATTGAGTTTACTCTAGCGACTGGTTCGAATGTAGTCCAGAACCCAATGCCTAGGCATGGAGGAGGTGTTGTTAATATGATTGATGATAGTGCAGAAATGCTGAATTTAGTCATGAATGTAGAACAAGTAACTACTTCGTTGTGGTACATTAAGAGGTATTTGCTTGATAACTCTATTTTCCCGGGTTGTGCTTCAGACTGTGCCAAGTGTAGAGAGTAACTGAAGGGCTATGATGATTTGAAAGCTGGCATCCAATTGATGATGGATGAGGGTTCCCTATAGTTTGATAGAAGACCAAGATACCAAAAGGTTACCTAAGAGGATGTTGTTGTTGTATCTATTCCTTAGACCCATGTGCACATTCTAACTAGGGTGCCTCCTTTGATGATTACGGTACATGGTCCCATGCAGTATACTAGTGAGAAGGCCATCCCGTGGCATTATGGTGTTGTTGTTTATTACCATGGGGTGAAGCAAGAGGAAAATCTTGGTCCTTCTAAGAAAGAATGTACTGAAGACAATGAAGGGGATGTTCATAATTTCTCTGGCGTGGGTCGAATGACTAGAAGCGGGAGAGTGTTTGGTCCTTGAAATATACAAGATGTGGTAGATGCTTCTGCAAGAGAAAATGGAAAACAACAGGTGATGATTGGAAATCCTAGAGTTACACCAACCAATGTGACTCAACTAATTCGGGTACCAGAAGCTTCTTCAGTTCCCGATAAAGTTGAGGAGTTGATGCGAATTATCAAGAAGAGTGATTATAGAATAATTGACCAGTTAAGTCACACCCCTTCTAATATGTCTATCTTATCTTTGTTGATTTATTCAAAACTTCAAAAAATGCTTGGATGAAGTTGTTAAAGAATGCATTCGTGCCGCACGAGATAACAATCAATCAGTTCAAGAATTTTTGTGCTAACATATCTGCTGGGAACGGTTTGGGCATCACAGATTTTGATCTTCCTCCAAAAAGGTGAGATCATAACAAAGCATTACATATTTCTATGGAGTGCAGGGCCACTACTCTGTGATAAGGTGGGAGAACTGACTTGGAGTGTTTTGCGTTTGTGTTTGCAAATGTTGCGGTTTAGCAAGAGTCACCACCGACTTTTCTTTTATCCAACAAGGAAAGGTGAAAAAGCACAGGAAAGACCTTTCGATATGTTTTTGAGTTCGGGGGGTAGATTATGAAAAGGGAAGGTGTTAGCACCCTTTTCATCCATGGTTTTCCATGTGCTCTCAGTTACTTGCTAGATCACTTGCTTTTGTTTGAATGTGCTTGTGGTGTGGGTTTTGAAAGTATTTTGAAAATGTGACTTTTTAATGATTCTCGTTTATATAAGAATGCGTACAAAGTGTTATCTTTTGAAAATGTTTCAAATGGAAGTGTTGGTGCATAAAATGTTTTTGTTGTGAGCAAGCGAGTAACTAAGAGCGAACCTACCTACTCAAAAAGGTCTTAGATGTGCTTTTCCTGCTCCTTTAGATGTTGCTATCTTGCCATTGATTTGATAAGAAACCCCATCGTTGGATGTGAAGGGACGGGCACTGGGTTATCGTATGACTATGATAGCAATGTTGTGAGATGACTTAGCACTTTTCTTTTAGGGACTAAGATCATTTCGAAAGGCAACCTTGATAGGGCCATTGAGGGACTATGATCTTATATTTTTGTTTGTGCTAAGACATCCCACATGCATAACATGGCCATTTTTAGGCAACAAGTGGAGTTAACATTAAGGGTGCATGTGTGAATAGTGTTTGATTGCATGCATTTAATCTTGATTAGGGTGATCTATTTGTTGATTTTTATCTTGCCATACACCCTAATTACTATACAGTATAAGGAAAACATTAAATTGGAGAAATGTAAAGTCCTACGCTATTACAATATTTAGGGGATGGGGGTACATATGTACGAATGGGGATTGCAAGTAAAAATAAGCCCTAAGTTATTATTACAACCATATCAAAATGGATCAAAATGTGCAAGAAACGTAAATTTCTTATTTATTTAAGAAAAGAAGTAAGTTTTGTTTAAGAAAATATTTTGTTGGTCTTTTGTTTTAAGAAATAAAGTAAAGCATGAAAAAAATGTTTTTGGTGTTTGTTGATTAATGAAACAGAAAGTAATGGCAAAAAATGGTGAGAAAAAAAGGAAAAATAGAATCAGCGTATTACTGATTAAGGGAGGTCAGAAGTTCTGACTCTGGCGCACTGCAAAACAGAATTCCTGTTAGTAAAAAAAATAGATAGAATCAAATGTTCTGAGTCCACTGGGAGTACACTAGCTTTCAGAAGTTCTGATACCACCGGCAATAGAGTAGGTTTTAGAAGTTATGATACAATTAGTAACAAAGTGGATTTCAGAAGTTCTGATACCACTGGCTGAACTTGGTGTCTCTTTCCATGCTAGTCAGAACATCTGCAACTTAGTCATTTCTTCATAAAACAGAAGATGTGCATATGACAGTTATGACAGGTTTCACAACATTTCAGAAACAAGAAATATCAGAACTATAAATCAGAGGCAAGTGTGAATTTGCTAATCCTAATTCAGAGTTCTAATTTCTTCGAGAAGTTCTGAACTGATTTATTCCATACTTAGGCAGACAAATACGTGAAGCCTTATAATATGTATAATGTTAGAAACATGATGTCTACATTATATTTTTGAACATGCAAATCTGATAATGCTTAGGCAACGTGATAAGAGTCAACAGGAGCTTACCTTGAAGCTGGAAAAGATTCTGCAAACTGGAGGTTAGTCCTGAACTCTGGTAATATTCTGAGCAGCTTCTTCACGTACTGAACAGGATAGAAGTTTTCAACTTCTAGAACAACCAATGGGTGATACTCTGACTTCTTTGAGGTGGAGGTAAATGGAGAGTGTATGGCAGTATGACATCAGAAGTTAAAATAGATTCTAGTATGTGAATCAGCAATTGTGGGGATGGCTTTAGTCATGGAGCAATGGAGTTTTGATGCTAGAATCAAATGCTAAGGTTTTGGTGTTTTGGTGTTTACAGCTTTTCGAATTCTTGGAATTTTGCAAGGATTCAAGGCTTTTTTCTTTCTTTTGGTGATTCTCTCTCTCTAAAAACCAACCCCTTGAACGTGTGATGGAACAGACTATTTATAGATGGATTTGTTGTGGTTTTGGGGGGGAAAAATGAGTTTTTTTAAACATTTTTGGCATACTGTCCCTTTGTTTTTTAAACCACAGTTTTTGTAGGCTAATTTGGTATAAGAAAAACACAGGCGTAGACTGGATCAGCAACACCTTGGAGTGTTGTGGCAGCTGGTTGCAGGACTGTGCCATAGCAGAGCAGCAGGTTACTTAAACGAGGTTTTAGTGATGTTCTGGTCGCAGAAGATCAGAAGCATGACCTCCAAATGATGAAGGGGCATCTTTTGGCTAGAGCGTTGAACATAGCCTCCATATGCTGAAGAATCATGTCCTGACTGAAGCATCATGTTCTGGCCAAAGAGCAACGCTTCTGCATGTTCTGACCAAAGAGCAACGCTTCTGCATGTTCTGATTGAAGCGTCATGTTCTGGACCGTGTTTGCAACTTCTGATTGTGTTTGCATAGAGGCTGGCTCAGAAGTTCTGAAGTGTCATATTCTTTAGACACTTAGGAAATTTTCTAAATGCTTAGAAAATTTGATTTTCAAAGTAACTTCTGACTTTTGATTTTTGATGAACCAATTTCTTGCCTTAATGAAATATGATTCTTGGAACTTGACTTTTGATTCAAAAGTCATAGTTTGACTCCTTTGGTGTGTAAATGACCATTTTACACCTGTGAATGATTCTCTTGGAAAATTTATAATTTCATATTTGCAACTCGATGAAAGCGAACTTGAGGGTCCAGGTTGATCCTTTGAGAAATAAGAGGGCAAATTTTGGGGTACAACAGCTGCCCCTGTTCAATCTTCTTACACTTGAAGAGTTAGATTGGTAAATCTGCCATTCGTCACTTGAAGGTGGAAGATGATTGAACACTAGAGTGCCTAAAAATTTGCACTCGCATGAAGTAATCTTGATTGGTGATAACAGAAATGGGCTTACATATGCCTTTTGGAAGGCGACGGGGAATCGTCGGAGATGGGCTTAAAGATGCCATCCGGAAAAAAATTGGTTGCATAAGAGATTCCTGGGTGAAAATTCCTATACCTGTTGTCAAGGGGGACTTTGCCGGGGAATGTTGATTTACGCACTGGGAAGTAAAATCTAGGAGATTTTGGTCGTCCATTACTCTACTGGAGAATTAACTCTTGATTGAAGAGGTGAAAGTAGACTGTATACCTGGTCAGGGTCTAGGTTGTACAACAACTCACTGGGGAAATGTGAAATCGATCGCATATGATTGGGTCCAGGCTTTACAGTGTTGTAACATGTTGTCTACAGATAAGGGTGAAGGAACTTGGATAATAGGGTTACTTCAGAATGAGAGCCTGGATAGTAGGTCTGTGAAAAGGAACCTGTATAGTAGAGTTATGAGAAGGAACCTGGATAGTAGGGTTACTTCGAAATGAAAGCCTGGATAGTAGGGCTGTGAGAAGGAACCTAGATAGTAGGGTTACTTCGAAATGAAAGCCTAGATAGTAGGGTTATGAGAAGGAACCTGGATAGTAGGGTTATTTCGAAATGAAAGCCTGGATAGTAGGGTTGTGAGAAGAAACCTAGATAGTAGGGTTACTTTGAAATGAAAGCCTAGATAGTAGGGCTGTGAGAAGGAACCTGGATAGTAGGGTTACTTCGAAATGAAAGCCTGGATAGTAGGGTTACTTCGAAATGAAAGCCTGGATAGTAGGGCTGTGAGAAGGAACCTGGATAGTAGGGTTATGAGAAGGAACCTGGATAGTAGGGTTACTTCGAAATGAAAGCCTGGATAGTAGGGCTGTGAGAAGGAACCTGGATAGCAGGGTTACTTCGAAATGAAAGTCTGGATAGTAGGGCTGTGAGAAGGAACCTGGATAGTAGGGTTACTTTGAAATGAAAGCCTCGATAGTAGGGTTGTGAGAAGGAACCTGGATAGTAGGGTTACTTCGAAATGAAAGCCTGGATAGTAGGACTGTGAGAAGGAACCTTGATATTAGGGTTACTTCGAAATGAAAGCCTGGATAGTAGGGTTGCGATAAGGAACCTGGATAGTAGGGTTACTTAGAAATGAAAGCCTGGATAGTAGGGCTGTGAGAATGAACCTGAGTAGTAGGGTTACTTCGTTTGATCATGTAGATTAGTTGACCCATTTGGTTTCAGGAACCGATTTTCTCTTGGTTTCCTGCGGGTATGACATGTATAACTGCTGGAATTGTTGGTGATAATTGTCTTTCTTGAAAAGATAATAGGGTTAGTTATATGCAATGCATGAAATGCATTGTGAGATGATGTTCTCAAAATAAACGAGATTATGTTGTATGTGATATGTATGTGCATGTCATGATGTATGGGCATGGTAGTTGTGACATATCTGAGTCCGGGAAAATAAATCCCTGACTGCTGCTGGAGAAAAATAGAAATCCTGACTGTTGTAGAGAAACGTGGCTCTTGTACTTCCGTTGGGGATGATGAATGGAAGTGACTATGCTGGGGATCTGATCCTTATTTATGAATGTTCTGTCGGGGAGAGATTCTGCTCAAGAATAACTCTGCGGGGAACCACTTGAAAGGTGGGTTTCCGGTAGCTGAAGTAAAGGGTTCTGTCGGGGATTGAGCTTTTGTATCCAGAGAAATAAACTCTGCCTCGGGAGTTAGAAAATTATGATGAAGCACTCATGATTATGGAATCCGACTGTGGGACATAGGCGTCAGGTTTCTGGATGACCCTGGTTAAGGAGATCACTTCCCGTTATGGGAGAACTGTTATTGATACATTGATTACTTCTGCTCTGTGGGGAATACAGATGTTACAAGGTCACATGTACTGATGACTGTGTTCCAAAGTTGTCCCTCTCGGTACCTGCTTGGACTGAGTAACTGTTGGGTTTGACATTTCCTATTTTTACCCCCCTGTTTCTGGAGTTACGAGTAATTTTCTTTGGTTTCTTTATGCAAATATTTGTTATTAACAATCATATTCAAATGCATGTGTCAAGAATAAATCATTGGACGTTCTTGCAAAAACAAAACAGAAAAAGAAAAAAAAATAGTTTAGTAAAAATGACTTGTATTAATTTTGAAGTTGACCTGTAATAGGCGCTTTTGTACAAGGAAGATGGCATTCTAGTAAGAGAAGGCTGCTGTAAAAATGAAAGATATACAGTATTGTGTACAACAAAAATAAAACAGCTATGTTCAACAATCCCATTGGGTTTCAAGTCCACTATTTCCACTATGCCTTCGAGCGTCTCCTCACTTTGCTGCTTGTCCGTAGCTGATTAGATTGATTGATGCCGTTTGACTTTGACAGTTGATACTGAGGTCAGATTGCAGGGTGATCCAATGGGACATAGTGATATGCTTTTCATCCCTAACTTTTGCCTGGACCGGTCTTTCGGTCCACCGGGATACCCCTTTTTGCCCAAGTCTCCTTTTCAGGTTTTCGACTTGCCGGGTGTACAGATTTTTTTCATTTTCATCCCTTTTTTTTGCCCGAACCCTTTTGGTTCACCGGGAAGACCTTATTTTTGCCTAAGCAAGTCAACCTAGTGGGTCTTTTATCACGTGTAATATCTTTTCACTATGTCTGCATTGATAGGGTGAGGAAGGTCATCACCGTCCAAGGTGATTAGAATCATAGCTCCACCCGAGGAAATGTTTTTAACCACAAATGGCCCTTTGTATGTGGAAGTCCATTTTCCCCTGGGTCACCTTGCGGCAGTATGATGCGCTTGATCACTAGATCTCCTACTCGATATTCTTGACGCCTGAATTTCTTATTAAAAGCCTTGATCATCCGCTTTTGATATGTCTGACCATGGCAGATAGCGGTAAGCCTCTTTTCATCGATTAGATTTAACTGATCAATTCAGGTTTGGATCCAGTCCTCTTCGTTTAGGCCTGCATCTCTCATAATCCTTAGGGAAGGAATCTGAACCTCAATGGGTAGGAATGCCTCCATGCCATATACCAGAGAGTAGGGTGTTTCCCCTGTCGATGTCCGTGCTGAGGTATGGTACCCATGAAGAGCTAATGGTAGCATCTCATTCCAGTCTTTGTATGTCACCGTCATCTTCTGTACAATCTTCTTGATGTTCTTGTTAGCTGTTTCGACATCACCATTCATCTTTGTCCGGTAGGGAGAAGAGTTGTGATACTGTATCTTGAATTGTTAATAGATCTCGGTGATCATTGTGTTTTTGAGATTCGTACCATTGTCAGTAATGATCCTCTCTGGCACACCGTATCGACAGATCAGATTATGTCAGATAAACCGCACCACCACGTTCTTAGTTACTATGGAAAAATAGGCTGCTTCAACCCACTTTGTGAAGTAATCAATGGATACTAGGATGAAGCGATGCCCATTAGAGGCAGTGGGTCTGATTTCTCCGATCATATCGATGCCCCACATTGCAAAGGGCCACGGAGCTATCAAGACGTTCAGAGGAACCAGAGGTATATGCACCTTATCAGCATAGATTTGGCATTTATGACAAGTTCAAGAGTGCTGATAACAATCGGCTTCCATGGTGGACCAGTAGTATCCTACCCGTAGGATCTCCTTAGCCATGGTGTGTCCACTGGAATGGGTCCTGTAGGTACCTTCATGTAGATCTTTCATGATCCTCTCTCCTTCACCCTTGTCTACACACCGCAATAAGGTAGAGTCATGGTTGCATTTATAGAGGATTCCATTACTGAGGAAGAACTTTGCAGCGAATCTTCTCATAAACTTCTTATCATTGACAGATGCCCCTTCGGGATACTCTTGAGCCTCGAGATACCTTATGACTTCGTGAAACCAGGGTTTGTCTGTTACCTCTTCGGTATCGATTTCACAGCAGTGTGCTGGTTCGTTTAACCTCTCAATGGTGATTCGGGGAGCTTCATTGTCCCACCTAACTTTAAATATGGAAGACATGGTAGCTAGCGCGTCCTCCAACTGATTATCCTCTCGTGGGAAATGTTCAAAGGTTACCTCCTCGAAGTGTGGGAGTAACGTCAGTACATCCTCTTTGTACAGGATGAGATTCAGATGCTTTGTATCCCACTCGCCTTTGATCTGACTTATCACTAAAGAGGAATCCCCGAATACACTCAAGAACTTGATCCTTAGGTCAATGGCAGCTCGAAGACCCATGATGCAGGCTTCATACTCTGCCATATTGTTGGTGCAGTTGAAACATAATCGGGCAGTGAACGTAGTATGACAGCCCTCGGGAGATATGATTATAGCGCCGATGCCATTTCTCAATGCGTTTGAGGCTCCATCAAAGTACATGGACCATTGGGATCCTTCCCCGGGTCCTTCATCCGATCTAGATTCCTCACAGTTGGTTACTAACATGATATTCTCATCCGGGAACTCAAAATTCATGGACTGGTAGTCATCCACGGCCTGATGAGCCAAATGATCAGCCAATACACTCCCCTTTATTGCTTTTTGGGTTGTATATTTTATGTTGTATTAAGTTAAGATCATTTTCCACCTTGATATTCTTCCAGAGAGAGCGGGCTTCTCGAAAATGTACTTGATCGGATCCATCTTAGATATCAACAAGGTAGTGTGAGTCAGCATATACTGTCTCTATCGGCAAGCAGCCCATGCCAAAGTGCAGCAAGTTTTCTCGAGCAGTGAGTACAGTGTCTCACAGTTGGTAAACTTTTTGCTAAGGTAGTATATTGCGTGCTCTTTTCGACTAGACTCGTCATGCTGCCCCAGCACACACCCTATTGAATTGTCTAATAATGTCAGGTACAATATCAAAGGTCTCCCTTCAACTGGATGTATCAGAATTGGTGGTTCTTGTAGGTATTCCTTAATTCTTTCGAAAGAGTCCTGTCATTCATCATTCCACTTTACTACTTGATCTTTCTTCAGAAGCTTGAAGATTGGCTCACAAGTAGCAGTTAGATGTGAAATAAACCTGGCGATATAATTCAGGCGTCCCAAGAAACCTCTAACTTCATTCTCTATGTGGGGAGCTAGCATTTCTTGTATAGCTTTTACCTTTGCAGGATCTACTTGAATACCTTTGTCACTGACGATGAAACCTAGAAGCTTATCGGACCTTACCCCGAAAATGCACTTGTTCGGATTCAATCTCAGTTTATATACCTTCAATTTGTCGAACAGCTTTTGGAGATGATTAAGGTGTTCTTCCTCAGTCTGAGACCTAGCTATCATATCATCGACATAAAACTCAATCTCATGGTGAATCATGTCGTGGAACAAAGCGACCATGGCCCACTGATAGGTTGCCCCAGCATTCTTTAACCCAAAAGGCATCACCTTGTAGCAGAAAGTGCTTCACTGTGTAACAAAAGTTGTCTTTTCCATGTCTTTGGGAGCCATCTTGATCTGGTTGTAGCCAGAGAAACCATCCATGAAGGAGATGATTTTATTTTGCGCGGTGTTGTCGACCAGAACATCAATATGAGGAAGTGGGAAGTCATCCTTGGGGATTTCCCAGTTCAGATCTCTGTAATCCACACACATCCGTACCTTACCATCCTTCTTAGGCACCCGAACGACGTTAGCAACCCACTGCGGATAAGAGGTGACAACTAAGAATCCTGCGTCGAACTGCTTCATGACCTCTGCCTTAATTTTCTCTGACATTTCAGGGCGCATACGACGGGCCTTATGTTTAACTGGAAGGTAGACTTCCTTAGTTAGAAGGCGATGTACCACAATATCAATGTCCAAACCAGGTATGTCTTCATAGGACCAGGCGAATATCTCAATGTAGTCGTGTAACATTTGTATCAACCTCTATTTGACGCTAAGCTCCAGATTTGCACCTATTTTAACCTTTTTTCTGTCTATTTCTGTACCCAAGTTTATTGTCTCAACTAGCTCTTCATGAGGCTGTATAGCCCTCTCTTCCTGCTGTAGCAGTCTAGCAAGCTCTCCAGGTACCTCACAATCGTCCTCATCTTTGTCCTCGGCTTGGTTGATCGGATTTTTGAAGTCATAACTGGCAATAGCAGGATTGTTATCAATGGGATCCAGAGTGGACATGGATCTGCAGTTTGATATGTGAGTGTGTGTAAGAGCATATATGTATTGATAAAGCAAAAGGCAAAAAAGAAAAATAGAGAGTGAGAAATTTGTATGCAAAGAAAGTCCAATGTTTCATTGATGATATATGAGATGACATATAATAACCCTCACAGATAGATCCATCGTGCCTCGTGTTGTACCCCAAAATTTTCCCTCCCATTTCCTCAATATTTTCTTACCACAAAACCCTTGGAGCTCAAGATCCAGTTAGGGTTTACTCTGCTCAAGACTCCTCCTTGCACTATTGACCCAAATTAGGGTTTGTGTTTGCACAAAGATGTTTTGACCTAAAATGCCCAAGGTGACTTTCATGCTTCATATTGGACTCCCAAGCTTATCCATACCAAGTTTCAAGCCTTGATTCCAATCTTTGCCCAGTCAATTGGACAGTTGACCTAGAAATCAGTTGTATTGGGGAAAAAGTCAACTGAGGTCAATTGACAGTCAAACCTCATGAAATTTGACCCTCATCAACATTATGAACTCATATGGACCATTTGATCAAGTTTGGATCACAATTCCACAAGAAATTTGATCAGATCACCAAAAGGGCAAAATGGTCATTTTTAGGGTTTTGACTGCACAAAGGCAATTTTTGACTGTTTAACCTAGCCAATGGCAAACCAAGCTCACATATGGACTCAATGACTCAATGGCATTGTCTTGACATGTTCAACAAATTCAAAAGATCCCAAATGCACAAGATTGACAGATGAATTTTCCAGTCAACTGAGCCAAATTTGACTGTATACTAAAAAGTCAAACTTTGACTTTTTGGTCAAAATCAAGTGTCAAGATTCATTTTTCATCAAAACATGCCAAATTATTAAACTTGTTCATCAAGAAACCCAAAATTGCAAATTAGGATTTAAAATGAAGAATTTTCATAACTTAGAATTTTTCTAAGTTATGAAAATCCCTAATTTTTTCCTAACTTTGTCCCATTTTTTCATCAAGATACATTTGGATTCAAGGAAAAACTCAAAACATGAAAGTTGTAGTCCATTGCAAAATCTACAACTTTCATTCACAAAGTTTCCTCAAAAGAAGCTTGTAGCTCAAGTTATGATTTTTGGAACAAGGGTGCAAAACATTCTTAACTTAGAAATTTTTTGACCTATTCTAGGCAAGATTTTTGCCTAACTTCATGGCCACTTTTCACATGCTTCCACTTGGAATTTCAATTTGCATTACAAAGATGGATTGTAGTACACATTCCAAGCTTTCCAAAATGTCAAAGAACTCATTAAACAACCTTGTGGTTAGGGAGAATCGAATTTGGCAATATGAGCAAAAGTCACTTTGATTCATGGCCAAAGGCATGTTCATAACTTGTGCATTTTCAAACTCAACATATGCAAGCTACATTAAAGGCCTATAATCCCATTTACACTCAAAAATTAAATGCTAATCCATTGTGCCAAGATGTTATTCTATGAGTTTGGTCATTACATGAAGGATTAGTCCTTAATTAGAAAAAGCAAATTATCCATTTTTGAAAAGAGTAACTTTATGTCAAGTTTGCAAATCAAGAGGTACAATGCATATCTTCTAGGCACAAGTTATTGGACATATCCCACTGATCAAGACAAAGCTTTGCAGCACATTTGAGGGGCCTAGAGGAGCCTGTAACAGCACTTGACAATTTTTGCTTAAGTTAGAAGTAACTTGGCATAACTAAACACAACACACATTTCTGCCAACACAAGCTTAGACAAAGTTGTTGAACACATTCCAAACATAAAACCTGAGCTAAGGCACGAGCTAACTACCTTCCATGCCTCCCTAAACCTTAAAACACCATTGTACTGCACAAAACAGGGCATCCCTGTAGTTTGAGTGGCACAACTCAATCCATTCGTGCGCCTTGGCCAAAACCAGTTGATACACACTCCATACCACCTATACAAACTATCCCAAGCATTGGACACGACCTGTAACACCTCTAACCAACTTCACCATCTTCACTTTTTCTGTTTTGCAGGTGAACTTCTGTAGCTTGATATAGCAAGTTTCAAAGCATACCAAGCATTGGAATAACATCCCTGGACTTCAAGCAAGCTGTACAAGTCCTCACATTGCCTTTAAGGTGCCTCCATTGTCATACACGATCCAAGCTGAACAGGTAAGTTCATGGACTTCTATCTCTCAATCTAGGAAGAGTTAGGTTTAGGTTTATGAATGAAAATTGTCATACTCATGTCCCTGAAGCCACCCATATCCTCACTTTCCATTTATATTGCATATGCTGAGAGAATTTAAGACCTGAATATTAGAAAAAAACTAGGTCAGGAATTGGGGGAGAAGAAATTCTCTCTCATTTCTGAGAGTTAGATCAAGTTCTTGGTATGTATGGATTCGTGGCTTGATGCTTGACATTTTTTGTGTTATAAATTTGTGCTAAAAGTCCAGAAATCAGGATGTTTGAACAAGGTGGGAAAGGCACGCGTTTTTGACATTTTTGTTGCTGGAGGTTGAAGACAACCTCTTTGGGCTAGGCCTGTGTTGTTTTTCCTTTTTGCACCACTGTTTCACACATGCACCCCCTTGGCCCATTGTGTTTATTTTTATCATTTTTTGACTTTTTCTTTTTTATTCTGACTTGATATTTTTTGACAAAACATAAAAAATATTAAAAATATTTTTTCAACCATTTTTGCATTTTATTTGGATTTTTGTTTGTTTTATTTGAATTTTGTATATAAATAAATATAATATCCTTTTTATTCAAAATACAAAAATAATCCAAAATACTTTTTATTTTCTGATTTTATGTTACTTTATCTTTTAAAAACATTTTATAAAAAATATACTTTTTTTGTAAATATTAAATATTTTATTTTTTGTATATATTTAATATATTTAGTAAATATTATAAATACTAATATATTTATTAGAATATTTAGGGAAAATACAAAGAAATTATACATTTTATTTTTATTAATATTTTGACCTCAAAAATCTTTTTTTTTACAATATACTTTCTTTTTTATTTATTTTTTGTACATAATTAATAAATATTGCATACATTAAATAATTAATACCTTTATTTAGCAAAATTAGGGTTTTGCCCTAGAACTTCAAAAAATACCCAAATTAACTCTTTTTATTTATTTTATTTTTATTTCATTTGTGAATAAAACATACACTTACACAAAAATATTTACACATACATATTGCTTTCTTCTTACATATCTTTATATTTACATTTGCGCAATTCGATTTGGTTGTAAATATTGGACATTACTCTCCTATGAAGTCTCATCCCCATTTGAACATTTGTACCCCCATTCCCATGATCATTGTGTAATAACTTAGGACTTTTAATTTCGCATTTAAAAGCTTTCTAAATATGCCATGATAGAATTAGGGTTTGTATGCAAATCAAAAACGACAAATAGTTTGACCTAAATTCAAGATAAACAAGCATGAAAATGGACAACACAAATCACACTTGCACCCTTAGGGTTACTCCACTTGTTGCCTTCAATAATGGGCCATATTGCATGTTAGGTATCTTTGGCAAAAACAAAACAATCAAATGATCATAGTCCCTCGATGACGCTTTCAAAAGTTGCCTAAAAAATGATCAAGTCCCTTAAAGGAAAAATTGCCCAAAGATACTTGGCACCATTGCAATCATGGTCTAAACGATGACCCGCGCCCGTCCCGTTCACATCCTAACACAAGATTGTCCACCAAATACAATGGTGGAACAAAATTGTTAAAAGGGTTAAAACATAGCAAGGATCTTTGAGAAATTTAGGAGTAGACAACTCTTGGTTGCTTACCAACTTGCAAAACAAAAACACTTGCCTATTTTTCAAAACACACATCACAACACACTTTCAAAACAACTTTCAAAAACATTGAAAACTTTTCAAAAGACATACACCTTTGTATACATCCCAACATGGATCATTACAAAGGTTGCCACCACATTGGCCTCTTTTCAAAACATTTTCAAAACCCACACACACACAAAGCACCATTTCAAACAATTGAAAATCAAGGCAAGTTGATCTAAGCAAGTAACTAAGAGCCCATGGATAACCATGGATAGAAATGGTGCTAATACCTTCCCTTTCTATAATCTACTCCCCGAACCCAAGAAAACATCTCAAAGGTTTTTGTTGTGCTTTTTAACCTTTCCTTAGGATAAAATAAAAAGTCGGTGGCGGCTCTTGCTCAACCGAAACATTTGCGAAAACAAACGCAAAACCTCAAGTCAGTTCTCCCACCGTATCACAGAACTGGCGACTCCGCTGGGGAAAACTTTTAAAGTGGAGTAACCTTAGGGCTTAGATCACCCTCTTGCATGATTAATTGTTTGCTTTGATTGCTTTACATCTTGGCTCTCTTGTTTGGGTTTGCAATCCTACACTCGGAGTTGGGGAAACATTCATAGATGGCGATACGTTGTGGAAACTGTGCAGGGTATACCGACACGGTTGAAGCAATAGCTATATTAGTGCGACATATTTGTGAGTACCGGTAACCCTTGAGTTCAATCAAGGAGAGTACGGGGCCGCTGAGTGATGTCACTAAGCACTAATGACCTAGAACCTTACTTGACCATCTTGGCCTTTTATTAGGGGTAGTGAGATGACCGGCTTTGGTGCAGTCCGAAGTTGGTAGATACTCGATACTACACTCATTGAGGGTTGTTTTCTTGGGATATTTTGGTCGCTAGTTAAGTGGCTAAACCAAAACAATGAACATGGAAAACAATCCAGTGATATTGAGCTCCTTAGAACCCGATTACTATTTATAGGACAGGTTTTTAAGCCAACTACACTCAAGATGGTACTTACCTATGAAACCCCATGCAAGCCTGAAACTAGGGTTTTGTGTGAATTGCTTGTACATATGTTTGTGCATGCATCATAAACATCATAAAGCATCATATGCATACACTAACCATTTCAAGGGTTTAGATCTTCATCTTTGTTCTTGTTTTGTAGGTCATGGAAATTCCTCGCAGGAAAACTATCCAAGTCAACCTTGTGAGAATCCCTCCTCAACTCAAGGAACTCACATCAAGAATTCCGGAAAGCTCTCCCTTCAGTGAAAGACATGGTAGACTACTCAGCCTAGTCAACACCAACATTGAAGAGGACATGGTAAAGGTGTTGTTCCAGTTCTTTGACCCCCTTCGCCACTGTTTCACTTTCCCCGACTATCAATTGGTGCCCACTTTGGAGGAATTTTCTCAACTCCTGAAAATTCCTATTCTTAATCAACTACCCTACAACGATACGGAAAAAGAACCAAAGCCTGAAGATGTTGCTCAAGCCCTGCACTTGCAACCATCTGACATCAAGGGGCATTGGGAAACTAGAAGCGGTGTCAAAGGCTTCTTAGCAAAATTCTTGTTTGAGAAGGCACAAGAATGTTGGAATTCATTGGACTTACAAGCCTTTGAAGAAATTGTGGCACTCCACATTTATGGGTTGGTCTTGTTCCCAAATCCTGACCAGCTTGTAGATGTCAACGCCGTCAAAATCTTCTTATCCAGAAATCCAATACCAACACTGCTTGGGGGACATTCTTCACTCATTTTACACACGAACAATGAGAAAGAGGGGTGTTCTCATGTGCTGTACTCCTCTCCTTGCAAGGTGGTTTATTTCGCACCTTCCACAATCTGTCTTGAAGAATGACCAAGGTTCAAGGTGGTCACAACGGTTGATGACCCTCACTCACTCTGATGTACATTGGTGTTCTCGGTCCATAGAAAATGTCATCATCGTCGATCGTTATGGAGAGTTCCCTAATGTCCCATTACTTGGCATTAGAGGAGGCATTACCTACTACCCTTGCCTAGCTTTGAGGCAATTTGGATATCCACGGAGGGATGGCCCTCACGACATGTTGATTCCTGACTTAGTTTTTGACTTTGACAACGATGCGCAAGGACTTCGCCAAAGATTCATCAGAGCTTGGAGGATGCCTAACAAGGTAGACAGCAAGACACTGGGGCACAAGAATTCCATCCCTCTTGAGCCTTATCTCAAGTGGGTACAAACCCGAGCCCAGAGTCTAATGATGCCTTATCCTCATGTTCTCCCTGTGATTAAAGAGCCCGTTAAGGAAGGAGAGGTTCCATTCACCATCCTACATCCTGACATGCCTACATCGTGGGAGGAGATGCAGAAGAGTTGGATCCAACTCAAGGAGGAACGGAATACTTTTGAAGCCAGCTTCGATTCCAGTGAGAAGAAGGTCTTAGAGCTTACCCGCCGACTCCATGAGGAAGAGACCCTCAACACCTACATCGCACCAAAGAGGATGCGCAACGTCTTTTTACCTTGAGATTTTTTTTGTAATATTTGGCCCATGGGGCGCTTATGTACTAACAAAATTCTTCTTATTAATATGACGTGCGTTCTTTTTGTTTGCAACAATTTTGATTTTCTAAAATCCTTGAATGCATTGCATAAATAGCATCTCATGCATCATGTGCATAACAGGTACCCTTTTTTCTACAGGTTGCTTAATCTTCTTCGCTGTTTATTTGAACAGTCATCATGAATCCTGAATCATCCAATGAACAAGCTATCAAGGCCCTCCAGGCCCAAAACACCCAGTTTCAAGAGCTGGTCATGAGCTTAGCCCAGGGTCAACAGGAGTTGAAGACTCTGCTCCTGAAGAAGAAGAAGAAGAAGAAGAAGAGGACTGCACTGTTCAACACTGGATGTAGGTTTGGGAATACACTACATAATGAAGCTGATTAGGCTACTTCCTCTGCAGAGAAAGACAGTCCCCAAGGGGGAAGGGCTCCTAGTCCTGCAGTCTCCGACAACGAGACGGATTACAATGATGAACAGTACCCTCCTGCTGCAGACAGATACAAGCAACTAGAGGACCGTTTAAGTGCCATAGAGATTCAAAATGTGCCGGGGCTGGATTTTGGAGATCTAGGTTTATCTTCTGGGGTGGTGATCCCACACAAGTTCAAGGCGCCTGCCTTTGCGAAGTATGACGGGGCTTCCTGTCCTAAGCTGCATCTCAGATCATATGTAAGGAAGATTCAACCTTACACTGCAGACAAGAACCTTTGGATCCATTTCTTTCAGGATAGCCTTTCGGGGTCTCAACTCTAATGGTTCTATCAGCTAGATGGAGCTAGTATTCAAAACTAGGAGGATTTGGCTACCGCATTTTATAAACAGTATCAGTACAATTCTGACCTTGCTCCCACGCGTACCCAACTCCAGGGTATGTCACTGGGGACATGCGAAGGATTTAAGGAGTATGCCCAAAAGTGGAGAGACCTGGCTGGCAGGGTGCAGCCTCCTTTGACTGACCGTGAACTTGTTGACATGTTCCTAGGGACCCTGTCTGGTCCATTCTTCAATCATCTGATTGGTAATTCTTCTGCTGGGTTTACAGATTTGATCTTGACTGGTGAGAGGATAGAAGCTGGTATCAAGTCGGGGAAGATACAAAAAGGTGCCTCCGTGAGTACTGAGAAGAAGCCTTTCAAAAAGGAAGCCAGTGTTGTTTATGGTCCTAGAAGACAAATTAAGTCGGAACGTCGCCAAGCTGTCAATGCATTGGTAATTTCAAAGCCTGCTGTTGTTCCTCAGCAGTATAATCAACAAAGGGGTGAGAAGCCCAAGAGGCAGTACACTCGGCTCAGTATGACCCTGTCTCAGATTTTGCCGCAACTACTGTCAACCAACCTGGTAACTGTCAAAGAAGCTCTGAAGGTAGTGAACACAGCTTCTCCAAAGTACAACCCCAACGCCCGTTGCGCTTATCACTCTGATAGCCCAGGGCATACTACGGACGATTGCTGGGCTCTGAAGAATAAGGTTCAAGACCTTATTGATGCTAAAGAAATACAGTTTGAGGCGCCCGAAAGGCCCAATGTTGTAACTTCTCCCATGCCCCAGCATGGAGTGAATGCTGTGGAAGAAGACCGATATGTAGCCTCCATGGAAGAGATTGTTACTCCGTTATCGACTGTTAAAAGGAATCTGTTGCTAGCCGGTTTATTTCCGGGATGTGGTGAAGATTGCCTTCTATGTGCTGTTTCGCCTATTGGTTGTCCGTTGCTAAAATCAGGTATCCAAAGCCTGATGGATAGCAAGGAAATCTTGTTCGAGAAGATTGCTATTCCTGCTGTCCCTGCCGAAGAAGTTTATATTGTCACTATTTTCAACAAACCCCCTAAGGCTCTTTCAAAAAAGCCTGTCAAAATCATGTCCACTCAGAAGATTTCTCCTATCATCATCATTGTTCCGGGACCTCTCCCTTATACATCCGACAAAGCTGTCCCATGGCACTATGGGGCAGATGTTTATGTTCTTGGAGTAAAGCAAGAGTTTGATACAAGTACCGGTGTCAGTAACATCACCGGGCATGCCAAAATTACTCGCAGTGGTAGGTTGTTCTCTCCAGATATTGCGCCACCAGCTATTCAGAAGCCTCTTATCATCACACCCGCAAGTGTGCCTGTTCCCCTTCCTAATCAAGTTCCTGTTTCTACCCCTGCTGCCGAGTCCTCTGACGCTCGGGGAAAAGGGATTACTACTAATTTGCCTGCCCTGACGGAGGCGTCGAAGACAACCACTGTTGAAGCCTCCCAGCAAGAGATGGATGAGATCCTCAAGATTATCAAGAAAAGTGATTTCAATGTTGTTGAGCAGTTGGGACACACCGCATCAAAAATTTTTATGTTATCGCTGTTGTTGTGCTCAGAGGCCCATGCCAAGGCCCTGATCTCCTTCCTGAAGATGGCCCATGTGCCGCAAGAAACATCTGCTGATCAACTTACTGATTGTGTGGCCAACTTGACTGCCGATAATGGTTTGGGCTTCTCTGACGCCGATCTGACCGCCAAAGGAAAGAACCATAACGATGCCCTGCATGTCTCCATTGAATGTAGGGGCACTACTCTTGCCCATGTGTTGGTAGACACCGGTTCTTCTTTGAATGTATTTCCCAAGAAGGCCCTAGACAGGTTAGATTGTGAGGGTTTGGAGCTCAAGCCTAGTAACATTGTTGTCCGAGCCTTTGACGGTTCGAAAAGGATGGTACATGGTGAAGTTGATATCCCAATTAGGGTTGGTTCGCAGGTCTTTGATTCAACATTCTATGTGATGGATATCCGTCCATCCTATTCTTGTTTGTTGGGCCGTCCATGGATCCACAAGGCTGGAGCTATGACCTCCACACTACATCAAAAGCTTAAGTACCCAGTCAGAGGGAAAATTGTGACAGTTCAGGGGGAGGAAGAATATATGGTCAGCCACTTAAACTCGTTCCGATACATAGAAATGGATGGGGAATTCATTGAAACCCCCTTTCAACACTTTGAAGAGGTGCCTCAGACGTTGGCATCAGCTGAAAATATGATTGAAGACCCTCCTTTGAAGATGGCTTCCTTAAAGGATGCCTGAGCTGTGATTGAGAAGGGCGAGTGCACAAACTGGGGCCGACTCCCTGACTTTACTCCGAAGACCGACAAGTTTGGTTTGGGCTTCACTGCAGAGGCTCAGAGGGCTGTTTGCAAAGTAAGGATTGGAGGACCTCTTGTGTTCATCACCAACCCGGGAGTGAATGCTATTGAAGACGACGTGGAGGAATCAGAATTCGACAGCTGGATCTACCCAACAACCGACAGTGGACCAAGAAACTGGACTACCAAAGACTTTACACCTATTACTTTTGTCACTCAGTAATGAACTCTTTTGTTTTCAATTTGTAACAAACAATATGTTGAAACTTTTATGGCTCAGTGTCCTACCCGGGGAACCATGGCTTTATTTATGAGGGCTTTTGTATGTCATTTTCATATATCATTAATCAAAACATTGGACGTTTGTTGCATTTCAAAATCTTGTGCTCCTTTTATTTCTTTATCATATATTGCAAAACAGCTATATTTACACACACTCACTTATACAGGTTCCAATCCACTCTGGATCTCACTGGTAACGACTCTGCTACTGCCAGTTATGACTTCGAAAATCCGATCAGCTTAGCCGAAGACGAAGGTGAAGATGATTGTGAAGTGCCTGGTGAACTTGCAAGACTGCTACTCCAGAAAGAGAGGGCCATTCAGCCACATGAAGAGCCAGTGGAAACGGTAAATCTGGGTACTGAGACAGACAGAAAGGAAGTCAAGATTGGTGCCAATCTAGAGCTCAGTGTGAAGCAACGGTTGATTCAGATGCTGCATGACTATGTGGAAATCTTTTCCTGGTCTTACGAAGACATGCCTGGGTTGGATACCGATATTGTGGTTCATCACCTGCCTACCAAGGAAGATTGCCCTCCGGTTAAACAAAAGGTCCGCCGTATGCGTCCGGAAATGTCCGAGAAAATCAAAGCTGAGGTTATGAAACAATTTGATGCCGGGTTTCTAGTAGTGACTTCTTACCCTCAGTGGATTGCCAATGTGGTTCCAGTGCCGAAAAAGGATGGTAAGGTCCGAATGTGTGTTGATTACAGGGATTTGAATAGGGCCAGCCCCAAGGATGATTTCCCTCTGCCTCATATCGACGTTCTGGTTGACAACACTGCTCAGCATAAAGTATTTTCCTTCATGGACGGCTTCTCCAGTTATAATCAGATCAAGATGGCTCCTGAAGACATGGAGAAGACCACTTTCGTTACTCAGTGGGGCACCTTTTGCTACAAGATCATGCCTTTTGGGTTGAAAAATGCTGGGGCAACCTACCAACGTGCCATGGTTTCTTTATTTAATGATATGATTCATCATGAGATAGAAGTATATGTCGAAGATATGATTGCAAGGTCCCAAACTGAGGAGGAACACCTAGACCATCTACAGAAGTTGTTTGACCGTCTGAAGTTGTACAAGCTAAGGTTGAACCCGAACAAATGCACCTTTGGGGTGAGATCTGGAAAACTCCTAGGTTTCATTGTAAGCGACAAAGGTATTCAAGTGGATCCTGCCAAGGTGAAAGCCATACAAGAGATGCCAACTCCCAAGACAGAAAAAGAAGTCAGAGGCTTTCTAGGACGGTTGAATTACATTGCCCGATTCATCTCACATCTAACTGCTACCTGTGAACCAATCTTCAAACTGCTGAAGAAAGATCAAGTAGTACGTTGGAATGATGAATGTCAGGTCGCTTTCGAAAATATCAAAGAGTATCTCCAAGAACCACCTATTCTTATGCCGCCGGTTGAAGGGAGACCTCTAATCTTATACTTGACAGTACTTGACAACTCAATGGGGTGTGTGATGGGGCAGCATGACGAGTCTGACCGAAAAGGACACGCCATTTATTACCTGAGCAAAAAGTTTACCGAATGTGAGACTCGGTACTCACTGCTCGAGAAAACTTGTTGCGCTCTGGTATGGGCTGCTCGCCGGCTGAGACAGTATATGTTAACTCACACTACTCTGTTGATTTCAAAAATGGATCCAATCAAGTACATATTCGAAAAGCCTGCTATGTCCAGAAGAATAGAAAGATGGCAAATGATCTTGACAGAATATGACATCCAGTACACAACTCAAAAAGCAATCAAGGGAAATGTATTGGCAGACCATTTGGCACATCAGGCAGTGGACGACTACCAATCAATGAACTTTGAATTTCCAGACGAGGATATCATGGTAGTGACTGATTGTGAAGTACCTGGACCGGATGAAGGACCTGAGGAAGGATCCCGATGGTCTATGCACTTTGACAGAGCCTCGAACGCTTTGGGTAACGGTATTGGCGCTGTGATCATATCCCCTAAAGGCACTCATACTCCACTCACCGCCCGGCTATGCTTCAACTGCACCAACAACATGGCGGAGTATGAGGCATGTATCATGGGTCTTCAAGCTGCAATTGATTTAAGGATCAAGTTTCTGAGTGTCTTCGGAGATTCCGCTCTCGTGATCAATCAGGCCAAAGGCGAGTGGGATACGAAACACCCAAATCTTATTCCTTACAAGGAGTGTGTGCTGACATTGCTTCCCCACTTCGAAGAGATAACTTTTGAACACTTCCCAAGAGAGGAGAATCAGTTGGCGGACGCGTTGGCTACAATGTCTTCTATGTTCAAAGTCAAATGGGACAACGAGGCTCCCCAGATCATGATCTGGAAGTTGGACGAACCAGCATATTGCTGTGATCTCGAGGCCGAAGAGGTAACTAAAAAACCCTGGTATCATGAAGTGAAGAGGTACCTTGAAGCTCAAGAATACCCCGAAGGCACATCGGTTAATGAGAAGAAGTTCCTGAGAAGGTTTGCGGCAAAGTTCTTCCTAAGCAATGGCATTCTCTACAAGCGAAACCATGATTCAACCTTACTACGTTGTGTGGATAAGACTGAAGCAGAAAAGATCATGGAAGAACTACATGAAGGTACATTTGGAACAAATTCCAGTGGATATACCATGGCAAAGAAAATACTTCGGGCAGGATATTTCTGGTCCACAATGGAAGCCGACTGTTATCAGCATTCTCGAACTTGTCATAAATGCCAGATCTATGTTGATAAGGTGCACATTCCTCCGGTTCCTCTGAACGTCTTGACAACACCTTGGCCTTTTGCAATGTGGGGCATTGATATGATCGGCGAGATCCGACCTACGGCATCCGACGGGCACCGCTTCATCTTGGTAGAGATTGATTACTTCACAAAGTGGGTCGAAGCAGCTTCCTACGCTAAGGTAACCAAGAGCGTCGTGGCACGGTTCATTCGGCACAACCTGATTTGTCGATACGGCGTACCTGAGAGGATCATTACGGACAATGGTACCAATCTTAACAACAAGATGATCACTGAGCTCTGCGAGCAATTCAAGATACAGCACCACAATTCTTCTCCCTACCGGCCGAAGATTATTGGGGCTGAAGAAGCGGCAAATAAGAACATCAAGAAGATTGTACAGAAGATGACAGTGACCTATAAAGATTGGCACGAGATGTTACCATTTTCTCTTCATGGGTACCGCACCTCAGCAAGGACGTCAACAGGGGCAACTCCCTTTTCCTTGGTCTATGGCATGGAGGCATTCTTGCCTATTGAAGTCCAGATACCCTCTCTTCGGATAATGAAGGATGCAGGCTTGAGCGAAGATGACTGGATCCAGACTCAGCTTGATCAATTAAACCTAATTGACGAAAAGAGGCTCACTGCTATTTGTCATGGTCAGACATACCAAAGACGGATGATCAGGGCATTTAACAAGAAGGTCAGACGACAAGAATATCAAATCGGAGACCTGGTAATCAAGTGCATCATTCTCCCTCAAGGTGATCCCCAGGGCAAATGGACCCCTACGTACGAAGGGCCATTTGTGGTTAAACATATCTTCTCAGGAGGAGCTATGATTCTAACCACCATGGATAGTGACGACCTTCCTCACCCTGCCAATGCAGACATAGTAAAAAGATACTACGCATGAATAAAAGACCCGCTAGGTTGACACACCTAGGCAAATATAAGGGCTTCCCGGCGAACCAAAAGGGTTCGGGCAGAAATAAGGGATGAAAGTGAAAAAAAATCTGAACACTCGGCAAGTCGAAAACCTGAAAAGGCGGCTTGGGAAAAAATGGGTATCCCGGTGGACTGAAAACCCGAAACGGCGGTCCAGGCAAAACTTAGGGATTAAAGCGTAATACTATGTCTCATTGGATCACCTTGCATCCAGAATTCGGCATCAACTATCGGGCTCAGACTTCGGCATCGATCAATCAGCTTCATCTTCAACTAAGCAGCAAAGTGATGAGACACTTGAAGACATAAAGGCGATAGCAGAGTTGGAACCCAGTGGGATTATTTTTCACATAGCTGTTTTGTTTCCTTTTCAAAAATTGTATAAACTCTATGTTGCTCGGCGGCGTTCTCTTACTAGGACGTCAACCTCCTGTACATAAAACGCCTATTTACAGGCAAATTTCAAAATCAATACAAATCCACTTTTCCAGACAAATTGCCAATTGTTTTTTCTTTTTCTGTTTTGTTTTGCAAAGAACGTCCAATGGTCATTTTTGATATATGCATTTGACATTAATTGCTAATCACAAATATTTGCATGTGAAACAAAGGACTAATTACAGGTGACATCAGAAACAGGGGAAATGTAGAATTGTCCAAGCAGTCTAGTTGCTCTGTCCACCAAGGTACAAAGGTAGGTTCGGCTGAAGAACGTAACCAGGTCACCTCAACTCCCCACAGAGTAAGACCAGATTTCAGCAATACTCTCCCCCCAGGCAGAGTTGGTCTCTCATCAGCCCTGAAAAGGCACATTGTTCCCCTAGCAAGTCAGCGGGACTTTCCCCCGCAGAGTATAGACATTCCTCAGCAAGCATCCCCGACAGTCTTAATATAAGATTGTTCCCCGGCGGAATACAGACACCCAGTGTAGCCATTCCCCAAGTACAGTTCAAAAGTGTCCCCAGGAGAGTGGAATCCACATCCCCAGTGAAGTCGCCGGTAGATTTTGAAGCTTATCCCCAGTAGATTCTGGAAGCTTGTCACCTGCAGAGTACATACGTCTCTCCCCGACTTTATTCAAAGGTTATCTTCCCACCAGGGCTTATAACTGGGTTATCCTCAGCTGATTACCACGGAAAATTCGTCCTCGGCGAAGTTCTTCCTATCCCCAGCGGAGTTCATCAAAGTTCCCCAACATAACTTATCAACGGAATCCCCAGCGGAGTTTATCATTGATATCCCCAGCGGAGTTTATCAACGGAATCCCCGACGGAGTCTATCGTTGAAATTCCTGGCGGAGCCCTCATCAAAACCTCAGCGAGGTATCTCTTCCCACAGAGTAATTCCCCTCAGAGTAATCTCTCCAACAAGTTTATTCCCCAAGGGAGTCATCTTCTCATACCGGTTTATTCTTGCAACCATCATCCCCAGCGGAAACCAAGAACTCTACTCTTCAACATCAGCCCAGGATTTGATTCCCCAGCCAGTCGTCAAGGATTTATTTTCCTAGACAAAAATACATTCATAGACATTTCACATTTCATACATCCTGCTTGCATATATGACAGAGTGCATACAACACTATCTCATTTTGAGCACCATGACATCATGCATTTCATACATCATGACATTGCATACAACTGATGTTTTGCCTTTTCAGGAAAAGGTCAATCCAAAGATGATTACCATTAACTATCGCAATTCCAGATTCGATTCCTGTATCTAGCCAGGGCACATCTGTGAGTGATTGATTATGGATTCGATACCTGTATCTAGCCAGGGCATATCCGCATGAAGAGTTTAAAGATCAACCCCTGTAACAGGCCAGGAAATTATCTTTCATTCTCAGGTCAGAGGTTTACACCTGTATCCAGCCAGGAAAGCTATCTCTACCAACCTTTTGCGAGTTCCAGATTCGACTCCTGTATCCAGCCAAGGCATATCTGTAGACGACCAATTTCAGATTCGATACCTGTATCCAGCCGGGGTGCATCTGTAGACAACTAATTCTGGATTCGATTTCTGTATCTAGCCAGGGCATATCTGTGAGTATTTGATTTAGAGATTCGATACTTGTATCCAGCCAGGGCACGTCTGTAAACAACCTTTTGGAGTTCCAGATTCGATTCCTGTATCTAGCCAGGGCACATCTGTGAGCAACTAATTGTAGATTCGACTCCTGTATCTCGCCAGGGCATATCTGCATGAAGAGTTCTAAGATCAACACCTGTAACAGGCCAGGAAACATCTTCCTTTCTCAAAGTACGCAAGTTCTCGCTAAGGAATCTCTTACGCGATCAACACTTCCAAATGGCATCTATAAGCCCATTCCCGACAAGGTTCTGTCACACCTCCAGATGGCATCTATAAGCCCATCTCCCTATCCACCATCTCTCCAAATGGCATCTATAAGCCCATTCCCGCCATCACATTGTTGATACTCTACCATGCGAGTGCAAATTTCCGGGCACTCTAGTGTCCAATCTCCTTTTACCCTCGAGTCGCGAAAGGCAAACTTGCCAATCTAACTCTTCAGGTTCAAGAAGATTGAACAGGGGAAACTGTTGTACCCCAAAATTTGCCCTCCCATTTCCTCAATATTTTCTTACCACAAAACCCTTGGAGCTCAAGATCCAGTTAGGGTTTACTCTGCTCAAGACTCCTCCTTGCACTGTTGACCCAAATTAGGGTTTGTGTTTGCACAAAGATGTTTTGACCTAAAATGCCCAAGGTGACTTTCATGCTTCATATTGGACTCCCAAGCTTATCCATACCAAGTTTCAAGCCTTGATTCCAATCTTTGCCCAGTCAATTGGACAATTGACCTAGAAATTAGTTGTATTGGGGAAAAAGTCAACTGAGGTCAATTGACAGTCAAACCTCGTGAAATTTGACCCTCATCAACATTATGAACTCATATGGACCATTTGATCAAGTTTGGATCACAATTCCACAAGAAATTTGATCAGATCACCAAAAGGGCAAAATGGTCATTTTTAGGGTTTTGACTGCACAAAGGCAATTTTTGACTGTTTAACCTAGCCAATGGCAAACCAAGCTCACATATGGACTCAAGGACTCAATGGCATTGTCTTGACATGTTCAACAAATTCAAAATATCCCAAATGCACAAGATTGACAGATGAATTTTCCAGTCAACTGAGCCAAATTTGATTGTATACTGAAAAGTCAAACTTTGACTTTTTGGTCAAAATCAAGTGTCAAGATTCATTTTTCATCAAAACATGACAAATTATGAAACTTGTTCATCAAGAAACCCAAAATTGCAAATTAGGGTTTAAAATGAAGAATTTTCATAACTTAGAATTTTTCTAAGTTATGAAAATCCCTAATTTTTTCCTAACTTTGTCCCATTTTTTCATCAAGATACATTTGGATTCAAGGAAAAACTCAAAACATGAAAGTTGTAGTCCATTTCAAAATCTACAACTTTGATTCACAAAGTTTCCTCAAAAGAAGCTTGTAGCTCAAGTTATGATTTTTGGAACAAGGGTGCAAGATATTCTTAACTTAGAAAATTTTTGACCTATTCTAGGCAGGATTTTTGCCTAACTTCATGGCCACTTTTCACATGCTTCCACTTGGAATTTCAATTTGCATTACAAAGATGGATTGTATTACACATTCCAAGCTTTCCAAAATGTCCAAGAACTCATCAAACAACCTTGTGGTTAGGGAGAATCGAATTTGGCAATATGAGCAAAAGTCACTTTGATTCATGGCCAAAGGCATGTTCATAACTTGTGCATTTTCAAACTCAGCATATGCAAGCTACATTACAGGCCTCTAATCTCATTTACACTCAAAAATTAAATGCTAATCCATTGTGCCAAGATGTTATTCTATGAGTTTGGTCATTACATGAAGGATTAGTCCTTAATTAGAAAAAGCAAATTATCCATTTTTGAAAAGAGTAACTTTATGTCAAGTTTGCAAATCAAGAGGTACAATGCATATCTTCTAGGCACAAGTTATTGGACATATCCCACTGATCAAGACAAAGCTTTTCAGCACATTTGAGGGGCCTAGAGGAGCCTGTAACAGCACTTGACAATTTTTTCTTAAGTTAGAAGTAACTTGGCATAACTAAACACAACACACATTTCTGCCAACACAAGCTTAGACAAACTTGTTGAACACATTCCAAACATCAAACCTGAGCTAAGGCACGAGCTAACTACCTTTCATGCCTCCCTAAACCTCAAAACACCATTGTACTGCACAAAACAGGGCATCCCTGCAGTTTGAGTGGCACAACTCAATCCATTCGTGCGCCTTGGCCAAAACCAGTTCATACACACTCCATACCACCTATACAAACTATCCCAAGCATTGGACACGACCTGTAACACCTCTAACCAACTTCACCATCTTCACTTTTTCTGTTTTGCAGGTGAACTTCTGTAGCTTGATATAGCAAGTTTCAAAGCATACCAAGCATTGGAATAGCATCCCTGGACTTCAAGCAAGCTGTACAAGTCCTCACATTGCCTTGAAGGTGCCTCCATTGTCATACACGATCCAAGCTGAACAGGTAAGTTCATGGACTTCTATCTCTCAATCTAGGAAGAGTTAGGTTTAGGTTTATGAATGAAAATTGTCATACTCATGTTCCTGAAGCCACCCATATCCTCACTTTCCATTTATATTGCATATGCTGAGAGAATTTAAGACCTGAATATTAGAAAAAAACTAGGTCAGGAATTGGGGGAGAAGAAATTCTCTCTCATTTCTGAGAGTTAGATCAAGTTCTTGGTATGTATGGATTCGTGGCTTGATGCTTGACATTTTGTGTTATAAGTTTGTGCTAAAAGTCCAGAAATCAGGATGTTTGAATAAGGTGGGAAAGGCGCGCGTTTTTGAAATTTTTGTTGCTGGAGGTTGAAGACAACCTCTTTGGGCTGGGCATGTGTTGTTTTTCCTTTTTGCACCACTATTTCACACATGCACCCCCTTGGCCCATTGTGTTTATTTTTATCATTTTTTGACTTTTTCTTTTTTATTCTGACTTGATATTTTTTGACAAAACATAAAAAATATTAAAAATATTTTATCAACCATTTTTGCATTTTATTTGGATTTTTGTTTGTTTTATTTGAATTTTGTATATAAATAAACATAATATCCTTTTTATTCAAAATACAAAAATAATCCAAAATACTTTTTATTTTCTGATTTTATGTTACTTTATCTTTTAAAAACATTTTATAAAAAATATACTTTTTTTGTAAATATTAAATATTTTATTTTTTGTATACATTTAATATATTTAGTAAATATTATAAATACTAATATATTTATTAGAATATTTAGGGAAAATACAAAGAAATTATACATTTTATTTTTATTAATATTTTGACCTCAAAAATCTTTTTTTTTACAATATACTTTCTTTTTTATTTATTTTTTGTACATAATTAATAAATATTGCATACATTAAATAATTAATACCTTTATTTAGCAAAATTAGGGTTTTGCCCTAGAACTTCAAAAAATACCCAAATTAACTCTTTTTATTTATTTTATTTTTATTTCATTTGTGAATAAAACATACACTTACACAAAAATATTTACACATACATATTGCTTTCTTCTTACATATCTTTATATTTACATTTGCGCAATTCGATTTGGTTGTAAATATTGGACACTACTCTCCTATGAAGTCTCATCCCCATTTGAACATTTGTACCCCCATTCCCATGATCATTGTGTAATAACTTAGGACTTTTAATTTCGCATTTAAAAGCTTTCTAAATATGCCATGATAGAATTAGGGTTTGTATGCAAATCAAAAACGACAAATAGTTTGACCTAAATTCAAGTTAAACAAGCATGAAAATGGACAACACAAATCACACTTTCACCCTTAGGGTTACTCCACTTGTTGCCTTCAATAATGGGCCATATTGCATGTTAGGTATCTTTGGCAAAAACAAAACAATCAAATGATCATAGTCCCTCGATGACGCTTTCAAAAGTTGCCTAAAAAATGATCAAGTCCCTTAAAGGAAAAATTGCCCAAAGATACTTGGCACCATTGCAATCATGGTCTAAACGATGACCCGCGCCCGTCCCGTTCACATCCTAACACAAGATTGTCCACCAAATACAATGGTGGAACAAAATTTTTAAAAGGGTTAAAACATATCAAGGATCTTTGAGAAATTTAGGAGTAGACAACTATTGGTTGCTTACCAACTTGCAAAACAAAAACACTTGCCTATTTTTCAAAACACACATCACAACACACTTTCAAAACAACTTTCAAAAACATTGAAAACTTTTCAAAAGACATACACCTTTGTATACATCCCAACATGGATCGTTACAAAGGTTTCCACCACATTGGCCTCTTTTCAAAACATTTTCAAAACCCACACACACACAAAGCACCATTTCAAACAATTGAAAATCAAGGCAAGTTGATCTAAGCAAGTAACTAAGAGCCCATGGATAACCATGGATAGAAAGGGTGCTAATACCTTCCCTTTCTATAATCTACTCCCCGAACCCAAGAAAACATCTCAAAGGTTTTTGCTATGCTTTTTAACCTTTCCTTAGGATAAAATAAAAAGTCGGTGGCGACTCTTGCTCAACCGAAACATTTGCGAAAACAAACGCAAAACCTCAAGTCAATTCTCCCACCGTATCACACCTCGCGTAAGACACAAGGCTATAAAGTTTAAATTGTTCATTACAAATTTTAAAAAAACAAATGAGACAATTACTACTGAATAAAAGAAACTGGTATGAAATCTCTGGTCGTCCAATTACTCAGTCCACCGTTGGTAGTCGGGTAAATCCAGCTGTCGAAATCAAAGTCTTCTTCACTGTCCTCAATAGCATTGACCTCTCGATTGCTGATGCGTAGGGAAGGTCCTCTAACTCGAGTGCGTCGAACAGCCCTCTGAGCTTCTGAAGTAAAGCCCAAGCCAAACTTGTCAGTTTTGTGAATAAACTCAGAGAGTTGTCCCCAATTGGTATTCATGCCTTCTTCAACTATTGCTCTTGCGTCCTTGAGAGAAGCCATCTTCAGAGGAGTTTTGGTACTGGTAGTGATCTCAGTTGATGCCAAAATCTGGGGAACCTCTTCAAATTTTTGATAAGGAGTCTCTATAAATTCTCCGTCCATCTCTACATAGCGGAAGGAATTGAGGTGGCTCACCATCTATTCTTCTTCACCCCGTACTGTGACAATCTTTCCTTTCACCGGATACTTCAGCATTTGGTGAAGTGTGGAAGTAACAGCCTCAACTTAGTGGAACTAAGGACTACCCAACAAACAGGAGTATGATGGCCTGATATCCATCACATAGAAGGTGGACTCGAACGTCTGAGAGCCTACTTTGACAGGGATGTTCACCTCCCCATGCACCATTCTCTTCGATCCGTCAAAATCCCTCACCACAATATTACTAGGCTTTAAAGTCAAACCGTCGCAGTCCAACTGGTCCAACGCTTTCTTTGGCAGAACATTCAATGAAGACCTCGTATCTATCCGCACATGAGCGATAGTGGTGCCTCTGCATTCAATTGAGACGTGCAGAGCATCATTATGCTTTCTTCCCTTTGGTGTCAAGTCGGCATCTAAGAAACCCAGCCCATTGTCAGCAGTTAGGCTAGCCACACAATCTTTGAATTGATCAGTTGAAGTCTCTTGCGGAACATGCACAGTTTTGAGGAATGCAATCAAATCATTCGCATGGGCCTCAAAGCACAACTGCATGGATAACATGGATATCTTTGAGGGGGTCTTCCCCAACTGTTCGACCATATTATAGTCACTCTTTTTGATTATTTTCAAATTTTCCTCTATCTCTTGCTTAGAGGCTTCCACGACAATCTTTCTAGGTTCCTCTGTCCAGGCAGGCTCACCTACAACTTCTTTTCCGCGAGTCCCAGATGACTTATTGGCGGGGGCGACAATTGGAGTGAGACCATGAATAGTAGTTGATGTACTAGCAGGAACAACAGATGGAATGATAACCGGCTTGTTGACAGTCTTAGGGGAAATCTCAGAAGAGAAAACCCTTCCACTTCTAGTAATCTTGGTGGTCCCGACAATGTTACCGACATCAGGATCAACTTCTTCGGCCTTCAAGTTTTGTTTAATGCCATGATAGTAAATATCGGCGCCATAATGCCAAGGGAAGGCTTTGTCCGAGGCATATGGGATAGGACCAGGACATGTGATTATCATCGGAGCAAATCTCGTAGCGGGTGTAATCCTAACAGGTCTTCTTGAGGAGGCCTTGGAAGGACTGGCGGAAATGGTTATAATAGCAATGTCTTCAGATAGAATAGCGGGAACCATAGTTTTCTCGAACAAAATTTCTTTACTGTCTATTAGGCATTGAACACCTGACCTCAGCAAATGGCAACCAGAAAGTAAGAATGAACACATGTGGCAACCTTCACCACAACCCGAAAATAAACCGGCCAACAGCAAATTCTTCTTAACAATCATCAGAGGAGTGGAAACTTTGTCTACCGAGGTTACAAATAGATTAGTATCAATGGCGTTAACTCCATGGTTGTGCCTAGGCATGGGAGCAGTTATGACATTGGGCTTCTTCAGAGCGTCGAACTCAAGCTCTTTAGCTTCAATTAGGTCTTGTACCTTATATCTTAGAGTCCAACAATCATTTGTGTTATGACCAGGACTCCCAGAATGATAGGCGCACCTAGCGTTCAGATTGTAGCAAGGAGAAGAAATATTAGGATTCTTGGGAGCCTCTTTTAAAGTTGCCAAGTTAGATCTCAACAGATGGGGTAAAATCTCTGCCAATGTCATGTTGATCCGGGTGAACTGCCTTGTGCTCTTTCCACCCTTTGTTGTTTGTTGCATTGTGGGGAAACCGTAGGCCTAGGTATTATTACTACACTTACTGTTGGATGGTATCCTGCTCTGCTCTGACCTCTCGGGTTATAAATGGCACTATCCTCCTTCTTACCAGTGAAGGGTTTCTTCGTTGTGTTCGAAGATGCATCCTTTTGAATTTTTCCATTTTTTATACCGGCTTCGACCCGCTCACCAATCATGATCAATTCAGTAAATCCAGCTGAGGAACTTCCGATCAGGTGGTTGAAGAATGGACCTGATAAGGTCCCTAGGAACATATCGACTAATTCTCTGTCAGATAGAGGGGGCTGGACTCTTCCTGCGAGATCCCTCCACTTCTGAGTATAGGTTTTTAAACCTTCACCTGTTCGCATAGACATGCCTTGCAACTGCGTCCGAGTTGGAGCTAAATCAGCATTGTACTGATATTGTTTGTAGAAGGCGGCAGCCAAATCTTCCCAGTTGTGACATTGGTCCCTTCCAATTGATAGAACCAATCCAACTGCGTCCCTGACAAGCTCTCTTGGAAGAAATGCACCCACAGATTCTTATCATCCGTATGGGGTTTAATCTTTCTGACGTATGACCTTAGATTTATCTTTGGGCAATAGACACCGTCGTATTTGGTGAAAGTGGGGGCCTTGAATTTCTGTGGGATGACAACCCCTGAGATGAGTCCTAATTCCTCAAAATCCAATCCTGGTACCCTTTGAATCTCCATAGTATTCAAACGATCCTCTAGCTGTTTGTATTTATCACCAGCAGGAGGATATTGTTCCTCAGAGTAATCAGGTTCTTCCTCTTCCTCGGATGCGGGGTCGTTGTTCACTTCCGGGGTCACGCCTCTTTGGTTATCTCCTTCACCCGATGATGTTTCAAAGTCCAAAGTTCGTTTGGCCTGTCCTTTAAATCTTCTTCCCATGATCACAACGCCAGTTGATTTATTCACTTTCTTCTTCTTCTCTTTGGCCAGTAGAGTCTTCAACTCCTCTTGTCCTTTTGTCAGAGTCAAGAGAATTTGTTGAAACTGTGCGTTCTGCGCCTGAACATCTTTCACAGTCTGTTCAACATCTATCTCACTGACATAAACAGTAGAAGGATAAGGAGACATGTTATGAGAAACATGTATGATGTTATGATGAATGAAGATGCAATATGCAAATGATTTTAAGGAAATTTAGAGATTTAAATTTGTTAAAACTAAAAAGAACACACGTTATATTAAATCCAAGTTTGAATACATCACGCCTCTTCGGGCTTACAATGAAAGAAACAAAATACAACAAAAACTCCTAAGACAAGAAGGTTGAATGCATCCTTTTTGGAGCAATGTAGGCATTTAAGTTTTTCTCTTCATGAAGAAGCTTGGTGAGCTCCAGAACCTTCTTTTCACTGGCGTAAAACTGGGCTTCGAAGGTGTCTCGCTCTTCCTTAAATTGAACCAAGCTTTCTGCAAGTCTTCGAGAGAGGTAGGCATGTCAGGATGAAGGACAATATATGGGACGTCTCCTTCAGCAACAGGCTCTATGATAACAGGGAGGATGGAAGGGTAAGGCATCACGAGTCTCTGAGCACGATCCCGTACCCACCTAAGGTAAGGCTCAAGAGGGATAAAGTTTTTGTGTCCCAAAGTCCTACTGTCCACCTTGTTCACCAATCTCCAAGCTCGTGTAAACCACTGGCGGTAACCTTGGTCTTCTTTGCCGTAGTCGAACACCAGACCTTGAACGAGCATCTCGTGAGGGCCGTCCCTTCGGGCATACCCAAACTGTCGAAGAGCTAACCAGGGGTTGTAGGTGATACCTCCCCTAATACCAAGCAGAGGTACGTTAGGGAACTCCCCACAGCGGTCAATGATAGAGACGTCTTCTAAGGATCTCGAACACCAACGGATATCAAAGTGGGTGAGAGACATCATCCTTTGAGACCATGTCAGTCTTTGCTCGTTCTTCAAGGCTGATTGAGGTAGGTGTGAAGTGAACCACTTAGCGAGTATGGGAATACAACACAAAAGAGTACCTCTTTTCTTCATGGTGCGGGTGTGAAGGCAATGCAAGATGTCTCCCAGTAAGGTAGGTACGGGATTGCGAGAGAGAAAGACTTTGATGGTGTTAACATCTATGAATTGGTCCGAGTTGGGGAAAAAAACCAAACCATAAATGAGAAGAGCCAAGATGTCTTCAAAAGCTTGGAAATCCATGTCGTCCCAGAATGAACGAGCCTTCTCCAATTGAAACTTGACCAGGAAACCTTTGAACCTGCTTCTTGTCTCCCAATTGGCTATAATGTCGGCTCTCTTCAGATGCAAGGCATCGACGATGACTTCAGGTTCTGGAATCTCTTCTAGACCAGTGAACGGTATCTGATCAAGCACCGACACCCCTAAGAGTAGAGAGAATTCTTCCAGTGTAGGTACCAACTGATAGTCCGGGAAAGTGAAACAATGATGCACGGGATCAAAGAATTGGAAAAGTACACACATCATCTCTTCTTGGAAACTGGATGTAGCCAGACTGAGGAGTCGACCATATTTCTTGGTAAAAGGGGAATCCCCGAGAACTATTGAGGCTAACTCTTGAAGTTAAGGGTGTGCTTTTACAAAGCTGATTCAAATGGTGTTTCTTCGGGCAGAATTCATGACCTACAAAACAAAAACAAAGATAAACTTCTAAATCCTTGAAATGGCTAGTGAGCATGCTCATGATGCTTATGATGTCTATGATGTTATGTACAAGTATATACAAACAAAGCAAACAAATCCCTATGTTTTAGACTTGCATGAGGTTTTATAGGTAAGTACCCTCTTGAAGTTTAGTTGGCTCAAACCTGTCCTAGTAATAGTGATCGGGTTCTAAAGGATCTCAATATCACTGACCTTTCCCTTAGGCATTGTCTCAGCATAATTAATCTTTTCTTGCGGCCGAGATACCCCAAAAGTCTAGCCTCAATGAGCGTAGTATCGAGTATCAACCAATTTCCAACTCTACACCGAAACCGGTTATCTCACTACGTCCTAATGGCCAAGTTTGTTCAATTAGGATTCTAAAGTCAGTTAGTGCTTCATGACGCCACTCAGCGGCCCCGTATTCTCCTCGATTCACCACGAGGGATACCGGTACCCACAAATGCGTCACACTAACATAACCATTATTTCAACCATATCGGTCTACGCCGTATAGTTTCCATAATCTGTTGCTATTTACCTAACAAGGTGTCCCAGATCCGGGTGGAGGATCAAAGGAAGCCCAATACAAAGAATAAAATATAAAGCATACAAATCAAACAATGAAAGAAAGTAAAGGTTATCTAACGCTAAGGTAACCCCACTTTAGTGGTTCCCCAGCAGAGTCTCCAGTTCTGTGATATGGTGGGAGACCTGACTTGGAGTGTTTTGCATTTGTTTTCGCAAATGTTGCGGTTTAGTAAGAGTCTCCATCGACTTTTCTTTTATCCAATAAGGAAAGGTGAAAAAGCACAGGAAAGACCTTTCGAGATGTTTTTGAGTTCGGGGTGTAGATTATGAAAAGGGAAGGTGTTAGCACCCTTTTCATCCATGGTTTTCCATGGGCTCTTAGTTACTTGCTAGATCACTTGCTTTTGTTTGAATGTTCTTGTGGTGTGGGTTTTGAAAGTATTTTGAAAATGTGACTTTGTAATGATTCTCGTTTCTATAAGAATATGTACAAAGTGTTATCTTTTGAAAATGTTTCAAATGGAAGTGTTGGTGCATAAAATGTTTTTGTTGTGAGCAAGTGAGTAACTAAGAGCGAACCTACCTACTCAAAAAGGTCTTAGATGTGCTTTTACTCCTCCTTTAGATGTTGCTATCTTACCATTGATTTGATAAGAAACCCCATCGTTGGATGTGAAGGGATGGGCGTTGGGTTATCGTATGACTATGATAGCAATGTTGTGAGATGACTTAGCACTTTTCTTTTAGGGACTCGGATCATTTCGAAAGCCAACCTTTATAGCGTTATTGAGGGACTGTGATATTATATTTTTGTTTGTGCTAAGTCATCCCACATGCATAACATGGCCATTTTTAGGAAACAAGTAGAGTTAACCTTAAGGGTGCATGTGTGAATAGTGTTTGATTGCATGCATTTAATCTTGATTAGGGTGATCTATTTGTTGATTTTTATCTTGCCAAACACACCCTAATTACTATACAGTATAAGGAAAACATTAAAATGCAGAAATGTAAAGTCCTACGCTATTACAATATTTAGGGGATGGGGTACATATGTACGAATGGGGATTGCAAGTAAAAATAAGCCCTAAGTTATTATTACAACCATATCAAAATGGATCAAAATGTGCAAGAAACGTAAATTTCTTATTTATTTAAGAAAAGAAGTAAGTTTTGTTTAAGAAAATATTTTTTTGGTCTTTTGTTTTAAGAAATAAAGTAAAGCATGAAAAAAAATGTTTTTGGTATTTGTTGATTAATGAAACAAAAAGTAATGGAAAAAAATGGTGAGAAAAAAGGAAAAATAGAATCAGCGTATTACTGATTAAGGGAGGTCGGAAGTTCTGACTATGGCGCACTGCAAAATAGAATTCGTGTTAGTAAAAACAATAGATAGAGTCAGAAGTTCTGAGTCCACTGGGAGTACACTAGATTTCAGAAGTTCTGATACCGCCGATAACATAGTAAGTTTCAGAAGTTCTGATACCATTAGTAACAAAGTGGATTTCAGAAGTTCTGATACCACTGGCAGAACTTGGTCTCTCTTTCCATGCTAGTCAAAACATCTGCATCTTAGTCATTTCTTCATAAAATAGAAGATGTGCATATGACAGTTATGGCAGGTTTCACAGCATTTCAGAAACAAGAAATATCAGAACTGTAAATCAGAGGCAAGTGTGAATTTTCTAATCCTAATTTTGAGTTCTAATTTTTTTGAGAAGTTCTGAACTGATTTATTCCATACTTAGGCAGACAAATACGTGAAGCCTCAGAATATGTATAACGTTAGAAACATGATGTCTACATTATATTTTTTGAACATGCAAATATGATAATGCTTAGGCAACGTGATAAGAGTCAGCAGAAGCTTACCTTGCAGCTGGAAAAGATTCTGCAAACTGGAGGTTGGTCCTGAACTCTGGTGATGTTCTGAGCAGCTTCTTCACGTACTCAACAGGATGGAAGTTTTCAACTTCTGGATCAACCAAGGGGTGATACTCTGACTTCTTTGAGGTGAAGGTGAATGGAGAGTGTATGGAAGTATGAATTCAGAAGTTAAAATAGCTTCTAGTATGTGAATCATCAATTGTGGGGATGGTTTTAGTTAGGGAGCAATGGAGTTTTGATGCTAGAATCAAATGTTAAGGCTTTGGTGTTTTGGTGTTTACAGCTTTTCGGATTCTTGGAATTTTGAAAGGATTCAAGGATTTTTTTCTTTCTTTTGGTGATTCTCTCTCTTTAAAAACCAACCCCTTGAATGTGTGATGGAACAAACTATTTATAGATGGATTTGCTGTGGTTTTGGGGGGGAAAACAAATGAGTTTTTTTAAACATTTTTGGCATACAGTCCCTTTGTTTTTTAAACCACAGTTTTCGTAAGCGAATTTGGTATAAGAAAAACATAGGCGTGGACTAGATCAGCAGCACCTTGGATTGTTGTGGCAGTTGGTTGCAGGACTGTGCCATAGCAGAGCAGTAGGTTACTTAAACGAGGTTTTGGTGATGTTCTGGTCGCAGAAGATCAGAAGCATGAGCTCGAAATACTGAAGGGGCATCTTCTGGCCGGAGCGTTGAACATAGCCTCCATATGATGAAGAATCATGTCCTGAATGAAGCATCATGTTCTGACCAAAGAGCAACGCTTCTGCATGTTCTGATTGAAGCGTCATGTTCTGGACCGTGTTTGCAACTTCTGACTGCATTTGCGTAGAGGCTGGCTCAGAAGTTCTGAAGTGTCATATTCTTTAGACACTTAGGAAATTTTCTAAATGCTTAGAAAATTTGATTTTCAAAGTAACTTCTGACTTTTGATTTTTGCTGAACCAATTTCTTGCCTTAATGAAATATGATTCTTGGAACTTGATTTTTGATTCAAAAGTTATAGTTTGACTCCTTTGGTGTATAAATGACCATTTTTCCCCTGTGAACGATTCTCTTGGAAAATTTATAATATCAGATTTGCAACTGGATGGAAGCGAACTTTAGGGTCCAGGTTGATCCTTTGAGAAATAAGAGGTTAAATTTTGGGGTATAACATACTCTATCTCGAGTTTTGGTGGATACAGGGTCATCTTTGAATGTACTACCCAAGTCAACATTAATGAAAATTGATTATTCCGGCCTGGAGTTACGTCCTAGCAATTTAATGGTAAAAGCCTTTCATGGGTCTCGAAGAGAAGTATTTGGGGAGGTGGAATTACCTATCAAGGTGGGTCCTCGCACTTTCAATGCTACTTTCTTTGTGATGGACACACAGCCAACGTATTGTTGTTTGTTGGGGCGGCCGTGGATTCACAAGACAGGGGCAGTCACCTCTACTCTTCACTAGAAGCTAAAGTATCCTACAAAGGGAAAAATGATAAATGTATGCGGCGAGGAAGAGTATTTTGTGAGTCATTTGACATCATTCCTCTATGTTGAAGTTGAAGGTGAAATACATGAGACTCATTTTCAGGCGTTTGAGACAGTTCATGCGGTTAATTTTCCTTCCCCAGAATAGAAAAAGAAGCCAAAAACTGTTTTGTCTTCTCTCAGGGATGCTAGAGTGGTGGTAGAGAATGGAAACCCTGAAGGTTGGGGTCAAGTGCTGGATGCTACCCCAAAATTCAACAAATTCGTTCTTGGTTACATCCAGGGTCAGCAAAATGCAACATGCAGAGCTTCTGATTTATCTACTCCTGTGAGATTCTCCCGTCCTAATGCTACTCAAGAAGGATGCACCAATGTAATTGGTGACGATATGGCTGATGGATACAATATTGAAGATTGGATCCGTCCTAGCATTCTAGGCCAAGCACTCAACAATTGGACTTCCGTGGATGTTATCCAAGTTTCAAGCGTTGAGGAGTAATATTCTTGTTTGCGTTTATTATTATAGCGTAATTCCTACGCTCTGCCCAAGGCGTATTGGATCATTTTTTTAGGGCCACCATGTTTTCTTTCAAAAAGTTTGTCATGAATAAAGGACGATTTTTCATTCAAAAATCCTGTCCCATTCTTTTCTTTTTTATTTTATTATTTTCTTTTAAATGGCAATGTTTCCCTTTTCACACACCGTCACTAAAACACCAAAATACCATTCAAGAAGATGCACTTCCACCACATATTATATTAATAATGACTTTGCTATTGCTCACTATAACTTTGACAATCCGATGTATCGAGCTAAAGAAGAGGCATATGAGGATTGTGATCTTCCCGAAAAATTAGCAAGATTGTTAAAACAAGAAGAGAAAGTTATCCAGCCGAATCAAGAGTCAATTGAGGTGGTGAATATTGGCACAAAAGAGGTGAGAAGAGAGGTCAAGATATGGGCAGATCTCGAGGAATGTATGATAGTCAGATTGATTGAGCTACTCCGACAATATTCTGATATCTTCGCTTGGTCTTATGAAGACATGCTAGGTTTGGATAGAAATATTGTGGTGCATCGACTACCACTCAAAGAAGGTTGCTCCCCTATCAAGCAAAAGCTCCGAAGAACTCATCCTGAGATGTCCAAGAAGATTAAAGAAGAAGTTCAGAAACAATTGGATGCGAATTTCTTAGAAGTCATCAATTATCTGCCATGGATTGCAAATATTGTGCTTGTGCACAAGAAAGACGGTAAGATCAGGATGTGCGTGGATTATAGGTATTTAAATAGAGCTATCCCTAAGGATGATTTTCCTCTTCCTCATATTGATGTGTTGGTCGATAATACTGCTAACTCTAAAGTGTTTTCCTTCATGGACGGATTTTGGGGTTACAATCAAATTAAAATGGCTCTGGAGGATATGGAGAAGACAAAATTTATCACACCTTGAGGAACCTTTTACTATAAGGTGATGTCGTTTGGTTTGAAAAATGTTTGGGCAACGTATCAGCGTGCCATGGTTACCCTCTTTCATTATATGATTCACTAGGAGATTGAGGTATATGTGGATTAAATGATTGCTAAGTATGACACGGAAGAAGAGCATTTGGTTCATCTGGATAAATTGTTTGAGAGACTTAGGAAATTCCTGTTGAGGATGAATCCAAATAAATGCACCTTCGGGGTGAGGTCCGGAAAGTTGTTGGGATTTATTGTAAGTGAAAAAGGCATCGAGGTTGACCCAGCTAAAGTGAAGGGAATACAAGAAATGCCCGAACCAAAAACATAAAAGGAAGTTTGTGGTTTCTTGGAGAGGCTAAACTACATTTTCCAGTTTATTTCTCATTTCACGGCCACATGTGAATCTTTGTTCAAATTGTTAGAGAAAAATCAAACGGTATGGTGTAAGGAAGATTGTCAAAAGGCATTTGACAAAATAAAGGAGTATTTGTAGGAACCCCTGATACTTATGCCGCCGGTGGAAGAAAAGTCGTTAATCATGTATTTAACTGTGTTGGAAATCTCTATGGGTTGTGTCCGAAGTCAGCATGACGAGACAGGGAAGAAACAACAAGCCATTTATTACTTGAGTAAGAAGTTTACAGAGTGCGAGTCGAGGTACTCATTGTTGGAAAAGACGTGTTGTGCACTTGCTTGGGCTGCCAGACGTTTAAGACAATACATGTTAACTCACACCACCTACTTGATATCCAAAATGGATCCAATCAAGTAAATTTTTGAGAAGCCGACTCTTATAGGCAGGGTAGCCAGTTGGCAGATGATACTCACTGAATATGATATCCAGTACACTACTCAAAAAGTAATCAAGGGTAGTATACTGGATGATCATCTTGCTCATCAGCCCATGGACGATTATGAATCAATGAAGTTTGATTTTCCAAATGAGGAAATAATGTATATTCAGGATTATAATATACCAAGCCCAGACGAAGGACCCGAGCTAGGATCACGTTGGACGCTTGTGTTTGGTGGTGCCTCCAATGCCATGGGCAACAACGTCAGAGCTATTATCACCACCCTTGAGGGATTCCACATTCCTTTCACGGCTCGTATTTGTTTTGATTGTACTAACAATATGGTCAAATATGAAGCTTGCATTTATGGTATTGAAGCGGCAATTGACCTGCGAATAAAGTTTCTAAAAGTTTATGGGGACTCCAATCTTGTTATCAGCCATATTAATGGAGATTGGGAGACTCGTCATCAGAATCTGATTCCCTATCGTGAGCATGTTATGAAGTTGACCCTGTACTTCTAAGAAATCACGTTTGAGCACATTTCTAGAGAAGAGAACAATCTAGCTGATGCATTGGCAACTTTGTCCTTAATGTTCAAAGTTAAGTGGGCTAACGAAGCACCTTCAGTTACCATTTGAAGGTTGGATGAGCCAGCTTTTTGCTTTGAAGCCAATTTGGAATCATACGATAAACCTTGGTTTTATGATATAAAAAGATATCTTGAAACGCAAGAATATCCTGAAGAGGCGTCCGTCACAAATAAGAAGTTCTTGAGAAGATTTTTGGCAAAGTTCTTTCTCAGTGGTGGTGTGTTGTATAAGAGGCATCATGATGGTTTACTGCTGAGATATGTTGACAAAAGAGAAGAAGCAAGCATCATTGAAGAGCTACATAAGGGTGACTTTGAGACTCACTCCAGTGGGCATACCATGGCCAAAAGGATTTTGCGAGCTGGTTATTATTGGTCCACCATGGAGACTGACTGTTATAGTCATGCACGGATTTGCCACAAATGTCAAGTCTATGCTGATAAGGTACATGTGCCACCCGTACCACTGAATGTCTTGACTTCCCCTCGGCCATTAGTGATGTGGGGAATTAATATGATTGGCAAGATCGAACCAACAACATCCAACGGACGTCGTTTCATTCTGGTTTCCATCGATTATTTCACTAAATGGGTCGAAGCTGCATCTTATGGCAATGTCACCAGACAAGTGGTAACCCAGTTCATCAAACACAATATTATATGTCATTACGGAGTGCCTCAAAAGATTATTACCGATAATGGGTCTAATTTAAACAACAAAATGATGAAGGAACTTTGTGAATCATTCAAAATCAAGCATCATAACTCTTCCTCGTACCGGCCGAAGATGAACGACGTTGTTCAAGCAGCCAATAAAAACATTAATAAAATTGTACAAAAGATGGTGATAACCTATAAAGATTAGAATGAGATATTGCCTTTTGCCTTACATGGTTATCGTACCAATGTGCGTACTTCAACTGGGGTAACCCCATTTTCTATAGTTTACGGCATGGAAGCAGTGTTTCCTGTAGAAGTCAAAATTCCTTCTCTTAGGATCATGAAGGATGTTGAGCTTGATGAAAGTGAGTGGGTATAGAATCAGCTGGATCAGTTAGAACTCATCGATGAGAAGAGACTGACAGTTGTATGTCATGGTCAGGTATATCAGCAAAGGATGAGAAAAGCTTTTGACAAGAGAGTACGACCTCAATGTTACAAGCCATGTGACCTTATACTGAAAAGGATAATTCTTCCCCAGGGGGATCCAAGAGGCAATTGGGCCCCAACTTTTGAAGGACCATTCATGGTCAGAAAAGTTTTCTCTGGTGGAGTGATGATGCTCGCAACCATGGATGGAGAACACTTCCCTCTTCCTGTGAATGCTGACGTAGTTAAAAAATACTTTGCATAAAAAAAAGAGAACCCGCTAAGTTGAAAACCCGAAAGTGCAGCTTAGGCAAAAAGAGGGTGTCCCTGTGAATCAAAAACCTGAAAGGGTGATTCAGGCAAAAGTTAGGGACTTAAAGCAAATGACTACGTTCAACATGAGTTCCTTTGTTTTTCAATCGCTTGGTAGCAAGTGCAAAGATAGTCCAAGAATGTTTTGTTAGAAAGCAGGAAGACGGAAGCGTTATAAGTCATAAGAGTTATAGCAGAGTCGGAACTTGATGGATATTCATATTCACATTGCCATTTTTAAACACTTGTTTGTTTTTTATTTTGCAATTAGTTGTTTCCTAATGTAAACGCCTATTTTACAAGCTGATTTCTGAAATCAATAAAGGATCTTCTTTTATATGTTCACATAACTTACTTTTCTTTTTTTCACTATTTTATTTGCAAAAACGTCCAATATTTTGGTAAACATGTGCATATAAACATTCTTGGCCCTACATGAACATGATAATTTAAGTTATCGTTGCTTGAAATACGGATAATAAGTACAACTGTCATGCTATGCCAGGTGCACGCTTAATTGTTTCTTCTTGATGGAATACTCATTCGACTACTGGTGGATGTTTTACTAAGTCATTTCATGACTCTGTACTTGGGGAAAAGGTTTATCTCTCCCCTTTTGAATTCTCATTTCTTCAGAACGACACAAGAAAAACCATTCGCAACTTCCCTTCATAATAAAGTGATCATGTGTCAGGATAGTGGCAAGTTTTCTGTACATTTACAAGTTCGGATAGAGACGATTCTCTTCCAGGGTGGCATTTTTTCTCTTCTGCACTTTCATGTGTATTTTGATTGACTGATTTAACATTGTCTGCATGCAGGAAGTTGTTGTTTTTTAATTTGTCAACCATGATGCGCTGAATATGTTTGTCTTGAAGTGTTTCTTTTGTTTTTTTTACTTAAACCATTCATTATCACTCTTTAAATTATTTTCTAGCATTTTGATACCAACTGTGCCTACACTTTTGCCTAGTCAAAAGATTGGAGGAAGGGCGATATCTCTGATTGTATGCTTTTGAGTAGAACTTTGTTGATGATGTACAAGCCTTGTTTCAATCCCCAAACACCGGAGATATCATGGAGATAGACCCTCGTTAACCCCTCTGAGACTTCGAAGTAGGAGTTTCTTTTCTGTTTAAAAAAAAACCCTTATTTTAACTCGGGGCAGGGTAGATATTCAGTTAATTTGATTAAGCATTCAAATTTCAGAAGGAGTGTCCCATCTGAGGATAACCACGCCTTATCCCTTACATTACGAGGTAGGAAAAATATCAAAACAACATTGGTTATTTCCCCAGTAAAAAAATCAAGAAACAACAAAGCAAAAAAAAATCCTAAGGTCAAGATCAAATCGATACAACAAAGGTTATCCCTCGACGACCAAGGAATGAGGCAGTTACTTTATTCCAGAAAGTTTAAAAACTTAGGGACACACGACTTGTTCAAAATGATAAAGTATGAATAAGTAAGAAACAAAAAGTCGCACTAAGTCGAAACTTGAAAACAAGTCGCTTAGGCAGAAGTTAGGGCATCCCGATGGACTTCCAAATTGAAATTCAAAAGAATTGGTCCAGGAAAAACCTAGGGAAAAAAAAGGGGAGGAACTTGAAAAGCCCAAAAGGAAGAAAAGGATTATTAAATAAAAATCCTCATCAAAAGAAAAGTCGTGTGATCGAACACCCAAAAAACTAAAAGTTAAAGTAACTGTCGTGTCAAAGTAACTGTTGAGATTCCTCAATCATTATAGCCTCTTTTGAGAGATGAGTACTTGCACCAAGTTAGCTGAACGTAGGACTGGAGAACATCATGGATAATGGGTGGGCACCAAATAATTTTGAGCATTAAAAATCTTTTTTTCAAAAACCCGAGAACCAAGCCACGTTATAACCCTCAAAAGTCCTAACTTAAACATGGGTTTAACTCGAAAGCCTACTACAACAGGATAACACTTCCTAAGTATCTGTTACATATATATGTTGGTATCTTATCGCCCGCATCATGTTTGTTTTGAATAAGATTTTTTTTTGAAATTGTGTACTCTAACTAGTGATTCACTCACGACAGGGATGCAACATCTTTTTCATTCAAGGTTTTCAATTTGAAGGTTTACGTGATTGTCGCATAAGGGTTGTCATTCCCATAATAAACATCATCATGCATATAAAACAATAGTTTGACATCAAAAATAGCATACACAATGAACATTAGTAAAAAGTTTAATGTTGTCAGGTGGGGAAGATTTGACTTTTCTGTTGGACAGAGGCAATTCGTGTCATGAAAAGGATCTTTCCCTATCCCCAATGAAGTTTCGTTTCCTCATCAGAGTTTTGTTTCCACAGAAATCTTTTTCAAGAGAAAGGATTTGTTCTGAGACTCCAAGTTTGAAGATGTCGCATATCCCTGGTGGAGTTGTTTAAATGGGAACTCACATTCTGATGAAGTTTCAATTCTCTAGCGGAGTTGCCAATTAGATATTTATCATCCTGATCTCTCATTTCCAAGATAATCTATTGCTTGGGGCATCCTCATGTTTGGATCTTTCCTTATCCCCAGTAAAGTCGATATTGTGTGACTATCTGCATGATCCATCTAATGGTTGCATTCCAAAAGCTCAAAAATCTCCAAGAAAACGCTCTTCAATAGAGTTTTATTTCCTCGGTGAAGTTCTGTTTCCTCAGTAGAGCTTTGTTCCCCCTGCAAATGTTTTTACCCCTCACGTCTGGTTTGTTATCTTGGTGTCATCCTTAACACGAATGCACACTATCTTTTCCAGAGATTACAGTCTTGCCCTGATCTTTTCCCACAATGTCCAATATTCATTTGGAACCTCTTTCCAGAAGCTACGGTGTTGATCTGATCTTCTCTAGGAGTTCGCAATTTATTTTTGCAATTCCTCTCTGTGTTTGTAGCCCGTTTATACAGGTTACTCATTTGTTACTCCCCACAGAGTTTCATCTCCTAAAGGGTTTCTCTCCAATGTTTCCTTGTATCTTCTCTTCTCCAGCAGATTTTGCAATTTATTTTTGCAAAGTCTAGCCAAATCCCAATTTCTTGGTCACTGGCTTCTCGATTGGTCGTTCCGCATTGAAACATTAAAACATGGATCATTACATTGCATCTACCAAAACGCGTAGCATTTCCATTATATGGAGCATTACGCTATAATTTTTTTTCAAACATGCTTCGGAACATAAGCCATTATTGTTCCTATCTATCCTTAATGACTTTCTAATTATGCACGTTTATTCAAAGCGAGGTCTTCTTCCGCATTATCTCAAGTTTCACCCCATACAAATATCCTTTTGATTTTAATCATTTGATTGTTTGAGTGTCTACTCTTGATCGTAGTTCAGTTTTGCCCTAGAATAGTCTTCTCGGGTTTAGTCTTCACTTCCCTCACCGGTTTATTTCGATGTTTAATGATCTACCTTTCAAATACCAGTTTTGTCCTGATATTTGCTTTCAGCAGGTTCTTAGGTGTACGCCCTAATCACTTTGCTTTGGGTCGAGCTTAGAGTTTTGTCTCCTCACCCGCGCATGAAATCCAGTTTCATCTTGGTACTCATCTAGTTCAGTTTTTCCTAGCTAGTTATAAGAGTCGAGTTTCGCCTCATTTTTGTTTTCATACCTTGGACATTTATCAGTGTTTCTTTACTTAACCCTTTATCAGTTTTTGTTTACCGAGTCTCTTTGTGGTTTTTGTACTGCGTCCCTTGTTGAATTCAGTCTCTTTTGTTCCTTGGATTCTTTTATCAGTTTTCATTATTGTTTATCCATTAATCTGAGACTAACAGGTGCTCTGAGAAACATGCTCTCTCATCACTTTTCTTTGGGTCGAGTTTTGATTTGTTCGCTTGTGCATGAAATCCAGTTTTATCCTGGTACTCATCTAGTTCTGTTTCGCCTCGTTTTTGTTTTCATACCTTAGACATTTATCAGTGTTTGTTTACTGAACCCTTTATCAGTTTTCGTTTACCTTGTCTCTTTGCGGTGTTTGTATTGTGTCCCTGGTTGAATTCAGTCTATTTTTTTCCTTGGATTCTTCTATCAGTTTTCTTTATTATTTATCCATTAATCTGAGACCAGCAGGTGCTCTGAGAAATATGCACTCTTATCACTTTTTCTATGGGTCAAGTTTCGCCTCGTTACTCGTGTGTGAAATCTAATTTTGTCCAGGTACTCATCTTGTTTAGTGTCGCCTAACTGGTTATTGGGTCGAGTTTCGTCTCGTTTTGTTCCTCACTCCTTGGATTCTTTCAGTTCCTTCATACTATCTATCTTAGGTTAAGATTAGCAAGTGCTCCTAGAATCACGCACTCTAGCCACTTTGCACCGCATACTTTTCTGGAGTTTAGTTTCGCCTATTCTCTGTAGTTTGAGTTTTATCTCACCCCTTTTTGTGATCTAGTTTTATCCTGGCTCATTTTTATGAAGTTTGGTGTCGTCTACTCTTCTAATATTTCTGTTTCAATTTTGTTAAAAAAAACTGCGTTACGGCTTCTTTATGACACTTGTCTTGGGGGTTTTTCTAGTTTTTCTTCAAGAGTGTAAATTTTTGGATTCGTTCGTATTCAATCATCTTCAACTCTGAACACTCGAAACCTATCGCTTTTCTCGCTTATCCAGTTAAAGATGATTGAATAGGGGCAGTTGTTTCACCCTAAAATTTACCCACCTGATTTAGGCTTATGTTTCACCATAAACATCATATTGCATTGCATTCATACATTGTGATGGGATAAGTGTATTTTGGGTTATCAAGTCTTCCTCAAGTTGTAGGGATTGATTGTATTGACAAGTTGCTCAAGAAGGGCCTTATCATCTAAACCTCTAGATCATTCAATCCTAAAGGTTCCACATATCTCAATATAGCTTATCCACTTCATTGAATCATCATAAGATTGAATATTATGTTGATTATAAGGAGAATCACATCCTTTTGATTCATCAGTCAAAATTAGGGTTTTGGTTGATTAGGGCTATTGATGGATGTGCAAGTCTTGATTTTGAAGCTACAACACCTCTTTGACATTGGAAATATCTTTGTGCAAGAAATTGGCCAAGATATCTAGAGGATTTAGAGTTTTGAAGATGATTCATATTTCTCCTAAGGTGTTGACCAAAACTAGGGTTTGGGATTTCATCAGGTTTTCTTGAGAATTTAGAGATGAAACTTTATACATGGCCTGTATATGTTTGGCAGGTCATGTGTTTGAAGTTTTGATCACCAATTTTGAAGAGGAGTGGATCAATTGATTAAAAGGGGAAAATGGTCATTTTGACCAAAATCAGTCAAAGTCATGATTGACCGAGTGAAATTTTGGTCAACCATCAAGTCAAATGTTTACTTTTCATATTTCAAGTCTATTTTTACCATTGGGTCAAGAAGATTGAAGTTTTGTTTGAAACTTGTTCATGAAGAAACCCTAAAAAGTTTCTAAATTTGGAAAATGAGGACTTAACTTCAAAAATTCACCATTTATTCATCCTTGATCCAAAAAATGCAAATAAGGTATGCTTGGAAATCTAAGAGGATGATATTTCATCTCCTTTTAGCCTCGTGTCCAAATTGCCAAGGAATCAAGAGTTATGGTCTTGGTAAATTCATGTCTTAACGTGAAATTATAGGTCTTTTTCTAAAATTTGTGATTTTCATTGCAATTTTTAAGGGACCTAACTGAATTAAATGTGAGGCCTTTTGCCACAAAATTAAAGGTCTTGCCAAGACCTTTCAACAAGTATTCATTTGCCCTAAAATTCAAAGGAATGATCAAGTTATGACAATTTGCATTTCAAGGCATTTTTGTGAATTTTGACCAAACACCCAGATGGCCAATTCTTGAGAACTCAAGTTTCATCCAATCATTTTGTTTCTAATCAAGCCCATGATTAATTTGTGACATGCTGAGGCCAATCACACTCACCATTTCGTGCCCATGAGCTTGTTGTACTTGCTTGAATTAAAAAGTACAAAACTTGACTGATTTTGCAAATTCACCAACACTCTTTCATTTCAAACAATCATGAGCTGGCATTTTAGGCATGTATTTCTGACCTCATTTGGCTCACAAAACACACAAAAGACAAGCAAATGCACGAATGAAACGCAGGCTCCATGTGCATCCTCATTTTTGGTGAAAATGTCCAAACATGCCCTCCAACGGTATTTAGCTTGCATTTCCACTCCTACCCTCCTCTACTCACTCTATATAATGAGTAGCGATGCTCATTTGATCACACACACGCCTCCATTGCAAGAAACCCAAATATGAGTTCAAACTTCCTTCCTCTGCATTTTTCTTTGAATCCTCTAATTCCTTGGTGATTTCTTCATTTTTTGTGGAGACACATTTTCAATGGAGCAAGAGGATCAAGTTGGAACCGTTGATTGGCTACTGGAGTGAGGGATTCAAACATTCGGATTTTCATTTGAGGTAGGTTCATCCAACTTTGATTCTTGAGATATAGTTGTTTATTGTTGAATTTAAAGCATGAATATCTGTTTGTGGATGGTATATGATTGTTTCTGAAGTAATTTAAGGTTTGATTTGGTATACAACACTTGTTTGAGATCTCTGCAACTCTAGGTTTCAATGAGTTTTTGCTGTTTTCATGCATAGATTTCTAGATCCATGTTTGACTACTTGATGTGATTCAAATTGCAATAAATTCCTTGTCATGTTGGCTTTAATTTGCACTTGATTTGATGGAGAATGGTTGAGAAACGAGTTTGTTTGGTGGGTCTGAAGTTGAGGCATAATACTGAGGGCGCGCGTGTTTTTGATCTGGCTGGAGGTTAGGGATGATTAGGTGCCATCATCTAAACAGTTCAATTTGAATATTTGAATATAGTTTATATTTTGATTTCAATTGATTTTCTTATTTTTATTTCTTGATCAAAACAACTTAAAAAATTCTAGAAAAACTATCACAAGTCCAAAACAATTCCTACTATTTTGTGAAATTTTATTGGAATTTTTAAAAATGTTTTGATTGGTTTAAAAAATTTGTAAGTTTAATTAATTGTTTGTTTAATGTTTATTTTTGTTTTAATATTTTCTTTGATCTAAAAATACCACAAAAAATGTTTTTAAGTCTTAAAATTATTTAGAATCTGATTCTAAAATTTGTTTGGTATTTTTCCTATTTTTATTAGAATATTAATTTGAAAGTTTTATTTGTTTTTTTTGTTTCACAATTTTATTTTAATATTTTTCTTAATCCAATAATCCAAAAAAAAAATTATAGAAGCTTGTTTTTTATCTTAGTATTTCAATATAATTTTGTTTTCGTCCTTTCCTGGTTTTTGGTTAGGGTTTGCATTTTGGGAATTAAATAATGGTTTAATGGTTTAATTGTTTGTTTTTAATTTTATCTTAGTATTTGAATATTAATTTTGGGATAATTTCTTCTGACTTTTGATTATAATTCTATTTTTGGATGTAATTGATTGTTTAATTGATTAATTTTTTGAATTTTATTTTATTTTTGACTTTTCTTTAGTTCTAAAAATATGGAAAAATAGGTATTCTGATCTCTTGAGTTTTCTCATTATTGATGTATATTTGTGTTGAATTGTTTGAATTTTGATCTTATCTAATTAATATTTAAGATTAAAATTCAAACAATTAGAGTTTTGTTGCTTATTGTGTAAGTTTCAATTTAAAAATCATTATGCCCTGGATTTCCAATGGAATTTGAATCTTGTTTATGTTTCATAGATGGGTTGAGGATTTAAATCTGATTTTTCTTGGATTATTTGAATTGGTTTGATATTTTTCCAGAAATTATTTTGAAAACTTGTCTAGTTTGGTAGTTTGGCCAACTAGTTTTGAACTTTGGGCCTCATTTTATCCCCTCCTCAACTACTCATGAACTTAAGACTTGCTTTCTGACTTCTACACACTTAAAAGATGCTAAGAAATTTTTTGTGTTTATTATTGATCCTTGTTTCTACTTTTGATGTATTTTTGGAGTGAAGGTGATCAATTGAGTTTGCATTCTTTGTTGCAACTTGTTTAGTGGCCAATGAACTTTTGTGAGGCCTGTAATTTGGGCACCTAATGACCATGTTGCTTTTGTTTCCTCACATAAACTCAAGTCAATTCACTTAATTTCCTCATAATTGAACGTTGAGCCTTTTTGACGCATGCTTTGCAATTGATGTTTTCTTATTGATTTTCACTTTGGAACTTGAGCTTTTAACTTGAGTTTGAGGTCATAAAGTGTCCAATGATAATATGTAGATAAATTATACTTCAATGGTAGTTTCATAAGGACTTGATAATAATTGATCTCTAGTGCTAGAACCAATTTCATTCATGTATGAATTTGATGTTCTTATCTTTTCTCATCCTGAATCTTTGACGTATATTGAATTCACTTGTGCAACATGTATTAAGATCAACATTCTAACCTTTTTATTATATCCTCGTAGCATGTTATAAGCTTGATTTCAAGTCTTTGAATGGTTTACATCCTTCTAACGTTTCCTTTATTTGAATCCCTTTCATTGTTAACTTGAGATCTAAGCTTTGTGATGCATTTTGTGGAATCCCCCTTCTATTATGCTTGTGAATCAAGATGAAATAAATGAGTATGATTGAGTAGTGGTTTCTACTGACTTCCAAGGTCTTTGAATTTATTCTTCTCAAGCTCCTATGATCCTTGATTGATATTTACTTGTCAATTCAACATGGTGATAAAAAGGAGCAACAATTCTTTAGCTTTGACATATTTGTTGCCTATGCCTACTTGGTGTTTCCCATATCTAATTATTTGATATTTACTACCATGTTATTTCCATTGCTTTGTTATGTCATCATCCATCTCTCATCTGATTCACCATTCTTCTTGAGATCACTAATTTTTCTGTTGAATGTGCGAGGTACTATGAGAAAGTTGTCCATTTTGACTTGATGCGGTAGTGTTCCACTTTATTTGTGGAATACAATTGGCTATGCTTGCACAATTATTGTGCTTTGTATATTTTATAGTCTTTGCAGGATATATATGTGATTGTGACTGCTATGCACCACTTGTGAGACATGTTCATATTTAAAGCTTAAATGCTCATATTCAATGGAGTGATTTATGAATTGATTTGTTTATTGATGCTAGCTTGCTTGATGTTCTCTGGGTTTCTTTCTCTCATTTAGTTACTACAGACAGTTATCCTTTTGGATTTGCACTACTACCCTTTTATCTCTGCCATTTACTGCTTTCTAGAGATCTTGAGAAGTAGGGTTCTTATCGCTTTCCTTGCCATGTCAAGTAGGAATAGATATGTAGGATGGGGACTTTAGTTGTTGTTCCTGTCAGGAATCCATCTGGTTTATTTAAAGACTCGTTTAATGAAATTATGTTGGTGTGCTAATTGTGATTGTTTAAAACCCTACCTTCGGAGTAGGTATTAGGCATGTGTGTTTATATTTGTGCCCGTATTGTATTACAGGTGATAAGTCCTCAAAAGAGGCAAGCAGAAAGGGTTCGTAATTAACCCCGACACATTCCAGTCCATGTCGTTCCTATGCTCACTTTCTACAAGTAGATGCTCTGAACATGTGCCCAAGATCCGAATGAATTTAAGTCCTTTAAAGGAAAGTGAAAAGGGGTCCCGCAATAGGATCTCCACACTTTCTTTAGCTCGTGTTAACCAACACTGATGCTTAGTGTACACATGCACTATGTCTTTTCCCCCAGATCTTTCTTTCCCTGGTAATTGATACCACGGTTAAGGACCCTTTTGCATTCCTATAATTCTAGAGCTTGTTGACTCGGGTGATACGCTCCCCTTGATTGTGGCTTGACCCCTGGTCTTATGCTTGGTTGCTTGTGTATGGAGGGACCTCCCTTTCTACTACTAGTCTTGTGCCTTGTAGGTGTTTGATATTCGAGTGGTACTCGAGATGTTGTTTGTCCAGATGTTTCTCCATCTGCTTGCTTGTTTTTTGTCGTAGGATCAGTGACATTTTTACCATGTTCCTTTAGGATCGCTCGTGTAGGTTTAGTCCTCGAGTTATACACTATGATAGGTATCCATGCATGCTTACATAGGATAAACATTCCCTCTTTCATCCTCAACCTTAGGATCAATCATTGTATGATAACATTAGCGGTAGTTCTAGGTTAGTCTCCTTTAGTTAATTTTCCTTTCTTTGCATATTGCATCTTAAAACTAAAACTTCTTCTTGGTAAACCATAAAACGTCTTTAATAAACTTAAATATTTCTTCAAGGTAAAAGATACAAACCAATCTTATTTGTTTGTACGCCTTTCGGCTTTGTTTTAAACCTAATTAATGATGTTTTTCCATCCTTACCATGATGTTTTTTCCATCCTTACCATGATGTTTTGCCATCCTTACCATGATGTGTTGCCATCCTTGTTATTGATGTTTTTCCATCCTTAACATGACAGGTTGTTATCTTTTTTCCGATGTTTCGCCATCGCGCACATGTTTGTTATCCTACTTTGATTCTCAATATCATTGTTAGGTGTGATGTTTTATCATCTAGTTTATCGATGTTTCTCCATCTTTGCCATGTTATCTTTTTTCCGATGTTTCACCATCTCACATGTTTGTTATCCTACTTTGATTCTCAATATCATTGTTAGGCATGATGTTTTATCATCTGGTTTATTGATGTTTCGCCATCTTTGCCATGTTATCTTTTTGCCGATGTTTCGCCATTGCGCACATGTTTGTTATCCTACTTTGATTCTCAAGATCCTTGTTAGGTGTGATGTTTTATCATCTGGTTTATTGATGTTTCGCCATCTTTTCCATGTTATCTTTTTGCCTATTATTCTCCATCGCACATATTCTTTTGTCGATGTTTCACCATCATGTATGTTTGTCATCCTACTTTGATCCTCGATATCATTATTAGGTGTAACGTTTCATCATCTTGTCTGATATTTTGCTATCATGCTGACGTTTTATCATCTTATCTGAGTTTGTGTTTCCATGCGATGTTTTGTCATCCATTTTTGTTGCTTTATCATTGTTGTTGATGTTTTGTTATTTATCTGATGTTTTTCCATCTTGATTGTTGCTTTTGTCTTCTTAACTAAAAGACACAAACCAACCAAAATATATGAGCCGAACTACGGCAGCTCTGATTCCTTAAAAGGGATACGTAGGCATTGGGGTAGGGCCCAGGCGAGCACAACTTTTATTTTCCCTACATTATTTTCTCCTTTCTTTTGCATGCATTACCTATACATCTTAGATATAGAGTTTTTACACACTCATTAGAATAGAACAACAAGAGTGGATACCGTAGAGTACTACGGGCGTGTGGGGTGCTAATACCTTCCCCTCGTGTAACAGAGTCCCTTACCTGATATCTCGGTCGCAAGACCGTGATTTCACCCTTCTCAAGTTTTCTCGATGTTTACCTTTCCCTTCTTGCGGGATAAAATACGTTCAGTGGCAACTTCATTGATTTCATAATCGGATGATGGTTTGGCCGGTTGTTTCAAATACCATCTTTGTAAAACCAGGCGAAGAACTCCCAATCAGAAAATTGAAGAACAGGCCCGTCAGAGTACCCATGAACATGTCTACCATTTCCCGATCAGTCAGAGGATGTTGCACCCTGCCAGCTAAATCCCTCCATTTTTGTGCATATTCCTTGAACCCTTCTCTTGAGCCCATGGACATATTCTGCAATTTCACTCGAGTTGGTGTCAAGTCAGCATTGTATTCGTAATGCTTGTAGAAAGCAGCAGCCAAGTCTTCCCAGGTATGGATATCAGTTCCTTCTAACTGGTAGAACCACTCCAGTTTAGTGCCAGTCAAACTTTCTTGGAAGAAATAGACCCATAACTTTTGGTCAGCAGTGTGAGGCTGGATCTTTCTGACGTATGACCTCAAGTGAAGTTTAGGACAAGAGACCCCGTCATATTTAGATAATGTGGGAACCTTGAACTTTTGTGGGATGACCACCCTTGAGACCAGTCCTAACTCTTCAAAGTCCAAGCCAGGTACCTGTTGAATCTCCATAGCATTGAGACGATCCTCCAACCATTTGTATTTATCATCAGCAGCAGGATATTGTTCCTCAGAGTAATCAGCTTCTTCTTCATCAGTCTCTGGGTTTTATCTTCTTCATGATTATCCCTATCATTTGATGGAGTTGTGAGATCTAGAGCTCGCTTGGCTGATCCTCCAGGTTCTTTGCCTTCTTCTTCTTCTCTTTGATGATGAGAGCTTTCAGTTCTTCCTGCCCCATGGCTAAGTTCAGGAATATGTGTTGGAATTGGGCATTCTGAGCTTGGAGATCTTTAATTGTTTTCTCTAGATCCATTTTCTTACTGAAATAAGTAGCAAGAAAAATGAGAAACCAATCTTAAGAATACCTGTTATGTGATGACATGCATGATATGTAAATGTTTTCAAGGATCTTGCGGGGTAAACACAAGAAGATTTTGGGAGTTGACCGCAACATTGACTAAAGAACTTCGTATCGTTGAAGGTCCTTCTGTGAGAATCAAGCTCACCATATCAAGTGGGTCATAGCCCCTGACTCAAGTTGATGTGTTTGGGTCTTTTCACGGCATTGGCTAGAGGAAAAAAATCCCCTTGCCCCTTTCTAGACGTCTTCTTTATCATAACCTGCATCACAGGCCCTTGAGATCCTTGAAATGGTTAAGGAATGCTATGGTATGATGCTATGATGTGTGTTTTATGTATCAAGAAAAAAACTGTAGGGCGATGAAGAAAAGTATGTCTTGTAGGAAATCCAAGTTATTGGATAATGACCCACATCATCAGATAATAAAAAAAACCCTGCAAGGAGTTCAATTTGTTAGATAATGAAAGAAAACATATCACACAAGTGGCCTTAGGTTTACGCTTGCATGCATTCCGTAGGTAAGTACCCTCATAAAGTTTAGTTGGCTCAACCTGCCCTAGTAATAGTAATCGGGTTCTAGGGAATCTCAATATCAGTGATCTTTCTTCACCGGGCATTGTTTCAGCGCAAGCCTCTTTATAGGCGACCGGAATATCATGAAAGTCAGATCTCAATGAGTGTAGTATCGAGTATCAACCAACTTCGGACTGCACCAAAGCCAGCTATCTCACTACTTCCTAATGGCCAGGTAGTTCAATTAAAAGTTCTAAGGTTAGTTGGGGCTTCATGACACCACATAGCGGCCCAGTATTCTCCTTGACTACTCAAGGGCTACCGGTACCAACAAATGTGTCACACTAATATAGCTATCGTTTCAACTGTGTCGTTATACCCCGCATAGTCCCCACGATCTATTGCTACTTACCTAAAAGGTGCCTCAGATCTGGGTGTAGGATCTTTACAAGTAAATCCAAGCAAAAAAACCCTTAAAGATAAAGCAATCAAAGCACACAATAAAAGCAAACCAAATGAACTAAGCTCTAAGGTAACCCCACTTTTTATTTTTCCCCAGCAGAGTCTCCAGTTCTGTGATACGGTGGTAGAACCGACTTTTATATTGGTTTTGCGTTTTGTGTTTGCAAATATCGTGGTAAGCCAGAGTCACCACTGACTTTTCTTTTATCCAAAAAAAGAAAGGGTGAAAAGAACAGAAAAAGACCTTTCGAGATTATTTCTGAGTAAGGGGTAGATTATGGAAAGGGAGGGTGTTAGCACCCTTTCCATCCGTAGTTATCTACAGGCTCTTAGATGCTTAGCTCATTTGAAAAACACCTTGCGCTTTGTGTGTTTTGAAAAGTATTTTTGAAATTCCATAGTGAGGCAGTTGGCTTTATCATAACTCTTGTATCAGTCCTCAAGAGTGTTGATAAAACATTTGAAAATGTTTTTTGAAAGTTATTTTATGTAAGTGTGAAAATTTATTTTTTGAGCAAGCATCTAGGAACTATCAACTTTACTCGAAAGGGTCGTTCTTTTCCTCTTTTCCTTTAGACAGTTCTATCCTACTATTAGTGAGTAGGTAGCCCTATCATTGGATGTTTTGAGGGACATTCAAAGGGATGTTTTTATATTCACAAAGGCAACTGGGCAAGAAACCTTAGTAACTACCCTAGGGTTTTAAGATCATTTTTACCGAGGCAAATCGAGGGGATCATCCAGGGACTTATGATATTTTTAAACCAGAGGGTAGCCACTAAAATCTCTCACATTTCGAGAGTTATGACTACTTTTCCGAAGGCAACCAAAGTGGGAGGTACCCTAGAGGTGCGCATGTGTAATTTTGTTTATATTGAGTTATTTTTATCTTTGCATTAGGTTTGCTAGCATTTTGTTTTTATGTTCTTTCCATACAATCCTATTAGTCATGCATCTAAACAGTTTATAGTTTGCAGTAATTAGAAGTGCGGAAAGATAAATCCTAAACTATTACAAGACTTCGGGGGAGGGATCAATTATATGTCCAAAATGGGGAATAAAACAGAAAAAGTAAAAGTCCTAATTTAAGTCTATTACATCCCATGAGCATATACATTAATATGAAAAATGATAATGAAAGCAATAAACGCGCGTGAATTAGAAAAGGACGTTTAAAACCTAAAAGTTAAAGAAGAATATTTTTGTTTGTTATTTTTTGTTTTTGAAAAGAAATGAAATTAATCCTAAGTCTACTTAGTTTTAGAGTAAAAAAATGGTTTAAATAATTATTAATTAATTTACAGAATTAATTTTATAGCAAAAAACTAAGCCTAATGTTTTTATGATTTTTTTGATTTTTATGTTGATTTAAATAATAAGCTCAATAAAGAAATGAATAAAACAAAAAAAATAAAAATACAAAGAGATATCCTTCGATCCATGGTATGATTTTTTCGATCCAAGGTGAGATGTTTGTTTTTCCGATCCAGGGGAGCAAGCTGCCTTTCAATCTGGATCTGCAAGATAAAAGTTAGCAAAAATAAAGATGCAGGACCTGGATCGAAAAGGAGCCTAGAGTTGCCTTTCGATCCCATGAGGAAGTTGGTCGAAGGTGCCTGATATACTCCTTCGATCTGGGAACACTAAATCTGCAGGAAATTTATTAGAGAAACAAAATAAAAATCCAGACTTGGGCGAATCTAGTCTTAGATTTGATAGCCTGTGGCTCCATCATCCTAGTTCGGATCCCCTAGATCTGAATTGAAAGCTATTTCATCTGGAAACATCATGAATCCTGAGTTTCGAAAGAAAATATAGATCGTGCCCTAGCAATGGCACGATCTCATCCACGCACTTAACCTTGTATTTAACGCATGAAAGAAATCATAAACATCTGCAATAACATTAATGTATGATTAACATGAATTCAAAACTGGATATTTAGCTAGTTTTAGATAGAAAGTAAATTACCAACAGAGAGATTGTGTGAGTGATGCTCCAGCGTGCATTGGGCCTGCTTAGTGCTTGGGAACGCCTCATGTAACCTTCAGGGAGTGAATGGAGCACTTGTCGAAGAGGTATGTGAAGGTTGCTTCAATTTTGGATAACTTTGTGAGGATTTTGAGATTCTTTTGTGTGGCTTTCTGAGATAGTGTGTTTCTTCTCTCCTTTTTTCGTCCCTTTGCAATGTGTCCTTAGGCCTGTATTTATAGGAGTGTAGAAGGGAATGGAAATGGCAAGGGACAACCATTAACCAAGCTTTTGAAGACAAATCAAACAAATTAAAGGATTTCCTTTTTTGATGGATTCCTGTCTTTTTGGGGTTTCATGATGAACCTGGACATATTTCCATTCCCTGACTCCTTCAAATGCCTTTATGCCTTGTTCTTCGATTGGCCCTGAGTTTCTTCCTTCGAATGGCTCCATGCCTCATTGTTGTGGCTTATTCGATTGAGCCACTATCTGCCTTAGTGGCTTGATCTGAAACTTTTCAACTAGCCCAATCGAAAACTCCTTTATGGCCAATCAAAGCTTCTTTTGTTACCTCCTTCGAATGTAATTATGTAGGAGGCTTGGGCTTGGCAGCATGCAGGATTTTGGCCAGCAAGCATCTTGGTCCAAGACTCATCATAAAACAAATTTGTTTTAAATATTTATGTCTCCTTCGAATGGACCACATGTATGTCCTTCAAAGGCACCATTTGTGTGTCCTTCGAATGGACCAAATGTATTTCCTTTGAAGGCACCATTGGTATGTTCTTCAAATGGGCCTTTTGAATGCTTCTTCGAGTGGACCATATGAATGCTTCTTCGAAGGGACTATCTTGTATGTTGAAGTGTGGAAAACTGTGTGTTGAAGGATTTAGGGGTGGAGTCAGAGCAGGCCTGAAGATAGATATTTCCTAGTCGAAGTTTGTATGTAGATAGCCATTGCTTTGTGAATCAAAGGCCAGTTTAAGGGGCCCTGACCTTGTCGATCGAAGGCAAGTTTGAGGGAGCCTTTTCCTTATGAATTGAACTTGATCGAAGGGGGCCCCGTGCCAATCGAAGCTTGTGAAACAAAGCTTGCTCGAAGGGTTTTAGATGGCCAATTGAAGCTTATAAATCCAGGCAAATTTTCTCTTCTTCGATTTGATGCCTGAAGGCCAAAAATCCAATTGTACTTGTGTAAAATTTCCCTTTTGAAAATGCTTGTGAGAAAAAAGGAGGGCAAATTTTGGGGTACAACACAGGCTAAAGCCCCCAACCAACAAAGTTTTCTGGCATTTTTCTTCTCTGGAAATCGATTATCCCATTTGTGGAAATCGATTTCCCTCACTATTTATGTGTCAACATTTATGTTTTCAGTGGAAATCGATTACCACATATGTGGAGATCGATTTCCTGAGGCAGATTTTGAAGAAGAAAAAAGAGGGAATTTTCAAGTTTTCAGTATTTGGCTCCAATTTCCTTTTTTGAGATTATTCTTGATCATCCAAAAATAATTTCCCATTTTATCCTAATTAAATTCCACCATACACCTTTATTTTGATTACATGTGCACCACTTTATTCAATATTGGCTCCAAAAATCAATTACCAAGCCTAATTTTGGTTCCAAGCCAAACTCCAAACCACCACTAATTCCAAGTCTAAACTCTATAAATAGAGCCCTCATTTCATTTAATTCTCAAGCTTTTGATAGCCAAAATCACCTTGCAAAAACTTCTCTCAATTCTCTTCATCTACCAAAATTCAGTCAAAGCTCCATTTCCATAAAAGTTAGTAAGCTTTTCATTGAAGCTTACTAATCTTTGAGATAAACCTTCATCCAAACACTTTATCATTTTTAATTCTCTAGATCAAAGCATGGGAGATTGATTCTTGAAGCTAATTTGAAGCAAGTCTTGAAGTTTTTTTGATAATTTACTAGATCTACCTTGGGTAAGTTGGATCTTCATCTTTCATAATGTGATCTCTTGTTGATCTTTGTGGTTTAATTATTTGAGCTACCTTTTTTTATTCCATTGGTGCTATTTTCTTATAATTTGTTGTAACTTTTATGCTCAATTAAATCCAAGATCATAAGGTGTTTGATAAAAAGTTTGATCGAGAATTTTCCCTTTTGAATGTTGTTTTTGCAGTTTTTGCTGCGGGAAATTGATTTCCACTTTTGGGGTAATTGATTTCCTCTATTGTTTTTGCACCAGATTTTAGAAAAATTAGTACAGAAAATCGATTACTCCAAATATGAAAATCGATTTGTTGAAGGCAGAATGCACTTTTTATCTCTGTTTTGGGACTGATTTGGTTCCTTTTCTTTATTATGTTCCTTCCTTTTGTTTGTTATTTTGGATTACAATTTTAAATGGCCAATTTCTCTTCAAATTCAACGGACTTAGGATGTAGATGAAGTTGGATAAACATTCATTAATTCAAATCTATCTTAGAGTTAATTATTTAATTCATTCTTGGTGCTTTGAATTAGTGATATGTTTAGTGCATTAATCCATCAATTATGAGTGATTGAACTCGAAGATAAAAGAACTTTGAGGGTGTGATCCAATGCAATTTTTCTTTCCCTCTCCCTTTTTCCTTTTATTTTTTGTTGATGAAAATATTCAATATCATTATAATTATTTTTAAGTTCTTCATGAAGATAAGACAATCCCTTTTTTCTTTTTTATGTGGCATGGCTTTTGGAGAATGATTTACATATAATTTCTCTAGCATGTATTAACACAATGATTGCTATTGACCGGCCTCAAAATAGGTGCAACTTCTACATAAGTCCACTTATGATTGCTTAATATAGCGCTAAATATGTCCCGAATCGGAAAATGATTATCCGTGGCCTAAATTTGATGTTTATAAGCCCAAGGATGGTTGATTATTTGACTTTGGTTTAAACCCTATGAAACTTGTTGTTATGAGGTTTTGATTTTATCAATCCTCTAATGAGTTTTCATTAACTTTGTCCAATTTTCATTATTCAATCATTATTAATCATACTTTGTGATTATTAACAATTAACTTACTAACAATTAACTTTACTTTATGCCTTTATTTTACGCATTTATTTTATGTCTTTACTTTATATCATTTACCTTTAAGCATTTACATTTCATGATATCTTCCTTTTGCTCACTTGAGCATTTATTTTATGTCATTTCTTCTTTGCTCACTTGAGCTATCTTTTTCTTTTAAAGACACTTAATAATCAACTTGAACCATAAAATACTTAAGGCTCTTCTCGGACTATCGGTTACTATCCTTAGCATATTGGAGTTATGGATATCTTGGACTTAGGATTAGAAACCTTGATAATTGGAAACCTTGTTGCCTTGTTGTTATGTTGTCTGAAGGCCTTAGGGTTTACTCCAAGTCATTGGGATAATTTTTCTTCGTGTGTAGGTTATTCTGATACTTTATCTATGATTAAGAATTCCTATGTATACATCCGTTACTCTGCCCAATTTTTTTGAAGACTTTATTTGGTTCTTAATTCATCTGAGGTGCAAGTTTATTTGAGGCTTATTTTCATTTGAGGCTTGGTTTTATCTTGGTATTATGCTTGCTTGGTTTTTAATCCGAAGGATGGGAATTCTATATTGACTTCTTTATGTCAAGTGTTGGCTTCTAGTTGGTTAGACTTTTCCTTACCTTAGCTTTTACTTTGTGTACATAGGATAGTCCCTTCAAATCCTCCAATCTTCTTTAATTTCAAAATTGTATCTCTCTTTTCCAAAACCTTTTTGTTTTCAATAAACTTGACCACTTTCATAATAAACCTTGACCTTGTCAAGCACATTTTCAAATCTTCTTTTCATAACAAATACTTATTCATCTAACCATATTCTAACACTTTCAAAAAGACTAAAAAACATCGAACCTCATTCAAACCTTTTTATGCCCTCGTGCACCTTTTTCCTTTAAAATCTTTTTCAAGATTAAACACAGTTCATTTTATAGTCGAGATTTCATCTCACTATCCCCATGGTTGTAAAGATGTCGACTTCTCCACTTGAGTATTGGAGGTGTTCTCAAATCCTCTCTCATGTTGGTGTGTTGTCCCTCTTTCTCATACTTTGTGGGCGATTAGGAGAGTCTTCTCCCTAAAAATGACGAGTTATGTCGTTATTTAAAATCAATCAACACATACCTTTCAAAAAAATTTAGGTGAACCACGAGTACCATGATCCTCTATTGCACGAAGGGGGTACGTAGGTACAAAAGATTCACAAATGCGACGGTTTCAAAAATTATAAAAACAACTTCTTTTCTCATCTCTCCAGTCATTTTGCAAACAACCATTTTTAGCCTATACACATATTTTCAAAGAGGTTCCTGCGAAGTACCGTAGATGTTTAGGGTGCTAATATCTTCCATTTGTATAACTAGCTCATGTACCTTGATCTCTATTTCATTTTGGGTTTTGTTCGCTTTTTTTTGCATTTTCCTTTGGATAAAATAAAAGTGCGGTGGTGACTTCATTGATATGAGTTAAGCTAATTAATGGATTAGTCTCAAATTTTTACTGCTACATAAAAAAAGTGGCGAATTCACTGGGGATAAATCTCTAAGTGGTTTGAGCCCATCTTTAATTATTTGTTTATGTGCTATATTTATTGTATATTTGTATATATGTTTGTCTGGATTTTTCTAGTTTTTAGGGTGCTTAGTGATCTCTTATAAGTCCTATACCCGGACTTGGGAAAACTTAAGATTAGGATGGGTGGTATAATAATGTTGACTTTGTTGGAGTAATCCTAAAAGAGTCGACATCAGATCCATCGCTCAATGGAGGCCTCTTTAACTGTAGTATTTGTTTACGAGCAATCGAGAAGACATGCTGCTTTCGACCTGGGATCCACCAAAGCAGAGAAGCCATGGAACCCTTAATCCATCTTGGCCTTTTAGGTGTGGTGCAGAGACTATGATAGAGAAATCCGGAAGTAGTTGTCACGTGATACTGCACTCATACGAGTTTCTCTTGAGAATATTGCTAATTACCGAGTAAATTCGAAAGTTGGTAATATCTGAAAGAGGAACGAGGACTCTGAGATTTAATTAGAACCTTGTTTTATATGTGATTGAATCATTAGTCCTTACCTTGTGGGTAGTACCTCCAACTCCATGCTTGTGACGTTGAACCTGTGATCCTGTTACAATGTTGTGCATTGCATAACATTACATATGATTTGCATCCTCTGAATCATTCATGCATGCATCTAGGTTGCCCAGGATCTCATTCACATTTATTTCTTTCTTCAAGTTATCTGTCGACCGCCAAACTGATTCCTCGACACTTTGGACTTGAACCATGTCTTATAAAACTATGGAGGAACTTCAATGAGACCAAGAGCTATTAAGATATGAGGTCCAATAGATGAAGGGCCAGATGAGTCAAAACATGGAAATCCTGTAAGTCTTGTTGAAAAGAGAAGTTAACTCTCCACCGGTTGCTATGACGCAAGTGGATACTCCTCTATCCTTTTCCTTTGCTACTTCACCTCAAGGGCAACACCATTCAGTGATTACCCATGTACCGATGAACGGTTTGTCCCCTAAGGGTCTACCTCAACCTGTCTTTCCGAAGGAGGTTAGTGATAATTTTGAATTAGTTCAGAAGACTCCAGTGATCACCTAAAGGTTACACAAAATAAGAGTTGATGAGGAAGTGATGAGATCTTTACATGGAAAGAAGATTCTAAGTACTTTCAAGGGGCAGCCATCTGATATGCTTCCTAATACTCTATAACAATAGTTATTGATTATTTCTCATCGAGACAACATGAACAAGAATAAAAATCACAATGTTGGAAAAAGGGGTCAATTTGATCATATCCTTATGACCTACACTAAATTGTATCCTCGCTTGGTGCAGAAGGGTTTGATTACTACAAGGTCTTTAACTCCTCTAAGTCCTCCTCCAGCCGGATTCAGATCTGACCTTCAATGTGAGTTTCATCAGAGAGCTTTTCGGTCATGATTTAGAGATCTGCTATGCATTTAAGACCAGAGTGCAAGAATTAGTAAAGGAAAATATGCTCTCCTTCAAATATGCAGGTCTTTATGTTGTCAACAATAATTTGCCAAAACAAAGTGGCTGAAGACTGAGTCGGAGTATCTTAAGTCACTTCCTAAAGCTGATGTTTCAAACGGGACAACTCATCCATGTTTATGTGTAGTCACTAGGCCTTATTTCTTTCTGTTTGCATTTTCCTTTAGTTGTTTTAAATTGTTTCTTTCAGGCTTTGTTAGTACTTCCATGTTAAGTTTAATGAAATCAGCATTGCAATGTTTTGATTCAAATCATTTTCATTTACATGCTTTCAAATATGTTTCTTATGTTTACTTCCTTTATCAAGCTTTTGTTTATCCAAAGATTAGAGGGAGGATGATGAAAATGAAATACCCGTAACTATTATTGGTATACTTTCAAATAAAACTCTGCTAATGATGTAGGGCATTATTTTAATCCCCGAACACTGGAGAAATAAGGAAGTTAATCCCTCATTCATCCCTTTGATCCTAGAAATTGGAGATTATTTCTATATTAAAAAACACGCGATTTTAACTTGGGGATGGGCAGTTCTCAGTTAATATGGCTGCACATTAAAAAAAAAGAGAAGCGTGCAAGACACTTTTCAATAAAAGTCGAGATCAAGCTTTCCTTCGCACACATCAAAGAAGTGTCGAAGATGTTCTCCAAATCAAAAGTGACAATGATGATTCACTGTAATCATTAAGACAAGTAATCACTATCTTTCCAAAAAAGAAAAGAATGAAAAATAATCAAAATAAAAAACCCTCTAAGTCAAAACCTATGAAGGAGACTTAGGAAAAAATTAGGGCATGTCGTTGACTGTAATCATCAAATGAAACTGTTTAGGAAAAAGTTAGGGATAACAAAAACAAACAAAATAATAAGAAGGCCGAAGTCCTCATAAAAACAACAAATTATTGTAATAAGAAGTGACTTCCATCTAAAAAATTCCTTAGTTTCTGAGCCATCATCATTACTATCAGTGCTGCAACTCTAAAATCTCTTGGAACCAGAATGCATAGTTTGAGTTAACAGAATGTAGGATAGAAGAACATCACGAAGATTGGGTTGGATACAAATAAACATTGAGCCTTTATCATTTTCTTCATAAATCGTAAATTATACCATGTTACAACCCTCAAAAGACCTAATTGAGGTCAGGTTTCTTTTGAAAGCATACTACAACAAGGTTGCGTAAAATGACTCCTAGGATCTGTTGCAAATCCTTTGCCTTGGTATCATACCTTTTCTTTCTCTCTCACTTTAAATGTATAATTCATCATGTTTTAACTGGTGATTCATTTTCTATACATCAATAACAACATTCCAAAAATGATTTTGATTTCAAAACTTTTACATGAACTTTTCATTAAAATTACCATGTTTGAATAAAGAATTTTGCTTGCAAAGAAGTTTTCCTCATCAAGGAAGTTCAAACAGGTGAGAAACTTGGTTAGTGATCCTATCAGGGGAAAGTATCTTCCAGATCCTGTTGTGAATCAGTTTAAGATTTGTTTCTTAGTGCAAGTTATTCTCAGGATTGGTTAGCCAGAAGATCATTTTCAAGACTCGTACTGGGGAAAGCCTACCCAACAGTCATTTCAAGAACATAAGCCATGCTCAATTTATTCCCAACAATAGCCATACTGAAGCCATGATCAATGTATCCTCAACAATTAGTTAATCTAAAGCCATGATCAGTTTAACCTAAACAATCAATAAATCTGGAGAAATTTACTTCAAAACAATCACAAAGAAGCTCTTCATTTCTTCCTAAAAGGACCACCAACTTGATACAATTCACAAGTGTGACAAAAGTGTTTCTCAAGAGTTTTTCTTTCCATGCTGAGTTGGCAGTGTTCCCTATGTTGAGGAATCAGACTTCCATCCTTACCCTTCCCAAAAGAGTCAAACTCCATTGTCATAAACGTCTACATTACATAGATCATTCATATATCATGCATATTAAGAGTGTTTCATCCTCATTTTCATTTCCTTAGGTCTTGTTTCTATCAACATCTTATCTCGTGGTCAAATTGCAACTTACTTGGAAATTACCAAAGAAGATACTTGTCTGCCCTTTCCATTCAAAGCTAGTATTGAATATGGTGATCTTAATTCCATCCAAAGACACTATTGGATGTCATGATATTTTTGTCCAATGCCACTCTTGGATTTTCTTATCGTAATTCCTAGCAAGTGGCATATCTCAGCAAGAAGAGATAACTTGTATTTGGTCCTTTTCCAGGTGGAATACTTGGTTAAAGAAGAAACCGTACCCATTCTCAGGGAGGTTTATCTAATTCCTAGCATGTGGTAGATATCATCAAGAAGAAATAGCTTATATTTGGTCTTTTTCCAAATGGATGACTTGGTTAAAGAAGAAATCGTACACATTCTCAGGGAGTTTTATTTGGTTCCTAGAAAGTGGCTGATCTCATCAAGAATATATAGCTTGTATTTGGTCATTTTCCAAGTGGAAGACTTGGTTAAAGAAGAAACTGTACTCATTCTCAGAGAGGTCTATCAAATTCCTAGAAAGTGGTGGATCTTAGCAAGAAGAGATAACTTGTATTTGATCCTTTTTCCAGATGGAAGACTTGGTTAAAGAAGAAACCATACCCATTCTCAGGGAGGTTTATCTGATTCCTAGTAAGTGGCCGATCTCAGCAAGAAGAGATAAATTGTATTTGGTTCTTATCCAGGTGGAAGACTTGGTTAAAGATGAAACCATACCCATTATCAGGGAGGTTTATCTAATTCCTAGCAAGTGGCAGATATCAACAAGAAGAGATAGCTTGTATTTGATCCTTTTCCATGTAGAATACATGGTTAAAGAAGAAGTTATTATTGGATAATCCTTATCCTTTGTGTTTACTACCTGTAATACGGTGGGAGAACTGACTTGGTTGTTTTACGTTTGATCGAAATTATTGTGGATAGCAAGAGTCGCCACCGAATTTTCTTTTATTCAATGAGGAAAGGGTGAAAAGAATATGAAAGACCTTTGAGATATTTTCTTGAGTTCGGGGGGTAGATTATTAAAAGGGAAGGTGTTAGCACCATTTTATCCATAGTTTTCTATGGGCTCTTAGTTGCTTGCTAGATCACTTTTGAAATAGTTTTGTTTGAAATATGTGTTGTGGTGGGTTTTGAAAGTATTTTTGAAAAGCGCCTTTGTTTAGGCAAACGTTGTAGTGATTCTCGTCTTTATAAGAATGCATAAAAAGAGTTGGACTTTTTGAAAATATTTTATGTTTTTGAAAGTGTTTGGTGTGTTTGAAAATATGTTTGTTTTTTAAGATGGATTGTGAGCATGCAACTAAGAACGTTCTACCTACTCAAAAGTCTTTTGTTCATTTCTTCCTTCCTTTGATATTACTGTTTTACCATTGGTTGGTATGAAGCCTTATCTTTGGATGTAAAGGGACGGGCGTGGGTCATCGTATACTCATGAATAGCAATGTTGTGAGATATCTTAGCATTTCTATTGAGGTACTAAGATCATTTTTAAAGTAACATTCGAAGCATCATCGAGGGACTATGATCATATATTTTTTGATTATTTTTGCTAAGGCGTCTCACATGCATATTATGACCATTTTCTTAAGGCAACAAGTGGAGTTAACCCTAGAAGTGCAAGTGTGTAAATTTTTATTTTTTCATGCTTAATTTTGTCTTGGATTAAGGTTTTCTACGAATTGATTTTATCTTTCCATACAAACCCTAATTACTAGCATTTATATGAAAGCAATAAATTGCGGAAAGTAAATTTACTACGCTATCACAACCATATTTACCTTGGATAATGTACAATCATTAAAAGGAATATAATGTACAAGACATGAATGAAAAAAGATGAATTTGTTTTGATTTTGTTAAAGAAATATTTTGACCTATTTAACTAAAAGGAAATTTAATTAAACTAAAGAAAAATTAAAATTAAGTTAAAGAAAATAAAATAAATAGGAAAATGTTTTTGGTCTTTTTCATTGTAAGAAGTTAAATAAAATAAACTAAATAATTTAAACATATTTTTGGTGTTTTTGTGTAGAAAACAGTTTGTGTTTAAAACAATTTTTGTGTAGAAAAACAGTTTTGTGTTTGGGCCCAGGGCCTGTTTGTTAGTTAGTAAACAGGGGGTCAGAAACATAAAAGTGTCAAAGCCCAATTGTGGAGACCTAGGTGTGCTTCATGCAAACAAGACAAAGTGAGAAAATATAAAAAATGAACAAAAGGTCTCGCTGGGGCTTGAACCCGGGACCTTTTACATGGCAAGGCTTTTAGCGCATGTTGTTTGTACACTAGGGTGGTCTGTTTCATCTGTTGGTTATACAACTTGCACTAAATATAAAATGAACTCAGTTCTGAATTTTTAAACATGGCTTCATCTTCTTCCTTCGAGCGCAGCGATGCATAATTCATTTGTTAAGCTTCGGAAGGCTTCATTTCTCAGCCAAATCGAAAGATGTAAATATCAAACCTCTTGGAGTGAAACTTGAGGGACTTCGACATAACCTCCAGGAATGGTTTGTTGATGGATTAAGCCTGCTTCGACCTTCCTTGAGCTAGTGGGGTCACTGCTTTGCTTTAAAAGTCACTGAATCGAAAGGCTGGTATATGGAATGTTGGGAGTGAATCAGAAGGATGGTATATGGAAGCTATGGAGTGAATCGAAAGGTTGATATATGAAAGCTAGGGGGTGAATCGAAAGGCTAACTAAAGTCTGGAGGGATATGAGATTTTTGTGTGTGAAGTCAGGATGTACCAATTTTTGTGTTGGTTTTGAGTTTTTGAGAGTTCGGGAGTGTTTAAAGATTTTTCAACACAACAAAGAATCTGGACCCTTAGCTTGCAAATGGTCTCTATATTTATAGAGAAAAGGTTAGAGATGTTTTACACAAGGGATCTCTCTGTTGTAGGGTTTTGACTAGGCGACTTGCTTTTTGAAGAAAAGTGGAAAACAAGTTTCAAGGTGTTGCACAAGCATGGTCTGAAGTTGTTGGAGGCCTTAGACCTGTTGCTTCTAGTTTGTAGGGGATATGTGTGTAGAAAGGACAAGCGCAAGGCTCAATACAAAAACTTTTCTAAAATTGGCAATGGTAACTTTATTCCATTAAGGGAAAGTTGGCTTGGACAATACTTTAAACACTTAGGTAAGAGCTTAATTAATTGTGTAAATAATTAATTATGGAGTGGAATACAAGTTTGTGGCCTGCAAAGTAAGATCATGTAGCATGGCCTATGGATTTGATCAGTTTTATTTCAAAATTCTATCTTCAACTTGTGTGTCAAAGAGTTTTTAGAGGTGGATCGAAGAAGGTTGCTTCGGAGGGAGCCATTGCCCAGTCGAAACATAGGGATCAAACCAAGCTTGCTTGAAGGAAGCCAAATGCCCAGTCGAAGCTTATGAACCAAACTTGCTCGAAGGAAGACAAAGCCCAATCGAAGCTTATGAACCAAGCTTGCTCGAAGGAACCCAATGCCCAACAGAAGCTTGTGAACCAAGCTTGCTCGAAGGAAGCCAAAGCCCAATCGAAGCTTATGAACGAAGCTTTCTTGAAGGAAACCAATACCCAATCAAAGCTTATGAAACAAGCTTGCTCGAAGGAAACCAATGCCCAATCAAAGCTTGTGAACCAAACTTGCTCAAAGGAAGCCAAATGCCCAATCGAATGCTTATGGGTCGAAGCAAACTTTCTCTTCTTAGATTTGTCAACATATGTCCACCACTCCTTTCGATCTGCTTTGAGAGCCCAATATGATCTATGGAAACTATTTAAAAGTCCAATTGTACTTGTCCAAACCCAAACCTTAATTTTTGCCAAGTGTTGAGGAAGTGGCTTGAACTGATCAAACCTTATGCAATTTTGAACAATGGAGATTTTGAGAGATAATCTTTGAGAAATTGGAGAGGGAAAATTTTGGGTACAAAAGCTTCCCCTGTTCAATCTTCTTGAACCTGAAGAGTTAGATTGGAGAGTCCGTCATTCGTAACTTGAAGGTTGAAGATGATTGAACACTAGAGTGCCCAAAAATTTGCACTCGACTATGTGTTAGTTGATTGTGTAGGGAATGGGCTTAAAGATGCCGTTTGGAGAGAAAATGGAGAGTTGTCAAAGATGGGGTTATAGATGCCATCCAAAGGTGATTATTGATAGAATTAGACCAAGTCTAAACTTTACTATAACTGGGAGAAGTATCAGAATAAATCTTTTGGTCGATTAATACTAAAACATCAAATGTCCTTTGCCTGTTTTTAACTGGAAGAAATAAATCTCGCTATAAGAGGTCTTTGATTCGCCTGTCTTTAACTGGAAGAAATAAATCTAAACAGAAGAGGTCTTTGATTCGCTTGTCTTTAACTGGAAGAAATAAATCTAATCAGAAGAGGTCTTTGGTTCGCCTGTCTTTAACTGGAAGAAATAAATCTAACCCGAAGAGGTCTTTTATTCGCCTATCTTTATTTGGAAGAAATAAATCTAACTAGAAGAGGTCTTTAATTCGCCTGTCTTTAACTGGAAGAAATAAATCTAACCATAAGAGGGTCTTTTATTCGCCTATCTTTAATTGAAAGAATTAAATCTAACCATAAGAGGTCTTTGGTTTTTCTGTCTTTAACTGGAAGAAATAAATCTAACCAGAAGAGGTCTTTTGATTTGATTGACTTTTCCTGCAAGGAAGAGGGTTAGTTGCATGCAGAAGTATGCATGGCGTGATGATGTTCTCAAAATAACTGAGATTATGTTGTACGTGTATGTTATATGATGTATGAACGTGAGATATTATTGAAGTGTATCTTTGTCTGGAAAATAAATCCTTGACAAATGCTGGTGAGCCTTGGGAAATGAGATCCCAGACTATTGTTGGGGATGAAGAGTATGCTCCTCTTCATAACTTGTTTTAGGATGTTTCCGCTGGGGATTCCTATTCTATTGTTTGAGGAGAACTCCGCTGGGGAATGTTGACTTTTCTTGAAGGAAACTCCATAGAGAGTGTTGATTTCTGGTTGGGGAAAAGAGCTCAGAAGTTTTAGTTGTCCATTGCTCTACTGGGGAGTTATCTCTTGATTTGAGAGAATGAAAGTTAACAACTTGTTAGGGATAAAGAATTTAATTGTTATCTAGTTGGATTCCAGGCTTTGCAGCAACTCACTGGGATAGTGGAAAAATCTACTGGGGAAGAGGAGATTTTGAACTGTTATCTCGTCGGGTTCAGGTTTCAGCAACTCGAACTATTAACTGGTCGGGTCCATGTTTTGTAGTAGATAAAGAAGTTAAGTTACTATCTGGTCAGGTCCAGGCTCTAGCCACTTGAAATTAAGGTTTAGTGTTATCCGGTCGGGTCTAGTCTTCAATAATTTGATCATGAGGTTAACTGTTATTTGGTCGGGTCTAGGTTTCTCAAACTCAAACTGTTATCTGGTCGGGTTCAGGTTTCAGCAATTGAAGAAGTTAAACTATTATCTGGTCGAATCCAGGCTTTAGTAACTTAAAATTGAGATTAATTGTTATCTGGTCGGGTCCAGGTTTCAGAAACTAAAACTGTTATATGGTCGGGTCCAGGTTTCAGTAATTAAAACTGTTATCTGGTCGGGTCCAGGTTTCATCAATTTTTGGAGATAGCAATGACTCTATTGAAAACTTCAATGGGGATTAGGGGTTATGGTCCCTTGATTTATAATAGTGCAATGCAAAACCCAAGCTGGGGAATTTGTAGTTTCTTGGGGAAATAAACCCTGTTGAAGAGAAAATTTGACAAACTGCTGGGGAGGTGTTTTCTTTTAGCAGAACTCCTCGAGGATTCCTCTTGAGACCAACTCAGCTGGGGAGATGTTTTCCAAAGAATGAAACTTTGGCTGGGGATTAGATGAATCCAACTTTGTAGAGATAATTCTATGGGGATATCCTTATATATATTTCTATGGAGATTTCACTGGGGATCTCCTTATGAAATGGACTTTGTAAGTGTTGTAGCACTGCCGGACAATTTTGTTTGATTGTACGTGCTCCTTTGATGGAAATCACACTTGATGCCCCAAGTGATGAAGACTTTCCCCTGGCTATTCAGGACTTTATAAGAGTTTTCTTGGAATCTTGACTTAACTTCCCCAGATGTGCTAGACAATGATCATGTCGTGCCCCTTGATTATGAGAGATTTGTCATTGGAAGCGTCTTTCCATTTGAAATGATTCTGTTTTTTGAGAGAGTTTTTGTTCACTAGATATTCGTCGTGTGAATTTCTCTATTGTCGAACAATTAACTATATGCAAACAGCGATATTCAAATAATGCAAAGTTTATGTTTCTCTTGATGTTTGAAAATGCATTTTTAGCAGATAAAAGAATTTTGTAAGAATGTGAATTCAACTCGGGATTTACAGTAAGCCTTACAGGAGTCAGGATACCTTTTGTAATAGTATGGTTTCAAACTAACCCACGCTTCAATTAGCACTTTTGAAGGGTCTTAGTGTGGCCTAGTTCACGGCTTAAGAAACAAAGGATAAGGCTGAAAGTTTATTTGTACCCACCCGTTCTTCATGATGTTCTCCAATCCTAAACTCAGTTAATTGTGCGTTTGAATTCCTATTGAATCTGGAATGTTATTTTGGTGATGGTTCGGAAACATGGAAGTTTATTTGAGAAGGAATTCGTTTTTGGAACATTTTTCCATGTTGTTGAGGATTTGTAGTGACCTCTTTTTTGATTTATTATCCCTGATTTTTGCCTGACTATTTTGAGATTACAGTCAGCGAGATGCCCCAGTTTTTCTTAAGTCCCCTTCGTAGGTTTTGACTTAGTGGGCTTTTTCTTTTGAGAGATAATGACTGCCTATTTTACGGGAAACCATCACTGTATTTTGATTTAGAAGGATGTTTTTTATGTAATTCATTGTGTACGAAGTGAAAACTTGTGACCAAATGCGTACTTGAATTAAATGATCAACTACCCTGCCCCAAGTTTTGATTAAAGGTTTCAATTTTTGTGAAAAAGAAACTCCTACTTCTTTGGCTCAAAGGGGTTGACTAGGGGTTATCTTCCTTATAACTCCAGTGTTTACGGATTGAAAGAACGTCTGTACATAGTCATCAAGGTTTGTCCAAAAGCATACTATATGAGATTATGGTATTATTTTTGTCATCCTTCCTCTAAAGGCTTACAACTTTTATCGAGAGTTGAATATCACAAAAGGGAGTAAAAAGAGCAGTTTAATATAGTGAAAACGAATGGATTAACTCAAGACAAACATATGCAATGAATTAATGAGAATAACCAAAGTATGACATAAGGACAAATGTTTAAGCAAACAAAGAAATTATAACTGAAAATTTGAATAAACAAAAATTTCTCATCCTAAATTTGTCACTTCAGATGGTGTGCCTTTGAGGGATGGCATAAAAGTTCAATTTGACCATCTTGTGCGAATTCCAACGCTCCTTCATCGATCAGGTCTTGAATCTTATATTCCAACGTCCAACAACTATCAGTATCATGCCCTGGACTGTTGGAGTGATATGCATACCTTTCATTGGGATGGTAACTAGGAGCAGAAGTATTAGGATCCCGAGGAGGATCCTTCAATGTGACCAAATTCAACGTCAACATGAGTTGCAAGACTTGCGACATCGGCATGTTGAGTGTGGTATATGGCCTATTGGATGTATCCTGCTTACGCTGATTACCCTATCGTTGTTGGCGAGGTTGTTGTTGGGCTCGTGATGTAGCAGCAATTTGGAAAGGTCTACTCTCCACCAAGCCAACTTCTTGTCTCTTTGGTGGTGATTAATGACTTGATTCCCAACCTCGATTGTTTGTTTCATACAGTTGCATCCGTCTTGATGAAGCTTATTGACGAGGGCTCTCAAATCTTCTTGTCCCTAAGCCAAGTTTTGGATAAGAACCATCTGGCCCAACATCTGGCCCATCATCTAGATTCTCATTGTTTCTATCTCAGTTTGTAACAACTCCAACTGGTCATCCCTGTTGTCCTCAAAACTCTTTTTGGTAATGCTCTCAATGAGGAGGGCTTTCACTTCTTCTTGCCCCTTGGATAGGTTCAAGAACATTTCTTGAAGTTGAGAATTTTGAGTCTGAAGGTCCTTGATAGCCTGTTCTAGAGCCATCTCTACTGAAATAAACAGTATGCGAATGAGAACCTGTATGGGGAAAACCTATCATGATATGATGCATGATTTGTAGATGCAATGTTTTCAAGGATCTCGCGGGGTAAACACAACAAGATGTTAGAAGTTGAACTTTGATTAAAGCTTTCACATCGTTGAATGTCCTTCTACGAGAATCAATCTCACCATGTCAAGTGGGTCATAGCCCTTGACTCAAGTTATCGTGCTTTGGTCTTTGATAGTATTTGGTTATAGGAGAATAAATCTTCTTGCCCCTTGATAGACGTCTGGTTTATCATGACCCTTCATCACAGGCCCTTGAGATCCTTGAAATGGTTATTGATAATGCTATATGTTGTACCCCAAAATTTGCCCTCTCATTTATCAAGTAATCTCTCACAAGATCTCCTTTGATTCAAGACTACACTAGGGTTGATCAGCTCAAGACACCCCCTCAAGCACTAATGACTGAAAATTAGGGTTTGAGATTGCACAAGGAAAATTGGAATTTTAATGCCCCATATGACTTTCATGGATCATTTTGGACTCTCAAGATTTCTCATGTCCAGTTTCAAGTCTTGGATCACAATTTTGCTTAGTCAATTGATCAATTGATCTAAAAATCAATTATATTGGGGAAAAAGTCAATTGTGGTCAATTTACAGTCAAACTTCATAATTTTTTATAAATATCAACATTATGAACTCATATATGTCATTTGATCAAGTTTGAACCATAATTCCTCAAGAAATTTGATCAGATCATCAAAAGGGCAAAATGGTCAAAATTAGGGTTTTGACTGAGAAAGGGCAATTTCTGATTTTTGGCCTAGCAAATGGTTGATTGGTTAGAGACATGATATTAAGGATTCAGTTTCATCATTTTTACCTAATGGCATGACTCAAAACTTCCCTCAAGATGAATTGATTGATAGTTGATCTTATGTTAACTGATCAAAAGTAATTGTACACTGAAAAGTCAAACTTTGACTTTTTGGTCAAAATCAAGTATCAAAGATAAAAATTCATCAAAACATGTCAAAATATGAAACTTGTTCATCAAAAAATAAAAAAGTCAAGATTTCATTTTGAAAAGTCAAAATTTCTAAAACTTAGACATTTTTCTAGGTGTTGGAAACTTCATATTTTTTCAAAACATTGAGCCAATTTTCACCATGATGCAAGATGATTCAAAGGAAACTTTCAACATGAAATTTGTAGATCTCAATGATATCTAAAACATTTTATGGCATAACTTCTCCTAGAAATGCTTGGATTTAAAGTTATAATTTTGTGAATACATGTTCATGAAACTTGGAGACTTAGTGAAATTTTGCCCTATTTTAGGCAGGATTTTGACCTAACTTCATGGCAATTTTTCACATAGTTCCAAGAGGAATCTTCAAAAACATTCAACATAGAGGATGTATAGTATGGTACAAGCTTTCCAAAATGTCAAAGAACTAATTGAGATCAAACTTGAGCTAAGAGAATCTAAGAGATGAAGTTAGGGTTTCATTCTTGATTTACAAGGCCGAATTTGTGATGAATACTTGACCAATTCATAGCTAGGTTGCATAGTCTTTTCTTTTTAGGTCTCAAACTTGTTTGTCACTCTATAATTAAATGTTTACACAGCTGTTAGAGCTTTGATCCAAGAACTTAAGCCATTATTCAAGTTGCATTTCCATTTATGGCACAAAGTTACCATTCCATTCTTGTAAAGAGGCTTTAATCACAAAGTCAATGCATAGAGCTTCGCACTTGTTTCCTTCTGATCACAAGCAATGTCAAAGGAAAAAGTAACATGTCTAGAGCCTCCCATAAACACAGGCCATGCTTGTACTATGCCTTGAAACCATGTTTTCACTTTTCTTCAAAATCAAGTAACTTAGCCATAACTATATATCTTGTGCTTCTGACCACCTCAAGTGCTCTAACCTTTTGTATATAATTATGCAAGTTTTTTGCAAGCTGACAGACGAATAGACAAGCTCAAAAACTCCCTCAAACTCAGAAATGCATCACAAACCACCATTGTTTCACATTCTGACCAAGAACTTCAAATTTCCATTTCCCTCGTGCGTTTCTTGGCCTTTCAGTTTCAAAAGATTCCTCACATCAAATACAAACCATCCCTGTTCCTGTTTGCAGACTGTAACACCATCTTCACCAACTTCCAAGTTCAAAAATAGAGCATCACAGTTGGACTTCTCCAGGCCATTTCAGCCATCCTCAGTTCAAGCTAGCTATTGCATTATCTTCCTAGAGGTTCAAGGAAGCTAACCTGATCTTCACCATCACTTGAAACAAGCTCAAACTCATTTCACGATTTCCAGTTTTGAAGTATTTTCTTGAACTTCTATCTCATTATTTAGGCATTGTTAGGCTTGCATTTGTGAAGATAGAATGTAGACATCATTGCCCTGAAACTATACATGTCCATAGATTTCATTTATGTTTCTTGAGTATGGAGAATTTTGAGTTTGAACCTCTGCAAATATTTAGGTCAGAATTTGGTACTATCATAAATTCATCCTTATCTTTGAATGTAAGTTAGTTGCATGGTTGGATTTGTGGTGGAAAAATGCACAAGTTTCATGTTTACACTTTTGAAAATGGTTGAGAAATGAATAAGTTACAGATCCTTTGGCTGGAGGTTGAAGGTGAAGTACAATCAGGGTAAAACTTGTGTTATATATTTATTATTGTGTACAAGTTAACGAATATATCACCACCCCAGTGGTTAAAGCACCCGCCTGTCACCCTTAGGACCTGGGTTCGAGCCCCAGCGTCCGTTTTGCCATTATTTTTCATATTTTCTGTTTTTTCTCTTTTTTTTGTTTGCAACGGGTGTTGGGCCTTCCTCCTTTTTGGGCATTTATTTTGCTGACTCCCCCCTAATTATGTTTCTTACATCCTGACCCTTTTATTTTTATTATTTCATTTTTCTTTTAGTTTCATATTATTATTATTATTATTATTATTATTATTATTATTACTATCATTATCATTATTATTTTTATTAATAAAAATCCAAAAATATATTTTATTTATTTATTTACATATTTAAGATGTTCAATAATATTTTATTTTTCTTCATAAAACAAAAGACCAAAATATTTTCTTTTAACAAATTATTTCTTTTTTTAAACAATATTTAATGTTTAGACTTAGTTTAATTATTATTTTATTTTTTTAATTAAAATTAACTTAGAACTTAGTTTTCTTTTAATTAATTAATCTTCCTACTATTTTTAATTTAAAACATTTTCATAAAAAACCCTAAAAATCTTTTTAAATTAATTCCTTTTCATAATTAGTTTAACTTAATTTTAGTTAATTTTTCATTAATCAATTTCTAAATTAGGTCAAGATTAAAACCTCTTTCATAAAATCAAACAAAATCATTTCTTTACCCATTTTTGCATTCTTGTATTTTATCTTCAATTTTGTACAACATTCAATATGGTTGTAATAGTTAATTAGATTTAATTTTCTTGCAAATCCCCCATTTGTAAATTTGTATCCCCCTCCCCTAATGATGTAATAGCTTAGTATTTTTATTTTCCGCAATTTAACGTTTTATATATAAATCCTATTAAATTAGGGTTTGTATGGAAAGATTAAAATCAACAAGTTAGCAAACCCTAATTCAATACAAAACAATGCATGAAAATCAACACACTTGCATACTTGCACCCTTAGAGTAACTCCACTTTGTTGCCTTATAAAAATGGCCATGTTATGCATGTGGGATATCTTAGCAAAAAGAAATAAAAAATACAAGATCATAGTCCCTCGATGAAACTATCAAAAGTTTCCTTTCAAAATGATCTTAGTCCCTCAAAGAGAATTGCTAAGATATTCCACAAGATTGCTATCATCGCTATACGACGACTCACGCCCGTCCCTTTACATCCAAAGATAGGGCTTCTTACCAAATCAATGGTAAGATAGCAATATCAAAGGAAAGGAAGAAATGAACTAAGACTTTTGAGTAGGTAGATTGTTCCTAGTTACTTGCTCAATTTCAAATCAAACACTCTTGCTTATTTTTCAAACAAACACCAACACTTTCAAAAAACACTTTCAAAACATCTTCCAAACTTGAAACATTTTCAAAAGCTCAACACTTTGTATACGTTCTTACGAACGAGAACTATTACAAAGTTTGCCTAAACGATGGCACCTTTTCAAAATACTTTCAAAAAACCACACAAAACATATTTTCAAACAAAAGCAAGTGATCTAGCAAGCAACTAAGAGCCCATATATAACTATGGATAAAAAGGGTGCTAACACCTTCCCTTTTCATAATCTACCCCTCAAACTCAAGAAACAATCTCAAAGGTCTTTCATATTCTTTTCAGTTTTTCCTTTTGGATAAAAGAAAAGTCAGTGGCGACTCTTGCTAACCGCAACATTGTGCAATCAAATACAAAACACCCAAGTTAGTTCTCATACCGTATCACAAAACTGGCGACTCTGATGAGGATTATTCTTAAAATTGGGGTTACCTTAGGTCTAGATCACCTTTATTTGCTTTCATTGTTTGATTTGTTTGCTTTACATTTTGGTTCTTTGTTTGGGCTTCAATCCTCTACCCGGATTTGGGATACCTTATAGGTAAGTAGCAATACATTGTGGAAACTGTGCGGGGTATACCGATATGGTCTAAGCAATATCTACGTTAGTGTAACATATTTGTGGGTACTGGTATCCCTTGAGTAGTCAAGGAGAATACTAGACCGCTGAGTGATGTCATGAAGCACTAACTGACTTTAGAACCTTTAATTAACCAACATGGCCATTAGGACGTAGTGAGATGACCGACTTTGGTGCAGTCCGAAGTTGGTAGATACTCGATACTACACTCATTAAGGTTTGGCTTTTTGGGATATTTCATTCCCTGTGAAAGAGGCTTGCACCAAAACAATGCTCGAGAAGACAAACCAGTGATATTGGGTTCCCTTAAAACTCGGTTACTATTTATAGGGTAGGTTTGAGCCAACTAAACTTCAAGAGGGTACTTACCTATGAGACTCCATGCAAGCCTAAACCTAAGGACCTGTTTGTCTTGTTTGGATATATTTACTTGTTCATAACATCATAAACATCATAACATCATACTCATTCTCACTAACCATTTCAAGGATTATTGTGATTTATATTTCTTCTGTTTTGTAGGACATGGCTTCTATTTGCAAGAAAACCATTCAAGTCAATCGCATAAGGATTCCTCCTTAACTCAAAGAGATAGCATCAAGGGTTCCTGAGAATTATCCATTTACCGGAAGACATGGTCGCCTCCTAAACTTGGTTACCTCCAACACTGATGAAGATATGACGAAATTGCTTTTCCAATTCTTTGATCCTCTACACCATTGCTTCACTTTTACTGATTATCAACTTGTGCCAACTTTAGAAGAATTCTCCCAACTATTGAGGATCTCCATTCTCAATAAACTACCCTTCAACGGTACATAAAGAGATCCAAAACCTGAAGAGATTGCTCAAGCCTTACACTTGCAACAATCTGATGTCACAACTAATTGGGAAACAAGGAGTGGTGTCAAAGGTTTCTTGGCCAAGTTCTTGTTTGAGAAAGCTCAAGATTGTTGGAACTCCTTGGACTTACAATATTTTGAGGAAATTGTGGCCCTTCTCATATTTGGGATGGTTTGTTTACAAATCCTGACCAACTCATAGATGTAAACGCCGTCAAAATCTTCATGTCTCGTAACCTGGTGCCTACTTTGTTAGGAGACATCCTACATTCTTTTCACTCTCGCACTATGAGGAAGATAGGTATCCTCATGTGTTTCACTCCTCTCTTAGAAAGATGGTTTATTTCGCATCTTCCCTAATTTGTGTTGAAAAATGAGCAAGGTCCTAGGTGGTCCCATAGGTTGATGACACTCCAACATTCAAATATTCATTGGTGTTCCCGATCTTTGGAGAATGTTTCTATCACCGACCGTTATGGAGAATTCCCTAATGTCCCATTGATTGGCATTAGAGGAGGTATCACTTACAACCCTTGTTTATCCTTACGACAGTTTAGTTATGCCCGAAGGGATGATCCACATGAGATGCTTATCCAAGGAGTGGTATTCGACTACGAGAATGACGATCAAGGGTACCGTCAGAGATTTATTTGAACTTAGAAGATGGTGAACAAGGTGGATAGTGAGACACTAGGACACAATAATTCCATTCCCCTCGAGCCTTACCTTAAATGGGTGTGAGCTTGTACTCAGAAACTTGTGATGCCTTATCCCTCCATCTTACCAGTCATCGTGGAGCCTGTGGTTGAAGGAGACATTCCCTACACTATCCTCCATCCCGACATGCCTACCTCTCTCGAAGACTTGCAAAAGGGTTGGATTCAGTTGAAAGAAGAATGAGATACTTTCAAAGCTCAATTATATGCTAGTGAGAAGAGGGTTTTGGAACTTATGAAGCAGTTACTAGAAGATAAAAGTGTGAACGCTTATCACGTACCAAAAAGGATGTGTTCAGTCTTTTTATCTTAAAAAGTTATTTTATAAGCCCAAGAGGCATGATGTAATCTTTCTTGTTTTGTTTAATGAAAATTAACGTTTGTTCATTCTTTTGTCTATACAAATTTAAATCTCATTAATCCTTGAAATCATTTGCATATACATATTCCATGCATCATAACATACCGGGTTTTCGCATAACAGGTTTCCTTATCTTTCTGCTGTTTATTTCAGCAAGATGGATCTAGAGAAAATTATGAAGGATATCTAAGCCCAAAACTCTTAATTCCAAGAGACTCGACTAGCCCTAGCCAAGGGGCAGCAAGACATGATGGCATTGTTGGCAGTTAAGAAGAAGACCAAGAAGAAAACTCTACTCAACATGGGTAGAAGGTTCAATGAGACAGTCCGTCAGATCCCAGTAGGAAAAGACTCATCTGAAGAGGACGAGAACCAGATTGGTGAGGTTAAGAGTACTCAGGATGACTGTGTTAATGATCAAGTATCTGATGATGATTATTTCGACGAGCAGTACCCACCAGCTGATATCAAGTATAAACAGTTAGAAGACAAATTGAAAGATGTTGAAATCCAAGTCGTCCTCGGTTTAGATTTTTATGATTTGGGTTTGATCTCTGGGGTAGTCATCCCCCACAAATTCAAAATACCAGTATTTGCAAAGTACGATGGAGTTTCTTGCCCAAAACTCCATTTGAAATCTTATGTGCACAAGATACAACCGCACACTGCTGATAACAAGCTCTAGGTTCACTTTTTCCAAGAGAGTTTGGCTGAAACACAAATTGAATGGTTTTACCAGTTAGATGGTTCTCGTATCAATACTTAGGAGGATTTAGCTACTGCCTTCTACCATCAATATCAGTATAACACCGACTTGGCGCCAACGAGGGTTCAGTTGCAAGATATGACCATGGGAAAGAATGAAGGATTTAAGGAATATGTGCAAAAGTGGAGAGACCTCGCCAGTAGGTTTCAACCACCCTTGACTGATAGGGAGCACATTGACATGTTCATGGGCACTTTATCTGGTCCTTTCTTTAATCTGTTGGTTGGCTTCTCTTCTTTTGGTTTCACCGAATTAATCTTAAACAGTGAAAGAGTTGAAAGCGGCATTAAAAATGGGAAGATCTCAGTGGCATCTACCTACACTTTAAATCCTGTTAAGAAACGTTTTGCTGGAAAGAAGGAAGTCAATGTTGTGTACGGGGCAAGGGCCCGTACCAAGAAGAATGATCATCTGTCTGTAAATGTTGTCTGAATCTCCAATCTAACTGACCATCTGCAAATCATCAATGTTTTGAAACTCCGAGAAGACAATTTACGAGGTTAGGCATGTCATCGTCTCAATCCTTACAACATTTGCTCAAGGCTAATTTGGTGACATTACGCGACCCTCCGGCCAACCCTAATACATCTTCACCAAAGTATAATCCGAACTCCAAATGTGATTACCACTCAAGCAGCCCTGGGCACGAGACTAACCAGTGTTGGGCCTTGAAGAACAAAATCCAAGATTTGATTGATAACAAGACTATCGTGTTTGATCCTCCTCCGACTTTGAATGTAATCACCGCACCAATGCCGAAGCATGAAAAGAGTATTAATGATGTTGAAGATACAATTTTTGTTGCCTCTATTGAAGAATTGACCACTCCGCTGAATATCATCAAAGAGAACCTGTTGAAAGTTGGGATTTTCCCTGGCTGTGCAAGAGACTGTGTTTGTTGTACCCAATAACTCAATGGATGTGAAGGGCTTAAGAAAGGCATACAATGCCTGATGGATAGCCACAAAATTCTATTTAAGAAGACTCTGCTTGCCAAAATTTTGACTAACAAATGTGAAGACCTCTCCATTATTACCATCTCAAACAAGCCTCTTAGGATCACCTCCAAAGGTCCTATTAGGATCTCAAATGAACCCACTGTCTCTCCCTTAATAATTACCAATCTCGGACTAATTCCCTACTCTTCAAATAAGGCAGTACCATGGAATTATGGTGTTGAGGTGTTCTATCATGGGATTAAATAAGATGCTTGGATCGAAGAAGAAAAAACTGATGATGTTAGTAACATAATTGGCTCAAGCAAAGTAACAAGAACTGGGATAATATTTTCACCCAATATCTCACCACCAGTTGTTACAAAGGCGCACATCTGCATTACTATTGCCAAGCCAAGTACAGATACGAGAGGGAAGGAGAAGGTTGTTGAGCCGGTCGTAACAGAAATACCCGCAAAGGATGTTGCTGATGGAAATCCCTCCGCTCGTGAGATGGACGAGATCTTGAAGATCATAAAAATAAGCGACTTCAAGATTGTGGAGTAGTTGGGAAAACCCCTTCTAAGATTTCAATGTTGTCATTGCTGCTTTGTTCTGATGCCCATGCTCAGACATTAATCAAATTCCTGAAAAAGGCTCATGTCCCCCACGAGACAACAACTGATCAATTTTAGAATTGCGTGGCTAGCCTGACAGTTGATAATGGCTTGGGATTTTCAGATGCTGACCTAACACCGCTTGGGAAGAATCATAATAAAGCTCTACATGTTTCTGTCGAATGCAAAGGGACTACCTTAGCACATGTTTTAGTTGACACTGGTTCTTCTCTAAATGTATTACCCAAGGGAGAGTTAGACCGTCTAGAATGTGAAGGTTTAGTATTGAAGCCAAGTGATATCATTGTAAGGGTATTTGATGGATCAAAGAGGACTTTTCATGGGGAAGTATACCTCCCAATCAAGGTGGGTTCCCAAATCTTTAAATCAACCTTCTACATTATGGATATTCGTCCTGCCTATTCTTGTCTGTTAGGTCACCCGTGGATCCATAACATTGGGGCAGTAACCTCAATTCTCCATCAGAAACTCGAATATCCAGTCAAGGGAAGAATAGTCACCGTCTGTGGAGAAGAAGAGTTTATGGTAAGTCACCTTAACCCGTTCAAATACGTAGAGATGGATGGAGAATTCATTGAGACCCGTGTCAATCCTTTGAGGTTGTACCACCAATGGTTGCTGCTACCAAATGTTCCTCTGATGAATCCAAAGCTGTTAAGGTCGTGCCAAAGATGGTTTCAGTCAAAGATGCTCGTGCGGAAATTGAAGAAGGAAGTTGTGATACTTGAGGGAAACTCCTAGATATCCCATTTAAAGCGGACAAGTTTGGTTTGGGCTTCACCATCAAAGCTCAAAAGGAAGTGAGGCATGCTCGTGCTGGAAAGCCACCTCTCCGCATTGGAAGCCATGAAGTCAACGCAGTGGGTGATTCTGATGAAGAAGCCGCATTTGAAGATTGGGTGTATCCAACTACAACGGAGCTGAAGAATTTGCATTCAAAGGACTTTGTGCCCATCTCCTTCATTGAGGAGTAATCTACTTGTTATTGCTTTTCTTTCAATTCAAGAACACTTTGTCTGTAATATTTCAACAATGACTTTTAGCCATGTGTCGGGCCGGAGGCACTTTGGTCCGTTTGTCAAGGGTTTTATTTATGTTCATCTAATCATATGATCATTCAGTACATTGGACTCTTTTGCATTCAAATATTTGTGTTCATCATCTTTCTTTTCTTTCAAATACATTTTTCCAAAAAATAGCCATGTATCTTACATGCACACACACACACACACATGCACTCTTGCAAGTCCTCATCCACTTTGGATCCTATTGCCAATGACTCTACTATTGCCGACTATGACTTCGAATGTCCAATCAACCAAGTTGGAGACGAAGGCGAGGAAGATTGTGAAATACCGGGAGAACTAGCCAAACTTCTATTACCAGAGGAAAAAGCTATTCAACCGCATGAAGAGTCGGTTGAAGTCGTCAATCTGGGTACTGAGTCAAATAAGAAGGAAATCAAGATCGGTGCTAACTTGGAAAGCAGTGTCAAGAGAAGGTTGGTTCAGATGTTGCATGATTATGTGGAAGTATTTTCTTGGTCTTATTAAGATATGTCTGGGTTGGATACCGACATCGTAGTTCATCATCTGCTGACAAAAGAAGTTTGCCCTTCTATTAAACAAAGGGTTCGTTGCATGAGGCCTGATATGTCTGAGAATTTTAAAGTTGAAGTAATGAAACTGTCTGATGCAGGGTTCCTAGCTGCTACATCCTATCCCCAATGGATTGCCAATGTGGTTCCAGTGCCAAAGAAGGATGGGAAAGTTCGCATTTGCGTAGACTATAGGGATCTGAATAGGGCAAGCCCGAAGGATGACTTCCCTCTACCACACATTAACGTCTTAGTTGATAATAATGCTTAGCATAAAGTCTTCTCTTTCATGGATGGCTTCTCAGGCTATAATAAAATAAGGATGGCTCCTGAAGACATGGAAAAGACTACTTTCGTTACGCAATGGGGAACCTTCTGCTACAAGGTCATGTCGTTCGGATTGCAGAATGCAGGGGCAACATATCAAAGGGATATGGTAGCTTTGTTTCATGACATGATACATCATGAAATAGAGGTATATATGGATGATATGACTTCTAGATCACAAACTGAAGAAGAACATCTTGATCACATGTACAAACTATTCGAAAGGCTGAAAATGTACAAACTGAGGTTAAACCCTAACAAATACATGTTTGGAGTACAATCTGGAAACCTGGACCGTATGACGGACCCGAATAAGGATCCTGATGGGCTATGGTCTTTAATGGGGCTTCCAACTCCTTAGGTAACGAAATTGGTGTTGTGATTATCTCTCCTGAAGGATGCCACACTCCTTTCACCGCCAGACTATGCTTCGACTGCACGAACAATATGGCTGAATATGAAGCGTGCATCTTGAGTTTGAAAGCTTCCATTAAGTTCAGTATCAAGCATTTGAATGTGTTTTGGGATTCCTCTTTAGTGATTAGCCAAGTAAAAGGAGATTGGGAAACTAAGCACCCTAATCTTATCCCTATAAGGAACTTGTGCTATCCCTAATTCCTTACTTCGAAGAGATCATCTTTGAGCACTTCCCTAGGGAAGAAAATAAGTTGGTTGACGCTTTGGAAACCATGTCTTCAATGTTCAAGGTCAGATGGGACAATGAAGCCCCTATGATAACAATTGAAAGATTCGATGAACCCGCACATTGTTGTGAACTTGACACTTATGCAGAAAAGCCATGGTACCATAAGGTGATAAGGTATCTTGAAGCGCAAGAGTATCTAGAGGGAGCATCCATCAATGACAGAAAGTTCATACAAATATTTGCAGCCAAATTCTTCCTAAGTAACGGGATATAGTACAAGCGCAACCATGACTATACTCTACTCCGATGTGTGGACAAGAAGGAGGCAGAGGAAATCAAGGAAGACATGCATGATGGACTCTTTGGTACTCACTCAAGTGGACATACAATGGCCAAGAAAATCTTAAGAGTTGGCTACTATTGGTCAACAATGGAGGCTGATTGCCATCAACATTCAAGAACTTGTCACAAATGCCAAATTTATGCTAACAAGGTTTGTGTGCCTCTTATCCCTCTTAATATCATGACCGCTCCGTGGCCATTTACAATTTGGGGAATTGACATGATTGGAGAAATCAAGCCCACCGCTTCCAATGGACATCGCTTCATTCTTGTCTCTATCGACTATTTCACCAAATGGGTTGAAACTGCCTCATTTGCCTTAGTCACCAAGAATGTGGTAGGCAGATTCATCAGACACAACCTCATCTGCCGCTATGGTATCCCTGAAAGGATTATCACCGACAATGGGACTAACCTTAACAATGCCATGATTACTGAGCTTTGCACTCAGTTTAAGATCGAGCATCACAATTCTTCTCCATATAGACCATTTGCAGAAAATATCAAGAAGATTGTGCAAAAAATGGTAGTAACCTATAAGGATTTGCATGAGATGTTACCATTTTCTCTCCACGACTACCGCACTTCAGCTAGAACATCAACTGGGGCAACCCCCTTTTCTCTAGTCTATGGCATGGAAGTTGTTCTGCCAGTGGAAGTTCAGATTCTCTCACTGAGGATTATGAATGAGGCAGGACTAGGCGAAAACGAGTGGATTCAAAAGATATTGGATCAACTGAACTTGATCGACGAAAAATGATTGGATTCTATTTGTCATGGTCAAACGTACCAAAAACGTATGATCAAGGCTTTCAACAAAAAGATCAAGCCTCGGGTATATCAAGCTGGTGACTTGGTGATAAAACGCATCATTATACCACAAGGTGACCCAAGAGGCAAATGGAATCCCACCTATGAAGGGCCATTTGTTGTCAAGAGAGTGTTCTCTGGCAGTGCCATGATGATGAATACCATGGATGGTGAAGGTTTCCCACAACCTAAAAATGCGGACATAGTTAAAAAATACTATGCATAAAAGACCCGCTAGGTTGACACACCTAGGAAAAATAAGGGCATCCCGACAAACCAAAAGGTTTGGGAAAAAATTAGGGATATATGCAAAAGATTGCACACCCGACAGGTTGAAAACCCGAAAGGGAGACTTGGGCAAAAAAGGGTATCCTGGTGGGCTGAAAACCCGAAAGGGAGGTCCAGGAAAAAATTAAGGATTGAAAGCGTATGACTATGTCCCGTGGAATCACCACAATCAACTTTGTCACCAAGGTCTGAGTTCAAACGGTCCAAGATCAATCCAATCAACTTCTGTCAACGACAAGGGGCATTCGAAAACATTGGGGCAATAGTAGAGTTGGAAGGCAATGAGATCGTTTTCACATGGCTATTTGTTTTTCTTTTCAATTTTGTTTTCCTTTCGATGATTTCCTCTTACCAGGATCTTCGTCTCTTTGTACAAAAATTCCTATTCACATGAAAAATACCAATACAAATATACTTTTTAGTGCAAACATCCTGTCTTTGTTTTGAATGCAAACTTGTCCAATGACTAAAATTGAATGGACATATGCATATGAACAAAATTAAAACTGTTTGACACATATGACCTAAGCAGTAACAAGAACCTCTTTAATGAATATGCAATACCCTCAGAGTTATTTCATTAACATCCTCCTCAATAAAGTTACTTACAAAGTCTCTTTGCATAGGATAATCTCCAACCAGAGTCTCAATCTCTTGGAAATTCTTTCCCCAGCTAAGTTGAATCTTACAAGTAGAAGCCTTGTGGATCTCTTCCTAAAAAGAACTCACCACTTCAGCAGTTTATCAACAGGGATTACTTCCCCAACAAACAACGAGCAACATAACTCCCCAGTTGAGCCTGTTACCCCCAACTGAATATACCTCACCAAGCTGAGTCTGTCCTCCCCGACTGAGTCTAAACTCTCCAGCCTGAGTTTTGCCTTGCAAATTATTACAAATCATAGGGCCACAACCCCTGACCCCCAGTAAAGCCATCAACAAAACCTTTATTATCTCCAAAAGATACTATGAAGACTGGACCCGACCAGATATTAGTACAACTTTCAAACTACTATGAAGTCTGGACCCGATCAGATAATAGTTAACTTCTCAAATCACTGTGAAGCCTGGACCCGACCAGATAATGGTACAACGTTCCAAAAAACTATGAAACCTGGACCAGACCAGATAATAGTTTAACTCTTCAAAATATAGAAGAACCTGGACTCAAACAGACCAGGTTTTAACTTCTTTTCCCCAGTAGAGTTTGCCTCTACCCCAACAAGTTATTGTGAAACCTGGATCCGACAAGATAGCAATTACCCTCAGAAATTCATTGTGAAACATGAAACCCGACCAAATAACAACTGAATCCCCAAACCATTTATTGTGAAACCTGGACCCGACCAGATAATAATTATACTTATCCACCTCAGAAATCTGCAAAGCCTGGACCCGACCAAATGCCAATTTTCAAGCAAGTTATTATGAAACTTGGAGCCCGACCAGATAATAATTAACTACGATCCCCAGAGAGACACTATGAAGCCTGGAACCGACCAGATAATAGTACAACTTTCCAAAAACCATGAAACCTGGACCCGACCAGATAATAATTACCACTTCAAGTTACTGCAAAGCCTGGATCGGACGTGATAACAGTTAACTTCCTTATCCTCAAAAAGTTTTTGTGAAGCCTGGATCCGACCAGATAACTATTCAATTTCAAGAAATTTTCTGCAAAACCTGGAATCCGACCAGATAACAGTTAACTTATTTCTTCCCCAGTAGGTTACCGCGAAGCCTGGATCTGACCAGATAGCACTTGACTTCCTCATCCTCAATATATTATGAAGCCTGGATCCGACCAGATAACAACTAACATTTAAGAGATATTCCCCAACGGAAGCATCCTTTCAACAAGGTTTGAAGATATGTATATTCTTCATCCCCAACGGCAATCAGGGATTCAACCTCCCAGAATTTCCTCAGCAGTAGTCAAGGACTTATTTTCTCGGACAAACATACATCTCACATTCACACATCATGACATATACATACAGAGTGCATTTACGTGATCTCATTCATCTTGTGAACATCATGCATACATCTGCATCTTACTAACTCTTTTTTCCCACAAGTAAAACATCAAGTTTTAGTATGAATCGACCAAATATTTGTGCTGATACTTCCTCCAATGTTTACCAACATTCCTCCAAATGGCATCTATAAGCCCATTCACAATCCAGCTTCGAGTGCAAATTTCTGGGTACTCTAGTGTTCAATCATCTTTCACCTTCAAGTCACGAATGGAGGATCCTCCATTCTAACTCTTTAGGTTTAAGAAGATTGAACAGGGGAAGGTGTTGTACCCCAAAATTTTCTATCTCATTTATCAAGTAATCTCTCACAATAACTCCTTTGATTCAAGACTACACTAGGGTTGATCAGCTCAAGACACCCCCTCAAGCATTGATGACTGGAAATTAGGGTTTGAGATTGCACAAGGACAACTGGACTTTTAATGCTCCATATTACTTTCATGGATCATTTTGGACTCTCAAGATTGCTCATATCCAGTTTAAAGTCTTGGATCACATTTTTGCTCAATCAATTGATCAGTTTATCTAAAAATCAGCTGTATTGGAGAAAAAGTCAAATGTGGTCAATTTACAGTCAAACTTCAAAATGTTTTATCCATGTCAACATTATGAACTCATATATGTCATTTGATCATGTTTGAACCATAATTCCTCAAGAAATTTGATCAGAAAATCAAAAGAGCAAAATGATCAAAATTAGGGTTTTGACTTAGAAAGGGCAATTTCTGATTTTTGACCTAGAAAAGAGTTGATTGGTTGGAGACATGATCTTAAGGATTCAATTGCATCATTTTGACCTAATGTAATGACTCAAAACTTCCCTCAAGATCAATTGATTGATAGTTGATTTTCAGTCAATTGATCAAAAGTCAACTGTACCTTAAAAAGTCAAACATTGACTTTTTGGTCAAAATCAAGTATCAAAGATCACAATTCATCAAAACATGTGAAAATACAAAACTTGTTAATCAAAAAAATCAAAAAGTCAAGATTTCATTTTGAAAAGTCAAAATTTCTAAAACTTAGAAATTTTCTAAGTGTTGGAAACTTCATATTTTTTTCACAACTTTGAGCCAATTTTTCACCATGATGCAAGATGATTCAAAGGAAACTTTCAACATGAAAGTTGTAGATATCAATGAGATCTAAAACATTGTAGAACACAACTTCTCCTATAAATGTATGGATTTCAAGTTATAATTTTGTGAATACATGTTCATGAAACTTGGAGACTTAGTGAAATTTTGCCCTAGTTTAGGCAGGATTTTGACCTAACTTCATGGCAATTTCTCACATAGTTCCAAGATGAATCTTCAAAAATTTTAAACATAGAGTTTGTAGAGGATGTTACAAGCTTTCCAAAATGTTCAATAACTCATTGAGAAAACTTTTTACGCTCTGGCAGGGTCTGCTCTCTGGCTAAGACAGTATACGTTGACTCATACCACTCTGTTGATTTCTAAAATGGACCCAATCAAGTACATTTTCGAGAAAAGTGCTCTTTTCGGACGAATAGCCAGATGGAAAATGATCTTGACTGAGTACGACATCCAATACACTACTCAAAAGGCCATCAAAGGAAGTGTACTAGTAGATCATTTGGCCCATCAAGTTGTGGATGATTATTAGCCTATGAACTTCGACTTCCCTGACGAGAACATCATGCTGGTAACCGATTGCACGAAACCTGGACCGTATGACGGACCTGAACAAGGATCCCGATGGACTATGGTCTTCGATGGGGCTTCCAACGCCTTAGGTAACAGAATTGGTGTTGTGATTATCTCTCCTGAAGGATGCCACACTCCTTTCACCGCCACACTATGCTTCGACTGCACGAACAACATGGTTGAATATGAAGCGTGCATCTTGGGTTTGAAAGCTGCCATGGAGTTGAGGATCAAGCATTTGAATGTGTTTTGGGATTCCTCTTTAGTGATTAGCCAAGTAAAAGGAGATTGGGACACTAAGCACCTTAATCTCATCCCTTACAAGGAACTTGTGCTATCCCTAATTCCTTACTTCAAACAGATCACCTTTGATCACTTCCCTAGGGAAGAAAATCAGTTGGTTGAGGCTTTGGAAACCATGTCTTCAATGTTCAAGGTCATATGGGACAACGAAGCCCCTATGATAACAATTGAAAGATTCGATGAACCCGCACATTATTGTGAACTTGACAATGATGTACAAAATACATGGTACCATGAGGTGATGAGGTATCTTGAAGAGCAAGAGTATCCAGAGGGAGCATCCATCAATGACAGAAAGTTCTTATGAAGATTTGCAGCCAAATTCTTCCTAAGTAACGGGATATTGTACAAGTGCAATCATGACTCTACTCTACCCCGATGTGTGGACAAGAAGGAGGCAGAGGAAATCATGGAAGACATGCACGATGGACTCTTTGGTACTCACTTAAGCGGACATACAATGGCCAAGAAAATCTTAAGAGCTGGCTACTATTGGTCAACAATGGAGGCTGATTGCCGTTAACATTCAAGAACTTGTCACAAATGCCAAAATTATGCTGACAAGGTCCATGTGCCTCCTATCCCTTTGAACGTCATGACCGCTCCGTGGAAATTTGCAATGTGGGGAATTAACATGATTGGAGAAATCAAGCCCATCGCTTCCAATGGACATCGCTTCATTCTTGTCGCTATCGACTATTTCCCCAAATGGGTCGAAAATGCCTCATTTGCCCCAGTCACCAAGAATGCGGTAGGTAGATTCATCAAACACAACCTCATCTTCCGTTATGGTATCCCTGAAAGGATTATCACCGACGATGGGACTAACCTTAACAATGCTATGATTACTGAGCTTTGCACCCAAATTAAGATCAAGCATCACAATTCTTCTCTAAATAGACCATTTACAAAAAATATGAAGAAGATTATGCAGAAAATGGTAGTAACCTATAAGGATTTGCATGAGATATTACCGTTTTCTCTACACGGCTACCGTACTTTAGCTAGAACATCAACTGGGGCAACCCCCTTTTCTCTAGTCTATGGCATGGAAGTTGTTCTGCCAGTGGAAGTTCAGATTCCCTCACTGAGGATTATGAATGAGGCAGGGCTATGCGAAAACGAGAGGATTCAAACGAGATTGGATCAGCTTAACTTGATCGACGAAAAACAATTGGCTGCTATTTGTCATGGTTAGACGTACCAAAAACTTATGATCAAGGATTTCAACAAAAAGATCAAGCGTTGGGTATATCAAGCTGGTGACTTGGTGATAAAATGCATCATTCTACCACAAGGTGACCCCAAAGGCAAATGGACTCCCACCTATGAAGGGCCATTTGTTGTCAAGAGAGTATTCTCTATCGGTGCCATGATGATGACTACCATGGATGGTGAAGATTTCCCACAACCTATAAACGCAGACATAGTTAAAAAATACTACGCATAAGATACCCGCTAGTTTGACACACCTAGGCAAAATAAGGGCATCCCGGCAAACCAAAAGGTTTAGGCAAAAATTAGGGATATATGCAAAAGATTGTACACCCGGTAAGTTAAAAACCCGAAAGGCAGACTTGGGAAAAAAAGGGTATCCTGGTGGGCTGAAAACCCGAAAGGGTGGTGTGATCGGTGGATTTAGAACTGACTGTTTTTAAAGCTGGTTTCACGAAATGTCGCGGTAAGCAAGAGTCGCCACCGTCTTTTATTTTCTCCAACATGGACAGGACAAAAGCACAGCAAAATTCCTTATGAGATAGTTTCTCGGTTCGGGAGGTAGATTTATAGAAAGGGAAGGTGTTAGAACCCTTTCTATCCATGGTTATCCATGGGCTCTTAGATACTTGCTCATTGTGTTTTCAAAATGTTTGTTTGCCTTTCAAGTGTGAGTGGGTTTGAAAAAGTTTCGTTTAAAGATTCCAGATCGACTCTTGTATCAGTCCTCAAGAGTGTTTGAAAAATTGTTTTGAAAGCTTTTTTGAAAGTGTCGGTGTGAAAAGAGTTTTGATTTGTTTTTTAGAGCAACTATCTATGAGTCATCTATCTACTCTAAGGAATTAGGCTGTGTAAATGTCCTTAAGGTAGTGCCATCCCACCATTGAGAGGTAGGTAGCACCACCGTTGGAGGTGTTCGGGTCAATTCGTTTGTAGGGACAGTATGGTCACCAGAGCAACAGTAGGACACCTTAGAAGCTACCCTTATGCCATTGATCCTTTTTAATTCGAGGTAACTTTTCCGAGGCAACTTGTTTTGAGGCATATGGATCAACGGACATAAGGACTTACTAAGACGTCCTATACTCGACGACCACGTTTCGAGGGAAAGGCAACAGTGAGGCGTACCCTAAGAGTGGTATGTGAATTTGTGTGTTGTTTTCATGTTATGTTTTATCTTGCACATGCATCATGGTGATCTACGCTTGTTTTTAATTTAGGCCATACATTCTTTCATGCAAAGTTTAGCAGTTTTAAGAGTGCGGAAATTTAAATGCGGAAAGTAAAATCCTACGCTATTACAAGGCGCGGGTCTATACATCGCCAAATTAACAAAGACCCGTTTTTAATAAAAAATGCGGGAAGTAAAATAAATTCCTAATTACTATTACAAGGCTTGAGCAATTACATAATATTCACAATAAAATAAAATAAATGCGCGAAAGAATAGAAATAGAACGTTCGAGGGCGTTGGACCCTTTTGAGAAATTAAATGAAATTAAAAAGCTAATTAATTATTTAATTAAGAAAAGAAATGTTTTTATGTTTTTTTTTGTATTTAATGAAAATAAAGAAAAAAATTAAAATTAAAAGAAACCCTAATTCTAAGTTGTTTTAATTATTAAGAAAACATTAAAGTTTAACCTAATTTACTAAATAATTAAAGTATATGTTTATTTACAAAATATTTAGTAATTAATAATAATAATAATAATGAGAAAATTATTTGTTAAAAAAATGAAAAGGTTAAAAAACCCTAATTTCTACATATTTTATTAATTTAAGAAAATTTTAAAATTTTAAAACCTAAATTAACTAAGTTAATTGTTAGAGTTTATTTACAAAATAAATTAATTTAAATATTAATTAAACATATTTTAGTTTCTGATTTTTTTATTTATGAAAATTAATTTATGAAATTAAAGAAAACAATTAAAATAATTAATAGAATTAAGAAAGAAAAACAAATTAAAAATTAAAAATTGATGCAAACCATGGGGGGTATCAGGCCCATTTAGGAGGTTTTTTGGAAGTAATTTGGCCCATTAGACAAAAAGCCTTGTTTGACTTTCTGGCATCACGTGCGTGTTCATTGACTCCTGAGTACCGTGGTCTGTATTCTTTGGCCATTGGATTGGGTTTCATGCATAAGTTGTTCTACTTTGGCCATTTGGCTTTTGGCTTTTGGCTTTTGGCCATTTGTGTTCTGGCCTCAACGTTCCTTAATCTTCTCAAGATGTCTGTCTCGTCATGCATAAGTTGTTCTTTTTTGGCCATTTGGTTTTTGGCCATTTGTGTTCTGGCCTCAACGTTCCTTAATGAACCTGCATGGGATCCTGTCTAAATCTGTAGTGTTGAATCTCATGAACACATTAAATAAAATCATAAAATGCAAATAAAGGCAATATATGAAGAAATTTAATGTTTAGGCACAATATGGCATGTATGAATGATTATACCCTTTTGATCATGGAGATCAAATCAATCTTACCCTTACTGGAAAATTAGTGACGTGAATGCTTTTATGCCTTTTGGATCATGGAGATCAAGCCAGCCTTACTCTTACTGAAGAAGTAGTGAGGTGTTGGTTTGTAACTGTGATGGCTTATTTGTAGTGAGAGAGAGATTTGTAATAAGGATTTCAAGGTTTTAGGGTTCTTGAAAGAATTTGATATTCTAACAGTGTTGTGGCAAGGTTTTTTTCTCTCTTTTTTCTCCTCTCTGGTTTGTGTGAAAAGAAGGTGATTATATAATGGAAATTAGGGTAAAGAAAATGGGCTTTGAATGTGCAATTGGGCCTCCAATGTTCACTTGAGTTCGTCACTTTCCAGGCTAAATCGCAGGGACTTAAGTGCAATTTTTGAAGTTGAAATGTGAATACAAAATGTAGCCGACATCGATAACTAACTCCTGTCCGAAAATCGGCTCCATCGGATAAATGGTGAATTAGTTATGAATTTTTGAAGTTTCAGCTCTGACAAAGTTATTTTGGGCTCCAGTGTCGACTCTGACACGTTCTTCAATAAAAAACTGGTATTGATCGGAGCATAATCCGGTCTCGACTTTTGAAGCAAAGTTGTAGATCTATGAGTCAGTGACCTTGTGTAAAAATATGAGCACAATCCAATAAAAATTGACCGAGTTATGAATTTTCGAAGTTTCGGCCCAGATGAAATAATATTCAGCATTCAGGATTTTCAGCGTGTCATGCACTCTGAGCAAAAAACGAAGGCCTTTTGAATACCTTTTGAACTCAATACCTTCTGTGAAAATGTAGCCAGCTCAATTTGTGAAATTTTGGCGCCAGAACCAGCTCGATACGATGAAAATCGACCAAGTTATGATTTTCTGAACATGACTCAAATAAACTTCTGTCACAAATTTTCTGTATGAAAATACTTGATAAATCCACATTTTTGAAGACCTTCTGATCGAAATTGGCTTCTAGCCGTGAGAGTTGAAAACGTAGATAATGTCAAGACAGAATTTTGGCCACTGGAACGGGTTCAAAACGAGCCACGATCTTCAAGTTATGAATTTTTTAGCGCGTAAAAACTGCACTTTCAGCACACTTTTTCACCATATTTCTTCGAGAAAACTCACACATTCGGATACCTTCTTTAAAGAATTGACTCTTGAGCCGAACTTGAATTTGAGAATACGTTATCAGAGATATCTTGGCGAAAGAATACCTGAATATGACGTGCCGAGTTGGACTTGTGAATTTTTCTTGAAATATTTTGAGAAACATGGGAGGGCAAATTTTGGGGTACAACAGTTGCCCCTGTTCAATCTTCTTAGACCTGAGGATGTAGATTGGCTGGCGTGCCTTTCGTAATCTGAAGGTGGAAGATGATTGAGCACTAGAGTGCCCAGAAATTTGCACTCACATAGTAGAATGTCAGCAGTGTGATGCAGGGAATGGGCTTATAGATGCCATTTGGAGACTGTAGGTATGTGGAGATGGGCTTATAGATGCCATCTGGAAGTATGATAGTACCTTGTCGGGAATAGGCTTATAGACGCCACCTAGGTGTCGATCGCGTAAGAGATTCCTTAGCGAGAACTTGCATACCTGAGAAAGAAAAATAATTACCTGGCCTGTTACAGGAGTTGATCTTCAAACTCTTTACGTAGATGTGCCCTGGCTGGATACAGGAATCGAATCTTTAAACTCTTCAGACGTGCCCTGGCAGGATACAGGAATCGAGTCCGGAGAATATTAGTCGTCAACAGATACACCCTGACAAGATACAGGAATCAGATCTTCGAACTCTTCAGACGTGCCCTGGCAAGATACAGGAATCGAGTCTGGTAATGTTAGTCGTCAACAGATACACCCTGGCGAGATACAGGAATCGGATCTTCGAACTCTTCAGACGTGCCCTGGCCGGATACAGGAATCGAGTCTGGAATTCAGAAAGGTTGGTGAGTTGTCTCTACTGACAAGTTATCCTCATGGACGAGTGGTCTTTAACGACGAGTGTCTATAACGACGAGTGTCTATAACGACGAGTGTCTATAACGACGAGTGTCTATAACGACGAGTGTCTATAACGACGAGTGTCTATAACGACGAGTGTCTATAACGACGAGTGTCTATAACGACGAGTGTCTATGACGACGAGTGTCTATAACGACGGGTGTTTATGACGACGAGTGTCTATAACGACGGGTTGTATCAAAGAAATCTTTAGGAATTGATTTAACTGGATTTGTATTCTTTGACTGGGTTGGTCTCTTTTGACTGTATTCGTCTACATAGCTGATCATTTAACTCTATCCTTCCTGAAAGGTAAAGGTCAGTCATATGCAATGCATGATATGAATCAAGCAATGATGTTCTCAACACATGAGATTGTCTGATATGATGCGTATATGCATGTATCATGATGTATAACAATGTGATGTTTATGAATGTATCTTCGTCTGGGAAAATAGATCCTTGACGGATGTCGGGAAGTCAAATCCTGGGCTGATGTTGAGGAGTAGAGCTTTGTTTCCGCTAGGGATGATAATTGCAAGAATACCGACGGGAGAAGATGACTCCGTTGGGGAATAAACTTGGCGAATAGATTACTCTGCGGGGAAATGCTCTGTGGGGAGAGAGGCACTTTGCTGAGGTTTTGATGAGAACTCCGCTGGGGATTCCATTGTTGAGCTCTGTTGGAAGTTTTGATGAACTCCGCTGGGGAATAAGAAGAACTTTGCCGAGGACGATCTTTCTGTGGCTTTTAGCTGAGGATAACCCAGTTATAAGCTCTGGTGGAGAAATAACCTTTGAATAAAACCGGGGAGACGCGTTCGCTCTGCAGGGAGTGAAGGTATCTTGGTCGCATTCTTCAGCTGAACTTACCTTGGCACTTCGGTGGACAGGGCAACCGGATCCTTTAGACAACTCATTATTGCCCCAGTTTCTGTTGGAGAAGAAGGTACCTGTGAAGGTGTTTGATGACTGCCGTTTGACAAATCTTCTTCTGGTAGGCAAGTGACGAGATACCGGGACATAGTCGTACGCTTTGATCCCTAATTTTTGCCTGGACCGCCCTTTCGGGTTTTCAGTCCACCGGGATACCCATTTTTGCCCAAGCCGCCTTTTCAGGTTTCCGACTTGCCGGGTGTACAGATTTTTTTCATTTCATCCCTTATTTTTGCCTGAACCATTTTGGTTCGTCGGGAAGCCCTTATTTTTGCCTAGGTGTGTCAACCTAGCGGGTCTTTGATTACGCGTAGTATTTTTTCCGACTATGTCCATGCTCTCAGGATGTAGGGAGGTGCCCCTGTTATTGTGTTGCCACGCTACCAGAAGATGTTTGGTCATGCAAGATTTGTTGCTGGGAATTCATGTCCAATGCCCCAAGTGGCTCAGGCGGAGGTTTGCCCCTGGCTGTTTGGCATCTTGAGAGATTCCTTGAATCTTGACTGGACTGCCCCAGATGATTGACAATGATCAGGCCATGCCCCTTGATTGGAAGTGTCTTTGTTCACTAGATATTCTTCGTGCGAATTTCTCTGTTGTTCCAACAAAAAGTCATATGCAAACAAAGTTATGTTAAAAATGCAAAGCTTGTGTCTGTTCTGAAGTTTTTGAAAATGCATCCTCTTTTAGTAAAAACAAGTGAATTTTGTAAAACTGTGATGTCAACTCGTTATTTTACCATAAGCCTTAAGGAGTCAGGATACCTTTCGTAACAGTATGCTTTCGAACTAACCCATGCTTCAGCTAGGACTTTTGAGGGTTATAACGAGGCCTGGTTCACGGTTTAAGAAACAAAGGATAAAGGCTCAAATTTTATTTGTACCCACCCGCTCTTCGTGATGTTCTTCAATCCTAAACTCAGCTAATCGTGCGTTAGACCTTATTTGAGTTTTTGTCCTGATATTCCCGTGATGGTTCGGATGTTGATAGTTTATTTTGAATAGGCAGTCATTCCTTTTTGTTATTGAGGGTTTGTGTGACCTCTTTCCCTTTTTTTTGATTTCGTTATCCCTGTTTTTTGCCTGAACTATTTCTTTTGTGATTACAGTCAGCGGGATGCCCCAGTTTTGTAAGTCTCCTTCATAGGTTTTGACTTATTGGGTTTTTTTTTTTGAAAGATAATGAATGCCTGTCTTGACGATTATAGGGAACCATCACTATTTTTTTTTTGTTTTGTAAGGACCTCTTTGGTGCCGTTTGTTATGCACTTGGATCAACTGAGAGAACTACCCTGCCCCAGGTTATGATTAAGGGTTTTAATTTTCGAAAAGAAAAACTCCTACTTCTTTGGCTCAGAGGGGTTGACGAGGGATTATCTTCCTTATAACTCCAGTGTTTAGGGATTGAAACAATGCCTGTACCTCATCAGCGGGGTCTGTTCAAAAGCATATTGTAATGATCGCGGTATCGTTTTCGTCATCCTCCCTCAAGAGGCTTAGAATTATTAACCGAGAATTGATCATCACAAAAAAATGAAAACAGTTTGCATATAGTGAATACGAAATAATTACTTCAAAACAGACATGTGTAGTGCATTAATGAAATAACAATGTTTAACATGAATAAATGTTTGAACAATCAAAAGAAAATTACAAATTGAACATTCGAATGAACAAAAAATCCAGTCCTAGCCATACTTTGGCAAGGGAGCAGTGATCACATTGGGAGTCTCTGGAGAGTCGAGCTGGACTTCCTTTGCATCAATCAGATCCTGGACCTTATTTCTCAAAGTCCAACAGTCATCTGTAGCATGTCCCGGGCTGTCAGAATGGTAAGTGCAGCGAACGTTGGGGTTATACCTTGAAGGCGTCCTGTTGGGATTCTTTGGAGGGTCCATGAGAGTTACCAACTTGGTTTCCAGCAACTGTGGCAATATATGTGACAAGGTCATGCCGAGGGGAGTGAATTGCCTTTTGGGTCTCTCTTCCCTTTGCTGATTGTGACGCTGAGGAGTGCCGGCCGGTTTTGCAATAAGCATCACGTTGACATCTTGGCGGTGTTCGGACCTATTCTGCCATCTTGAGCCATAGACAGCACTAGATTCTCTCTTGGATGGTTTCTTCTCAGTGTTCGAGGAGTCACCATTCTGTATTTTCCCTGACTTGATGCCAGCTTCTATTCTTTCCTCGGTCAAGACCAAATTTGTAAACCCAACAGCAGAATTCCCAATCAGGTGGTTAAAGAATGGACCAGACAGGGTCCCCAAGAACATGTCGACGAGCTCGCGGTCAGTTAGAGGTGGTTGTACCCTTCCAGCAAGGTCCCTCCATTTTTGAGCATACTCTTTAAAGCCCTCGCCTGTACCCATAGACATTCCCTGGAGCTGAGTGTGCGTGGGAGCAAGGTCGGCATTATACTGGTACTACTTGTAGAATGCAGTGGCCAAATCCTCCCAGCTGCGGATGTTAGCCCCATTCAGTTGATAGAACCAGTCGAGTTGGGTTCCAGACAGACTATCCTGAAAGAAGTGAATCCATAAATTCTTGTCAGCCGTGTAGGGCTGGATCCTCCTTGTGTAAGACCTGAGATGCAGCTTAGGACAGGATGCCCCGTCGTACTTTGCAAAGGCAGGTGCCTTGAATTTGTGCGGGATTACTACCCCAGAAGACAGACCTAGATCCTCGAAGTCCAGGCCGGGCACTTTTTGTATCTCCATGGCACTTAGCCGGTCTTCCAACTGTTTATACCTGTCCTCAGCTGGAGGGTACTGCTCATCATTGTAATCGATCTCGTTGTCGGAGACCACTGGACTAGGAACCTCCCTTTCTTGGGGACTGTCTTTCCCAACAGATGGGGTAGTCTGCTCAACTTTGTTTTGTGATCCATTCCCAGATTTGTGTCTAGGGTTGAACAGCACCGTCCTCTTCTTCTTCTTCTTCAAAAGAAGGGTCTTCAGATCTTGTTGCCCCTGGGCCAAACTCATGATCAACTCTTGGAACTGGGCGTTCTGAGCCTGAAGAGCCTTGATGGATTGCTCAGTAGATGATTCAGGATTCATGATGGCGAGCTGAAATAAACAGCGAAGAAGGTAAGCAACCTGTAAAAGGGATACCTGTAATGCAATGATATGTATGATATGCATGCAATGTTTTCAAGGATCTCGCGGGGTAAACAAGAAAATCGTTAGAATTTGAATTCGGTGGCTTGATTGAAGGAACTTCATGTTTGTGGAGAGTCCTTCTTCAAGGGTCAAGGCTCACCATATCGAGTGGGTCATAGCCCCTGACAACCTTGGCTAGAGGAAAATAAATCCTCTTTGCCCCTTGCTAGACATTTGGCTCATTATGACCTGCATCACAGATCCTTGAGATCCTTGAAATGGATTAGTCCTTATGCAGGATGTATGCAATGGTATGATGGTATGATGTCATGCTATGCGTGGAGTGATGTAAGTGAACCCTATTATGAGTCCAGATTAAGGACTGTAAACAAAACCTACAAGAAACTCAAGTGTCAGATAACAAGTATGCAAGTAGTCAAGTTTGAAGGCACACAAGTCACACAAGACAACCCTTAGAGTTTAGGCCAGCATGAAGTTTGGGGTACTACCCTCTTGAAGTTGGTGGGCTCAACCTGTCCTATCAGAAGTAACCGGGTTCTAAGGGTCCCAATATCATTGGATTTCTTTCATTGTTCATCGTTTCGATTTAGCCACTGAACTGGCGACCGAAATATTCCAAGAAAACAACCCTCAACTGAGTGTAGTATCGAGTATCAACCAACCTCGGACTGCACCAAAGTCAGTTATCTCACTACCCTAAAGAGGCCAAGATGGTTCAATTAAGGTTCCTAAGGTCAGTTGATGCTTCACGACACCACGCGGAGGCCCCGTACTCTCCTTGACTGAACTCAAGGGTTACCTGTACACACCAAAGTGCCACATCAACGTAGCAGACTGCTTCAACCATGTCGGTATACCCCGCACAGTTCCTTCACAGCCTTGTTACTACTTTCTAAGAAGGGATCCCCCAGATCCGGGTTAGGATCTATAGAACTCCCAAGACAGGCCCACAATTTAAAGCAAACAATTCAGACAATTGAAAACACAAGTGATCTTAGTCCTAAGGTACACCTCACTTTAAAATAATTTCCCCAGCAGAGTCGCCAGTTCTGTGATCGGTGGATTTAGAACTGACTGTTTTTAAAGCTGGTTTCGCGAAATGTCGCGGTAAGCAAGAGTCGCCACCATCTTTTATTTTCTCCAACATGGACAGGACAAAAGCACAACAAAATTCCTTATGAGATAGTTTCTCGGTTCGGGAGGTAGATTTATAGAAAGGGAAGGTGTTAGCACCCTTTCTATCCATGGTTATCCATGGGCTCTTAGATACTTGCTCATTGTGTTTTCAAAATGTTTGTTTGCCTTTCAAGTGTGAGTGGGTTTGAAAAAGTTTCGTTTAAAGATTCCAGATCGACTCTTGTATCAGTCCTCAAGAGTGTTTGAAAAATTGTTTTGAAAGCTTTTTTGAAAGTGTCGGTGTGAAAAGAGTTTTGATTTGTTTTTTAGAGCAAGTATCTATGAGTCATCTATCTACCCTAAGGAATTAGGCTGTGTAAATGTCCTTAAGGTAGTGCCATCCCACCATTGAGAGGTAGGTAGCACCACCGTTGGAGGTGTTCGGGTCAATTCGTTTGTAGGGACAGTATGGTCACCAGAGCAACAGTAGGACACCTTAGAAGCTACCCTTATGCCATTGATCCTTTTTAATTCGAGGTAACTTTTCCGAGGCAACTTGTTTTGAGGCATATGGATCAACGGACATAAGGACTTACTAAGACATCCTATACTCAACGACCACGTTTCGAGGGCAAGGCAACAGTGAGGCGTACCCTAAGAGTGGTGTGTGAATTTGTGTGTTGTTTTCATGTTATGTTTTATCTTGCACATGCATCATGGTGATCTACGCTTGTTTTTAATTTAGGTCATACGTTCTTTCATGCAAAGTTTAGCAGTTTTAAGAGTGCGGAAATTTAAATGCGGAAAGTAAAATTCTACGCTATTACAAGGCGCGGGTCTATACATCGCCAAATTAACAAAGACCCGTTTTTAATAAAAAATGCGGAAAGTAAAATAAATTCCTAATTACTATTACAAGGCTTGAGCAATTACATAATATTCACAATAAAATAAAATAAATGCGCGAAAGAATAGAAATAGAACGTTCGAGGGCGTTGGACCCTTTTGAGAAATTAAATGAAATTAAAAAGCTAATTAATTATTTAATTAAGAAAAGAAATGTTTTTATGTTTTTTTTGTATTTAATGAAAATAAAGAAAAAAATTAAAATTAAAAGAAACCCTAATTCTAAGTTGTTTTAATTATTAAGAAAACATTAAACTTTAACCTAATTTACTAAATAATTAAAGTATATGTTTATTTACAAAATATTTAGTAATTAATAATAATAATAATAATGAGAAAATTATTTGTTAAAAAAAATGAAAAGGTTAAAAAACCCTAATTTCTACATATTTTATTAATTTAAGAAAATATTAAAATTTTAAAACCTAAATTGACTAAGTTAATTGTTAGAGTTTATTTACAAAATAAATTAATTTAAATATTAATTAAACATATTTTAGTTTCTGATTTTTTTATTTATGAAAATTAATTTATGAAATTAAAGAAAACAATTAAAATAATTAATAGAATTAAGAAAGAAAAACAAATTAAAAATTAAAAATTGATGCAAACCATGGGGGGTATCAGGCCCATTTAGGAGGTTTTTTGGAAGTAATTTGGCCCATTAGACAAAAAGCCTTGTTTGACTTTCTGGCATCACGTGCGTGTTCATTGACTCCTGAGTACCGTGGTCTGCATTCTTTGGCCATTGGATTGGGTTTCATGCATAAGTTGTTCTTTTTTGGCCATTTGGCTTTTGGCCATTTGTGTTCTGGCCTCAACGTTCCTTAATGAACCTGAATGGGATCCTGTCTAAATCTGCAGTGTTGAATCTCATGAACACATTAAATAAAATCATAAAATGCAAATAAAGGCAATATATGAAGAAATTTAATGTTTAGGCACAATATGGCATGTATGAATGATTATACCCTTTTGATCATGGAGATCAAATCAATCTTACCCTTACTGGAAAATTAGTGACGTGAATGCTTTTATGCCTTTTGGATCATGGAGATCAAGCCATCCTTACCCTTACTGAAGAAGTAGTGAGGTGTTGGTTTGTAATTGTGATGGCTTGTTTGTAGTGAGAGAGAGATTTGTAATAAGGATTTCAAGGTTTTAGGGTTCTTGAAAGAATTTGATATTCTAACAGTGTTGTGGCAAGGTTTTTTTCTCTCTTTTTTCTCCTCTCTGGTTTGTGTGAAAAGAAGGTGATTATATAATGGAAATTAGGGTAAAGAAAATGGGCTTTGAATGTGCAATTGGGCCTCCAATGTTCACTTGAGTTTGTCACTTTCCAGGCTAAATCGCAGAGACTTAAGTGCAATTTTTGAAGTTGATATGTGAAATCAAAATGTAGCCGACATCGATAACTAACTCCTGTCCGAAAATCGGCTCAATCGGATAAACGGTGAATTAGTTATGAATTTTTGAAGTTTCAGCTCAGACAAAGTTATTTTGGGTCCAGTGTCGACTCTGACACGTTCTTCAATAAAAAATTGGTATTTATCGGGGCATAATACGGTCTCGACTTTTGAAGCAAAGTTGTAGATCTATGAGTCAGTGACCTTGTGTAAAAATATGAGCCCAATCCGATAAAAATTGACCGAGTTATGAATTTTCGAAGTTTCGGCCCAGATGAAATAATATTCAGCATTCAGGATTTTCAGCGTGTCACGCACTCTGAGCAAAAAACGAAGGCCTTTTGAATACCTTTTGAACTCAATACCTTCTGTGAAAATGTAGCCAACTCAATTTGTGAAATTTTGGCGCCGGAACCAGCTCGATACGATGAAAATCGACCAAGTTATGATTTTCTGAACATGACTCAAATAAACTTCTGTCACAAATTTTCTGTATGAAAATACTTGATAAATCCACATTTTTGAAGACCTTCTGATCGAAATTGGCTTCCAGCCGTGAGAGATGAAAACGTAGATAATGTCAAGACGGAATTTTGGCCACTGGAACGGGTTCAAAACGAGCCACGATCTTCAAGTTATGAATTTTTTAGCGCGTAAAAACTGCACTTTCAGCACACTTTTTCACCATATTTCTTCGAGAAAACTCACACATTCGGATACCTTCTTTAAAGAATTGACTCTTGAGCCGAACCTGAATTTGAGAATACGTTATCAGAGATATCTTGGCGAAAGAATACCTGAATATGACGCGCCGGGTTGGACTTGTGAATTTTTCTTGAAATATTTTGAGAAACATGGGAGGGCAAATTTTGGGGTACAACAGGTGGTCCAGGCAAAAATTAAGGATTGAAAGCGTATGACTATGTCCCGTGGAATCACCACAGTCAACTTTGTCACCAAGGTCTGAGTTCAAACGGTCCAAGATCAATCCAATCAACTTCTGTCAACGACAAGGGGCTTTCAAAATCATTGGGGAAATAGTAGAGTTGAAAGGAAATGTGATCGTTTTCACATGTTTATTTGTTTTTGTTTTCAATTTTTTTTCCTTTCGACGATTTCCTCTCACCAGGATCTCCGTCTCTTTGTACAAAAACGCCTATTCACAGGCAAAATACCAATACAAATATACTCCAGTCCACCCGTCAAGGTGATTTCACCTCTCTCCAACGTGGCCTTAATCCATTAATCTCAAAAGGATTACAATCACTACTTTAACAACTGTTAAAGTATTCTTGAGTACAACCACAATCCGGTTAATCTCAAGGAACACTATTTTACAGCAAATATACAAGAATGTGTGTTGTTGTTTTTCGTTACAAAAACTGTTATCACAACTGTGATAATTTACACAAAATTAGAGCTTGGAAAGATGATGAATAATGCTTGCAGCTTTTAGAATTCTTGTGAATAGTCTTGGAAAATCGTTAACGATTTGAACACTGAGCTTGTTTATATAGTCAATGGATTTACGTTGATCATCAAGTGTGTTAAATGACATTAACTCAGTTTCCATTTGGAGAAGATCTTGTCTGAAAGAAACTGTTGTAATTGATGTTGTATTGAATGATTAGTAACGCTTCAGAATCTTTCATCCTTGCTTGCTGCTGATGCTTCTCTTAAGCGCAGGTTTTGGTCATCAATCTTTAGTGCATGTTCTGATTTCTTCAGCGTGTAGCTCTAACAGCTTATCTTCTGATGCTGCTTTTGTCAGAACTTCTGCATACAAAATAACATGATTTTTAAGGTGCATATTTGTTCTTTGTATATGTTATCATCAAAACTCTAACTAAGGGTTGTAGAATCAAACTATGTTCTAACAATCTCCCCCTTTTTGATGATGACAAAAACTAGAATTTTCAATGAAAAATAAAGAACAAAAGGTTTTAAGAGAAACTCCCCCTGAGTTGATTACTTCCCTTAAGTTCCTTCTCATCAGAGTTTAGCTGCATCTTTTATCAGAATGTATACCTGTTGAAACTTTTCAGAAAGTAGAGGTTAAGTAATTCAGAATGTTTGAGACTTCTGTCTCGGTAAACCATTATTGAAAATATCTTACTTTCTCCCCCTTTTTGTCATGTACCAAAAAGGCAATATAATCAGAGCCAAAAGAGATGAATTATATTTAAAACTTAATGCAATGACAAGTTCCAGAAGCAAAGAGGTAAAATTAAAAGTTACAGATAAACAATTTTTAAAAGAAAATCTAAGAAGGAGGGGGAAGACGTGTGAACAACGCTTCCAGCAAGCTCTTGATCTGAGTATTTGACTCTTATTATTGCTTGCCCAAAATGCCTCCGATTTCCTTTGTGGCGTCTTCTTGTTTACCCAGAATACTTTTAATCTCCTTGTTCGTATCCTCCTGCTTATCCAGCCTTGCATGGATTAAAGCATTTTTTTCTTCAACTCTTCCAGAGTTTGCATGACTAAGGAGGAAGCTGGTGTCTCTTCAGAAGTTGGATGTTGCTCAGAGCATTCTGAAACTTCTTTTGAGTGAACCATTTCTTCTGCTGTAAATATGTCTTCTGGAGCAGTAGTTAGAGAGAAACTTTCTGATTCTGGTTCGGCTACATCTGAAGGATAATTCTCTTTCCATGGAGCATTATCCAACGAGAGGATATCTTTCTTGAGCAGTTGGCTCAGAAGTTGGTCTTGAAAAGCCTTCAGCTTATCACTAAAGTTCTGCTGAGCCTTTTCTTAACACAATTCCTTCAGCTTCAGTGTTTCAGAGCTAAGCCAATTTCTGAATCTTGCTCACATATAATCAGAAACAGCAGGATTAGTCATCTCTTGACTTGAATCCTTCAAAGAATTTATCCATTCCTGCATTCCTGTTTCAAAAATCAACAAACTTGTACCAACATCTGATGTGGTTTCAGTTGGAATAGGTATGGGAATGACAGTTTTGTGTGAGATGGAAGCTAGTCTTTCCAGTACAATTGGATCAATGACAAGTCTTACGTTGTCAGCTGGACTGTTAGTGGATGAAGGAGTGAGACATTCAGGAATGATAATTGGTCTGGTAGGGGTGTTTGGAGGTGTGGATTCAAGGGATGAAGGAATTTCTGGAATGTCATGGATGGTGAGAGGCATGTGAATTGCAAGAGGTTCTGTAATTCAAGGTACAGGGAATATGGTATCAGAATCTGAATGAGAGTCTTCAGATTGGTTTGTGGAGGTGTGTTGGGTTTCTGATTCAGGAATATCAGAAGATGGAATATCAGAGGGTTGAGTTTCTGGTTGTGGTGAGTTGGAGTTCAGATCTTCTGGTTGTGGTATTTCTGGTTGAGGAATTTCTGATTGTGGAGATTGTGGTTGTTTAGGTGATTGTGGATGTGGAATTTCTGTTTGTGGAGAGTGTGGTTGTGGAATTTCTGGTGGTTGTTGAGAGTTTGGATTTTTTGGGAGTTGAGAATTTGGATTTTGTGGTAAGGGAGAGGAAAAATCTTGATCAAATAAATCAATATCAGACAGAACTTTGGCAAGTTCTGGTTGGTCATGTTCCGGATTTGGATTTTGAGAGGTGAAGTGAGGTTCATTTAGAAAATGACCTAGAGTTTCAAATGGATCAAACCCTATGTCAAAGTCTTCAAAGGTTTGGGGTGATGAATTTTCTGGTTGTGAAGGCATGGCTTCAGATATTGATACATTTATTGATTTTATAACAGAAATAGAGGAGGGACTACCTTTCTTTTTGGCAGCTTTTGGTGTCCTCTGAGAGGGTCCTTCTCCTGCTGCTTTCTTCTTCTTTGATTTCTTCAGAACAACCTCTGGAGCAGCCTTGTGCAAATCCTGAATGTTGATTTCTGGGGCAGTTCCATCAGCCTTGCACGCTTCAAGGTATCTGACTATTATTTCTGGTTTGGAGTCTATCTCAGAAAATAAAGGAAAATCCTCCAGAGGTATCCTTCTTGAAGTAATGGTCTCATGAGGGGTAATAGTTGGTTCCTTCTTAATATTCTCAATGATCTTCATTTTCTTCAGATTTTTAGCGTTCAAGGGCTTCCCAGTAGTTGCTTCTAATGTGCTGATTTCCTTAGCCTCCGTAAGATGTTCTATCAGCCTATTCTCTGTTAGAATATCTGATATCAGCCTTCCTATGGGAATCCAATCCCTCTTGGTCCTTTCGTCTTCTCTTGTTTCCTTCACACTTGTTCTAAGATGGTTAAACAACAAGTGTGGAAGATTTACCTTTGTCCTCTTGGCAATGAAATAGATCAGAAATTGTTCATCAATGCTGATATAACAGGAGAGCTTGTGGGCTTCCTGTGGTTGATACACCCTAGAATGATTCTGGCCCAAATTCTATGGTGATCCTTCAAATCTCTGATTTTACTGGAGGGTAGTCCATGAGCAAAAATTTCCTTTGCAATTGATCTTAGGTCAGAGCATCTCTCAGCCATGTCAATGCATTTGACACCACCACCGTTGTATCCAAGAAGCTTCGCAATAAGGTCTTCTGTAATCACAATTTTATTCCCCATGACATAAGAATTAACCTGGTGATTTGAAGAAGAAGCATGTATCTAGAATTCTTTGACAAGAATGGGAAATGTTGGCCCTAATAGACGGTCAAAGTACCTGTTCCATCCTTTTGTTGTAACGTCTTCGTACAGGTTGAAGCCGTTTTCTTGCAAGCTCTCAAAATCAATAATTAGTTCAGAGAGAACATCCATAATATCAATAGGTGTGAGGAGCGTTCTGTGGGGTTCTTCATACTGTTCCATTGAAGAAGATTCATGAGCACTGACATTTAAGAGACTTGATGAAGCCATTGTTCACACGGGATTTTTAAGAAGATGAAGAGGGTTTTTGAGAGAAAGAACTTGAAACGAGAGAAAATATTGATGAGAGTAAAAGTGAATGAATGTAAGAAGTAATTTTGAGTTTAAATAGGGGATTTAGAAAGATACTGAATGGTTACCGCTTACAAGTGTCTCAATGCATCCAATCAGCGCCTTGATCCTTTCAGAAATTGAACGCGTGTTCAGCTTCAGAAAGTAGCAAGTGAGAGGATGACAAGTGTTTGATGTTGTGAACTGCACGCTTCTATCCTTGAAATGAAACGTCCAGATCTTCCTGGATAGATTCTGATGCAATTTGTACTTCTAAACTTCTGAAGACAGGTTGATCAGTTGTTCACAGAGAATAATAAAGTTATGAAGGTTAAGATATGTAAATAAAACATTTTATTCTAGCCATAACTTCATGCTGAGATGTTTCATAATGAAGTTAAACCTATCTTCAGAAAGAGGTTTTGTAAAGACATCAGCCCATTGATGGTCTGTGTCAACAAATTTTAAGGTTAAAATTCCTTTCTGAATATAGTCCCTAATAAAATGATGTTTTATTTCTATATGCTTAGCCCTAGAATGTAAAATAGGATTCTTACTTAGACATATAACAGAAGTGTTGTCACAGAGGATGGTAATGTTTCTCTCAAACATGTTGAAGTCTTCAAGTTGACTTTTCATCCTGAGCATTTGCGTGCTACATCCAGCAATTGCTATGGATTCAGCTTCTGATGTTGATAGTGCTATTGTGGACTGTCTCTTGCTGGTCCTTGAGATAAGATTTTCTCCCAGAAACTGGCAGCTTCCAGAAGTGCTTTTACATTCTACTCTGTCTCCAGCGAAGTCAGCGTCACAGTATCCTACTAAGCTGTAATCATTTGATTTTCTATAAAACAAACCCAGATTAGTAGTACCTTTCAGATACTCGAAAATTTGCTTAACTGCTGTTAAGTGAGATTCTCTAGGATCTGATTGGAATCTAGCACATAAGCAAACACTAAATAAAATGTCAGGCCTTGAAGCCGTCAGATAGAGGAGAGAACCAATCATACCTCTGTATAACTTTTATTCTACCTTTTTACTTACCTCTTCCTTTTCCATATTGCACGTGGGATGCATTGGAATCTTTGAGGACTTACATTCTGAGAGATCAAATTTCTTCATAAGTTCTCTGACATATTTGCTCTGATGAATGTAAGTCCCTTCTGGAGTTTATTTTATCTGAATGCCCAGAAAGAATTTGAGTTCCCCCATTAAGCTCATCTCAAACTCTGCCTGAATGCATTTAGCAAACTCTCTTCCCAAAGAGGGTTTAGTATACCCAAAGATGATATCATCAACATAAATTTGACATACTAAAATGTCATTCTTAACTGTCTTATAGAATAAGGTTGTGTCCACTTTCTCTCTGGTGAATTCCTTTTCTAACAGGAAGTTACTTAGTCTTTCATACCAAAGCTCTGGGAGCTTGTTTCAGACCATAGAGTGACTTCTTTAGTTTGAAAACATATTCTGGGTGTTTGGAATTCTCAAACCCAGGGGGTTGGTGCACATATACCTCTTCATCTATATAGCCATTTAAGAATGCACTTTTGACATCCATCTGATATAGAGTGATGCCATTGTTTATAGCAAATGATATTAAAAGTCTGATAGATTCTAACATGGCGACTGGAGCAAAGGTTTCTGTATACTCTATCCCCTCTTGCTGACTATAACCTTGTGCTACCAGTCGTGCTTTGTTTTTGATGACTTCTCCTTGCTCGTTCAGTTTGTTTCTGAACACCCACTTTGTTCCAATGACATTGAATCCTTTTGGTTTGGAAACCAGATGCCATACGTCATTTCTGGTGAATTGATTCAATTCCTCCTGCATTTCTAGAATCCATTCATTATCCAGAAGCGCTTCATCAATTGTTGTTGGTTCAATCAGAGAGACCAGTCCCATGAGGGATTCTTCAGAGTTTCTGAATGTTGATCTTGTTCTGATTGGATCATCCTTCTTTCCCAGTATTTTACCTTCTGGGTGAGCTATGCTGCTTCTGGATAGTCTTTTCTGAAGTTGATCAACTGAAGGTGCTGGATTGCTTGCAGTAGCTCTTTCTGATGTTGTAGGAGTGTCTCTGTTGAGAACTTCTGATGAGTTGTCTTCAGTACCTATGAGTTCAACTTCCATACCTGCAAGGAATTCATTTTGCTTTGACTCTTGAGAGTCAAGCTTATCATCAAACCTAACACTGATTGACTCTTCAATAATCTGTGTTTCTGTATTGTATACTCTGTACCCTCTTGAGCGTTTAAAGTATCCTAACATTATTCACTTTTGTGCTTTAGAGTCAAACTTGTTCATATAATTTTTTGTATTCAGAATAAAGCAAGTGCATCCAAATGGATGAAAATAAGAAATGTTGGGCTTTCTGTTCTTCCACAATTCATATGGAGTCTTTTCCATAATAGGTCTTATGGAGATTCTATTCTGAATGTAACACGCTGTGTTGATTGCCTCTGCCCATAAGATCTTAGCAATGTTAGTCTCATTGATCATGGTTCTGGCCATTTCTTGCAATGTTTTGTTCTTTCGTTCTACAACTCCATTTTGTTGGGGAGTTCTAGGACAAGAGAAGTCATGCAAGATGCCTTTTTCATTAAAAAATAATTCAAAATTTTTATTTTCAAATTCTCCACCATGATCACTTCTGACTTTGACAATTCTAAGATCCTTTTCATTCTGAACTTGGTTGCAGAAGGTAACAAACACAGAGTGTGACTCGTCCTTGTGTCTTAAGAACTTTACCCATGTCCATCTGCTATAGTCATCAACGATTACTAACCCATACTTCTTGCCACTGACAGACGCAGTTTTTACTGGTCCAAATAAGTCAATGTGCAGAAGTTCTAATGGCTTAGAGGTGGAAACAACATTTTTGGATTTGAAAGCAGGTTTTGCAAATTTGCCTTTCTAACATGCTTCACACAGAGCATCTGAGATGAACTTCAAGTTTGGAAGTCCTCTGACCAGATTGAGTTTGTTAATCTAAGATATTCTTCTCATACTAACATGCTCCAATCTTCTGTGCCAGACCCATTGCTCGTTGTTAATAGAATGTAGGCATTTTACATTCTGACTCTTTAGTTCAGAAAGTTTTATTTTATAAATGTTGTTTTTCCTTTTTCCATTAAATAGGATAGTCCCATCTTTCTGACTAACAGCTTTGCATGAATTCTGATTAAAGATTATATCATAACCGTTATCACTTAATTGACTTATAGATAACAGGTTATGCATTAATCCATCAACTAATAACACATTATTTATAGAGGGACAATTTCCATTACCTACTGTTCCAGAGCCAATGATCTTTCCTCTTTGGTTGCCTCCAAATCCCACGTAGCCTTCAGGCTTAAGTTCCAGGCTTTGGAACATATGCCTTCTTCCTGTCATGTGTCGAGAGCAACCAGAGTCCAGGTACCATGACTGGTGTTTTAGCCTTGCTTCTAAAGATATCTGCTACATATATAATTTTATCCTTAGGTACCCATATCTTCTTGGGTCCTGGTTTGTTAGTTTTACCAAAATTATGATTGAATTTTGGTTTGACAGAATAATCACTACTTGTGTATTTTATGTCATGTGTGTGCCCATATATAAATTGTGATTTTAGTGGTGTGCTTTTTATGACTAAGTCCATGGCTTATTTAGGTGTGGATACCTTACCTTGATATCCTATCCCTTTTCTGCCATTTCTGCTAACTCCATAGATCATTGAAGCAATCTTGCTTCTATCTATGTTTCTAGATAGAAACTTCTGAAAGATATGATCATACTCTTTGATGATCTCATCATCATTACTGGGAGTCTCTAAGATTGTTTCCTTCTGAGAATTTTGAAAATCATTTTCTAATTTTGAAATTTTTTCTTTTAACTCAGAATTCTCTAATCTGAGACTCTCAGACTTTTCAGAGTCAGAGGCAAGATCCCTTTTCAGGTTCTTGAATTTCACTCTGATATGCTGATACCTTTCCATAATTTCATTTAGACTTTCTGCAAGTCCAGCCTTAGTAAAATTAATGGTAAAGTCAGGGAATACCTCTTCAGTGTCAGATTTTGAATCTGAACTAGAAGCTTCACTTTCTTCTGACATGTTTGCCATGAGAGCTATGTTTGCTCTTTCATCATCTGAATCTGAGTCAGCTTCAGAGGAGTCCGAATCATCGCATGTTGCCATGGGGCTTTTCTTCTTTTCCTTAAACAACTTCTTTTTGGGCTTCTCCTTCTGAAGCCTTGGGCAGTCACTTTAGTAGTTCCCTTGCTCGTTACACTCATAGCAGATGATGCCCTTGTTATTTGGCTTTCTGTATCCTGAAGAACCTTCAGATCTTCTGTGTCCAGAGGAAGACTCAGACTTTCTGTATCTGGAGGAGGATTCATTCTGATTCTCTGATCTTCTAGGATTTCTGATTTCCTTTGTCTTTGCTTCCACAATTGGTTCACCCTTCTGGAGAGGAGAGATAGCTCATCTTCTTCTGATGAGGATCCATCAGAAGTTTCTTCCACAGCCTGAAATACCTTAGAGTCAGATTTTTTGTTAGATTTTAAAGCTAGTGGCTTACCTTGCTTTTGAGGCTCATATTCTTCTAGCTCTATCTCGTGACTTCTGAGGGAGCTGACAAGTTCCTCCAGAGATATTTTGTTGAGATCTTTGGCTAGCTTAAGTGTTGTGACCATTTGCCTCCATTGCTTGGGTAAGCTTCTGATGATCTTCTTAACGTGATCAGCAATAGAATACCCTTTGTTAAGAACCTTCAGTCCAACAACAAGGATTTGGAATCTTGAAAACATAGCTTCTATGGATTCACTATCTTCCATCTTGAATGCCTCATACTTCTGAATGAGTGCAAGGGCCTTGGTTTCTTTGACTTGAAAGTTGCCTTCATGCGTCATTCTCAAAGATTCAAACATGTTCTTGGCAGTCTCTCTGTTTGAGATTTTCTCATATTCTGAGTATGAGATAGCGCTGAGTAGTATTGTTCTGGCCTTATGGTGATTTATGAAGTCACGTTTCTGCTGGTCAGACATCATTTTTTTGTCTATCTTCTGACTTCTTCCATCCACTGGATGTGTGTATCCATCAGTTACCATATCCCACAGATCAACATCATGGGCCAGAAAGAAACTCTCAATTCTATCTTTCCAGTAGTCAATGTTTTCTCCATCAAAGACTGGAGGTTTTCCACTAAATCTGTCCTTGTATTCATGGTAGTCATTGCTGATGTTTTGGCTTGGTCCTACAATAGTGTTTTTCTGCAGCTTGGATCTTGTACTGGCACGGTTAAGTGTTTAAGCTCAGAACCAGGCGCTCTGATGACAATTGAAGAAATGAAAAACACAAGAAGGGGGGGTTGAATTGAAAACTTCAAATCAAAAGCACAATGAAACAGTATTTTTATCCTAGTTCGTTTCATCTCAAACTACTCCAGTCCACCGGTCAAGGTGATTTCGCCTCTCTCCAACGAGGTCTTAATCCATTAATCTCAAAAGGATTACAATCACTACTTTATCAACTGTAAAGTCTTCTTGAGTACAACCACAATCCGGTTAATCTCAAGGAACACAATTTTACAACAAAGATACAAGAATGTGTGTTGTTGTTTTTCGTTACAAAAATTGTTATCATAACTGTGATAATTTACACAAAATTAGAGCTTGGAAAAATGATGAATAATGCTTGCAGCTTTTAGAATTCTCGTGAATAGTCTTGGCAAATTGTTAACAATTTGAACACTGAGATTTTTTATATAGGAAATGGATTTACATTGATCATCAAGAATGTTAAATGACATTAACTCAATTTCCATTTGGAGAAGATCCTGTCTGAAAGAAGCCGTTGTAATTGATGTTGTATTGAATGATTAGTAACGCTTCAGAATCTTTCATCCTTGCTTACTGTTGATGCTTCAGCAAATTTATGACTTGGATTATTATGCTCTTGTTCAGAATAAGAGTTTACTTCTCTTAAGCGCAGGTTCTGGTCATCAATCTTCAGTGCATGTTCTGATTGCTTCAGTGTGTAGCTCTTACAGCTTATCTTCTGATGCTGCTTTGGTCAGAACTTCTGCATACAAAATAACATAATTTTTAAGGTGCATATTTGTTCTTTGTATTTGTTATCATCAAAAATCTAACTAAGGGTTATAGAATCAAACTATGTTCTAACACAAACTTCCTGTCTTTGTTTTGAATGCAAACTTGTCCAATGACTAAAACTGAATGAACATATGCATATGAACATAATTAAAAATATTTGACACATATGACCTAAGCAGTAACAAGCACCTCTTTAATGAATATGGAATACCCCCACAGAGTTATTTCATTAACATACTCCTTAACAAAGTTACTCACAAATTCTCTTTGCATAGGAGAATCTCCAACCAGAGTCTCAATCTCTTGGCAACTCTTTCCCCAGCTAAGTTGAATCTTACAAGTAGAAGCCTTGTGGATCTCTTCCTAAAATGAACTCACCACTTCAGCAGTTTATCAACATGGTTTACTTCCCCAAAAAATAACGAGCAACATAACTCCCCAGCTGAGTGCAAAATTGCCCAGTTGAGCCTGTTACCCCCAATTGAATATACCTCACCAAGCTGAGTCTGTCCTCCCCGACTGAGTCTACACTCTCCAGCCTGAATTTTTCCTTGCAGATTATTACAAATCATAGGGCCACAACCCCTGACCCACAGTAAAGCCATCAACAAAACCTTTATTATCTCCAAAAGATACTATAAAGACTGGACCAGACCAGATATTATTACAACTTTCAAACTACTATGAAGCCTGGACCCGACCAAATAATAGTCAACTTCTCAAATCACTGTAAAGCCTGGACCCGACCAGATAATAGTACAACGTTCCAAAAATTATGAAATCTGGACCCGACCAGATAATAGTTTAACTCTTCAAAATATAGAAGAACCTGGACTCAAACAAACTAGGTTTTAACTTCTTTTCCCCAGTAGAGTTTGCCTCTACCCGAACAAGTTGTTGTGAAACCTGGATCCGACCAGATAACAATTACCCTCAGAAATTCATTATGAAAACTAGAACCCGAAATGATAACAACTAAATCCCCAAACTGTCTATTGTGAAACTTGGACCCGACCAGATAATAATTAGCCTTATCCACCTCAGAAATCTGTAATGCCTGGACCCGACCAGATGCCAGTTTTCAAGCAAGTTATTTTGAAACCTGAAGCCCGACCAGATAACAATTAACTACGATCCCCGGAGAGACACTATGAAGCCTTGAACCGACCAGATAATAGTACATCTTTCTAAAAACCAAGAAACCTGGACCCGACCAGATAATAATTACCAATTCAAGTTTTTTGCAAAGCCTGGATTCGACCAGATAACAGTTAACTTCCTTATCCTCATCAAGTTGTTGTGAAGCCTGGATCCGACTAGATAACTATTCAATTTCAAGAAATTTTCTGCAAAACCTGGAACCCGACCAGATAACAGTTAATTTATTTCTTCCCCAGTAAGTTACCGCGAATCCTGGATCCGACCAAATAACAGTTGTCTACCTCATCTTCAACAATTTATGAAGCCTGGATCCAACCAGATAACATCTAACATTCAAGAGATATTCCCCAGCGGAAGCATCATTTCAACAAGGTTTGAAGATATGTATATTCTTCATCCCCAACGGGAATCAGGGATTCAACCTCCCAGAATTTCCTCAGCAGCAGTCAGGGACTTATTTTCCCGGACAAACATACATCTCACATTCATACATCATGACATATACATACAAAGTGATTTTAAAGTGATCTCATTCATCTTGTGAACATCATGCATACATCTGCATCTTACTAACTCTTTTTTCCCACAGGTAAAACGTCAAGTTTTAGTATGAATCAACCAAAGACTTGTGTTGATACTTCCTCCAATGTGTACTAACATTCCTCCAAATGGCATCTATAAGCCCATTCACAATCCATCTTCGAGTGCAAATTTCTGGGCACTCTAGTGTTCAATCATTTTTCACCTTCAAGTCACGAATGGCGGATCCTCCATTATAACTCTTTAGGTTTAAGAAGATTGAATAGGGGAATCTGTTGTACCCCAAAATTTTCCATCTCATTTATCAAGTAATCTCTCACAATAACTCCTTTAATTCAAGACTGCACTACAGTTGATCAGCTCAAGACACCCCCCTTAAGCACTAATGACGGGAAATTAGGGTTTGAGATTGCACAAGGACAACTGGATTTTAATGCCCCATATGATTTTCATGGATCATTTTGGACTCTCAAGATTTCTCATGTCCAGTTTCAAGTCTTGGATCACATTTTTGCTCAGTCAATTGATCAGTTGATCAAAAAATTATATGTATTGGAGAAAATGTCAACTATAGTCAATTTATAGTCAAAATTCATAATTTTTTATCCATGTCAACATTATGAACTCATATATGTCATTTGATAAAGTTTGAACCACAATTCCTCAATAAAATTGATCAGATCGTCAAAAGGGCAAAATGGTCAAAATTAGGGTTTTGACTGAGAAAGGACAATTTCTGATTTTTGACCTAGAAAATGGTTGATTGGTTGGAGACATGATCTTAAGGATTAAATCGCATCATTTTTACCTAATGGCATGACTCAAAACTTCCCTCAAGATCAATTGATTGATAGTTGATTTTCAGTCAATTGATCAAAAGTCAACTATACACTGAAAAGTCAAACTTTGACTTTTTGGTCAATATCAGGTATCAATGATCATAATTCATCAAAACATGTGAAAATATGAAACTTGTTCATCAAGAAATCAAAAAGTCATGTTTTCATTTTGAAAAGTCAAAATTTCTAAAACTTAGAAATTTTTCTAAGTGTTGGAAACTTCATATTTTTTCCCAACTTTGAGCCAAATTTTCACCATGATACAAGATGATTCAAAGGAAACATTCAACATGAAAGTTGTAGATCTCAATGAGATTAAAACATTGTACAGCACAACTTATCCTATAAATGTATGGATTTCAATTTATAATTTTGTGAATACATGTTCATGAAACTTGGAGACTTAGTGAAATTTTGCCCTAGTTTAAGCAGGATTTTGACCTAACTTCATGGCAATTTCTCACATAGTTCCAAGAGGAATCGTAAAAAATGTTCAACATAGAGGATGTATAGGATGTTACAAGCTTTCCAAAATGTCAAATAACTCATTGAGATCATACTTGAGCTAAGAGAATCGAAGAGATGAAGTTAGGGTTTCATTCTTGATTTACAAGGCAGAATTTGTGATGAACACTTGACCAATTCATAGCTAGGCTGCATAATCTTTGCTTTTCAAGCCTTAAACTTATTTGTCACTCCATAATTAAATGTTTACACAGATGTTAGAGCTTTGATCTAAGCACTTGAGCCATTATCCAAGTTGCATTTCCATTTATGGCACAAAGTTACTATTCCATTCTTCTAAAGAGGCTTTAATCACAAAGTCAATGCATAGAGCTTTTCACTTGTTTCCTTCTGATCACAAGCAATGTCAAAGGTAAAAGCAACATGTCTAGAGCCTCCCAGAAACACAGGCCATTCTTGTACTATGCCTTGAAACCATGTTTTCACTTATCTTCAAAATCCAGTAACATAGACATAACTATATATCTTGTGCTTCTGACCACCTCAAGTGTTCTAACCTTTTCCATATAATTATACAAGTTATTTGCAAGCTGACAGGCGAATAGACAAGCTCAAAAACTCCCCAAAAATACATAACAAACCACCATTGTTGCACATTCTGACCAAGAACTTCAAACTTCCATTTCCCTCGTGCTTTTCTTGGCCTTTTAGTTTCAAAAGCTTCCTCACATCAAATACAAACCATCCTTGTCCCTGTTTGCAAACTGTAACACCATCTTCACCAACTTCCAAGTTCAAAAACAGAGCATCACAGTTGGACTTCGCTAGGCCATTTCATTCATCCTTAGTTCAAGCTAGCTATTGAATTAGCTTCCTAGAGGTTCAAGGAAGCTAACCTGATCATCACCATCACTTGAAACAAGCTCAAACTCATTTCACGATTTCCAGTTTTGAGGTATTTTTCTTGAACTTCTATCTCATTATTTAGGCATTGTTAGGCTTGCATTTGTGAAGATAGAATGTAGACATCATTTCCCTAAAACTATACATGTCCATAGATTTCATTTAGGTTGCTTAAGTAGGTATAATTTTGAGTTTGAACCTCTGAAAATATTTAGGTCAGAATTTGGTACTTTCATAAATTCATCCTTATCTTTGAATGTTATTTTAAGTTAGTTACATGGTTGGATTCATGGTGGAAAAATGCACAAGTTTCATGTTTACACTTTTGAAAATGGCTGAGAAATGAATAAGTTACATATCCTTTGGATGGAGGTTGAAGATGAAGTACAGTCAGGGTAAAACTTATGTTATATATTTATTGTTGTGTATAAGTTAACGGATGTATCACCACTCCAGTGGTTAAAGCGTGCTCTTGTCACCCTTAGGACCTGGGTTCGAGCCCCAGTGTCCGTTTTGCCATTATTTTTCATATTTTATGTTTTTTATCTCTTTTTTTATTTGCAACAGGTGCTGGGCCTTCCTCCTTTTTAGGCATTTATTTTGCTGACTTCCCCCTGATTATGTTTCATACATCCTGGGCCTTTTATTTTTATTATTTCATTTTTCTTTTAGTTTCATATTATTATTATTATTTTTATAATTACTATTATTATCATTATTATTTTTATTAATAAAAATCCAAAAATATAATTTATTTATTTACATATTTCAGATGTTCATTAATATTTTATTTTTCTTCATAAAACAAAAGACCAAAACATTTTCTTTTAACAAATTATTTCTTTTTTTAAACAATAATTAATGTTTAGACTTAGTTTAATTATTATTTTATTTTCTTAATTAAAATTAACTTAGAACTTAGTTTTCTTTTAATTAATTAATCTTCCTACTATTTTTAATTTTAAACTTTTTCATAAAAAAACCCTAAAAATCATTTTAAATTAATTTCTTTTCTTAATTAGTTTAAGTTAATTTTTTATTAATCATTTTCTAAATTAGGTCAAGATTAAAACCTCTTTCATAAAATCAAACAAAATCATTTCTTTACCCATTTTTGCATTCTTGCATTTTATCTTCAATTTTGTACAATATTCAATATGGTTGTAATAGTTAATTAGATTTAATTTTCTTGCAAATCCCCCATTTGTAAATTTGTATCCCCCCTCCCCTAATGATGTAATAGCTTAGTAGTTTTATTTTCTGCAATTTAACGCTTTATATATAAATGCTAGTAAATTAGGGTTTGTATGGAAAGATTAAAAGCAACAAGTTAGCAAACCCTAATTCAAGATAAAACAATGCATGAAAATCAACACACTTGCACACTTGCACCCTTAGGGTAATTCCACTTTGTTGCCTTATAAAAATGGTCATGTTATGCATGTGGGATATCTTAGCAAAAAGCAATAAAAAATACAAGATCATATTCCCTCGATGACGCTATCAAAAGTTTCCTTTCAAAATGGTCTTAGTCCCTCAAAGAGAATTTCTAAGATATTCCACAACATTGCTATCATGACTATACGATGACCCACGCCCGTCCCTTTACATCCAAAGATAGGGCTTCTTACCAAATCAATGGTAAGATAGCAATATCAAAGGAAAGGAATAAATGAACTAAGACTTTTGAGTAGGTAGATTTTTCCTAGTTGCTTGCTCAATTTCAAATAAAACACTCTTGCTTATTTTTCAAACAAACACCAACACTTTCAAAAAACACTTTCAAAACATCTTTTAAACTTGAAACATTTTCAAAAGCTCGACACTTTTTATACGTTCTTACGAACGAGACCTATTACAAAGTCTGCCTAAATGATGGCGCCTTTTCAAAATGATTTCAAAAAACCACACAAAGCACATTTTCAAACAAAAGCAAGTGATATAGAAAGAAACTAAGAGCCCATAGATAATTATGGATGAAAAGGGTGCTAACACCTTCCCTTTTCATAATCTACCCCCCGAACTCAAGAAACAATCTCAAAGGTCTTTCCTGTTCTTTTCAGCCTTTCCTTTTTTATAAAAGAAAAGTCGGTGGCAACTCTTGCTAACCGCAACATTTTGCAATCAAACGCAAAACACCCAAGTCAGTTCTCCCACCTTATCACACTATGGTATGATGTCATAATGTTATGTACAAGTAATCATACACATGAAAAATAAAATAAGTCGCTATGTACAAACAAAGAAAACAAATCCTTAGGTTGAGGCTTGCGTTGAGTTTATATTTAAGTACCCCCTTGAAGTTTAGTTGGATAAACTTGTCCTAGAAAGTAATCGGGTTCTACGGGATCTCAATATCACTGATCTTTCTTTATTGGGCATTGTCTCAGCATAATCAATCTTTTCTTGTGACCGAGATATCCCAAAAGTCCAATCTCAATGAGCGTAGTATCGAGTATCAACCAATCTTCAGCTTTACACCAAAGTCGACTATCTCACTACTTCCTAATTGCCAAGTTGTTCAATTAAGGTTCTATGGTCAGTAAGTGGTTCATGACACCGCTCAGCGGCCCTGTATTCTCCTTGATTCAACACAAGGGATACTGTTACCAAAAATGTGTCACACTAACATAGTCATTGCTTCAACCATATCGATCTACACCGTACAGTTTCCACAATCTATTTCTACTTACCTAGTGTTCCCCGATCTGGGTAGAGGATCAATACAAACCCAAACAAGGACCCACAAATGTAAAGCAAACAAATCAAACAATGAGAGTAAATAAATGTGATCTAGCTCTATGGTAACCCTACTTTTCAATTTCCCCAACAGAGTTGCCAGTTCTGTAATACGGTGGGAGAACTGACTTGGTTATTTTGCGTTTGATCATAATTGTTGCGGATAGCAAGAGTCGCCACCGACTTTTCTTTTATCCAATGAGGAAAGGGTGAAAAGAATAGGAAAGACCTTTGATATATTTTCTTGAGTTAGATGGGTAGATTATGAAAAGGGAAGGTGTTAGCACCCTTTTATCCATAGTTTTCTATGGGCTCTTAGTTGCTTGCTAGATCACTTTTGAAATAGTTTTGTTTGAAATGTGTGTTGTGGTGGGTTTTGAAAGTATTTTTGAAAAGCGCCTTTGTTTAGGAAAACTTTGTAATGATTCTCATCTCTATAATAATGCATATAAAGTGTTGGACTTTTTGAAAATATTTCATGTTTTTGAAAGTGTTAGGTGTGTTTGAAAAGATGTTTGTTTTTGAAGATGGATTGTGAGTAAGCAACTAAGAACGTTCTTCCTACTCAAAAGACTTTTGTTAATTTCTTCCTTCCTTTGATATTATGATCTTACCATTGATTAGTAAGAAGCCTTATCTTTGGATGTAAAGAGACGGGCGTGGGTCGTCGTATAGTCATGAATAGCAATGTTGTGAGATATCTTAGCATTTCTCTTGAGGGACTAAGATCATTTGTAAAGCAACATTCGAAGCGTCATCGAGGGACTATGATCTTGTATTTTTTTTTATTGTTTTTTCTACGACGTCTCACATACATATTAGGACCATTTTCTTAAGGCAACAAGTGGAGTTAACCCTAGAGGTGAAAGTGTGCAAATGTTTATTTTTTCATGCTTGATATTGTCTTGGATTAAGGTTTTCTAAGAATTGATTTTATCTTTCCATACAAACCCTAATTACTAGCATTTTTATGAAAGCGATAAATTAAGGAAAGTAAAGTTACTACGCTATTAAATCATTTAGGGCTGGGGTGTACAAATTTACAAATGGGGATTGCAAGAAATTAAATCCCAATTATCTATTACAACCATATTGAACTTGGATAATGTACAAGAATTAAAATGAATATAATGTACAAGACATGAATGAAACAAAATGAATTTGTTTTGATTTTGTTAAAGAACGATTTTGGCCTATTTAACTAAAAGGAAATTTAATTAAACTAAAAAAAAATTAAAATTAATTTAAAGAAAATAAAATAAATAGGAAAATTTTTATTTTTTATTTTTCATTGTAAGAAGTTAAATAAAAAAACTAAATAATTTAAACATATTTTTGGTGTTTTTGTGTAGAAAATAGTTTTTGTGTTTAAAATAGTTTTTGTGTAGAAAAACAGTTTTGTGTTTGGGCTTAGGGCCTATTTGTTAGTTAGTAAAAAGGGGGTCAAAAACATAAAATTGTCAAAGACCAACTGTGGAGGCCGGGGTGTGCTTCCTGGAAACAAGACAATGTGAGAAAATATGAAAAATGAACAAAAGGTCTCGCTGGGGCTTGAACTCAGGACCTTCTACATGGAATCGCTTTTAGCGCGCGCTGTTCGTACCACTGGGGTTGTCTATTTCATCCATTGGTTATACAACTTGCACTAAATATAAAATGAACTCAGTTCTGAATGTTTAAACATGGCTTCATCTTCTTCCTTCGAGCGCAAGGATGTATAATTTATTTGTTAAGCTTCAAAAGGCTTCATTTCTCAGCCAAATCCAAAGATGTAAATATCAAACCTCTTGGAGTGAAACTTGAGGGACTTCGACAGAACCTCCAGGAACGGTTTGTTGATGAATTAAGCCCGCTTCAATCTTCCTTGAGCTAGTGGGATCACTGCTTTGCTTTAAAAGTCACTGAATCGAAAGGTTGGTATATGGAATGCTGGGAGTGAATTAGAAGGCTAGTATATGGAAGCTAGGTAGTGAATCGAAAGGTTGATATATGGAAGCTAGGGGTTAATCGAAAGGCTCACTAATTTATGAAGGGATTTGAGATTTTTGTGTGTGAAGTCAGGATGTGCCAAGTTTTGTGTTGGTTCTGAGTTTTTGAGATTTTTGTGTGTGAAGTCAGGATGTGCCAAGTTTTGTGTTGGTTCTGAGTTTTTGAGAGTTTGGTAGTGTTTGAGGATTTTTTAACCCAACAAAAATCTGGACCCTTAGCTTGCAAATGGTCTCTATATTTATAGAGAAAAGGTTAGAGACGTTTTACACAAAGGATCTCTCTGTTGTAGGGTTTTAACTAGGTGACTTTGTTTTTGAATAAAAGTGGAAAACAAGTTTCAAGGTGTTGTACAAGCATGGTCTGAAGTTGTTCGAGGCCTTAGACCTATTGCTTCTAGTTTGTAGGGGATATGTGTACAGAAAGGACAAGCGCAAGGCTCAACACAAAAACTTTTCTAAAAATGGCAACGGTAACTTTATGCCATTAAGGGAAAGTTAACTTGGACAATACTTTAAACACTTTGGTAAGAGCTTAATTAATTGTGTAAACAATTCATTATGGAGTGGAGCACAAGTTTGAGGCATGCAAAGTAATATCATGTAGCATGGCATATGGATTTGATCAGTGTTCTTTCAAAACTCAGTCTTCATCTTGTGTGTCGAAGGGTTTTTAGAGGTGGATCAAAGAAGGTTGCTTCGAAGGGAGCCATTTCCCAGTCGAAACTTGGGGATCGAACCAAGCTTGCTTGAAGGAAGCCAAATGCCCAATCAAAGCTTATGAACCAAACTTGCTCGAAGAAAGCCAAATCCCAATCGAAACTTATGAACCAAGCTTGCTCGAAGGAAGTCAATTCCCAATCGAAGCTTGTGAACCAAGCTTGCTCTAAGGAAGCCAAAGCCCAACCGAAGCTTATGAACCAAGCTTGCTTGAAGGAAACCAATACCCAGTCTAAGTTTATGAACCAAATTTGCTCGAAGGAAATCAATGCCCAGTCGAAGCTTGTGAACCAAACTTGCTCGAAGGAAGCCAAATGCCTAATCGAATGCTTGTGGATCAAAGCAAAGTTACTCTTCTTTGATTTGTCAAAATATGTCCACCTCTCCTTTCAATCTTCTTTGAGAGCCCAATATGATCTATGTAAACTATTTAAAAGTCCAATTGTACTTGTCCAAACCCAAACCTTAATTTGAGCCCAATGTTGAGGAAGTGTCTTGAGATGATCAAACCTTATGCAATTTTGAACAATGCAGATTTTGTGAGAGAATCTTTGAGAAATTGGAGAGGCCAAATTTTGGGGTACAACACTACCTCCTTAAGGTCTCATTCTCGGGTTTTATCTCCCTCTTCACAAGTATTGATGGATACTCCTTGTGACGTTGACGATTTCCAGAGATAGTATGTGTTCCCAGCATGTCTTGCCGCGTAGTCTCATTCGATCTACCATAAATGTCTTGTTTCAAGTTTCCCCACATAGTTTCTTATCCTATGCATTCATTTCATATCATAAAAAAAGAGAAGTGTTTAAAAAGAGTTCATTGCATTCATCATAACATTGCATCAACGGACAAAAATTGGATACTTTGTATTTAACTATCTCCCACTATGATTATATGAATATTTTTCATCTTCATATCATCTGGCTCATTGTTAAGGGTTTCCCTATTAAAACTCTTACTTTTCATTTTGTTTCTTTAACTGTGATGTTGGCTTTGTCTATTCATAGTTATCCCCAGAGTCGTGTTGTTCCCCAGTGATTTAGTTTCCTGTTTGAACTCTCTTTCTTAGTCTGTCTGTATTATTTTTACTTCCCCAATGGTGTCTTGTTTCACTTGTGAAGTTTGTCTTTTACATTCATAATCATAAGCATTACATGGCATCTTAGGTCCAAAAATAGGTTTTTTTTTATGTATTTAAGTATCTTCAATCGAGTTGAGATGAAGATTTTAACCTTTGTATCTCCGAATAGAAGACACTTAAATAAGGGCAGCTGATATAACCCAATTTCCCCCCTAAGATCGTTTATCATATCATATTTTTATTTCTATGAAATAATGATTAGGATACATTTTGGTAAAACTAACTTGGAAGCAACATGTTGAACAAGATGTTCCAACTTGCTGTTTTCAACATGTTGTATAAGATGTTCCAACTAGGAGATAAGACATCGCGTCTGCAACAGCTGACAGTTATTTCTCAGTTGATTTGTTAGCTATTGAATACTCAGGGAATATTTAATTAGCTTATGTGGCGTCCAAGATTGACAAATCAGAATATTTTATGTTGGTTTCAAATATATGCATAGTTTCTAAATACGGAGACATTTTATGAAACTTATGATTGAAGACCTATTTTCTTGGAGAAGTTTGTGCAGACTTTGTGCAGCCTCATTGTTGCAGTTTTGAAGCCCAATCTAGTCTAGAATAATGTTATAAATAGACTGATGTGTACCTAGAATCAGGTGGAACTTACGTGTATATTTTGTTAGGGTTTTTAGAATCCTTATTATTGGGTTGTAAGTTCTATGTCAGATGTTCATAAGCTTTTAAGCATTGAACATTTGTGTGTCAGATTCTCATAAGCTGTTAAGCATTGAGTATTTGTGTGTCAATTCTTATAAGCTTTTAAGCATTAAGTTTTGTGTGTGTTGGAAGAGTGACTTTGTTTTTGTTCTCTATTTGTGTTTAGAGTTGCTCCCATTTCTGAGTGTAATTGAAGAGGGATTTGAGGAGGGCCTCATACCTAGGTGTGTCTTAGGTAGAATTTAAGAAAGGGTAGTGATTAAGTGTGTAGGCTGTAAACTGAGATGTTTGTTGTGAGGTCTACAAATTGATACTATCTAGTTAACTTCGTCCCTGGCTTGGTAGCCCCTAGAGTAGGTGTTGTTGTCACTAAATTGGGTAAACATATGTCGTACCCCAAATTTTCCCTACCTTTTTTTTACTTTTGTATGGCTTAGACTTTGCATCCCATTTGAATCATGTTCACTAAGTTATTTGCATAGCATGCTTCTCAGGAATCAGGCACTTTGGTTTTGAGTATTAGGGTTGTGTCCTCTTTATGAATAACTTTGTTTTGAAGTTTCCCCATTAGGTTAAGGACAAGTTTATCTGGGTCTTGATCAATGGATCGTAGAATGAAGTTATGAAGTGTATTGGGTTTATTTCTCATCAAGTTACAAGGTTGTTTCTCACTCGAATTCCTCCGAGCCTGCATTAGGGTTTATTCCCCTATTGTTTGGAAATATTCTAGGGTTTTAGATCCCTGGTTTTTGTGAAGATGTTTCTTTTTCCTACCTCAAGGATAACTCAAAATCAAGTACATTTGGTTAGGGATTTCATCTCCTAGCACTTCAAGTTTTTTTCTTAAGATCTTTAAGTTACCGAGTCAAGAGTTCGAAGTTTAAATTGATAAACATGGAATCGGGCATAAGAAATAAGGTTGGAGGTTCATGATAATCAAGGCCCGTCTTTGTTGCTTAAGTTACAAGCTACTTGTGGTTTGAATATCCAAGTTAAATTTCTTGTTGAGAGTGCAAGTTTGGTTTAGACGCGATATGGAGATTGAGAACTGGAAGACAAAGCGCATGGTTTACTTGAGGCACAAGTTATGAAGATCATGTGTGATTTCTTGAAATTCAAGTTACAAAGGCAAAGTGTATCATCCAAACCATTCAAGTGAGAATTTCAAATTTTAATCAAGATCCAAAAGTTGTTTAATTTCCATATAAAAAAGTCCATCATTCATAAAATTCATTCAAGTTTTGTATTCAAGTTACATTCTTTTGGGCAAATTACAAAGGAAATACAAATGTGAAATGCGAGTTACAAATATGTTTGTTTACAAAAAAAATAAAAATAAACGTTTGTTTCTTCAAGTCTCTTTGATTCATATTCAAGCCACTCATCCTCACTCCTCGCCATTGCCTCTTCGTCTTTCAACCTCGCTTGTCATCCAATCCTTGTGCTCATGAAACAAGAAAAGAGAAAAAAGTTAGCAAACAATTAACATGTGAAAAAAGTCTAAACGAGAATTATTCGTTAATAAAGAATGCTCATCATTAGGGTTTGCATTTGGAATCAGAACTAAAAGGGTTTGTTTTTAATCATGGGTTATCTCCTCCTACTTTTGCAAATCACAAAAAGTGTGGGTTTTTGGTTTACAAAAGGGAAAAGAAATGTGCAAATATTTTTAAACTGCTATACAGAAAAACAAACTACAGTCACAAGCATAATAGTGCAACAGGATAGCAAGCAGCAGAATAATAGCGTAACAGGCTAGCAAGCACAGCAACACAGCCTCAACCAGCTTCCATACATGGCAGCACATGTGAAAAGGACAGCAACAAGCTGTTATACAAGCACAACGGTCCAAGGCCGCAAACAGCAACAATAAGCAAAATAAAAACAACAAGAACAATAGCCAAAAAAAAATTGTCCAATATAGCAGCAAATCAAGAGCCATAACTAGAAAAGCCCTATGCATCATTTTCCTAAATGCAAACCTTTCAGAAAATTTTAAAAAGCAAGATGACTTTATATCATAGAAAGATAAAGAGAAAAATAATAGGGTTTAGTCATGTTATGAACCACCAAAATCAGTCTAAAAAACTTGTTAAAATAGTCCACAACAAGTCAAAAGTTAACCCTGTACTTTGTTGCCCAAAACTTACCTTTACTGCCAAAAACTCTGTCCAGCCTGCGCATAAACACCAAACAAAACATGCCAAAATTTGCACCAAAATAGACATAACAAAAACCTACATTCTAAAGAATAAAGGAAACAATACAAGAATGTTCAAACACTTCACCTATTCCCTCCAATTCCTACCCTTATTCCATTATAATAACAACCACAGTTCCATTGGAAAAAGGGAGAGAGATAACCAAGCCAGAAAACCAAAAGAGAGATTTACCAGGCCAGAAAACCAGAGAGAATTACCAAGTAAAAAAAACACAATACACAGCCAGCAAAACCAAAAGCCAACAACCACATGAACCAGAAAAACTGTAAATCCAGCAATCACATGAACCAGCAAAACCTAAAGCCAACAACCACATGAACCAGCAAAACAGAAAATATCACCAACACACACAAAAGCCAAGAAAAAACGAAAACAGGAAATCACAAAAAGCTCACAAACAAAAAAAATCGGCAAAATTTATTCTATCCTGCTCAAAACCGCCTACTCCCTGCATGCAATCAACCGGCCAAATCGTAAAAGATTCGAAGGCTCCTCAACAACACAATATGGATTCCTGATGCATAGTTTCAGCAAAAGTCAGTAAAGAAAAAAAGAAAATCAGTAATCCTCATGATTAACTGTCTTCTCCTTTTGATTTCCATTTATAACTTCCTATGTAGCTCCACGGTAATACACTGAATCCTTCATTGAAATTGGGGGTGGGGGTTAGGGTTTCTATTGGCTTAGGGTTTCAAATTATATGAGACTAACAGGGAGAGTTATTGATGAGGCGTCGGTGTGAATACGATAGACTGAGAGGGTTGAGTTGTAAGGCAGAGATGGGGAAGATCGGAGAGGATGAAAAATGCAACATAGAAAGTGAACAGATGAGGGAAAACCAAGTGAAACAGAGAGATATCGGCTAACATGTTGACTTGAGTGAGCAAGATTAAAACAACTGATCCCATTTTGAGAGGTAGAATGTTGTTTTAGCATGAGTCGATGATGAGAATGAGTTTGAAAAACCCGGAAATAGGGGAATGGAGTATAACGTAGAGGCGTTGGTTTAGTAATTAGGGTTATTTTCTCTTCCCAACCCATCGTGTTTAGAAGGGGGCTGGGTCCGGACCATGCTGACCCGGTCCGACCCAGCACATTTTTTTGGTTTATTTTATTTGTTTTTTTAATTTTTATTTCATAAATCTGTTTTGTATAATGTCTGGGCTTTACAATTTTTTTCCAGCCCACACGAAGTTCACACATACACTCCCTATTTTTACTTCTACAAGCCCAATTCTTTTGTGTCTTATATATTTCTTTGTTTTGTTTTATTTTGTTTTGAAAATAATAACTAATTTGATAAAAAATATATATACCAAAAATTTTAAATTAAGGTTTGATTTTCTTTTAATTTTCTTTACTTTATAAAAATTATAAAAATAATAAACATTAGGTTAATTGAAATAATAAGCATCTTAGAATTAGTTTATTAACTTTCTTTTAATATTTTCTTTAAAATAAAAATACAAAAAAAATAGATTACTTCTTTTATAATTTATTTAATTAAAATTTTCTTTTGAATAGTTGTTTAGGATAGTTAATTTTGTAGATAATTTACGTATAATTTAGTTAATTAAAATTTTCTTTTGAATAGTTGGTTGTATTTTTTGCTTAATTGGATTCTTAATAGAACTTTCGATCCGATTCATTGTCATTCATCAAACTTGTACCCCCATCCCCATATGGTCTGTAATAATTTAGAATTTTGTTCTTTTGCTATTTTTTCTCTGTATGTTTAAAATTGCTAATCATTCATATTTTATCCAAAGTAGAAAACTTGGCCTCCTCTGGGCTCATCATCAATGAGCAGGTATCCATTGACAAAATTCACACCCGCACATATTTCATAGTTTGGTCCTGGGATATTCTACAGTGACAACTATTCGATTAATTGTTTCAATTGGTCGTTTAGAATACTAGGGCCACGCTAGTCCCACTTTAGGAGAATGCATATAGCCACCTTGTATGGGCTTGTCATCTTATCCATTGAAGCAATTTCCCTCCCTTTGGTCCACATACTAAGCATCTTCTTAAAGGGTCTCATAATTGAGTTTGGGCATGGCCATTCTCACGAGGTTAATTAAGTTTTTCCCTTGGTTAACCATAACCTGAATCAATCACTTTGGTCCATATACCAAGTGTCTCCATGCACAAAGGGTCTCATGGTTGAGGGTAGGAGCACCTACTCTCACGATATTAATCAAGTACAGCCCTTGGTTAATCATAACCCGATTCATATCCCATACCACAAGCATTTCATTTACACCTCTCATAATACTACGCATTTTGTCACTTGTGCCATGATTACCACACACGACCACTCTTCACAAACACCACCTCCATTTACCTATAACATGATCCCTTAGGATGATAACTTCCTCTTTTTTAAGATGTGAACTAATTAGACCTTAGGATGAAACCCATGCATGTCAACATAGGGCTTTTCTAGTCTCCCTCTTAACCTTTTCTTCTTTTGTAAATAAAACTTAACATTCACAAATCAAAAATCCAAAAATCGTTTAATCATTACTTGAATTCATTTAAAACTCGCAAAACACTCAACAAATCAAAACTTCCCCCAAAGGGCATGTTATATCCGTTCTACCGCGATACCGGCCATGCCTATTGCTAGAATGCATGCGTTAATGCCGCCCACTAAAAAACACAAACAAACCAACATTTTCTAGAGGAACTACGGTGTTCTTATTCCTTCACTAGATACATAGGAAAAGGGTCGTGAAACCCTCACGAACATAATAATAAGAAACCCATTACATTCCCCTTAAGCAAGTATAGTTGTAGATAAACACACCATTAGAGATAAACAAACAAAATGGATCCCGTCGAGTACAACGGATATGAGGGGTGCTAATACCTTCCCCTCACATAACCGACTCCCTTACCCTTTCTCTTGGTCGCAAGACCATCTTATCCATTCCCTTGTGGTTTTATCGATATTCCCCTTCCTCCGGGATAAATAAAGTTCGTAGTGGCTCTGTGTTTTCTGCTGGTAGCTTTAACATATATGTGTGTTATTTACCTCCAGCACTATTTATTTGGTTTATACATCTTGTTGTTGCATGCTGAAGTTAGATCCGGTGGTTCGACATCTCTTAGGACATCTGAGATATGACAACTAGAATTTCAATTGGTATCAGCGCAGGCATCCTGCTCTGACTCTGGGAGAGATTCAGGGAATTTACTTTCTGGTGAAATGGACAAGGATGGAGGTATTATGGTTAAAATACGTATTCTAGATGGTACCAACTATGACTGTTGGAAACCTCGTATAAAGTTGTTCATAAAATCCTTGGGCAACAAGGCTTGGAAAAATGTTGTCAAAGGATGGGAACCACCATAGGTTGTGGGTGCAGATGGTAAGGTTACTGATGTGCTAAAGCTTGAATAAGATTGGAATGATGCTGATGAGCTATCAGCCCAGGGAAAATCCAAACATTGAATGCTATATTCAATGAAGTTGAGAAAACTATTTCAAGCTGATAAAGAATTGTAAGCATGCAAAAGTTGCTTGGGAGACCTTGAAGAAATTTCATGAAGGAAATTCTAAGGTAAAGATGGTAAAACTTCAACTTCTCTCGACAAAATTTGATAACTTGAAGATGAAGGAGGATGAAAGTATTCAGGACTTTCACATTATTGTTCTAGACAATGCTAATGAATCAGAAGACTTGGGAGAGAATATATCAAAGGATAAGCTGATCAGGAAGATGCTCAGATCTCTTCCAAAAAGGCTTGACAAGAAGGTGATTATCATTGAAGAATCCAATGACATAAGCACCATGTATATGGATGAACTTGTAAGCTCCCTTAAGACCATTGAATCTTCTATCAATGAAAGGTATGAAAAGAGGAAGAATATAGCCTTTGCTTCTAGTACTGAAGACTCATAGGACTGTGATGAATTGAACTTAGAAGGAGTATTTGAAGATCTCTTGTTACTAGGAAGAAAATTCAACAAAGTTCCGAGGAATTCCAAGTCAAATTCCAAGATCATGTCATTCCACATCAATAAAAATCAGGACAATTGAAGAAAGTTCAGGATTGAAGAAAAGTCAAATCCGGGAAAAACAGTTTGGTGCTACGAACGTGAGGGATTTGGACACGTAAAATCTGAGTGTGCCACTTATCTCAAGAAGCAGAAGAAAGGTTTATCTGTGTCATGGTCAGAGGAAGATTCTGAAAGCGATCATGAAGAGGAATCAGCCAAACAAGTGAATGCCTTGACTGGAGTCTATGATTCTGATGAAGAATCAGATGATGAACTTACTTTTGAAGAACTCGCTGCATTATACAGGGAGTTATGTGTCAAAAGTGAAGAAATATGTCAATAAGGAGAAGAGAAAAATATGGTCATTGCTCAACTACAGGCTGAGAAAGTGAAACATGTATCCATTATCTTTGATCTCGAGGAAAAATTTATATTTCTCAATTCAAAACTAGACAATATGACTAAAACTATAAGAATGTTAAATAATGGTTTTGATGCTCTGGATGAGATTCTTAAGTCTGGAAGGAATGCTAGGAATGTTATAGGTCTTGGTTATGAGAGTCAAGGTGTGAATAATAAAGAAGTAAAGTATGTTGTAAAGTTTGTACCTCCAAAGAAGGAACAAGAACAAAAGATGTAAGATCACATGCCCCAACATCAACATAAGCATCATACAAATTATAAAGGAGGCAAAAATTAGAAATGCATATGCTCGTACTTTGGTAGGATTGGTCATCTCAAACCCTACAGCTACAAATCTTATGGCTACCCCAAATCCATTCTACAACCTGGAAGAAGATAGAATATGGGTAAAAGGAAAGAACAATGGATTCCAAAAAGGAGAATGTATGAAGAAAACTCACACCTCTCTTAAAGAATCAGCTTGAGAAGCATGGTATTTTGATAGTGGCTGTTCAAAACACATGACAAGTATCAAGAAAATTTTAGTTGGAATCAAACCATCTTCCACTAAAATTGTGACTTATGGAGACGGATCTCAAGTTAGAGTAATGGGTGTTGGGAAGTTGGATTATGCAGGGAAACCTAGCCTTGATAATGAACTATTTGTTGAAGGATTAGATGACAACCTGATAAGTATAAGTCAACTATGTGATGAAGGTCGCAGAGTTAAATTTACTAATTTTGAATGTATGATATCTAATGAGAAGGATGATGTTATCATGAAGGGAAACAAATCAAAAGACAATTGCTATATATGGACTCCTGAAGAAACAAAGTACTCGACAATATGTCTGAGGGTCAGTAAAGTTGTTGGAAGGAGTACTAAGCCAAAATAAATGTTGTTTGCTTATAAAGTCAAACAAGATGTCAAGACATTGCATTGTGACAACTTGAGAATGATAGAAGGTGAAGAACATCCTATTCAGCAAAGAAGGACCAGGCCCACAAATATCAATTCACATAATATGAAAGATCAATTTAAAATGGAAGACTTAGTTTTTAAATGTGTAAACACTAAAAAATTAGGAGAACGACTTGAATTACATAAACTTGTGGACCTACATAAATTAATTCTATTTATTGGGAAAATCAAATTTTCAAATTTTATGACTCCCACATTTACCTAAGCCCATTCCACCAAGGCTTAATCATTTGGGCACATTATTTATACCAAACCTATTGTTCTCTAAAGGCTGTCGCACCTATGCAAAAGATTCTTGGGGTGAGCTTGTACTTCTTTGTCTCAACTGCTAAGTTGGTTCAATAAAAACCAATAATGACTCAACATCATTCATCTGATTTCATGCATGGTTCGTCTGAAGATCATGGATCGTCTCAATCAAGCTCTAGGGTTAATGATACAATTCGAATAATCAAGTTGTCTGCCCTAGTTTTGCATGTTGTTCAGTTATCAATTGTTCTAGCTTTTACTCAAGAGGAAGCAAGACCATCTTCAAAAGATGTCAGGGCTTCTGGTAAGTCTTATTCTTCTAATACTGATGAAAATAGGGTTGATGTTAACTTAGAGAAGGAATCTAAAAAGATGAACCCTATTGGACCTATTACTGTTGGTGAAACTCTGTCTGAAGATGAAAATAATAACCTTGATAAGAGACGTAGGAGGTTTGTAACCAAATTTTTGAGATAAGAAGGGGTAGATGTCTTGTCAGATGATCTAACATCTTTGAAAAAAGGGAATAGTACTATGGAGACAATTAGGACAAGAACTGAGAAATTTATTCTTGAGCAAATTGTTCAGGAAAGGAGTAGAAAGAAAAAGGCTGGTGTGGTTGTAAATGTTAATGACTTGACTTATGTTGATGATCCTATTTCCAAAAGGTTGGCTCCTGGAATAACAAGTAGGCTTCAGAAAATAAAAGAAAAGGGTGTGATGATTGAAAAGTCTCCCACTAGGAATCCCAAAGAAATGAAGGGTACTTCCTCTAAAAGCTTCAACAGAAACACCTATGTTGGTTTTGTTAGATTATGGAGTAAAGTGGAAGTTGTTGCCTCTACAAGGAAAATAAAAGCTATTGTCTGAAGTTGATCAACACCTTTCTAGGTAGGTCTGAACATGTATCAACACTGGGGTGGCTATACATCCGGTATTATAAGCAAAAGCATAAAGATGTATCACAAAGTAAGTTCTGATGATGAACTTCATCTCCTTCTCCGCGCCAGTCAGAGTATCTGCAACTTAGTCATTTCTCAACAAAAACAGAAAATGAAAACATAGCAATTATGGCAAATTTCATCACGTTTTTAGAAATGCAAAGCATTAGAATTGTAAACCAGAAGCGAACACAAATTCTGCTAATCCTAATTCTGAACCCTAATTTCCTCAAGAAGTTCTTATCTGAAATTCTCTCTACTTAGGCCATATAAATGAAATCTATAAATATGTACAGAATCAGAGTCATGATATCTACATTGTATCTTTGAAAATGCAAGCCTAACAATGTCTAAGTAATGAGATAAAAGTCAGAAGAAACTTACCTTGCAGCTGGAAGTTGTTCTGTGAACTTAGAGTCTGATTCAGACTGTTGTGACGTTTTGGTCAGCTTTCTCATGTTCATAAAGCCAAAGCAAACCTCAACTTGAGTTATGAATGGCGGTAATGTTCAGGAGCAGCCAAGAAGAAATGTTTTGAGTTTTGAAACAAAAGTTGATGAAGAACGTGTTACAGTCTGAAAACAAAAGTTGGGACGACTTCCAAATGTATATCAGAAGTTGTGTGTGTGATTTTGTTGGGAAATGCACATGGAATATTAGAGCTTAAATGCAAAATCCATAAGTTAGCAAGTTTTTGTGTTTATGTTTGCAGTTTCAAGTTCTTTGAAATTTCAGCAAGGTTTCAAGGCTAACTTTTAAATTCTCCCCCCTCTTTAAAAGTTGCAAATCTAGTTTAGTTTATAGGAAAGGATTTGGAGCTTGGAGAAGCCATGAGTACAACAATCATACACTAGGGCGCTGACTTGTTCTTGAAGCAAGTTCAAACAAGTATGGTTCAAGGCACAAATTAGGGTGGTTAGCAGCTTTCAATCATGCCTAATCTGAATTTGTAAGCATGAATTATGGAAAAGTACCCTCAGTAGCAAGAGTAGAGCATGGGGCCAGCATAAACTTTTTACAAAAGTTTTCTTTTCATGGACAACCATGGTACTTCCATGTCACACGTGGGGAAATCCCTTGGATAAAGACTCAAAAGTGGGTGTAAGCATTAAATGATGATGAGATTTATCAAAATAGAAAATCTGCAATATGAGATTATGTATCATAGCTTAAGTTTGGATCAGAAGTTCATCATCATCATAACTTAGAACAAATATCTAACTTCTGATCTGTGAATCTCACTGCTCCAGCATGATCTGAAGGAGTTCTCATACTTTTCAGAAAGCTTGTAACATGCTTTGTAGATCTTCTTTGAATTACTCTTGCAAATTCTGATTGGACCTACATTAAAAATGGCCCAAAAGTTCTAACGAAATTTTGTCTTGGAAATATCCAGAATTTACTGAGTGCTTCAGTTTCGTGGACGTGTCTTCAAGGATTTATAACTTGAAATCCCAGCATTTCTAGGAGAAGTTCTATTCTGCACTGTTTTAGATCTCATTAAGATCTACAACTCTTGTGTTAGAAGTTCTTCCAGAATCAACTTGCATCGAGGTGAAAATCTGGCCAGAAGTTCTGAACTTATCATATTTTCTTAACACTTAGAAAAATCTCTAAATGTTTGGAATTTTGACTTTTCCAAAGCAAATTTGACTTTGACTTTCTTGATGAAACAAACTTCAAATTCTAACATGTCTTGATGAAATATGATTCTTGAACTTGATTTTGATCCAAAAGTCAAAGTTTGACTTTTCAGCATGCAATTGACCATTTTGCCCTTGTGCCAATTCAAAACCCAAATTGATGTCATGGAAGATCTTGTGAGAGAATCCTTGAGAAATGAGAGGGAAAATTTTGGGGTACAACAATACCCATACAACATACCTCTACCATTTCAACTGGACTTGGTAGGTTCATCTATGCGGTGGGTAAAAAGATAGCATTGGACTTTGGACATTACATATTTTAACAAATTTTGAAGTAAGGAGCTTCAACTACTCTGAAGAGGCCAATATGCTTTCCCTCTCTTATCTTTGGTATAATCATGGAGCAGTATCCTGGTATCCTTTTGAATACATACATTGTGAAGAAAAGGGGAACTCCCTTATCCATGCATCATAAACTATTTTGTGGAACACATATTCCAGATATTGTTGTGACATATTCACAGGTGTCTGGTATTTTAACTTCCATAGAAGGAACCATTGCTCATTTGGAGGAGACTTATAGAGATTTGGAGGACTCCATCATTACCAACATAGCTAGGAAGATCAAGCTTGAAGGTCTGATTAAAGAATTGGAGGAGGAAGATACTAAGCAAGCTGAATAGGCTATTGATCACTCTGCTAACAGAAGTAAGTCTGATGCTGGTAGTGGTTCTGATTCTAGTAAAGCTTTTGTTAGTGATGCTGTTGATGGTGATGAATCTGAAGAAAACCGTGAATCCGAAAATAATGTGTCTAATGCGAACACATCTGATGGTGATGTGTCATACGGTGGGAGAACTAACTTTTACTGGTTTTGAATTTTTATTTGCAAATGTTGCGGTTAGCAAGAGTCGCCACCAACTTTTCTTTTATCCAACAAAAGAAAGGTGAAAAGAACAAGAATGACCTTTCAAGATTATTTTCTGTGTAAGGAGGTAGGTTATGGAAAGGGAAGGTGTTAGCACCCTTTCCATTCGTAGTTATCTACAGTCTCTTAGTTGCGCTTACTTTGAAAATGTTTTTTTATGTAAGTGTGTTTTGAAGATATTTTGAAAAGACGCCTTAGTGCGGCGAACTTTGTAATTTTTCTCGTTTTGGTGAGAACATATACAAAGTGTTTTTTGTCTTTCAAAATATTTAGAAAATAGTTTGTGTAAGTGTGAGAAATTGTTTTGTTTGAGCAAGCAACTAGGAGCTATCTATTTACTCGAAAAGGTTTATTCTTTTTCTCTTTTCCTTTAGACAGTGTTATCCTACTATTAGTGAGTAGGTAGCCCTATCGTCGGATGTTTTGAGGGACTTGCAAGGGTTATCGTACGGTCACAAAGGCAACTAGTAAGATATATTAGTAATTATCCTAGGGTTTTAAGAACATTTTATCGAGGCAACATCGAAAGGGTCATCGAGGGACTTATGATCTTTTAAACCAAAGGGTAGCCCCTAAAATCTCTTACATTTGAGAATCATGACCGTTTATTCCGAAGGCAACAAGTGGGGAAAACCTTAGAGGTGCGCGTGTGCAAGTGTGATTGTTTCATTTATGTTATCTTGAAAATTAGGGTTAGCTATCGTTTTGTTTTTAATTCTTGTCATGCAATCCTATTAGCCATACATCTAACAGTTTAATATCAGTGCGGGAAATTAAAGTGCAAAACTTAAACCTAACTATTACATGGCTTCAGGGATGGGGAAATTAAAAGTTCAAAATTTGGGATAAAGATAGTAAATAAAATCCTAGTTTTTAACTACTACAAATTGGGGGACAGATACAATAATAATATGAAAAGTAACAAATCCGCAAGGATTAAAAAAAAGAACGTCTAAAAATCCTAAAAAGTTCTAAGGACATTAAGACAATTTTTGTTGTTTTTGTTTATTTTAAAAGAAATGTTTAAATTAAAATTAATTGAATAAAAAAAAGTGATTAGAAATAAACCTAAAAAAAGAAATTAATTCTAATATATTTTTGAATTTTTATTATTGAGAAAAGATTTGAAATTAATTAATCCTAAGTTTATTGGTTTTAAATTGAATAAAAAAAGGTTAAGATAATTATAAATTAATTTAAAAAAATTTGATTTAATTAAAGAAAAAAACTAAACCTAATATTTTTTATGATTTTATGATTAAATAATAAAAGAATTAAAAGAAAAAATTAATTAAAACAAATAAAAAAATAGGAAAATGGGCCTGTTAAGAAGCAATATGGGAGGGGGTACGAATTGGAATTGTTAGGCCCAGGTTTGAGAGAGCCCAAAAGCTGTGTTGGATCTGGTGAGGGAAAGTCTTTGAAGGTTCATGGTGAGGCACGCATCTGAGGCGCTGGATCTAACTCCATTGAGATCTGATGGCCAGGATAGTGGGATGTACAAAATGCGTGTTGGACACCCTTGTATTGGATATGCAAACAGAAAATGTGAGAAAATAAATCCAAAACCCGAGGATCGAACCCGGGTTCTTCACTCTTGCAAACATACGCTTCACCAACCAGCCAACCTGTTCATTCGTTATTCAAAATAAACTAATAATATTATATGTGAAAAATAGTCAAATTTGAAATTTCCAAACGCGCGCCAGGTTGGATTCGAATGGGCCACTGATATAACGACACTTGGGCCACCGAAGCCAATGCGCTAGAGTCAGCTTTTCGGTCGTCTTCTCCGGTTGGCATGAAAATAAAACCTACAAAAAACGCAATGATTGAAACATAAAAAATATCCTACCCCCCTTAAAATATCCCCCTGAGTCCAAATCTAACATTGGTTTGCGCTGAAGGTGCCTACATCAATGAAACCAAAGCTCACACGTTCTAAAACCTTAATAATGGTAACCTCCAATTCTAGTACTTACATAAGCATGTAAAACGTTAGATTTCTTCTAATCATTTCTATAAACATGAACGTATGCATTAAAATGATTAATAAGGCATAAATTACCAAATTGAGTCACAGGAAATCATACCAAATTGTTGATGATTGTGGGGATCGTTCTAGGGTATTGCAAACATGGAGAAGGGTTGGGATGAACCCAGGGAGTCTCAGGAGCACAAATTCGTGATTAGTTTTGATGGAGGAAGGCTGGAAATGCAGATACGAATTTTGACGATTTTGGATATTTTTGTGTAATTTGGTATGGCTTGCTTAGGTAACTTGTGCCTGTCATTCAGGCTTGAAAAATTTTGCTTATATAGAGGAGTGAGAGGCGAGCACAATCATGGAAAGAAATTAAGCCTTTAAGAAATGGCTTTAATCATGAGAATCAATATTTGAAAAACTTCCAAAATTAAATTATTCTTGCCACTTTGGTCCTTGCATGAACCTAGACATGTTTGCAAGAAATCTTGGGCCCAAAACTAACCCAAACCATCAGCCCATATGTCATAATCCATCACTTATCATTTTATGCAATTTATTTTTTATTTATTTGAATAAAAACAAAATAAATATGAATAAAATAGATATAAATTGCAAGGTAAGGTAATAATGAGTTTACAGGTCTTCCATAAAGTCATGAATATGTTTTAAACTCAAAAAGTTAGGCCACTAACTTAATATTTCAAATTTGCATGCTTTGCATTTCATGAATTTCACCAAAATTTACCAACTTGTACTACTCATAACTTGCTCAATATTTATCCTTTGAAGATGATCTTGGACTTTTTGGAAATCCTAAGATGTTCTTTTAAATCTCTCTTTTTATCAATTTTGCATTTGGAGACTTTATCTTGATGTAAATTGTTTTGGCAAAAAGTGCCTTTTGTTGACTTTTTGGAAATGACTTGTAATGTCTGACCTCATATCTTCCAAATGATGCATTTCTTGGGCTTGAGGATTAAATAAAAGTTGTAGAGAATTGAATTTTATTAAAAATGGGCATTGGTTAGGGAAAAATGGATGAAGCATGTGAAAGTTATGCCTGGTCAAAGTTCAGTTGACTTTTCCTATAAAGACCCTAACTTAGCACTTTTTTATTCTTGATGATTTAAGAGTATTCCTTGAGGAATAATGATAAACCCTTGATCAAATGATGAATATCACTTCAAAATGTTGGTTTTTACCAAAAATCTTGAAGTTTGACTGTATATTGACCACAATTGACCTTTGATCTAATACAGTTGATTTCCAGTCATCTGAGAAATTGACTGAGCAAACTTGTAATGCAAGGCATGAAAATAGGAATAAGTATTCTTTGGGACATATTAGGGACCATGGAAATCACTTGAGACCTTTGATTCTTAAACTTTTTTGTGAAAAATGAAACCCTGGTTGGAGATCCATTGCTTAGGAGGAGAATTTGTCTGGCAAATTCTTGGTCAACCTTTAGCACTTAATGACCTCTAGGAGTATGTTTTGAATGAAATGAGAGGAAAAATTTTGGGGTACAACAGTTTACCCTGTTAAATCATCTTAAACATGAGGATTTTAGATTTTCTTGTCTGCCTTTCGTGATCTAAAGGTGGAAGATGATTGAACACTAAAGTGTCCAGAAATTTGTGTCGCCAGTGCACAAAATAACGTTGCCAGCTGATAGTATGCTTGGATGGGCTTTGAAGATGCCATTCAGAGAGATTACCGAGAGTCATAGGAAATAGGCTTATAGATGTCATCCAAAGTAAACATTGTCTGCAAACTGGAAGAAGTACCAGAATAAACCTACGGTTGGTTTGATTTGAGCCAGAAAAAGTGCATATTCGTCTTTGACTGGAGAAGTATCAGAATAGATCATTGCTCGATTTAATCTGAGCCAGAAAAGGTCTACTGGGAGAAGTATCAGAACAAATCATTGATCGATTTAATCTGAGCCAGAAAAGGTCTATTGGGGGAAGTATCAGAATAAATCATTGTTCGATTTAATCTGAGCCAAAAAAGGTCTACTGGGAGAAGCATCAGAATAAATCATTGACCGACTTAATTTGAGCCCATAGATATTTATGCTTATTTTTATTTGGAAGAAGTATCAGAATAAATCTTTGATTGATTTATATGAGCCAGAAAATGTATATGACTGTCTTCAACTGGAAGAAGTATCAGAATAAATCATTGGTCGATTTAATCTGAGCCAGAAGAGGTCTCTATATCTCTAACTGAAGAAGTATCCGAATAAATCATTGGTCGATTTAAACTGAGCCAGAAAAATATCTACTGGAAGATGTATCAGAATAAATCATTGGTAGATTTAATCTGAGCCCATAGATATTTATGCTTATTTTTATTTAGAAGAAGTATCAGAATAAATCTTTGATTAATTTATCTGAGCTAGAAAATGTCTACGACCGCCTTCAACTGGAAGAAGTATCAGAATAAATCATTGGTCGATTTAATCTGAGCCAGAAGAGGTCTCTATATATTTAAGTGGAAGAAGTATCAGATCAAATTATTGGTCGATTTAAATTGAGCCGGAAAAAGATCTACTGGAAGATGTATCAGAATAAATCATTGGTTAATTTAATCTGAGCTAGCAGATATTTATGCTTATTTTTATCTAGAAGAAGTATCAGAATAAATCTTTGATTGATTTATCTGAGCCAGAAAATATCTATGACCGTCTTCAACTGGAAGAAGTATCAGAATAAAACATTGGTCGATTTAATATGAGCCATAAGAGGTCTCTATATCTTTAACTGGAAGAAGTATCAGAATAAATCATTGGCCGATTTAAACCGAGCCAGAAAAAGATCTACTGGAAGATGTATCAGAATAAATTATTAGTCGATTTAATCTGAGCTAGCAGATATTTATGCTTATTTTTATCTGGAAGATGTATCAGAATAAATCCTTTGTTGATTTATTCTAAGCTAGAAGACGTTGTTTTTTATAAGATTGCTTGGTTCTACCAGCAATTGATGATGTTGGTCTGTTGATATATTTTTTCCTGAAAAGGTAAAGGATTAGTTTTATACAATGTCATGATGTATGAAATGCATTACGAAATGATGTTCTCAAAATAAATTAGATGTGTTTGTTGTACCCCAAAATTTGCCCTCTCATCCTTCAGGAATTCATCCTGAACTCTCAAATTTTCTCTTAAGCAAATCCAAACCCTTTATTATCATTCCTTTCCAAGTAAACAGTTTACAAGAGCAAAATGGTCATTTGCAAGCTCAAAAGTCTAAACTTTCACCTTGGAAAAGCTAAATCCTAAGTACTTGGAATTTTTTTTTCTAAAAAAAAGAGAAAAGTGTTAAAAAAGAAAATGGCACTTCAGAGCTTCTGAACCAACCTCCAGGCAGAAACGGTCAGAAGTTGCAAACTTGGCTCAGCAAATAACATTTAGTCAGAAGGTGGCTCTTCAGCAGCTACACCAACTCAGTCAGGGATTGTAAACGTGGTTCAGCACGTGATCTTTAAACAGAACATGGCTCTTTCAGCAGTTACGCAAAGTTCATCCAAAGTTTGTTGGAGAAGTGTAAAGGAGGCAACAAAGCCTGAAACTCCTTCAGAACGTACTGAGATCAGAAGGTAATAGGATCAGCTAATTGGGTAAAATACTGAAGCAGGATCACTAAGTCCAGAGTTTTTGAAGGTAGATCAAAGGAGCATGTTGGGAAGTCTGGAAAACTCTCAGAATTTGTAGAGGCAGCAAGAGGCCAAGGTCAGAGCGTGGTTTATGATGTTCTTTTTGGTGAAGCAGAACTACTGGCTCAGGTTTTAGGTAATGGTGCAAAATCTCCTATTACAAGATTTGGATTTTGACAAATCTCATCACCATTTAATGTTCATTAATGCTCACAACCACTTTTGAGCATTCATCTAAGGGGTCTCTCTACGTGTGGCTTGGTAACACCTTTGTGCAGGCTTAGGCATGGGTCTATGCGCCACTTTTCGCCTATAGGTGTCACTTCTCCTTAATCCTCGGTCATTGTTCCAACCTAGGCTGAAAAGTTGTCCATCATCACAACTTTTCATGAACTTCCTTCAAAAATAAGTTAATCTCTACTGCATAAGATTGGCGCCATTTAACGTTCAAAAATCCACAAAGCCTTGCCTATAAATAGGACACCATTTCCCCCTTTAAAGAAGAGGAGAGAGGGGATGTGAAGAAAAATCCAGAAAATTTGCTACCTCCAAACTTCATTGATACCCAGTGACTAAAGAACACTCATACAGTTTCTGACCATACGTACATACATCTTCTCCATCCACCCAGCCTAAAAAGAACCTATCCAGAATACCATCAGAGCTAAAGCTAGCTCCAACTCACAGAGTTTTTTTTCAACAGCAAGGTAAGCATATGCTGACTCTCATCATGCTGCTAAGCATTATCAACTTTGCATGCTCAATAAAAACAATGTAGATATCATGTTGCTGCTGTATGCGTTCTGAGGTTTTCATACCTCTGAATGCTTAAGTAGGAAGTGAATCAGTGTAGAACCTGCCTGTAACTTTATTGGTTCTGTCTTCTGAAGAAACTTTGACACCTGCTAAGAGTATCCTAGGCATGCCTTCTGTTATGTGGAAAAATAATAAAACTGCAGATGTTCTGGCTAGCACAGGGGGAAGCCAAGTTTTGACTTTGACGCTAGCACCTCAGAAGCCTGTTTTGCTGTCAATAATATCAGAACTTCTGAAAATTATTGTGTTCCCAGTAGGGTCAGAACTTCTGACTTCCCCACTAACAAACTTTTGTCTTGCAGCGCATGGGGGTCAGAACTTCTGACCTTCCCACTAACAGGTTTCTGTTTTGCAGGGCACCAGAGTCAGAAGTTCTGACTCATACAGTTTCACCAACAGGTTGATATCCTGTAGCAGGCCTGGGTCAGAACTTATGAATTCCTCTCAGCAGCGCGCTAGCCCTCTCTCTCTTTCTCTTTTTCTTCCCCTTGTTATTTTCTTTTCTTATCTATTTTTCTCTTTGAACCCCCCATGTACAAGTGTGTATCCCCCATCCCCTAAATATTGTAATAGCGTAGGACTTTACAATTCCGCATTTTATTGCTTTCAATATAAATGCTAGTAATTAGGATATGTATGGCAAGATAAAATCAATGAAATAGAAAATCCTAATTCAAGATAAAATCATGCATGCAATAAAACACACTCGCACACCAACACCCTTAAGGTATCTCCACTTGGTTGCCTAAACAAATGGCCATGGTATGCATGTTGAGTACTTTGGAAAAACAAAAACAAAACAAAAGATCATAGTCCCTCGATGACGCTATCTTTGTTGCCTATACAAAAATGATCAAGTCCCTCGGAAAAAAATTGCTAAAGATACTTGGCAATATTGCTATCATGGTCAATATGATGACCCACGCCCGTCCCGTTTAACATCCAAATACAAGGTTGTTTACCAAATACAATGGTAAAACAACACTGTCAAAAGGATTAAAAACATATAGGAAAGATCTTTGAGTAAAATAGGGTAGACAACTCTTAGTTACTTGATCAAACTTGCAAAACATCCTTGCTATTTTCAAACACACCTCACAACACAATTTCAAAATATTTCCCAAATTAAACTTTCAAACATTGAAAATCTTTTCAAAAGACAATACACCTTTGTATATATTCAAACAAGAATCATTACAAAGGTTTCCACAATGATGGCCTCTTTTCAAAACATTTTCAAAACCACACACAAAGCACCATTTCAAACAATTGAAAAGCAAAAGCAAGTGATCTAAACAAGTAACTAAGAGCCCATGGATAACCATGGATGAAAAGGGTGCTAGCACCTTCCCTTTTCATAATCTACCCACTGAACCCAAGAAAACATCTCAAAGGTCTTTCCTGTGCTTTTTGACCTTTCCTTTGGATAAAATAAAAAGTCGGTGGCGACTCTTGCTAAACCGAAACATTTGCGTACACAAACGCAAAATCTCAAGTCAGTTCTCCCACCGTATCAATGTTATATGTATATGATATGACATTTGTAAATGATATATGAATGTGAGTGTATCAGTGGCTCTTTGTAGTGTTGTTGAACTGGGGAAAATAAATTCCTGACTGCCTTCAAAGATGAAGAATGAATAACCCTCTGATGTGAGTGGAAACTCTTCTGAAGGTGTTTATCCTGATCAATCCTGTTGGAGAAAAGAGTTTTGTTGGAAGATTTTAACAATTTGGAGAAATACACTCCGCTGGGGGATGATCTTCCTGTAGCTAGAGAAATAAACTCTACTGGGGGAAAGAAATTTCATAAACTGCTTGGGGACTTTACGAAATTCTGTTGGGGAATTCTCCAAGATGCAAGGGAAACGATTGAAAATCTTTATCTGTTGAGAAATCTGGAATATCTGAAATCATTTGGCTATGTGTTGAAGATATGGCAGTGACCTACGGGAAGATGCCCCTGAGTCTGTACCTACTGAGGAATATACACTTGCTAATGATGAATTGTGTGAAAATGGTCCATGTTGTACCCCAAAATTTTCCCTCTCATTTTACTCAACACATGCCCATTGAGGTCCTCAATTTTCTCAAGGATGCCCAAGAGTTGACCAGACAAACTCTCTCATAAGGCAATGTACCTCAAATTAGGGTTTCCATTTTCATCAGGGTGTGGGAGCTCCAAAGGTTCCAAATTCTTTCAACGGTCCTAATATGTTCTCAAGATCATCCATGTCAAGTTTCATGCCTTGCACAAGAAGTTTGCTCAGTCAACTGCTCAAATGCTTGAAAATCAACTATATTATGTCAAAAGTCAACTGTGGCCCACATACAGTCAAACTTCAAGATTTTTGGTCAACATCTACATTTTGAAGTGATATTAATAATTTGATCAAGGGTTGATCATTATTCCTTAAGGAATTCCCCAAATTCACCAAAACCCAAAAGTTGCTAAATTAGGGTTTTATAGGAAAAGTCAACCAAACTTTGACCAAGCATAACATCTTCATACTTTATCATAAATTTTCCATCAAAGGCTCATTTTGAAGAGGATGTAATTCCCTACAACTCATATTCATCCCACAAGTTAAAAACATACACTCATCAAAAGATATGAATTTCTACATTATAGGTCCTTTTGAAAAGTCAACAAAAACACCTCTTGGGTCAAAGCTTCTTCATGAACATGGAAGACCCAATTGGGATGGGCCCAAAGGGTTGTTTAGGGGATATCCTAAGCTTTATAAAAAGTCGAAGAACACCTCTCTAGGGTTAAAATTGGAGCAGATATGCCTTGTCAAAGTTGACCATTTTTGCAAAATTGCCAAAAGTCAAATGTGCTTAAAAATACATTTTTTGTCAAATGGGCCTAACTTTTTATGATTGAATCTTGCTTGTGACATGGTCCACGACCCAAATCAGCATCCACACATTATTTGCTTCATTATTTATTTTATTTTGATTTTTTATTATTTAAAATTCAAATTAAATCAAATAAATGGCAAAAAATACAAAAGATTGAATTTGATTTGATTTTTTTGTAGGAATCAAATCAAATCAACCTAGCATGACCAAATAAAATCGTGCAAGGGTGGAATGGCTCAAATTGGCATGATTTTGATGCATTTGAAAGATATAATACAAGAGCAAAATCAAATCAATTTTTCATGATTCACAAAGATTTAATTTGTTTTTGTTAACCTAATCAGTTCTACTACATATATAGAACATAACCTAGCCAAAAAACCAAGGATTGGAGGTCGTAAGAAGCTGCAAGCAAGAACTGAAAATTGTCAAAAAGTGGTAGACTGATTTCCAGTTTAGAGGCCAATTCAAAGACTTTCAAAGCCACCAATCGATTCTTGGGCATCTCCAGAACACGTTCCAATCATTTGCCAGCCCTCCCAAGCCCAGAAACGGGACATACGATCGTCACAGTTTGCTTCTTTTTCAAAATCCGATTACTATGATTCTTGCATCCTGAACATGTTTTAATGGTATATTTGTGTTTGTTGTCATGTTTGCAACGTGTCTATACCCTTTAATTGAAGTTTTAACGCCTGTATGAATATTTTCCATAGTTAGGGTTTGCCTTGTTGTTTTAGGGCTTTCAAATGCAGGAACAATTGGCCCTAAAGAAGGATACCATTGTGATCAGGGGGTCAAACCCAATCGATCCATGGTCTTGACTCTTATTTATATTGCATGTGCGTAATTTTTGAATGGCACAGGGTTACAGCCATGGAAGCTTGGCCGTAGGTAAAGGTTACAGACCTAATACGACGGACAAGGAAGAAGAAGCCAATGTGTCTGACTATCATTGGACCATTTGAATGTTGGCGCACGTTTTTTATTTTAATTCATTAATCCACTTATTTTCATATAATAATATTATTTGTTCTCATTATACTAAGAAAACTGATACATGGCTCAGATGGTAAGGCGCGTTTTTATTGAGTGGGAAGACCTGGGTTCGATCCCAGGTCCCAGCGTTTTGTGTTTTTCTTCATATTTAACTGCAGATCACGTACATCATGCTTCCAAACGCCTACCATGTGCCCCAACAATCCAGCCAATGGATTATCACCATCACAAATCCAGCGTCCCACACATCAAGGAGCATGGTAGACCATCAGAAGGGAATTCCACTTGATCCCACGCAACGATTGGGCTCAACAGTTAATGGGCTTACAAAAATTCAACTCACACCCCTCTGATTGCTTCTAACAGGCCCAAATCTCTTTCCTTTCTATTTTATTTCTTTTGTTTTAATTATTTTATTAATGATTTCTTATTTTTACAAAATAACACAAAAATCATTTTTTATTTAATCAAAAAATCATTAAAAAACATTAAAAATCATTTTTTCATAAAAATATTTTATTTCCTTAATTAATTAGATTAATTTTAATTTAGGGAAATTTAATTCCTTTTTATATAATTTAAATTAATTAGAAATTAGGGTTTTAATTTTGTACATAATTCAATTTTTTCTCAAAAATAACCTGAATATTTTTTTTAACTACATTTTTAGGTTTTCTAATTATTCTCGCATTTAATTCACCGCGTGCATTTTAATTCTTTGTTCTATTATTGTATCTGCTTCGGGTTGTAATAGATTTAATTAAGGTTTTAAATTTTTGCACCTTTATTTACAGTCAAGACAATTATGTATCTACGAAAGCCCTGTAATAGCTAGGACTTTAAACTTTCCCGCATTTTAATTTTCGCAAACTATAAACTGCTTAGATGTATGTTAATAGGATTGTATGGAAAGAATAACTGAAAATTAAAATAGTAGATCACCTTAATTGTGCAAAGATAATTAACTAAAAATTACATTCGCACATGCTCACTCCTAGGGTTTACTCCACTCTGGTTGCCTTCGGTAAACGGTCATGAAGTATAGGGTTTGTTAGTGGTTGTCCTCTAGCCTCGAAAGATCTAAAATGACCCATTCAGATGTTGCCTCGGAAAAAGATCTTTAAGGCTTTAGGATGATTACTAACATTTCCTAACATTGCTCTTGTGATCGTATTTGTCCCTTCGAATGTCCTTAAAAAACTCCAACGACGGTGCTACCTATTCCTTAATAATAGGATAGTGCTGTCTAAAGGAAAACGAATTGTCTTTTTCGAGTAGGTAGAAAACTCTTAAGTACTTGCTCAAACAAACAAAAAAAAACTTCTTCACACAAACACTTTTCAAAATAGTCTTCAAAAACAACTTCGTAACACTCTTGAGGACAGAAACAAGGATTAAAACGAAGTAAAACAAAACTTTTCAAAACAAGCACACATAAGAAATTTCAAAATGAGAAAGTAACTAAGAGCCCGTGGAAAACCACAGATAGAAAGGGTGCTAACACCTTCCCTTTCTATAATTTACCCTTCATACTCAGAAACATCTTGAAAAGGTTTTTTCTGTTCTTTTTCCTTTTCCTGATTGGATAAAATAAAAGTCGGTGGCGACTCTTGCTTACCGTGACATTTGCAAACAAAAAATGTAAACCAGTATTAATAGTCGGTTCTGCCACCGTATCACAGTCCCTTAGGGGTGTTCTATGGGGATTTACATATGGCTTTTTGATGTTGACCCAATTCTTAAATCCCTTAGTAACTGTCTTTCTGTTTTTATGCATATATTTGTATACGGTAATCATATTCAAATGCATATGTTCATTTAACATAATCAATGGACGTTTTTGCAAACAAAATAGAAAATAAAATAAATAGTTTTGAACTTTAAAAGAGAAATTTTGTATTGATTTGAGAAAGTATGCCTATAACAGGCGTCTTTGTACAAGGAAAAGAACATCCTAATAAGAGGAATTTCATCGTAAAAAAATGAGAAATCTACAACGTAGTACACAAAAGAAAAAAAAAGCTATGTAAAATAATCCCATTATGTTTCAATTCGATTTTGCCTTTATATCTTTGAGCGTCTCATCACTTTACTGCTCGACAGAAGTTGACTGGATTGATTTGTACCATTCGAACTTGTCAGTTTGATAATGAAGTATAGCTGTAAGGTGATCCAACGGGACATAGTCATACGCTTTTAATCCCTAATTTTTTCCTGGACCGCCCTTTCGGGTTTTCAGTCCACTGGGATACCTTTTTTACCCAAGCCGCCTTTTCAGGTTTTCGACTTGCCGGGTGTACAGATTTTTCATATATATATATATATATATATATATATATATATATATATATATATATATATATATATATATATATATATATATATATATATATATATATATATATATATATATATATATATATATATATATATATATATATATATATATATATATATATATATATATATATATATATATATATATATATATATATATATTCCTAATTTTTGCCCGAACCCTTTTGGTTCATCGGGATGCCCTTATTTTTTCCTAGGTCAGTCAACTTAGCGTGTCTCTTTTTATGCGTAGTATCTTTTAATTATGTCTGTGTTTACAGGGTGCGGAAGGTCGTCACCGTCCATGGTGGATAATATCATAGCTCCACCGAAAAATATACTCATGATCACAAATGGTCCTTCATATGTAGGAGTCCACTTGCCCCTGGGATCACCTTGTGGCAGGATGATGCGCTTGATTACTAGGTCACCAACCTAATATACCTGACGTCTGACCTTCTTGTTAAAAGCCTTGATCATACATTTTTGGTACATCTGACCATGACAAACATCCGTGATCCTCTTCTCATCAATCAGCTTCAATTGGTCAAGTTGAGTCTGAATCCATTTGTCTTCGTTTAAACCGGCCCCTTCAGGATTCTCAGGGAAGGGATCTGGACCTCGACGGGTAAAACAACTTCCATACCGTATACGAGAGAAAAAGGGGTTGCCCCTGTTGATGTATGCACTGAGGTACGGTATCCATGAATAGAAAATGGTAACATCTCGTTCCAGTCTTTATATTTTACCATTATCTTCTGTATAATCTTCTTTATATTCTTATTGTCGGCTTCTACAACGCCATTCATCTTCGGTCGATAAGGAGAAGAGTTATGATGTTGGATCTTAAATTATGTACAGAGCTCGGTGATCATAGTATTATTGAGGTTGGTACCGTTATCTGTAATTATTCTTTCTGGGATACCATACCGACAGATAAGTTTATGTCTGATGAACCGAGCCACTACGTTCTTAGTAACAGAAGCAAATGAGGCTGCCTCTACCAACTTCGTGAAATAATCAATAGCGACAAGGATGAAGAGATTCCCATTGGAAGAAGTAGTTTTAATCTCTCCAATCATATCAATACCCCCACATTGCGAATGTCCAAGGAGCAGTCAAGACATTTAACGCAACTGGAGGCACATGTACTTTGTCAGCATAGATTTGGAATTTGTGACAAGTTCGGGAGTGATGATGACAATCTGCTTCCGTAGTGGACCAATAGTATCCTTCCCACAGGATCCTTTTAGCCATTGTGTGCCCACTAGAATGGGTGACAAAGGTACCTTCGTTCATTTCCTCCATAATTTGCTCTGCTTCCCTCTTGTCCACACACCACAGTAAAATGGAATCATGGTTGCGCTTGTAGAGAATTTCGTTACTCAGGAAGAACTTGGCAGAGAACCTTATTAGAAACTTCTTGTCATTTATGGACGCTCCCTCAAGGTACTCTTGAGTTTCGAGATGCCTTTTCACCTCGTGGAACCAACGCTTTTCTTCTACTCCCTCGGCATCAATCTCATAACAATGGGATGGTTCGTCTAATCTTTTGACAATGATCTGAGGGGATTCGTTATCCCATCTCACCTTAAACATGGATGACATTGTAGCTAGCGCGTCCGCTAACTGGTTTTCTTCTCATGGAAAATGTTCAAAGGTAATCTCTTCAAAATATGGGATCAATGTCAATACATGCTCTTGGTACGGGATGAGATTAGGATCCTTCGTGTCCCATTCTCCCTTAACTTGGCTGGTCACCAAGGTTGAATCTCTGTATACCTTTAAGAACTTGATCCTCGTGTCAATAGCAGCCTTGATACCCATAATTCATGCCTCATACTCGGCCATATTGTCGGTATAGTTAAAACATAGTCTGGAAATGAAGGGTGTGTGGCAGCCTTCAGGGGAGATAATCACAGCACCATTAACATTTCCCAGTGTGTTGGAAGCTATATCAAAGACCATAGTCCATCGGGATCTTTTTTCAGGTCCTTCATTTGGTCCAGGTTCTTCATAGTTAATTACTAACACAATGTTCTCATCTGAGAACTCAGAATTTATTGACTGGTAGTTGTCTACAGCCTGATGAGCCAAATGATCAGCTAGTACACTTCCTTTTATTACTTTTTGAGTGGTATACAGGATGTCATACTCGGTCAGGGCCATTTGCCATCATGCTATTCTTCCGGAGAGAGTGGGCTTCTCAAATATGTATTTGATAGGATCCATTTTAGATATCAATAAGGTAGTGTGAGTCAACATATACTGTCTTAGTCGGCGAGCAGCCCATGCCAAAGTGCAACAAGTTTTCTCAAGCAGTGAGTATCTTGTTTCACAGTCGGTAAACTTTTTTCTAAGGTAGTATATTACATGCTCTTTTCGACCAGACTTGTCATGTTGCCCCAACACACACCTCATTGAATTCTCTAATACTGTTAAGTACATGATCAGAGGTCTTCCTTCAATTGGCGGCATAAAAAATGGAGGTTCTTGAAGATAATCTTTGATTATGTCAAAGGCTATCTGGAAATCATCATTCCACTTTACTACTTGATCTTTCTTCAATAATTTGAAGATTGGTTCACAAGTAGCGGTTAGATGGGAAATGAATCTGGAAATGTAGTTCAGACGTCCCAAGAAACCTCTAACCTCCTTCTTGGTGCAGAGAGTTGGCATCTCTTGAATATCTTTAACCTTTTCAGGATCCACCTCAATACCTTTACCACTGACAATGAAACCTAAGAGCTTACCAGTTCTTACTCCAAAGGTGCACTTGCTTGGGTTCAATCTTAACTTGTATTTCTTCAGCCTTTCAAACAGTTTTTGCAGGTGATCAAGGTGCTCTTCTTCAGTCTGAGACTTGGCTATCATATCATCGACATATACTTCTATCTCGTGATGGATCATATCATGAAACAAAGCTACCATAGTGCGCTAATAGGTTGCCCCAGTGTTCTTCAACTCAAGTGGAATAACTTTGTAACAGAAAGTGCCCCAATGTGTGACGAAAGTTGTTTTCTCCATGTCTTCGGGTGCCATTTTGATCTGATTATAACTAGAGAAGCCATCCATGAAAGAGAATATCTTGTGCTACACAGTGTTGTCAACTAGAACATCAATATGGGGAAGTAAAAAGTCATCCTTGGGGCTTGCCCTATTCAAATCTCTGTAATCCACACACATATGCACCTTACCGTACTTCTTAGCTACTGGTACCACATTTGCAACCCATTGTGGATAAGAAGTAACAGCAAAGAATATGACATTGAATTATTTCATGACTTCAGCCTTGATCTTTTCTGACATCTCAGGGCGCATACAACGAACTTTATGCTTTACTGGAGGACAATACTCTTTTGTCGGCAGACGATGAACCACGATATCAGTATCAAGTCCCGGCATGTCTTCTTATGACTAGGCAAAGATCTCAACATAGTTATGTAACATTTGGATTAACCGTTCTTTGACACCAATCTCCAAATTGGCACCTATCTTGACTTCCTTTTTATCTCCCTTTCTAACCAAGTTTACTGCCTCGACCGGCTCTTCATGAGGCTGTATTTCTCTTTCCTCTTGTTGTAATAGTCTAGCAAGTTCTCCTGGTACCTCACAATCTTCCTCATCTTCATCCTCGGCTTGGTAGATTGGATTTTCAAAGTCATAACTGGCAATAGCGGAACTGTTATCAATGGGATCCAGGGTGGATGTGGATATGCAATTTGATATGTGGGTGTATGTAAGATCACATAGCTAATTTGACAAAATAAAGTAAAAGAAAAACAGAGCGCGTAAAATTTGAATGAAAAACGTCCAATGATTTATAATGACATATGAAAATGAAATGTGATAACCCTCACAAATAGACCATTGTGCCTCGGGTAAGTCACAAGGGTTTAGAGTTTAAATTTTTCAAAAATTACATATCCTTAAAAACAGAAAAAACAATTACTCCTGGATAAAAGAAATAGCCATAAAGTCACTAGCCGTCCAATTATTGAGTCCACCATTGGTAGTAGGGAAGATCCAATTGTCCATGTCACAATCATTGCCAGCGTCTTCTACAGCATCGACTCCATGGTTGCTGATGCATGGTGGTGGTACTCCGACGCGAGCACGACGAACAACTTTTTGAGCTCCTGAAGTGAAACCCAAACCAAATTTGTCACACTTATATGGGATGTCAGGGAGTTCTCCCCAAATAGTACACTCACCTTCTTCAATTATAGCCTTCACTAGTTTTGTGCCATGACTTCTTTTCTTTTAGCGGAAATCAATTACCCCTATAGTGGATATTGATTTCCTGAGGTAAAGTTGGCAAAAAAGGACAATTTTCATGTTTTCAGCATTTGGCTTCAATATCCTTTTTTATAGAATATTCTTGATTAACAAAAAATAATTCCCCACCTATAATTAAATTCCATCATACAACCTCATTAGATTATATGTACACCACTTGATTCAATTTTGGCTCCAAAAATGAATTACCAAGCCAAATTTTCATTCCAAACCAATCCCCAAACCACAAATATTCCCAAGCCTAAAGTCTATAAATAGAGCCCTCATTTCATTCAATTATCAAGTTTTTGATAGCCATAATCGCCTTGCTAAAAATTCTCTCTACTCTCGTCATCTACCAAATTCACTCAAAGCTACATTTCCATAAAAGTTAGTAAGCTTTTCATTTAAGCTTACTAATCTTTGAGCTAAACCTTCATCCAAACACTTTTTATTCATTAATTCTCTAGATCAAAGCTTGGGAGATTGATTCTTGAAGCTAATTTGAAGAAAATTTTGAAGTTGTTTTGATAATGCTTAGATCTACCTTTGGTAAGTTGGATCTTCATCTTTCACAATGTGATCTCTTATTGATCCATGTGATTTGATTCTTTAAGATATTTTTTTATTCCATTGGTACTATTTTCTCAAAATTTGATGTAATTTTCGTGCTTAATTAAATCTATGATTAAAAGGTGTTTGATAAAAAGTTTGATCAAGAATTTTTCCCTTTGAAATGTTGTTTTTGCTGCAAAAAATCGATTTCCACTTTTGGGTAATTGATTTCCTCAACTTTTTTGTGCTATATTTTTGAAAAATTTGAACAGGAAATCAATTACCCCAAATATGAAAATCGATTTCGTGAAGGCAGAATGCACTTTTTTGCTTTGTTTTGGGATTGTTTTGGTTCTTTTTTTTTTAAACTCCTTTCTTTTGTTTGTTGCTTTGGATTTAAATTTTAAATGTGCAATTTATCTTAAAATTCAATGGACTTAGGATGTAGATGAAGTTGGATAAACATTCATTAATTTAAATCTATCTTAGAGTGAATTATTTAGTTCATTCTTGGAGCTTTGAATTAGTGATATGTTTAGTGCTTTAATCCATCAATTATGAGTGATTGAATTTGAAGATGAAAGAATTTTGAGGATGTGATCCAAATTAACTTCTCATTCCCTCCCTCTTCATCTTATCCCTTTATTTTCTTTCCTTTAGATGATCATTAGTAGCCTAAACTTTATATTTGAAAGCCTAAGTATGATTTATTTTAGAACCTTGGTTCAAGACCTTTGAAGCTTGTTGTTAGGAGGCTTTGATTTTATCAATCCTCTAATAAGTCTTCATAAACATTGATCTAATTTCAATATTCAATCATCATTAATCATTTATCATGGATTTCATCTCTTCTTCATCTCCTTTCTTCTTTATTTTTGTATTTACTTGTGCTACATGTTTTAGGAGCTTGGTTTTTACCATGTCTCTAACATGTACGGGACATACATTGCTATTTACCGACCTTAAAATAAGTGTGACTTCTACATAAGTCAACTCACGATTGCTTAACATAGCGCTAAATTTGTCCTGATTCGGAAAATGATCATTCGTGGCCCAAAATTTATGTTTGAATGCCCAAGTATGGTTGATTGTTTATTTTGGATCAAAATAAGTTGATTGTATGCCCAATTATGTTTGTATGCCCAAGATTGTTGTTAGAAGGCTTTGATTATATCAATCCTCTAATGAGTTTTCATTATTCTTTGGGCCTCATTCAACCATCGTTGATAATATTTGTGACCATTAACTTCTAACTTCTAACTCACTAACAATTAACTTTACTTAATTCTTTTTACTTTAAGCCTTTACTTTTATGCACTTTTACCTTTAGCATTTAAATTTCATGTTATTTTCCTTTTTCTCACTTGAGCATTTATCTTTATGTCATTTTATTTTTGCTCACTTGAGCATTTATTTTTATGTCATTTTATCTTTGCTCACTTGAGCTTTCTTTTTCTTTTGAAGACACTTAATAACCAACATGAACATTAAAATAATTAAGACTCTTTATGGACTATTGGTTACTATCCTTGGCATATTGGAGTTGTGGACCTCTTAGACTTAGGATTAGAAGCCTTGATACTTTAAGACCATGATACCTTTGGACCTTGTGTTACTTTATTGTTATACTGCTCGTGTATTGAGAAATCTTCTGTGTGTAGGTGTTGTTATGTTGGTCTTAAGTAATCTATATGGCACATGGCTCAGTATTGAAGACGTTTCTTCGAGTTTAATACCTTGGGTTTCTTTGATACTTCTTAGCTTGTGATTTATATTCACATGAAAGATTGGTATAATTTTGTTCTATTCTATGCATGTGGATTTAAAACCAAAGGATGAGAATTCTACATTGACTTCTTTATATCAAGTGCTCACTTCTTATTGGTTATATCTTTCTTTACCTTGGCTTTTACTTTGTGTATATAGGTGATAACACGAAAATGTATAGTATATTTGGCTTGATTAACATAAATTATGTCTCTATTTTATTTTAATTATATTTCTTTATGTTGGTATTATGCTGGTATTTTAATGTGTTTCAGCTATTTAATATTTACAAGGCTTGCTTGAGAAAAGGAAAAAAAAGGGGGTAAAAATGAAGAAAATAGGGAATATCCAAAAGAAAAAAAGGCCCATTAAAAGAAATGAAAAACCCAAGGCTCACAAAGAAAGAAGCATGTGGCCCACGTGTGCAAGGTGTGACGCTCGTTACACCCACTGTGACGATCGGCAGAAGCAAAAAAGGAAACGGTGACGGTCGTCACCCACCCTTGACGGTCGGCATGCTTGATTTTCCCGTGCAACCTTTCTCCTCGTCACAAGACCTTTTCCAGTGCCACGTAACTATCTTTCTGTGAAGTTTTCTCATAGTCAAATATCAAACCAACTGCTCCTACATTTTCTCCACACACTAAGTCCTCTAAGACTGAAACCAACTAACCATTTCATCCTATTTTTTCTCCAACCAATCCTTCCTATTTTCTCTCACCAAAACAAGTTATCAGATGATTATATATTGGAAAGCATTTACCACAACAAGTATCCCTTTCTTTTCTTTCCTTTAGATGATCATTAGTAGCCTAAACTTTATATTTGAAAGCCCAAGTATGATTGATTTTAGAACCTTGGTTCAAGACCTTTGAAGCTTGTTGTTAGGAGGCTTTTATTTTATCAATCCTCTAATAGGTCTTCATAAACATTGATCTAATTTCAATATTCAATCATCATTGATCATTTATCATGGATTTCATCTCTTCTTCATCTCCTTTCTTCTTTATTTTTGTATTTACTTGTGCTACATGTTTTAGGAGCTTGGTTTTTACCATGTCTCTAACATGTACAGGACATACATTTCTATTTACCGACCTCAAAATAAGTGTGACTTCTACATAAGTCCACTCACAATTGCTTAACATAGCGCTAAATTTGTCTTGATTCGGAAAATGATCATTCGTGGCCCAAAATTTATGTTTGAATGCCCAAGTATGGTTGATTGTTTATTTTGGATCAAAATAAGTTGATTGTATGCCCAAGTATGTTTGTATTCCCAAGATTGTTGTTAGAAGTCTTTGATTATATCAATCCTCTAATGAGTTTTCATTATTATTTGGGCCTCATTCAACCATCGTTGATAATATTTGTGACCATTAACTTCTAACTTCTAACTCACTAACAATTAACTTTACTTAATTCTTTTTACTTTACGCCTTTACTTTTATGCACTTTTACCTTTAGCATTTAAATTTCATTCTATTTCCCTTTTTCTCACTAGAGCATTTATTTTTATGTCATTTTATTTTTGCTCACTTGAGCATTTATTTTTATGTCATTTTATCTTTGCTCACTTGAGCTTTCTTTTTCTTTTGAAGACACTTAATAACCAACATGAACATTAAAATAATTAAGACTCTTTATGGACTATTGGTTACTATCCTTGGCATATTGGAGTTGTGAACCTCTTAGACTTAGGATTAGAAGCCTTGATACTTTAAGACCATGATACTTTTGGACCTTGTGTTTCTTTATTGTTATACTGCTCGTGTATTGAGAAATCTTCTGTGTGTAGGTGTTGTTATGTTGGTCTTAAGTAATCTATATGGCACACGGCTCAGTATTGAAGATCTTTCTTCGGGTTTAATACCTTGGGTTTCTTTGATACTTCTTAGCTTGTGATTTATATTCACATGAAAGATTGGTATACTTTTGTTCTATTCTATGCATGTGGATTTAAAACCAAAGGATGAGAATTCTACATTGACTTATTTATATCAAGTGTTCACTTCTTGTTGGTTATATCTTTCTTTACCTTGGCTTTTACTTTGTGTATATAGGTGATAACACGAAAATGTATAGTATATTTGGCTTGATTAACATAAATTATGTCTCTATTTTATTTTAGTTATATTTCTTTATGTTGGTATTATGCTGGTATTTTAATGTGTTTAAGTTATTTAATATTTACAAGGCTTGCTTGAGAAAAGGAAAAAAAAGGGGGTAAAAATGAATAAAATAGGGAATATCCAAAAGAAAAAAAAGGCCCATTAAAAGAAATGAAAAACCCAAGGCTCGCAAAGAAAGAAGCATGTGGCCCACGTGTGCAAGGTGTGACGCTCGTTACACCCACTGTGACGATCGGCAGAAGCAAAAAAGGAAATGGTGACGGTCGTCACCCACCCTTGACGATCGGCATGCTTGATTTGCCCCGTGCAACCTTTCCCCTTGTCACAAGACCTTTTCCAGTGCCACGTAGCTATCTTTCTGTGAAGTTTTCTCATAGTCAAATATCAAACCAACTGCTCCTACTTTTTCTCCACACACTAAGTCCTCTAAGACTGAAACCTACTAACCACTTCATCCTATTTTTTCTCCAACCAATCCTTCCTATTTTCTCTCACCAAAACAAGTTATCAGAGGATTATATATTGGAAAGCAGTTACCACAACAAGTATCCCTTTCTTTTCTTTCCTTTAGATGATCATTAGTAGCCTAAACTTTATATTTGAAAGCCTAAGTATGACTTATTTTAGAACCTTGGTTCAAGACCTTTGAATCTTGTTGTTAGGAGGCTTTGATTTTATTAATCCTCTAATAAGTCTTCATAAACATTGATCTAATTTCAATATTCAATCATCATCGATCATTTATCATGGATTTCATCTCTTCTTCATCACCTTTCTTCTTTATTTTTGTATTTACTTGTGCTACATGTTTTAGGATCTTGGTTTTTACCATGTCTCTAACATGTACGCGACATACATTGCTATTTACCGACCTCAAAATAAGTGTGACTTCTACATAAGTCCACTCACGATTGCTTAACATAGCGCTAAATTTGTCCTGATTCGGAAAATGATCATTCGTGGCCCAAAATTTATGTTTGAATGCCCAAGTATGGTTGATTGTTTATTTTGGATCAAAATAAGTTGATTGTATGCCCAAGTATGTTTGTATTCCCAAGATTGTTGTTAGAAGGCTTTGATTATATCAATCCTCTAATGAGTTTTCATTATTCTTTAGGCCTCATTCAACCATCGTTGATAATATTTGTGACCATTAACTTCTAACTTCTAACTCACTAACAATTAACTTTACTTAATTCTTTTTACTTTACGCCTTTACTTTTATGCACTTTTACCTTTAACATTTGAATTTCATGCTATTTTCCTTTTTCTCACTTGAGCATTTATCTTTATGTAATTTTATTTTTGCTCACTTGAGCATTTATTTTTATGTCATTTTATCTTTTCTCACTTGAGCTTTCTTTTTCTTTTGAAGACACTTAATAACCAACATTAACATTAAAATAATTAAGACTCTTTATGGACTATTGGTTACTATCCTTGGCATATTGGAGTTGTGGACCTCTTAGACTTAGGATTAGAAGCCTTGATACTTTAAGATTGTGATACCTTTGGACCTTGTGCTGCTTTATTGTTATACTGCTCGTGTATTGAGAAATCTTCTGTGTGTAGGTGTTGTTATGTTGGTCTTAAGTAATCTATATGGCACATGGCTCAATATTGAAGACCTTTCTTCGGGTTTAATACCTTGGGTTTCTTTTATACTTCTTACCTTGTGATTTATATTCACATGGAAGATTGGTATAATTTTGGTCTATTCTATGCCTGTGGATTTAAAACAAAAGGATGAGTATTCTACATATACTTCTTTATGTCAAGTGTTCACTTCTTGTTGGTTATATCTTTCTTTACTTTAGCTTTTACTTTGTGTATATAGGTGATAACACGAAAATGTATAGTATATTTGGCTTGATTAACATAAATTATATCTCTATTTTATTTTAATTATATTTCTTTATGTTGGTATTATGCTGGTATTTTAATGTGTTTCAGGAATTTAATATTTACAATGCTTTTTTGAGAAAAGGAAGAAAAATAGGAAATATCCAAAAGAAAAATAGGCCCACAAAAAAAGAAGCGTGCGGCCCACATGTGCAAGGTGTGACACTCGTCACACCCACCGTGACAATCGGAAGAAGCAAAAAAGGAAAGGGTGACGGTCGTCACCCACCCTTGACGTTCGACATGATTGATGTGCCCCGTGAAACCTTTCCCCTCGTCACAAGAACTTTTCCAGTGCCACGTAACTATCCTTCTGTGAAGTTTTCTCATAGTCAAATATCAAACCAACTGCTCCTACTTTTTCTCCACACACTAAGTCCTCTAAGACTGAAACCAACTAACCACTTCATCCTATTTTTTCTCCAACAAAGTCTTCCTATTTTCTCTCACCAAAACAAGTTATGAGAGGATTATATATTAGAAAGCAGTTACCACAACAAGTATCCCTTTCTTTTCATTCCTTTAGATGATCATTAGTAGCCTAAACTTTATATTTGAAAGCCCAAGTATGATTGATTTTAGAACCTTGGTTCAAGACCTTTACAAATTTTGTTAGGAGGCTTTTGATTTTATCAATTCTCTAATATGTCTTTATAAACATTGATCTAATTTTAATATTCAATCATCATTGATCATTTATTATGGAATTCATCTCTTCTTCATCTCCTTTCTTCTTTATTTTTGTATTTACTTATGCTATATGTTTTAGGAGTTTGGTTTTTACCATGTCTCTAACATGTAAAGTACATACATTTCTATTGACCGACCTCAAAATAAGTGTGACTTATACATAAGTCTACTTACGATTGCTTAACATAGCGCTAAATTTGTCCTGATTCTGAAAATGATCATTCGTGGCCCAAAATGGATGTTTGTATGCCCAAGTATGGTTGATTGTTTATTTTGTATCAAGATAAGTTTATTGTATTCCCAAGTATGTTTGTATGCCCAAGCTTGTTGTTAGAAGGCTTTGATTCTATCAATCCTCTAATTAGTTTTCATTATTCTTTGGGCATCATTCAATCATCGTTGATAATATTTGTGACCATTAACGTCTAAATTCTAACTCACTAACAAATAACTTTACTTAATTCTTTTTACTTTACGCCTTTACTTTTATGCACTTTTACCATTATCATTTAAATTTCATGCTATTTTCCTTTTTCTCACTTAGCATTTATCTTTGTCATTTTATTTTGGCTCACTTGAGCATTTATTTTTATGTCATTTTATCTTTGCTCACTTGAGCTTTCTTTTTCTTTTGAAGACACTTAATAACCAACATGAACATTAAAATAATTAAGACTCTTTATGGACTATTGGTTACTATCCTTGGCATATTGGAGTTGTGGACCTCTTAGACTTAGGATTAGAAGCCTTGGTACTTTAAGACCTTGAGACCTTTGAACCTTGTGTTGCTTTATTGTTATATTGCTCGTGTATTGAGAAATCTTCTGTGTGTAGGTGTTGGTATGTTGGCCTTAAGTAATCTATATGGCACATTGCTCAATATTGAAGACCTTTCTTTGGGTTTTATACCTTGGGTTTCTTTGATACTTCTTACCTTGTGATTTATATTCACATGGAAGATTGGTATAATTTTGGTCTATTCTATGCTTGTGGATTTAAAACCAAAAGATGAGAATTATACATAGACTTCTTTATGTCTAGTGTTCACTTCTTGTTGGTTATATCTTTATTTACCTTTGCTTTTACTTTGTGTGTATAGGTGATAACACGAAAATATATAGTATATTTGGCTTGATTAACATAAATTATGTCTCTATTTTATTTTAATTATGTTTCTTTATGTTGGTATTATGTTGGTATTTTAATGTGTTTCAGGAATTTAATATTTACAAGGCTTGTTTGAGAAAAGAAAGAAAAAGGGGGTAAAAAAGAAGAAAAATAGGAAATATCCAAAAGAAAAAAAGCCCCATTAAAAGAAATGAAAAACCCAAGGCCCACATAAAAAGAAGCGTGTGGCCCACATGTGCAAGGTGTGACACTCGTCACACCCACCGTGACAATCGGAAGAAGCAAAAAACAAAAGGGTGACGGTCGTCACCCACCCTTGACAATCAACATGCTTGATGTGCCCCGCGAAACCTTGTCCCTCGTCACAAGACCTTTTCTAGGGCCACGTAACTATCTTTCTTCGAAGTTTTCTCATAGTCAAATATCAAACCAACTGCTCCTACTTTTTCTCCACACACTAAGTCCTCTAAGACTGAAACCAACTAACCACTTCATCCTATTTTTTCTCCAACCAAGTCTTCCTATTTTCTCTCACCAAAACAATTTATCAAAGGAGTATGTATTGTAATGCAGTTATCGTAATAAGGCTCTATCTCTCTCTCTCTCTCTCTCTCTCTCTCTCTCTCTCTCTCTCTCTCTCTCTCTCTCTCTCTCTCTCTCTCTCTCTCTCTCTCTCTCTCTCTCTCTCTCGTCCATTTTTCCACCATTTTTTGTTCATAGCTTTTTCTTAGAATGTAAAAGTAATAGTTCTCCACATCGGGGGACTATTATCAAATTAGTTTTATGATTTATTTCTTCCGTTTAATTTATGTATCGGATCTAAGTTTGTCGGCTATTTCAATTCAAGTTTTCTTTGTTTCCATTTTCTGCATTTACAGGTTCTTCATTTTACCGCTTTATTATTATTATAATCATTGCTATTATTTTTTTATCACATTATTTATTATTACTATTTTGTTTGTCAAATTTTATTGTTATGTCGTTTTTCATCGTAACTATAATTATTCATGCGTTTTTATTTAGTAACATGTCTGGCTAAATAGCCTTGAGTCCGGTGTATGAGGACCGTTGTTGCCAACAAACTCGGTAGAAAATAATAGGTGCCAATTTATGATTAGAATTCTGTTTTGGTTTTAATTTCCAAGCCTAATTTAAATAGCCTTGTCACGAGAGTGAAATATTATTTAACACGATTTTCTCACGAGAGTGAGAAATCAATTAAGGTTAGAGTCGGCACTACGAGAGTGTGGGGATCGAACCAGATAGTGGAAATTAGGCAACAAATCTAAATACAACGAGAGTGCTTTAGATGCGTTTAGGATATTATTGGCTTTAAAAATATATTTCTTTGTTACCAGGCGAGCGAGAGCAAAATCTTGGGATTAGGAAGTATGGCTTTAGTTAATATCACGAGAGCGTGAGGCGGAGTCCTTAAGTCAGTATATTCTACGAAACTAAGTTATAGTTGTAATTAGTACCTATTTTCTATAAGTCCTTCAGGAACGCGGAAACCATATTCCGGTCTTTCTTTATTATTATATTTTTTTAAGTCATTTTTAGTTTTAGTTCTTAATTTCCCCCAAAAATCCAATTATTCATTAGCCTTAGCTTTACAAAGTAGTGATAGATTGTAGTAGGTTGACATTGGTCTCTGTGGTTCAACAATATTTTATATTACTTCAATATTTCCATGCACTTGCGGATACATCAAGTTTTTGGCGCCGTTACCGGGGACCAACAGTCAATATTGTTATTCCGTTATTGCACCGTATAGACTAAGGCATTCTTGTCCCAATTACTATGTATCACCCAAATTTTTTCTTCAACTCCCACTCCGAGTATTTCGAGGAATCACAAGAATCCCATAAATTCGACCTCGAAATACTATTGGAGAATTTCAATGCGTCACTAGCTCATTCTCACCAAAATTACCAATCCCAACATTTTGAGGAATCGCAAGAACCCTATAATTCAAACCTCGAAACATTTATTGAGGATTTCAATGACACACTAACTTATCCTCAACCAAATTTCCTCTACGATCACAACACCCAATATCTTGAGGAGTCGCAAGAGTCCTATAAATCCGACCTCGAAATATTAATGGGAAATTTTTACTGAAATATGTATGATAACAGAGCGCTTTATGGAAACACAAAATGTGAATCTAACTCACTTTGAGGAATCAGAAGAATCGCATGATTTCAACTTCAAAACATCAATGGAGGATTTCGATGCGACGCTAATTCACTCTAGGTTAGAATCTATGGTGGATCACTTTGTAGAGACAAAAACTATTAAAAATGAAGAGTTTAGCAAACAAAGTCTTCAAAACAATTAAACCCTTAGGCAACTGACCATTGTGGTTGAGTTCCTCGCGACTCACAACATAGCCTTAGAGACTCAAATCTCCCAGCTTGAACAAAACCCTCTAGGACCCTTCCCTGAGGAAAAAATGGATGTTGTAATAAGCAGTAGTGAAAAACAAATTGAAAATCCTAAGGAGAGTGATAATAAGGTTAAGGAGAGTGATGATGTGGTTGAGGAGAGTTCCGACGAGAAAAGAATAAAGATTGAGAAAAATCCTCCAACACCATCTGAAAGGGAGGTTGTAGAAGAGGTGGAGAAGGAAGCACCTATTGTTGTTCCTCATCCCTATACCCCACCATTTACTTTCTCGAAAAGTTTTATGGAAGCTCAGGTAGACTCCCAATCTAAAACATATGTGTAGGTATTGGAAAATATCCACACCAATGCACCCTTGTTTGAAGTCTTGCATAAAAAGAGAAAATTAGAGGACCACGAAACTAGGGATATAATTAATGTTAAGAGGGTAAGGTAAACCTTTGATGTGGTGGGTGAAATCACTATTCCCAAACTTGAAAATATGATACTTAGGATAGATCCAGAACAACCACCACAAGTTCAAAAGAATGAACCGCCCCACAGAAGAAAGAAAAGAAAAGGTGAGGGATATGTGATATGGCTTGATAAGTGGCCATGGAAAATGACGATTACTAAAAGTTCAACCGAGGAGTCATTCTCGATAGAACTACCACGAGTGCTTTCACTCCTGAGTTGTCAAGCTATCAACGTTAAACAAAGCGCTGCATGGGAGGCAACCCACGAGCTTTTAATTTAATGTTGTTTTTATTGTCTGAATTTGTAGAAAATAAAGATATGGGTTTCTCCTCACGTCTCGGCCATCTCTAGGAGGAAAATTTATAGATGAGCCGGTGCCCACGAAAATTCCTATGAATGTCACTGCTGGTGGTGACACTGTTGATGAGTACGATAGGAGAAGGTACTTCCTCTGGATGCAGAGTGGATTTAGTCGTGATAGCCCATCAATTGCATTCATACAGTTTATGTATTTCCTTTTTCCACATTTTATCAAAACATTGAGGACAATTTTTAGTTTAAGTGTGGGGGGGGGGGGGGGGGGGGGGGGGGGAACTCTACTGCTTTCCATTTATCGCTTTTTAGTTTGATTGATCGTTTTCTAAGTTTATTTCATGTTTTTAGAATTTTACTTGTTTTTGGTATTTGGTCGAGTCTAAGTTTATGCATGTTTTCAGTTGTTATCGAATTTCCCTGTATTTTTAAAATTTTAGCCTCCAACAAAAAATTTCTTTTTGATTCATGACACCACACTCTGAAAGTTTATAGGCTGTCTAGGCTTTGCTAGAGAGACTTAGGAAAGATTCTATAAAATCGACACCGTTATGACACTCTAAACCCCTCATTATATGATATCAATCTGGGTACCCATTATGTTAATACCTTAGGCTCAAGTTTTCCAAGTAGCTCTTAAGTAGTTTATATTAGCAGTCAACACCATCTTAAATACAAACTACATAGGGAGTCGATGAATATAAGTGAATGATCCTATTTTTTATAAATAAATGATTTAATTGAAAAATAACGTTCTAAGTTAGGTGACCCTCACCCGGTCATTTAGCCCAACGGTTGTTAAGCCTGTAAGGATTTAATAATAAGCACAAATTGTTGGTTGGTCCAGAGGTCACTGGTACTAGACTTGGTAGGGCGAGCTACGGTTTGATCCCCCGTAACCGCAGTTGGGAAAAATGGGTTGCACTGCTTAAATACCAGAACCCCATGCTAAAGAATAGAAAAGGATCATAGTCGCTAACTGATTTCCCCTATTATATGTGTGTATAGATAACAGGTTTAATGTGATTGCGCTTGAATGAATATAGTGGAAAAAAACGAGAGATATAGGTTGAGTTATAATGGCATGATTCGAATTGGTTTGCATAAAGTGGGAGTCTTTGAACATTGTGTCGTTACGATATCCTTGGTATTGAATACTTAGTACCTATCAAACTAACATTAGCCTAGCAGCCACGTATGATTAGGAGTCATGTTGTGCCCTTGTTTCAAAGCTCTCTTATCATTTCTTTTACCGTCTTGGTCGATTACTTGAGGACAAACAATGGTTTAAGTGTGGGGGTATTTGATAACACGAAAATGTATAGTATATTTGGCTTGATTAACATAAATTATGTCTCGGTTTTATTTTAATTATGTTGCTTTGTGTTGGAATTATGCTGGTATTTTAATGTGTTTCAGGAATTTAATATTTACAAGGCTTGTTTGAGAAAAGGAAGAAAATTGGGGTACAAATGAAGAAAAATAGGAAATATCCAAAAATAAAAAAATAACCATTAAAATAAATGAAAAACCCAAGACCCACAAAGAAAGAAGTGCGTGGCCCACGTGTGCAAGGTGTGACGCTCGTCACATCCACGGTGACAATCGGCAGAAGCAAAAAAGGAATGGGTGACGGTTGTCACCCACCCTTGATGGTCAGCATGATTGATGTGCCCCACGCAACCTTTCCCCTCGACACAAGATCTTTTCTAGCGCCACATAACTATCTTTCTGCGAAATTTTATCATAGTCAAATATCAAACCAACTGCTCCTACTTTTTCTCCACACACTAAGTCCTCTAAGACTGAAACCAACTAACCACTTCATCCTATTTTTTATCCAACCAAGTCTTCCTATTTTCTCTCATTAAAACAAGTTATCAGAGGAGTATATATTGGAAAGCAGTTACCGCAACAAGGCTCTCTCTCTCTCTCTCTCTCTCTCTCTCTCTCTCGTCCATTTTCCACCATTTTTCGTTCATGGATTTTTCTTAGAATGTAAAAGTAATATTTCTCCACATCGGGGGACTATTACCAAATTAGTTTTAGGATTTATTTCTACAATTTAATTTATGTACCGGATCTAAGTTTGTCGGCTATTTCAATTCAAGTTTTCTTTGTTTCCATTTTCTGCATTTACAGGTTCTTCATTTTACCACTTTATTATTATTATCATTGCTATTCTTTTTTTATCGCATTATTTATTATTACTATTTTGTTTGTCAAATTTAATTACTATGTCGTTTTTCATCGTAACTATAATTATTCATGTGTTTTTAATTAGTAACATGTCTGGCTAAATAACCTTGAGTCTGGTGTATGAGGACAGTTGTTGCCAACGGACTCGGTAGAAAATAATAGGTGCAAATTTATGATTAGAATTATGTTTTGGTTTTAATTTCCATGTCTAATTTAAATAGCCTTGTCACGAGAGTGAAAGATTATTTAACAAGATTTTCTCACGAGAGTGACAAATCAATTAATGTTAGAGTCGACACTGCGAGGGCGTGGGGATCGAACCAGATAGTTGAAATTAGGAAACAAATATAAATACAACGAGAGTGCTTTAGATGCGTTTAGGATATTATTGGCTTTCAAAATATATTTATTAGTTACCAGGCGAGCGAGAGCAAAATTGTGGGATTAGAAAGTACGGCTTTAGTTAATACCACAAGAGCGTGAGTCGGAGTCCTTAAGTCAGTATATTCTACAGAACTAAGTTATAGTTGTAATTAGTACCTATTTTCTATAAGTCCTTCAGGAACGCAGAAACCATATTCCGGTCTCTCTTTATTATTATATTTTCTAAAGTCATTTTTAGTTTTAGTTCTTAATTTACCCAAAAAATCTAATTATTCATTAGCCTTAGCTTTATAAAGTAGCGATAAATTGCAGTAGGTTCACATTGGTCTATGTGGTTCGACAATCTTTTATATTACTTCGATATTTTCGTGCACTTGCGGATGCATCAATAGGATAATCCCTTCATATTTTCCTATCTTCTTTAATTTCATAATCTTCTCCATCCTTTTCAAAAGTCTTCTTGTTTTTAAAACTTGAACCGCTTTTATAATAAACTTGGACCTAGGTCCATGCATTTTAAAATAATAACACTTTTCTTAATTAAACCTTAATTAGTTTAATCATACTTTGACATCTTTTGAAATACTAAAAGTCATTAACCTCACTCAAACTTTTTGTGCCTCAGGGCATTTTTCCCTTTAACATTTTCATAAAGTTTAAGACACGAGTCTTTTCTTTGAGTGTTTGCAAACCTCATCACTTTAACGAACATGGTAATATTGAAGTAAATTTCCACTTATATCTCGATATTGACACTATTGATTTGATTCAGGCTGTAAGTTCTCTATATTTAAGATGAAGCAAGTTCTCTTTTTACCAAGATTGTCATATTTTATTGGTTTTCCACTCAGATAAGATAAAATGTCTTTTACGTTAAAATCAATCATAACAAACCAATTTTGGTCTTTTTTGCTCGAACTAAATGGGTTTTGATTTTAACATTACACGTTGTTGGTATATAAGTCTAGAGATCATTGGAAGCTTTATCAAATCAAAAATTGTAAACAATACTTCTTTTCTCATCTCCCCGATCTTATTTTTGTATATACCTTTTATAGCTAAAACACACAGATTTTCAAAGAGGTTCCTATGGAGTACCGTAGATGTTTAGGGTGCTAATACCTTCCTTTTTCATAACCAACCCCCGTACTTTGATCTCTATTTTACTTTATGTTTTATTCACTCTTTTCCTAGCCCTTTGGATAAAATAAAAGTGCAGTGGTGACTTCATTGATTTTTGCGAGTTAAGTTAATTTAATGATTTAGTCTCAACATTTCTACCCCTACAGAAAATGAGCGAATTCACTAGGGATCCTCTATCATCTGATATCATTACAATGCATCAATATCATGCATTTGGGTTGACTACTCTGTTACTCGTTTTCCTATCTTTAAGTTTTCTTGCAAGGGATTGCGAAACACCTTAATTTGTATCTTGTATTTATGTGTTTTATATTTTTTACTGACCTCTAATCAAAATACCAAAAATATTTGCTTTATTTTCTTATATATGTTTGTGTTTTGTAGGTATCAAGCTAAAGCACCCAGCCAATAGAGTTTTCTGGCATTTTTCTTCTATGGAAATCGATTACCCCATATGTAGAAATCAACTTCCCTCACTATTTTCGCGCCTGGATTCCTTTTTTTGTCAGTGGAAATTGATTTTCCCTATAGCGGAAATCAATTTCCTTGATACTTGGAGACCTTTTTGCCCTGTTGTTATGATGTCTGAAGTCCTTGGGGTTTACTCCAAGGCATTGGGTTGATTTTTTCTTTGTGTTTAGGTTATTCTAATTTTTATACCTTATCTATAATTGGGAAATCCTCGATATACAACCGTTACTCTGTCTAATTTTTTTTGAAGACTTTATTTGGTTCTTAATTCATTTGAGGCGCAAGTTCATGTGAGGCTTATTTTCATGCGAGGTTTGGTTTTATCTTGGTATTATGCTTGCTTGGTTTTTAATCCAAAGGATGAGAATTCTACATTGACATTTTTATGTCAAGTATTGACTTTTTGTTGGTTATACCTTTCCTTACCTTAGCTATAACTTTTTGTACATAGGATAGTCCCTTCATCTCCTTCTATCTTCTTTAATTTCAAAATCTTCTTCCACTTTTTCAAAACCCTTCTCGTTTTTTCAAACTTGAACTGCCTTCTTAATAAACCTTGACCTTGTAAACACATTTTCAAAACTTTTTTTCTTAGTCAAATACTAATTCATCTAAACATATTCTAACTCTTTTAAAAAGACTAAAAAAACATTCAACCTCATTCAATCCTTTTTGTACCCTTGTGCACTTTTTTCTTTTAAAATATTTTTCAAGATTAGACATTGTTGTACCCCAAAATTTGCCCTCTCATTTATCAAGACTTTTCTCACAATATCTCTTTGCCTCAAGACTGGATTAGGGTTTGACCAGCTCAGGGCATCTCATCATGCACTGATAATCCAAAATTAGGGTTTGGGATTGCACAAGAATTTTTGAACTATCAATGCTTCATGCTTCATGTGACATTCAACTAAGATTACTCATGTCAAGTTTCAAGCCTTGAATCACATTTTTGATCAATCAATTGGATAGTTGACCTAAAAATCAACTGTATTGGGAAAAAGTCAACCATGGCCAATTTACAGTCAAACTTCATAATTTTTTATCCACATCAACATTTTAGACTCATATGTATCATTTGATCAAGTTTGGACCATAATTCCTCAAGAAATTTGATCAAATCATCAAAAGGGCAAAATGGTCAAAATTAGGGTTTTGACTGAGAAAAGGCAATTTCTGATTTTTGACCTAGAAAATGACCAATTTATTTGAAGCATGATTTCAAGGGTTCAATGGTATCATATTGAACTAATTACATGGTTCAAAACATTGCAAATCCATTGGATTGACAGATGACATTTGCAGTCAACTGATGAAAGTCAATTGTATACTGAAAAGTCAAACTTTGACTTTTTGGTCAAAATCAAAGGCCAAGGATCACAATTCATCAAAACATGTCAAAATGTGGAACTTGTTCATCAAGAAATCAAATATTGAAGATTTGGTTTTGAAATTTGAAATTTTCTTAATTGTATACCTCCATGAAATCTAAGCCAATTTGAAGATTTAAGCCAATTTTTCACCATGATACAAGATGATTCAAAGAAAGTTCCCAACATGAAAATTGTATACCTCTATGAAATATACAACATTTCTTCACACATTTTTCCCTAAAGATGTTTGGATCTCAAGATATAATTTTGTGAATACATACTCATGAACTAAAATAACTTAGTAAAATTTTGCCCTAATTTAGGCAGGTTTTTGACCTAACTTAATGGCAATTTTTCACCTAGTTCCAAGAGGAATATTGAAATTCATTTCAAAGATGAGTTATAAAGCACATTGCAAGATTTCCAAAATTTCCAAGAACTCCTTGAGATCTTTTTTGGTTAAGGAGAATCGAAGAGATGAAGTTGGCAATTTCTCACTTTGATTTTTAGCCATTTCATGAAAAACAAAATTCAAATCTGAACCTATGCTGCCTAATCCTTGCTTTATAGGTATAAAACTTGTTTCTCACTTCATAATTTAATGCTTACACAGATAAGAAAGCCTTAATCTAAGCACAAGAGTCTTTGTCCAAGCTTTAATTCCATAAATGGCACAAAGTTGCCATTGCCATTTTAGAAAAGCATAACTTTTGCAACTTTTCACTTCTTGAGCATTGGACCTGTTTTCTCTGCACACACAAGTCCTATAAACCAAATACAAGTTGTCTAGGACTTGTACCAACTCCAATCAGGCCAATACAAGCATGTAGAGACTTGTCTCCTCACTTTGCTTCAAAAGCAAGTAAAAGTGCAAAAAGTCTATAACTCAAATATTTGTTGTGGAGCTGACAAAAAACCTTCTCTATACTTATACACAAATAGATTGCAACCAAGGACACGATTTATCAAGGCCAAAAACTCTCTAAAACTCCTTATCACCAAAAACCTGTCAAAAACTTGCAGTTTAAGACCAAGCCTAGCAATCCAGAAATCTACTCGTGCGTTTAAAGTTCTAATCATTCAAACACTTAACCTACCTCATATCTAAGTGTTCCAGACCATCACCCCTTCACTGTAACTCCTCCTTCTCCATCTGCCTTTTTTGTTTTTCAAGCTTACAGGTTGACTTGGATAGAGAGGTTCAGACACTTTCAAAGAAATGCAAGGATTGGAACACACTCAAGGAGGTTCAGGGAAGCTAAAGGGATCTTCAGGCCTTCATAAAACTCACTCAAACTCCATTCACGATCTCAGCTGAAGAAGGTAAGAACTCTAACTTCTATCACTTCTGTGATACAGTGGGAGAACTGACTAGTGTTTTGCGTTCGTATTCGCACTTGTGCGGTTGAGCAAGAGTCGCCACCGACTTTTTATTTTATCCTAAAGGAAAGGTTAAAAAAGCACAGCAAAAACCTTTTGAGATATTTCGTGGGTCCGGGGGGTAGATTATAGAAGGGGAAGGTATTAGCACCCCTTCTATCCATGGTTATCCATGGGCTCTTAGGTAGTTGCTTAGATCAATCTTGCCTTGGTTTTCAATTGTTTGAAATGGTGCTTTGTGTGTGGTCTTGAAAATGTTTTGAAAAGATGCCTTGTGCTAGGCTAACCTTGTAACAATTCTTTACTCGAATGTTTTACAAAAGGTGTTTTATCTTTTAAAAATATGTTTCAAGGGTTTGAAAAGTTGATTTTGAAAGTGTTTGTGAAGTGGGTTTTGAAATTAGGCAAGTGTTTTTGTAAGTTTGATCTCAAGTAACTAAGAGTCTTGTCTACCCTATTGTACTCAAAGGTTTTTGTTATGTTTTAACCCCTTTTAACAATTTTGTTCTACCATTGAAATTGGTAGACAATCTTGCATTTTAGGAAGTTTATTCGGGACGGGCGCGGGTCATCGTATGGACCATGAATGCAATGATGCCAAATGTCTTTGGCAATTTGCTTTGAAGGGACTATGATCATTCCGTTTAGGCAACATTCGAAAGCGTCATCGAGGGACTTATGATCATTTGATTTTGTTTTGCCAAAGATACTCGACGTGCAAGCATGGCCCATTTTGGAAGGCAACATGTGGGATTACCCTAGGGGGTGCAAGTGTGATTTGTGTATTGATTACATGCATTTGTCTTGTATTAGGTTATCTAGCGTTTGATTTTATGTACATACAAACCCTAGGTCTAACCATGGTATAATTGAAAACTGTAAATTGCGGAATGTAAAATCTACGCTATTACAGAATAGTGTCCGGGAGTGGGGGTATAAATGTACAAGGGGATGAGACTTATAGTACCCAATAAGTTACAACCAAATCGAATTCGCAATCAAAATGTAAATATCGAATATACAGATGTAAGATAAAAAATGTGTATAGGGCAATGTATTGTGTAAGTGTACAAGTGTATATGTATATGAGTATGTGTAATTATGTACAAGTGCGAATTGTGGAATTGAAACGTATTAGGGTTTGACCTAGAGCAATGTTTTAAATGAATCTTTGATTTATGTATGCTTAATCATGTACAAAAGGAAAAATGTTTTAATTAAGGTATGTTCAAATTTTAATTGTATTATGCATAAAAAAAAAGAAAGTATTTTAATCACACATTTATTAATTTTAATATTAGAGAAATGTATATATTGTTATGTACAAAAGTATATTAATTAAAAGAAGATGTTTTCAAATTATATGATAAAAGGTATTTTATTATTTTATATACAAATATCTATCTAAAAAAGGATGTTTTAACCATATGATAAAAATGTATTTTAATTAAGTTAGTATTTTACAAAGAATAAAAAAAAGTAAACATTTGTTTATAAAATAAAATAAAAAAAAGTTAGTATTTTACAAAGAAAAAAAAAGAAGTAAATATTGTTTATAAAATGAAAAGGGTTAGTGAGAGATAAATGATTAGTAGTTTTTTTTTGTTAAACAAGGGATGAAGCGTTTAATGGGCTTCAGAGAAGGGTGAAACGGGTCAGGCCCAGGTTTGGACATTGAACGAAATTAGGGTTGTTTGGCATTTTTTCATTCAGAACAAAGGTTAGGGTTGACAGCGGCGTGCTTGTGCATTCGTCTTCTCCGTTCAAGCTTCCTGAGCAACTCGACTCCGGCCACCAACGTCACTCCCGAACTCTCTTCCCTCCAAAGCAAGGGCTCCACATCTTCTTGAAACAAGGTTGGCTTTTAGTTGTTATGTTCTTATCCCTTTTCCTTTTTTACGGATTGCATGTTTTGTTTTGATTTGCATTTTCGATTCTTAACTCTGTGCTATTGTGAGGTGGTGGAGAAAGAGAGGGAGAAAACTCACTACCTGATCTTGGAGATGGAGGAGAGGTGGGTGGAGGCGTTGAGGAGGCCGGAGCGGCGATTCGCTGAAGAAACTGGATGCTTGCTTTGCTTCTGATGCTTTCCTGGTATTCTTGTATATTTCTTTTGCTTATTAGGGTTTTGATGATGACGTGTGCTGAAGAGCCCTTAATTCACTTCTTTATCTTCTTCTGTGTCACTGATTGTTTTGAATTGTTGCCTGAGTATTTGTATGCTTCTCCTTTGTCCCTGAGTTGCTGTATGCCTGTTGCTTAGGTTTTATGATGCGTCGATTTGCCTGAAAACTTGGTACTGATTTAACTCCTTCTTCTTCTTTCGTTGCCTTTACTGTCTTGAACGATTTGTATCTCTTGTTGCCCCTTGAACGATTTGCCTATGATGAAGAAATTCTGAGGCCTAGAAGTTGGTTTGAATGTTTTGACATGCTTGAGGGGTTGGTTTGGATATGGTTTTTGTACAGGCTAGGAGGTTTGAACTGGACAGACAGGTTGTTGGTATTTCTGTGTATGTGTTTGGATGATGCAGGCAGGTTAAGGCATTAGCAGGTTTTGGTTTTTGGTCATTCTGGTTATGGTTTTTGAGATGTGTTATGTTGTTGGACTTAACAAGGTTTTAGGTGGTGTTTGATGGTTGTTCAGGTTATCAGTTTGAAGCTTGAGGTTGTGTGCTTTTGGCTTATGCTGGTTTAGTTTGACAGTATGATGGTTTGTATTTTGTTTTGGATGATGTGTTTTTGATAACCTTATGTAGTTCTGGACAGGTATGAGGTTATGGCCTATATTGGTTTAGTTCTGAGTTATAGAGGTGATATTGGTGCTTGGCTCAATCAGTATGTTTTCTTGTGTTCTTTTGTCCTTTTTCTGTTGGTCTTTGGCGCCCAATCTTCATTCAAAACTTTGGTATTCTCTTTGACCCAAGTTTGCTGGGTAGTTTCACAAGGTTTCTTGGCATTTTTCCATTTTCGGTAACTGTCTATGCTGTGTAGTTTTGAACAATGCTGAATTGTATCCTCTTCTTTGTATATCTTTTCTGTCTTGTTATACTGCCTATGCCTAAGACCTGAACTCTGCTGCTTTATCTCTCTTTTTCCTCTCCAAAGTACAGTTAAAGAATTTAATAATGTTATTATTCTGTACTTTCTGAAGGGGCCCTACTATGCTGGGAAATGATGATAAGATCCAAGTTACTTGCATAACATATCTCTGCATCTTTATCCACCTTTTGTGCTTTGCTACACTTTTTGCATTTCTTTGATATCTTGGGATTTGACTTTGCAGCAATTGTACTTTTGGGTAATCCTTGAGTAAACTTAAGCATTTTGACAGTAACTTCCCTTTTGCTTTGGATAGAAAGTTGAAATTGGATTTTTTCAGTTTAGTTTGAATTTTGGATTTGAGATTCTATGCAGCTTGAATTTGTAACTTATGCTTTTGACATTTGCATTTCATGAATAAAAAAAATCTTCCCTCTCTGTGAACCGGGAGAAATCCCGTGATTTGCAGAGAGGGTCAACTGATCCCAGTCAGTGGCCCCTAATGATGAGCAATTTTAACTGTCTTTAATTAACTGCTTTCTGACTTTTCTTTTCCTCTTTTGCAGATAAAAATGGAGCACCGAAACGGAGTGAAGAATGAAGAATTAGAAATAGGATAGAATTTTTATTTTTCAGTTTAATTCTTGTACATTATTATTATTTTAAATACTTTGTAATAAATATTAGTATCCAAATAATAACAATTGTAACAATTATTAAATGTGAAATAAAAATTCCATTGATATTTAATTTTCTTTCAATTCCTTTTCTTTAATTGTTTATTTGTTATTTATAGTTCCTTAAATAAAATAAAATGAAAGTTTAAATTTCAAATATTTTAATTCTTAGAACCATAAATAATCAACTAAACCTTTGATGATCAAAAATAAATGAATTCGACGTATCCATTATCCAAAGCAACGCACAGTCGAACACATAAATTTAATCAGATGCAATTCTTTTTTCACTGATCCTTTTGCCAAGCACTGTAATTCCACATTGCACACATCCCTTTTGACTGGTGAATTCAAACCAACTGCCTCATTTACTGATTAAATCAAGATAACGCGAATTTTAACCCGAATCTCGGAATAAACTGCAAAGTGCGGTAGAATTTAAATTCTTCTGAGAATATGCCCCTAAAACCTTAATTTCTGATTAAATGCTAGATAACGCTCGCCTGATCAAAATTGAACCAAAAATCATCCCAACCCTAAGCCAACTGTATGAGACAAATCAGAGCTCTGAAAATCAGAAAAAACCCTAATTTTGCTTGACTGTCAAGAAAAGTCCGTTTGTCCGATTCTTGCGTCAGTTTGAAAAGTCAGGAAATGTTTGAGGCTGATATTTCTTGGGGAAAAACGCGAGGGCAAATTTTGGGGTACAACAGTTGCCCCTGTTCAATCTTCTTGGACCTGAAGAGTTAGATTGGCAAGTTTGCCTTTCGCGACTTGAAGGTAAAAGGAGATTGGACACTAGAGTGCCCGGAAATTTGCACTCATCAAAGCACCGGACGCGGGAATGGGCTTAGAGATGCCATTTGGAGATGGGCTTAACGATGCCATCTAGGAGAGTGACAGAAACTTGTCGGGGATGGGCTTAAAGATGCCATCCGGAAGGGAACATTAGGAAAGTGTCCGAGTTTTGGACCATTTCTGAATTGGGGGTCTGAACAAGCAATAGGTTGACATCCGTTGTCGGGAGGAACCTGCAAGCTATTTTCAGGAAGTCGCATCTAAACAAGTTGATAGATTAACATCCGTTACTTGGGAAGAATCCATGAACCGCTTTTAGAAGTCTGGAAGAAGAAACTGAACAAGTGACAGGTTAACATCCGTTTACTTGGAGAAACCGTGAACTGTTTTCAGAAATCTTGAGATTGGATCAGCAATAGAGCAGCATCCGTTGTTGGGAAGCTTCCGTAAACTGAATTCAAAGGTGCATCTGAACAAGCTGATAGATTAACATCCGTTACTTGGGAAGAATCCATGAACTGTTTTCAGAAGTCTTGGGAAGAATCCGAACAAGTGATAGGTTAACATCCGTTTACTTGGAGAACCCGTGAACTGTTTTCAGAAATCTTGAAGTTGAATCAGCAATAGAGCAGCATCCGTTGTTGGGAAGCTTCCGTAAACTGAATTCAAAGGTGCATCTGAACAAGCTGATAGATTAACATCCGTTACTTGGGAAGAATCCATGAACTGTTTTCAGAAGTCTTGGGAAGAATCTGAACAAGTGATAGGTTAACATCCGTTTACTTGGAGAACCCGTGGACTATTTTCAGAAATCTTGAAGTTGAATCAGCAATAGAGCAGCATCCGTTGTTGGGAAGCTTCCGTAAACTGAATTCAAAGGTGCATCTGAACAAGTTGATAGATTAACATCCGTTACTTGGGAAGAATCCATGAACTGTTTTCAGAAGTCTTGGGAAGAATCTGAACAAGTGATAGGTTAACATCCGTTTATTTGGAGAACCCGTGGACTGTTTTTAGAAATCTTGAAGTTGAATCATTTTAGTCTGTCGACTGATCTTACCTGAAGAAGGCAAAGAGTTAGTTGGATGCAATGCTATGATGCATGGTACAATGTATATCATGGTTTTATGAATGTAAATGGATGTGCATGTAAGCTGGAGAGCTGTCTTGCATAGGATAGATGAATCCGGGACAGCGGAAGATAGAAGTATCTTGACTGCTGCCGGGGAAAATAAGTCCTGGGTCGTTACTGGGGAACCTGGAGCTTGGGTTGTATACCAATCTTCTGGGGAATTCCTGAAGTCTTCTACTGGGGAGTACCAAACTAGTGGACTTAATGCTGGGGAGGCCAGATTGAGAATCTTCCGCTGGGAGAGAAGTATCTCTGGAGATTTCACTGGGGAACTCAAGATTTTTCTTCTTAAAAACTCTGTGGGGAGAAGATTTAAAAGTCTGACTCCGCTGGGGATTGTCCATTTGAAGCTTTTGATCTGCTGGGGATACTGAAGCTTAAACTCTGAGGAAAAATGATTTCTGGAAGATTCTTTGGCTGGGGATTTGCAAAGATAAACTCCTCCGGGGATAGTATTGATAAGTTATTGTTGGGAGAATTTTGAGGAGCTCCGCTGGGGATGGGAAGAATTCTGGTGAGCGCGACCTCCCCTGGTGGTTAGCTGAGGATAACCCTGTTATAAGCCTTTGTGAGAATAACTTTGAATAAAACTCGGAAGGGGTGTCCGTACTCTGCGGGGAATACCTTTCAGAACCTTACTGGGGATAAGCTTCGAGAGTCTACTGGAGATAGACCTCAAGGTTTGTCAGGGATGTGGATTACAGATCTCGAGGGATTTACTTTGAAAGGGTGTCAAAATGTCCGTTTGTACTTTCGTCCTATCAATAATTCTCCTCCTTAGGTTAAATTAGGAAGTGATCATGTTTCAAATGCATATGCCTATCTAACAAAACACTGGACGTTTCTCAAAAATAAAACAAATAGTGTAAGAGAAAAAGAAAAAGAAAAAGGGAAATGACACAAATTTTGGGAAGAGTATTCGTATTGATTTTCTTTGAGTATATTTGTACAAAGGAGACAATCATCCTAGTAAGAGGATCTCGTCGTAAATATTTGAAAAATTATACAAAATAAAGATGGCTATGTGAAATAATTCCATGGGATTCCGTTCTGCTGTAGCTTTCACAACTCTGAACCTCTGTCCATTCAATGCTTTGTTTGACGATGGCTGGACTGATCAGAAACCTGGAACCGGTTGATGAAGAGACTGTCTTTGAAGTGATCCGACGAGACATAGTCATACGCTTTAATTCCCTAATTTTTACCTGAATCGCCCTTTCGGGTTTTCGATCCACCGGGAAATCCCTTTTTGCCCAAGCCGCCCTTTCGGGTTTTCGACTTGCCGGGTGTACGGATTTTTGTTTTTATCCCTAATTTTTGCCTGAACCGCCCTTTCGGGTTTTCGGTTCACCGGGATACCCATTTTTTCCCAAGCCGCCCTTTCGGGTTTTCGACTTGTCGGGTTATTTTATGCGTAGTATCTTTTGACTATGTCTGCGTTCGCAGGGTGTGGCAAATCGTCGCCATCCATGGTGGTCAGAATCATTGCACCACCAGAAAATATGCTCTTGATTACAAATGGTCCTTCGTATGTAGGAGTCCATTTGCCCCTAGGATCACTTTGCGGCAAGATAATCCGCTTGACTACTAGATCTCCGACTTGATACACTTGACGTCTGACTTTCTTATTGAAGGCCTTGATCATCCGTTTTTGATACGTCTGACCATGGCATATAGCAGCAAGTCGCTTTTCGTCGATCAGATTGAGTTGATCAAGTCGGGTCTGCATCCAATCATCCTCATTCAAACCTGCATCCTTCATAATCCTTAGAGACGGGATCTGAACTTCCATAGGCAAAACAGCTTCCATGCCATAAACCAAAGAAAATGGGGTTGCCCCAGTTGAAGTACGTATCGTCGTACGGTATCCATGCAGCGCAAACGGCAACATCTCATGCCAGTCTTTGTAAGTGACAGTCATTTTCTGAATAATCTTCTTAATGTTTTTGTTCGCGGCTTCAACAGCACCGTTCATCTTTGGTCGATAGGGAGATGAATTGTGATGATAAATCTTGAACTGTTCGCATAATGCAGTGATCATTGTATTATTCAGATTTGTACCGTTGTCTGTGATGATTCTGTCTGGAACACCATACCGACATATGAGGTTATGTTTGATAAAGCGGGCAGCCACATTTTTGGTGACAGAGGCGAAGGAAGCTGCTTCGACCCATTTAGTGAAGTAGTCAATGGCAACCAGGATGAAGCGATGTCCGTTGGAAGCCGTGGGTTTGATCTCTCCAATCATATCAATGCCCCACATTGCAAAGGGCCATGGAGCAGTTAGGACATTGAGGGGAACCGGAGGGATATGAACTTTGTCAGCATAGACTTGACACTTGTGACAAGTACGGGAATGTTGATGGCAGTCAGCCTCCATGGTAGACCAATAATAGCCTGCCCTTAGGATCTTCTTAGCCATTGTATGCCCGCTCAGGTGAGTGCCAAATGTGCCGCTGTGTATATCAGTCATGATTAACTCTGCTTCGGCCCTATCCACACATCGGAGTAATACACAATCATGGCTTCGTTTGTAAAGGATGCCGTTGCTCAGGAAGAACTTAGCAGCGAATTTCCTTAAGAACTTCTTGTCATTCACGGAAGCTCCTTCAGGATAATCTTGGGTCTCGAGATACCTTTTGATTTCACGGAACCAAGGTTGTTCCACTACTTCTTCGGTATTAATCTCGTGACAATGCACGAGTTCATCCATTCGCTCGATGGTGATTTGGGGAGCCTCGTTATCCCAGTTGAGTTTAAACATGGAGGACATTGTGGCTAGAGCATCTGCTAGCTGATTCTCTTCTCGCGGAAAGTGCTCGAAGGTAATTTGCTCGAAGTGAGGCAACAATGTCAGAACATGTTCTTTGTATGGAATAAGATTAGGGTGTTTGGTATCCCAATCTCCTTTGATCTGACTGATGACCAAAGCTGAGTCCCCGAATACGATCAAAGATTTGATCCCCAAGTCTATAGCAGCCTTGAGACCAAAGATGCAGGCTTCATACTCCGCCATATTATTTGTGCAGCTGAAGCAAAGTCGGGCCGTGAAAGGAGTGTGGCATCCTTCTGGAGAAATAAGTACTGCGCCAATGCCGTTTCCAAGTGCATTTGAAGCACCATCAAAGTACAGGGTCCATCGGGATCCCTTTTCGGGTCCGTCATACGGTCCGTCACCTTTAATGTTGTCCAAATTCATGATGTCCTCGTCTGGGAAATCAAATCTCATGGGTTGATAGTCTTCGATAGCCTGATGAGCCAGATGGTCAGCTAATACACTCCCTTTTATGGCTTTTTGGGTGGTGTACTGGATGTCATACTCGGTCAAGATCATTTGCCATCTGGCTATCCTTCCAGATAAAGCGGGCTTTTCGAAGATATATTTGATAGGATCCATTTTGGATATCAACAAGGTAGTATGAGTCAACATGTACTGTCTTAGTCGGCGAGCAGCCCATACCAAAGCGCAGCAAGTTTTCTCGAGCAGCGAGTAGCGAGTCTCACAGTCGGTAAACTTTTTGCTAAGGTAATAAATAGCATGCTCTTTTCGACCAGACTCGTCATGCTGGCCCAAAACACACCCCATTGAGTTATCCAAAACGGTCAAATACATGATCAATGGTCTTCCTTCGACGGGTGGCATCAGAATAGGAGGTTCTAGCAAATATTCCTTGATTCTATCAAAAGCAGCTTGGCAGTCGTCGTTCCATTCAACTACCTGATCTTTCTTCAAGAGTTTGAAAATTGGCTCACAGGTAGAAGTCAGATGTGAAATGAATCTGGCAATATAGTTTATGCGCCCCAAGAAACCTCTAACTTCCTTTTCAGTACGGGGAGCAGGCATCTCTTGTATTGCTTTTACTTTTGCCGGATCGACTTCAATGCCTTTGTTGCTCACAATGAATCCCAGGAGTTTACCAGACCTAACTCCAAAAGTGCATTTACTCGGATTCAGCCTGAGCTTGTATTCTTTCAATCTGGTAAACAGCTTTTCCAGATGTTCAAGGTGTTCTTCCTCTGTTTGTGACCGAGCTATCATATCGTCTACGTAAACTTCAATCTCATGATGTATCATGTCATGAAATAGAGCTACCATGGCGCGTTGATAAGTTGCCCCTGCGTTCTTCAGCCCGAACGACATCACTTTGTAACAGAAAGTGCCCCATTGCGTGACAAAAGTTGTTTTCTCCATGTCCTCGGGGGCCATTTTGATTTGATTGTAGCCCGAGAATCCGTCCATGAAAGAAAACACCTTATGCTGAGCTGTATTGTCGATCAGGATGTCAATATGAGGTAGCGGGAAATCATCCTTAGGGCTGGCCCTATTCAAATCCCTGTAGTCCACACACATTCTGACTTTGCCATCCTTCTTAGGCACTGGCACAATATTAGCGACCCATTGAGGATAGGACGTAACAGCCAGAAAGCCAGCATTGAACTGCTTCATCACTTCTGCTTTGATTTTTTCGGACATGTCAGGCCTCATTCGGCGAACTTTTTGCTTGATCGGTGGACAGTCTTCTCTTGTGGGGAGACGGTGAACCACGATGTCGGTGTCTAGGTCCGGCATGTCTTCATAGGACCAAGCGAAGATTTCAACATACTCGTTCAGTAACTGTACCAAGCGTTTCTTGGCTTCTGGTTCCAGGTTGGCACCCACTTGTACTTCCTTTCGATTCTCCTCGGTTCCTAAGTTAATAGTTTCCAACGGCTCTTCATGCGGTAAGATGGTCCTTTCCTCTTGTTGCAGGAGTCTGGCTAGTTCCCCGGGTACTTCACAACCTTCGTCATCTTCATACTCGGCTAGATTGACCAGGTCTTCCGAGTTATTGAAAGATACAGCAGAATAGTCACCCATGGAATCCGTAGTGGATGGGTACCTGCATTGGTGAGTGGTGGGTGTGTGTAAGGGATAGCCATCCTTAAACAACAACAAAAAAAATGCAAAAGGAAAGAAAATGAACACAAGCAGTTTATCAAATGAAAAACGTCCAATGAATCATTAAACATGGCATATGAATATGAAATATAGTCAAAACCCTTACAAGTGGACCTACATGCCCCGGGTAAGGCAGGAGGCGGAAAGATAGTGTACGGATTGTTTGAAAGTAAAATATTACAGACCAAATAGAAAATGTTTGATAGATAAATTACTGAGGAATAAAAGTGATGGGGACAAAGTCTTTAGCCTCCCAATTGCTCAACCCTCCTCTGACAGTTGGATGAATCCACTCTTCAAAGTTGCTTTCTTTGTCTTCATCTTCCAGGGCGTTGATTCGGTAAGGAGAAATCTTGACTGGCGCTTTCTCAATCTTTGACCGGCGCATGGCTTTCTGGCCAGCAGTGGTGAAACCTAATCCAAGCTTATCAACCTTATGCAGAAAATCGGGTAATTGCCCCCACGCTGAACTCTTTCCTTCCTTAACTGCAGCCCTTGCATCCTCCAGAGATGCCATCCTGGCCATCTGTCTTGGTGTCTCAGCTGCCAACTTCGCCACTGCTATCTCAGGAAGTACTTCTTCGAAATGTTGAAACGGTGTCTCAATGAACTCCCCTTCGACCTCCACATACCGGAAAGAATTTAAATGGCTAATCATGTACTCTTCTTCTCCGCGGACAGTAATGATCTTTCCCTTTACAGGATATTTCAGCATCTGGTGCAAGGAGGAGGTGACTGCCCCAGCATGGTGTATCCAAGGTCTACCCAGCAGGCAGGAGTATGATGGACGGATGTCCATTACATAGAAAGTGGATTTAAACACCTCGGTACCTATCTTGACAGGAATTTCAACTTCTCCATGGACCATTCTTTTCGACCCATCGAAAGCTCTGACGACAATATCACTCGGTTTCAATTCCAACCCTTCGCAATCTAGCCGGTCCAAGGCCTTCTTAGGCAAAACATTCAGCGATGAACCGGTATCAACCAAAACATGCGCAAGGGTGGTTCCGCGACACTCGATTGAAATATGCAACGCATCATTGTGATTCCGGCCTTTAGGGGTCAGGTCGGCATCAGAAAAACCTAATCCATTGTCTGCAGTCAGACTAGCCACGCAATGTTGAAATTGATCTGCAGAGGTTTCTTGGGGCACATGAGCTGCCTTTAGAAACTTAATCAAAGCTTGAGCGTGCGCTTCTGAGCAAAGCAACAGTGCCAGCATGGAGATCTTGGAGGGGGTTTGCCCCAACTGCTCCACCACATCATAATCACTTCTCTTGATTATCCTCAAAATCTCGTCCATTTCTTTCTTGGAGGCTTCTGGAATCACCAAAGGTTGAGCCCTCGTCCTGACGGGCTCATCTTGTATTCCCTTTCCTTTATCGGCAATGGTAGGAGAGACAGCACTAGGAACGAAAATTTCTTCAATCAAAGGAGTTCTAGCAGAGAGCTTTACTGGTGCGGGGATGACTTCTTTAGCTGATGAGGATCCAAAGACTGCTTTTGGAGGAGCAATCTCTGGAGAAAATATCCTCCCACTCCTGGTGATTTTGCTGGTGCCCGCAATGTTACTGATGCTGGCTTCATCATCATCTGAATCTTCTTCAATTATTTCAACTTGCTTGATACCATGGTAGTAGACGTCACCACCATAGTTCCAAGGTATCGACTTCTCGGAGACATAGGGAACAGGCCCTGGCATTGTTATCTTCAAAGGTATAGACTTTGCAGCTGGTGTAATCTTAACTGGCTTTTTGACGGCCTCGGAAAGATTGGCGTGAATGGTTATGATTGAGACATTTTCAACATGAACTGGAACAGCAGGAACTTTTTCGAACAAAATTTGTCGGCTATCCATGAGGCCTTGGATGCCTTCCTTTAATAGCGGACAATCAAACGGTAGAGAGTGGCAACAGTAGCAGTCTTTTTTACATCCCGGGAAGATCCCGGCCCTTAACAAATTCAACTTAATGGTTAACAGTGGAGTAGTCAGATCACTAACGTCAGCAACATACAGATCCTCTTCAATGGCATTGACATTCCGACCGTGCTTCGGCATAGGTGCAGAGATCACATTGGGTTTTTCTGGAGCGTCAAACTCTACCTCCTTAGCATCTATCAGGTCCTGGATCTTATGCTTGAGTGCCCAACAATCGTTGGTGTCATGCCCAACACTGTCTGAATGATAGGCGCACTTAGCATTGGCATGATAATATGGAGAGGATGTATTTACATTCTTTGGGGCCTCCTTGATAGTGGCAAGATTCAATTTCAACAGATGGGGAAGCACCTGCGCTGGAGTCATATTAATACGGGTGAACTGCCGGTGTGGCCTTTCCACCCGTTGCTGGTTTGGTCTGGATTGGTTGTAGCGAGGCGGCTCACTTGGAGTGTTTTGAATCATCACGGCCCCCACAGTCGGCCGACGCTCCATCTTCCCTGCTCTCTTCTGAGAATATACCATAGTTGTCTCCTTCTTAAACGGCTTCTTCTCAACACTTGCAGCGACACCCTTCTGAATCTTTCCTGACTTGATGCCAGCCTCAATTCTTTCACCTGTTAAGATCAAATCGGTAAACCCTGCGGAAGAGTTACCAATTAAATGATTGAAAAATGGCCCAGATAGGGTCCCAAGAAACATATCAACGAGCTCACGATCGGTTAAAGGAGGCTGCACCCTGCCAGCCAAATCCCTCCATTTTTGTGCGTATTCCTTGAATCCCTCACTTGTTCCTAGCGACATACCCTGAAGTTGGGTACGGGTAGGAGCAAGATCAGAATTATACTGGTATTGTTTATAGAAAGCGGTGGCCAAATCTTCCCAATTTCTGACACTGGTTCCTTCTAACTGATAAAACCACTCCAACTGGGCTCCCGACAGGCTGTCTTGAAAGAAATGAATCCAGAGATTTTTATCTGCTGTATAGGGTTGAATCTTTCTCACAAAGGACCTGGGATGCATTTTGGGGCAGGACAGCCCGTCATACCTTACAAATACTGGCACCTTGAATTTTGGGGGAATCACAATTCCGGCGACCAAGCCCATGTCTTCAAAATCCAAACCCGGTACCCTTTGCAATTCCATGGCAGCCAATCTGTCTTCTAAACCCTTGTACTTATCATCAGCTGGAGGATACTGCTGGTCAGAATAATCTTCGTCCTCTTCAACCTCTTCCTCCTCTGCATCAGACTCGGAAGGCACCGCAACCCGATCTCTTTTACTAGTCCCTTCATCAGAAGTAGGAGGAAATTCAAGCACCCTCCGAGCTTCTCTGTCAAATCTTCTCCCCAAAGTAGCCACTCCGACCCTCTTTTTCTTCTTCACTGGGTATCTACTCTCCAGATGAGCCTTGATATCCTCTTGACTCTTGACCAAGGTCATCAAGAGTTGCTGGAACTGTGCATTCTGGGCTTGTAGGTCTTTGACTGTTTGCTCGAGATCCATCCTACTGATCTAAACAGCAGATAGATAAGGAAACCTGGAGTGAGACCTGCTTATGCACATGATGAATGGTATGCTGATGTATGCAATGCATTCAAGGATTTAGGATATTCAAAATTGTTTCAGACAAAGAAGAACGCACATCATATTAATAAGAAGAAATCTGTTAGTACATAAATGCCCCATGGGCCAAATGTTACAACATAAACTTCTCAAGGCAGAAAGACATTGCGCATCCTCTTTGGTGCGATGTAGGTATTGAGGGCCTCTTGTTCATGGAGTTGGCGGGTGAGCTCTAGAACCTTCTTTTCACTGGCGTAGTAGCTAGCTTCAAAGGTGTTCCGTTCCTCCTTGAGCTAAATCCAACTCTTCTGCATTTCCTCCCACGATGTAGGCATGTCTGGATGCAGGATGGTGTAGGGGACCTCTCCTTCATTGACGGGCTCCTTAATCACTGGGAGTACATGAGGATAAGGCATCATTAGACTTTGGGCTCGGGCTCGTACCCACTTGAGATAGGGCTCAAGAGGGATGGAGTTCTTGCGTCCCAGAGTCTTACTATCAACCTTGTTGAGTTTTCCCCAAGCTCTGATGAATCTTTGGCGAAGTCCTTGCGCATCGTTGTCGAAGTCAAAAACTAGGCTAGGGATCAACATGTCATGAGGGCCATCCCTCCGTGCATATCCAAATTGCCTCAAAGCTAGGCAAGGATTGTAGGTGATACCTCCTCTAATTCCAAGTAAAGGGACATTAGGAAATTCTCCGCAACGATCGACGATGATGACATTTTCTCTGGACCGAGAACACCAATGCACATCAGAATGAGTGAGAGTCATCAATCGTTGGGACCACCTTATACCTTGGTCATTCTTCAAGACAGATTGTGGAAGGTGCGAAATAAACCACCTTGCGAGGATAGGAGTACAGCACATGAGAACACCCCTCTTTCTCATTGTTCGTGTGTAAAATGAGTGAAGGATGTCTCCAAGCAATGTTGGTATTGGATTTCTGGACAAGAAGATTTTGACAGCGTTGACATCTACCAATTGGTCAGGATTTGGGAACAGGACCAACCCATAGATAAGGAGTGCCACAATTTTTTCAAATGCTTGTAGGTCCAATGAGTTCCAACATTCTTGTGCCTTCTCCAACAAGAATTTTGCTAAGAATCCTTTGACGCCGCTTCTGGTTTCCCAATGCCCCTTGATTTCAGATGGTTGTAGATGTAATGCTCGAGCAACATCTTCAGGCTTTGGTTCCTTCTCCGTACCGTTGAAGGGTAGTTGATTAAGGATAGGGATTCTTAGGAGTTGAGAAAACTCCTCCAAAGTGGGCACCAACTGATAATCAGGGAAAGTGAAGCAATGGTGAAGGGGGTCAAAGAACTGGAATAGCACTTTCATCATGTCTTCTTCAATGTTGGTGTTGACTAGGCTGAGCAGTCTACCATGTCTTTCACTGAAGGATGAATTTTCCGGAATTCTGGAAGTGATCTCCTTGAGTTGAGGAGAGATTCTCACAAGGTTGACTTGAATGGTATTTCGGCGAGGTATTTCCATGACCTACAAAACAAGAACAATGATGAAGATCCAAACCCTTGAAATGGTTAGTAAATGCATATGATGCTTCATGATGTTTATGATGTATGCATAAAACATATGTACAAGCAAATCACACCAAACCCTAGTTTCAGGCTTGCATGGGGTTTCATAGGTAAGTACCCTCTTGAGTGTGGTTGGCTTAAAAACCTGTCCTATAAATAGTAACCGGGTTCTAAGGAGCTCAATATCACTGGATCGTTTTCATTGTTCATTGTTTTGGTTTAGCCACTTAACTAGCGACCAAAATATTCCAAGAAAACGACCCTCAATGAGTGTAGTATCGAGTATCTACCAACTTCGGACTGCACCAAAGCCGGTCATCTCACTACCCCTAATAAAAGGCCAAGATGGTCAAGTAAGGTTCTAGGTCATTAGTGCTTAGTGACATCACTCAGCGGCCCCGTACTCTCCTTGATTGAACTCAAGGGTTACCGGTACCCACAAATATGTCGCACTAATATAGCTATTGCTTAGACCGTGTCGGTATACCCTGCACAGTTTCCACAACGTATTGCTATCTATGAATGTTTCCCAAAATCCGGGTGGAGGATCGTAAACCCAAACAATAGAGTCAAAGTATAAAGCAAGCAAATCAAACAATTAGTCATGCAAGAAGGTGATCTAAGCCCTAAGGTAACCCCACTTAAAACTATCCCCAGCAGAGTCGCCAGTTCTGTGATACGGTGGGAGAACTGACTAGTGTTTTGCGTTCGTATTCGCACTTGTGCGGTTGAGCAAGAGTCGCCACCGACTTTTTATTTTATCCTAAAGGAAAGGTTAAAAAAGCACAGCAAAAACCTTTTGAGATATTTCGTGGGTCCGGGGGGTAGATTATAGAAGGGGAAGGTATTAGCACCCCTTCTATCCATGGTTATCCATGGGCTCTTAGGTAGTTGCTTAGATCAATCTTGCCTTGGTTTTCAATTGTTTGAAATGGTGCTTTGTGTGTGGCCTTGAAAATGTTTTGAAAAGATGCCTTGTGCTAGGCTAACCTTGTAACAATTCTTTACTCGAATGTTTTACAAAAGGTGTTTTATCTTTTAAAAAGATGTTTCAAGGGTTTGAAAAGTTGATTTTGAAAGTGTTTGTGAAGTGGGTTTTGAAATTAGGCAAGTGTTTTTGTAAGTTTGATCTCAAGTAACTAAGAGTCTTGTCTACCCTATTGTACTCAAAGGTTTTTGTTATGTTTTAACCCCTTTTAACAATTTTGTTCTACCATTGAAATTGGTAGACAATCTTGCATTTTAGGAAGTTTATTCGGGACGGGCGCGGGTCATCGTATGGACCATGAATGCAATGATGCCAAATGTCTTTGGCAATTTGCTTTGAAGGGACTATGATCATTCCGTTTAGGCAACATTCGAAAGCGTCATCGAGGGACTTATGATCATTTGATTTTGTTTTGCCAAAGATACTCGACGTGCAAGCATGGCCCATTTTGGAAGGCAACATGTGGGATTACCCTAGGGGGTGCAAGTGTGATTTGTGTATTGATTACATGCATTTGTCTTGTATTAGGTTATCTAGCGTTTGATTTTATGTACATACAAACCCTAGGTCTAACCATGGTATAATTGAAAACTGTAAATTGCGGAATGTAAAATCTACGCTATTACAGAATAGTGTCCGGGAGTGGGGGTATAAATGTACAAGGGGATGAGACTTATAGTACCCAATAAGTTACAACCAAATCGAATTCGCAATCAAAATGTAAATATCGAATATACAGATGTAAGATAAAAAATGTGTATAGGGCAATGTATTGTGTAAGTGTACAAGTGTATATGTATATGAGTATGTGTAATTATGTACAAGTGCGAATTGTGGAATTGAAACGTATTAGGGTTTGACCTAGAGCAATGTTTTAAATGAATCTTTGATTTATGTATGCTTAATCATGTACAAAAGGAAAAATGTTTTAATTAAGGTATGTTCAAATTTTAATTGTATTATGCATAAAAAAAAAGAAAGTATTTTAATCACACATTTATTAATTTTAATATTAGAGAAATGTATATATTGTTATGTACAAAAGTATATTAATTAAAAGAAGATGTTTTCAAATTATATGATAAAAGGTATTTTATTATTTTATATACAAATATCTATCTAAAAAAGGATGTTTTAACCATATGATAAAAATGTATTTTAATTAAGTTAGTATTTTACAAAGAATAAAAAAAAGTAAACATTTGTTTATAAAATAAAATAAAAAAAAGTTAGTATTTTACAAAGAAAAAAAAAGAAGTAAATATTGTTTATAAAATGAAAAGGGTTAGTGAGAGATAAATGATTAGTAGTTTTTTTTTGTTAAACAAGGGATGAAGCGTTTAATGGGCTTCAGAGAAGGGTGAAACGGGTCAGGCCCAGGTTTGGACATTGAACGAAATTAGGGTTGTTTGGCATTTTTTCATTCAGAACAAAGGTTGGGGTTGACAGCGGCGTGCTTGTGCATTCGTCTTCTCCGTTCAAGCTTCCTGAGCAACTCGACTCCGGCCACCAACGTCACTCCCGAACTCTCTTCCCTCCAAAGCAAGGGCTCCACATCTTCTTGAAACAAGGTTGGCTTTTAGTTGTTATGTTCTTATCCCTTTTCCTTTTTTACGGATTGCATGTTTTGTTTTGATTTGCATTTTCGATTCTTAACTCTGTGCTATTGTGAGGTGGTGGAGAAAGAGAGGGAGAAAACTCACTACCTGATCTTGGAGATGGAGGAGAGGTGGGTGGAGGCGTTGAGGAGGCCGGAGCGGCGATTCGCTGAAGAAACTGGATGCTTGCTTTGCTTCTGATGCTTTCCTGGTATTCTTGTATATTTCTTTTGCTTATTAGGGTTTTGATGATGACGTGTGCTGAAGAGCCCTTAATTCACTTCTTTATCTTCTTCTGTGTCACTGATTGTTTTGAATTGTTGCCTGAGTATTTGTATGCTTCTCCTTTGTCCCTGAGTTGCTGTATGCCTGTTGCTTAGGTTTTATGATGCGTCGATTTGCCTGAAAACTTGGTACTGATTTAACTCCTTCTTCTTCTTTCGTTGCCTTTACTGTCTTGAACGATTTGTATCTCTTGTTGCCCCTTGAACGATTTGCCTATGATGAAGAAATTCTGAGGCCTAGAAGTTGGTTTGAATGTTTTGACATGCTTGAGGGGTTGGTTTGGATATGGTTTTTGTACAGGCTAGGAGGTTTGAACTGGACAGACAGGTTGTTGGTATTTCTGTGTATGTGTTTGGATGATGCAGGCAGGTTAAGGCATTAGCAGGTTTTGGTTTTTGGTCATTCTGGTTATGGTTTTTGAGATGTGTTATGTTGTTGGACTTAACAAGGTTTTAGGTGGTGTTTGATGGTTGTTCAGGTTATCAGTTTGAAGCTTGAGGTTGTGTGCTTTTGGCTTATGCTGGTTTAGTTTGACAGTATGATGGTTTGTATTTTGTTTTGGATGATGTGTTTTTGATAACCTTATGTAGTTCTGGACAGGTATGAGGTTATGGCCTATATTGGTTTAGTTCTGAGTTATAGAGGTGATATTGGTGCTTGGCTCAATCAGTATGTTTTCTTGTGTTCTTTTGTCCTTTTTCTGTTGGTCTTTGGCGCCCAATCTTCATTCAAAACTTTGGTATTCTCTTTGACCCAAGTTTGCTGGGTAGTTTCACAAGGTTTCTTGGCATTTTTCCATTTTCGGTAACTGTCTATGCTGTGTAGTTTTGAACAATGCTGAATTGTATCCTCTTCTTTGTATATCTTTTCTGTCTTGTTATACTGCCTATGCCTAAGACCTGAACTCTGCTGCTTTATCTCTCTTTTTCCTCTCCAAAGTACAGTTAAAGAATTTAATAATGTTATTATTCTGTACTTTCTGAAGGGGCCCTACTATGCTGGGAAATGATGATAAGATCCAAGTTACTTGCATAACATATCTCTGCATCTTTATCCACCTTTTGTGCTTTGCTACACTTTTTGCATTTCTTTGATATCTTGGGATTTGACTTTGCAGCAATTGTACTTTTGGGTAATCCTTGAGTAAACTTAAGCATTTTGACAGTAACTTCCCTTTTGCTTTGGATAGAAAGTTGAAATTGGATTTTTTCAGTTTAGTTTGAATTTTGGATTTGAGATTCTATGCAGCTTGAATTTGTAACTTATGCTTTTGACATTTGCATTTCATGAATAAAAAAAATCTTCCCTCTCTGTGAACCGGGAGAAATCCCGTGATTTGCAGAGAGGGTCAACTGATCCCAGTCAGTGGCCCCTAATGATGAGCAATTTTAACTGTCTTTAATTAACTGCTTTCTGACTTTTCTTTTCCTCTTTTGCAGATAAAAATGGAGCACCGAAACGGAGTGAAGAATGAAGAATTAGAAATAGGATAGAATTTTTATTTTTCAGTTTAATTCTTGTACATTATTATTATTTTAAATACTTTGTAATAAATATTAGTATCCAAATAATAACAATTGTAACAATTATTAAATGTGAAATAAAAATTCCATTGATATTTAATTTTCTTTCAATTCCTTTTCTTTAATTGTTTATTTGTTATTTATAGTTCCTTAAATAAAATAAAATGAAAGTTTAAATTTCAAATATTTTAATTCTTAGAACCATAAATAATCAACTAAACCTTTGATGATCAAAAATAAATGAATTCGACGTATCCATTATCCAAAGCAACGCACAGTCGAACACATAAATTTAATCAGATGCAATTCTTTTTTCACTGATCCTTTTGCCAAGCACTGTAATTCCACATTGCACACATCCCTTTTGACTGGTGAATTCAAACCAACTGCCTCATTTACTGATTAAATCAAGATAACGCGAATTTTAACCCGAATCTCGGAATAAACTGCAAAGTGCGGTAGAATTTAAATTCTTCTGAGAATATGCCCCTAAAACCTTAATTTCTGATTAAATGCTAGATAACGCTCGCCTGATCAAAATTGAACCAAAAATCATCCCAACCCTAAGCCAACTGTATGAGACAAATCAGAGCTCTGAAAATCAGAAAAAACCCTAATTTTGCTTGACTGTCAAGAAAAGTCTGTTTGTCCGATTCTTGCGTCAGTTTGAAAAGTCAGGAAATGTTTGAGGCTGATATTTCTTGGGGAAAAACGCGAGGGCAAATTTTGGGGTACAACAACTTCATACAGGCATCTATTTGTCGCGATTTGTGAAGATAAAATGTAGATACCCATGTGCTAAAACCAACCATGTTCATGGATTTCATTTATATTCATTGTGCATAGAGAATTTTAGAGTTCAAATTTCTGTAAAAATTATGTTTAAAATTAATGCCTTTGAAATTAGTTGTGATCATTGACTGTTAGTTTACATGAATTACATGTTTGAAATCGTGGGAAAGAGTACTATCATTTTCATGTTGGAAGTTTCCATTTTCATGGAGAAATAAGAAAGATACAGAGGTTCTGGCCAGCTTGAGGAAGAAGATGAAGTACAGGGCAAGGAGGCATTATGTGTTATGTGTTTTTTATTTCATATGAACTAACAAATGTACAGCCACCCCAATGGCAAGGCAGCGCGTTGGGAATGCCAAGGTCATGGGTTCGAGCCTTGGTGCCTGCCTTTTGCATATTTTCTCATCTTTTGTCATTTCTCTCATTTTTTTTGCAGCGCTGGGCTTTGTTCCATTGGGCCTGTCATTCATTTTTTCTAACACTTACCTCTCTTTTTCTTACAGCACCCATGGCCCAATCTTTTATTTTTTATTTTTATTTTCATTTTTCATTTTATTAATTATATTTTCTTTAACATAAAAAAATATAAAAAACATGATAAATATTGCATTTTGTTTATTTTATTTTGTTTTCACATAAAAAATACTTTTATTAAATTATATACTAACTATTTTTCTTAAAATAAACTTGTAAAATAAAATAGATTTAGTTTAATTTTTAGTTCTTTTCCTTCACACTTGCAAATATTTATTTTGATATATAAAAAGACCAAATATTTCATAATTATTATTTATTATTTTAAGACAAAAATACACAAAACTATAATACTTAAAGAACTTTATTTCCCTTTAATAAACTAAAATTAGGGTTAATCAATGTATAAAAATAATTTCCTTTTTTAATTTATTAGGATTAGGTAAAAATTCTTTTGCATATGAAAAACAAAGCAAATTTCCTTTTCTTACATACATACCATTGCATATTTATATTTTATATTATTTATTCAAATATTCGTACAAATTCGATTTGGTTGTAATAGCTTAATTAGATTTACATTATTGCAAATCCCCATTCATAATTTGTATTCCCCCTCCCATAAAAATATTGTAATAGCGTAGTAATCTTTAAATTACGCAATTTATCGCTTTTGTATACCATGCTAGTAATTAAGGTTTGCATGGAAAGTCAAAACAAATCAAATAGAAAACCCTAATCCAAGACAAAACCAAGCATGAAAGTAACACACTTGCACACAAGCATCCTTAGGGTTACTCCACATGGTTTCCTTACATAAAAATGGCCATATTACGCATGTGAAGTATCTTGGCAAAAAAAATAAACAAATATAAGATCATAGTCCCTCGATGACGCTATTCAAAGTTACCTTATAAAATGATCTTAGTCCCTTAGAAAATGCTAAGATACTTTGCAACATTGCATATCATGGCTATACGATGACCCACGCTTGTCCCGTTTACATCCAAAGATAGGGTTGCTTACCAAATCAATGGTAAGACAACAATATCAAAGGAAAAGAAAATGAACAAGAAAGATATTTGAGTAGGTAGATTACTTCTAGTTACTTGCTTCATTTCAAACAACTATCCTTTCTATTTTCAAAAACAAACACACACATTTCAAAACATCTTACAAACATTGAAATTTTTTTTAAAAAGACAAACATCTTTGTATACATTCTTATGAACGGGAATCATTACAAAGATTGCCTAAACAATGGCCTCTTTTACAAAATACTTCCAAAACCACACAAAGCAAAATTTCAAAACAAAAAGTAAGTGATCTAGCAAGTAACTAAAAGCCCATGGAAAACCATGGATGAAAAGGGTGCTAATACCTTCCATTTTCATAATCTACCCCCCCCCCCCCCCCCAAACTCAAGAAACAATCTCAAAGGTCTTTCTTGTGCTTTTTCACCTTTCCTTTTTGGATAAAATAAAATTCGGTGGCGACTCTTGCTAACCGCAACATTTGCAATAAAATGCAAAACCCTCAAGTCAGTTCTCCCACTGTATCACAGAACTGGCGACTCTGCTGGGGAAGTATTATAAAAGTGGGGTTACCTTAAGGCTAGATCACATTTATTTTCTTACATTGTTTGACTTGTATGTTTTACATTATGGTTCTTTGTTTGGGTTTGAAATCCTCTAACCGGATTTGAGATACATTATAGGTAAATAGCAATACATTGTGGAAACTGTGTGGGGTATACCGACATGGTCTAAGCAATAGCTATGTTAGTGTGACATATTTGTGGGTACCGGTAGCCTTTGAGTCAATCAAAGAGAATACGGGGCCGCTGAGTGATGTCATGAAGTACTAATGAACTTCTAGAACCCTTACTTGACCAACTTGGCCTTTAGGATGTAGTGAGATGACCGGCTTTGGTACAGTCCGAAGTTGGTAGATACTCTATACTACACTCATTGAGGATTGGGTTCTTGGGATATTTCGGTCGCCATTAAAGAGGCTTGAGCTGAAATAATGACCAAGGAAACAATCCGGTGATATTGAGCTCCTTAGAACCCGGTTACTATTATTAGGACAGGTTTAAGCCAACTAAAATTCAAGAGGGTACTTACCTATAAAACCCCATGCAAGCCTAAACTAAGAACTTGTTTTCTTTTCTTGTATATGCATACTTGTACATAACATCATGGATATCATGAACATCACATGCATCCACTAACCATTTCAAGGATTTTGGATATTCATCTTTGTTCTTGTTTTGTAGGATATGGATTCACTTCGCGGGAAAACTATCCAAGTCAACCTTGTAAGAATTCCTCCATAACTTAAGGAGCTAGCTTCAAGGATCCCTGAGAACTCTCCATTCACCAAGAGGCATGGTCGTCTACTTAACTTGGTCACCTCCAACACAGATGAGGATATGATGAAGGTGCTCTTCCAGTTCTTTGATCCTTTGCACCATTGCTTCAAATTTCCTGACTATCAGCTTGTGCCTACTTTGGAAGAATTCTCTCAACTCTTGAGGATTCCCATTCTCAATCAACTACCTTTCAATGGTACGGAAAGAGAACCAAAGCTAGAAGAGATTGCTCAAGCTCTGCACTTGCACTCATCTGATGTCACAACTCATTGGGAAACTAGAAGTGGTGTCAAAGGCTTCTTAGCAAAGTTCCTGTTTGAGAAAGCCTAAAGTTGCTGGTATTCCTTAAACTTTCAAGACTTTGAGGAAATTGTGGCTCTTCTTATCTATGGAATGGTATTATTTCCCAATCCTGACCAACTACTAGATGTGAGCGCCGTCAAAATCTTCATGTCACGCAATTCGGTGCCTACATTGCTAGGGGATATCCTACACTCTTTTCACACTCGCACAATGAGGAAAAGAGGTGTCCTTATATGTTGCACTCCTCTCCTGGAAAGATGGTATATTTCTCATCTTCCCCAATCAGTCTTAAAGAATGAGCAAGGTTCAAGGTGGTCACAAAGGTTAATGACGCTCAAACATTCAGATATTCATTGGTGCTCCCGATCCAAAGAGAATGTTATCATTGTTGACCGTTGTGGGGAATTCCCTAATGTACCTCTACTTGGCATTATGGGAGGCATCACCTACAACCCGTGCTTATCTTTAAGACAGTTTGGTTACGCCTGAAGGGATGGCCAGCACGAGATGCTGATTCAGGGTTTGGTATTCGACTACAACAACAACGATCAAGGTCTTCGCCAGAGATTCATCCGTGCTAGGATGATGCTAAGCAAGGTTGATAGTAAGACTTTGGGGACAAGAATTCCATCCCTCTTGAGCCTTACCTAAAATGGGTACGAACCCGCGCTCAAAGTCTTATGATGCCTTATCCTTCCATCCTTCTGGTGATCATTGAGCCTGTTAAGGAGGGAGAAGTTCCATACACTATCCTACATCCTGACATGCCCACATCTCTTGAAGACCTATAAAGGGATTGGATACAGCTCAAAGGAGAACAAGATACTTTTGAAGCCCAATTCTACGCAAGCGAGTAGAAGGTTTTGGAACTCACTAGGCTACTTCATGAGGAGCAGACTCTAAATGCCGACATTGCACCAAAAAGGATGCGCACTACTTTTTTATCTTAGAGTTTTGTATTATTTTTCCCAAGGGGCATTGATGTACTCAAACTTTATCTTATTAATATAACGTGTGTTTTCTTTTTGTTTAAAACGAACTTGAATCTTTGAAATCCTTGAAAACATTGCATATGCACATATCATTCGTCATAACATAAATAGGTCTTTTGCAACGAGTTTCCTCATCTCTCTACTGTTTATTTCAATAAGATGGATCTCGAACAGACAGTCAAAGATCTGCAAGCTCAGAACACGCAGTCTCAATAGTTTCTCATGACCCTAGCCAAGGGGCAAGAAGAGTTGAAGACTCTGTTGGCTGAGGAAAGGAAAAAGAAAACAAAGAAAGTCACTGGGGTTTTAAACATGGGGAGAAGATTTCAGGGACAAACTAGAAGAACCTTGAATTTTGCAACAACATCCGATGAAGGAGAGGGGAAAGGAAAAGAAACAGCGGTCTCGTCAGAATATGAAGAGGAGGAAGAAGAGGAAGACTACTCTGAGGAACAGCATCCTCCAGCTGATGATAAGTACAGACATCTTGAAGAGCGTTTGAGCGCTATGGAAATACAAAAGGTGTCAGGCTTAGACTTTGAAGAATTGGGATTAGTGTCAGGAATTGTGATTCCTCCGAAATTCAAAGTGCCCTTGTTTGCAAAAATATGATGGAGTGTCATGCCCTAAGATGCACCTCCGATCATATGTGAGAAAGATCCAACCACACTCCGCTGATAAAGATTTGTGGGTGCATTTTTCCAAGATAGTCTATATGGAACACAACTCGATTGGTTTTACTAACTGGAAAGGGCCAACATCCACAATTTGGAAGATCTTGTCACATATTTCTACAAGCAATATTAATATAATGATGATTTGGCGCCTACCCGTACTCAACTTCAGAGTATGGTTATGGCTTCCAATGAGGGTTTCATAGATTACGCACAGAAATGGAGAGATCTAGCTGGAAGAGTTCAACCCCCTCTGTCTGAAAGGGAATTGGTGGACATGTTCTTGGGCACTCTATCGGGCCCTTTCTTCAACCATTTAATTGGAAGCTCATCTGCAGGATTTACTGAGTTAATGATGACCTGAGAGAGGGTGGAAGCTGACATAAAAAGTGGAAAGATTTAGAAGGATTCATCTGCCTCTACAGCTGTAAGGAAGCCTTTTATTGGGAAGAAAGAAGTAGCTGTTGTATATCCACAAAGGAACCAAGGGAGAGTCGAGCGCCGACCAATGGTAGGGGCTGTTATGATCCCAAAGCCTACATTTGATCAACCAAGAAGTAATCAACCGAGGGTGGAAAGGCCATTCCGGAAATTCACCAGAATCAATATGACTCTGTCCCAAGTATTACCGCATCTTCTGAAATCCAATTTGGCAACTTTAAAAGAAAATCTAAAAAACCCCAACACAGCGTCCCCTCATTATCACCCAAATGCCCGTTGCGCATATCACTCCGAAAGTTCGGGTCACGACACTAACAATTGTTGGGCCTTGAAAAACAAAATTCAAGACCTTATAGAGGCGAAAGAAATTGAGTTTGATGCACCCGAGAAGCCAAACGTCATTTCTGCTCCTATGCCCATACATGGTCACAACACCAATGCTATTGAAGAATATTTGTTTGTTACCACAGTTGATGAACTCGTAACTCCACTCCCAGTTATTAAGATAAACCTGTTGAAAGTCGGTGTATTCCCATGTTGTAATGAAGACTGCCACCTCTGCTTATCCTCACCAACTGTTTGCCCTTTGTTGAAGACAAGCATTCAACGCTTGATAGACAACACAGAAATCCTGTTCGAAAGTACTCCTGTTTCACCTGTTCCTGTTGAAGATATTTCAATCATTACCATCTCCGCCAATTCTTCCAGGGTCTCCAAAAGACCCATTAGAATTACGTCGGTTCCAAAAACTACTCCTCTTATAATCACAATGCCTGGGCCAGTCCCATATGAATCAGACAAAATTGTGTCGTGGAATTACGGTGGGGACATCTACTACCACGGCAGCAAACAAGATGGGCTTGCCGCCGAAGAGATAAACTCAGAGGAAGAAGGTTCTGACATTAGCAATATTGACGAAACTAGTAAGACTACCCGAAGCGGTAGAATATTTTCTCCACAAATTGCCCCCCCAAAGGCAGTTTTTGGACCCGTGGTTGCTTCAAAGGTTACTTCCGTACCAATAATCATCTCCGTTAGTGCTCATACTGATAAAGACGATACAACCCCTGATGTCATTCCTACCAACACTCCTGCTGTTGAAACTCGAGGAAAGAGTATTCAAGTGGAGCATGTCTAGACGAAGGCTCAATCACTTATTATCCCTGAGACCTCCAAGAAATAAATGGAGGAGATTCTAAAAATAATAAAGAGGAGCGACTACGATGTAGTTGAACAGTTGGGGCAAACTCCCTCCAAAATCTCCATGCTGGCATTGCTGTTGTGTTCCAAGGCACATGTGAAAGCTCTGGTAAAGTTCCTAAAGACATCCCATGTGCCTCAAGAGACGTCTGCTGATTAATTTCAAGATTGTGTGGCCAGCATAACAGCGGATAGCGGCCTAGGCTTCTCAGATGCTGATCTGACACTAAGGGGAAGAAAGCACAACGAGGCATTACATGTCTCTGTGGAATATATAGGCGCAACTCTGGCCCATGTCTTGGTGGACACTGGCTCATCTTTGAATGTTTTACCGAAGAAAGCTCTCGACAGACTAGACTATAAAGGACTGACGTTGAAACCATGTAACATAGTCGTAAGGGCTATTGATGGCTCAAAGAGGATGGTACATGGGGAGGTGGATATCCCCATAAAGGTTGGGACTCAAAATTTCAATTCAACCTTTTATGTAATGGACATCCACCCCTCTTACTCTTGTCTGCTAGGACGGCCATGGATCCATAATGCTGGCGCTGTCACCTATACACTGCACCAGATGTTGAAATATCCGGTCCAAGGAAAGATTATCACTGTCTACGGAGAGGAAGAATATATGATTAGTCACCTCAATTCCTTTAGGTATGTGGAATTGGATGGGGAGTTCATTGAAACTCCTTTTCAACACTTCGAGGAGGTCCCCCAAGAGGTAGCAGTGACCAAAGTTGTGTCTCAGATTCCCAAGATTACAAGACCTCCACTCTGGATGTCATCTCTGAAGGACGCCAAAGCAGTAGTAGAGGAGGGTGGATGCACCATCTGGGGGAAACTTCCAGATATTCCGTATAAACATGACAAGTTTGGTTTAGGTTTCCATTCAAGTGCTCAGAAGGCTGTACGTCGTGCCTGTGCTGGAGGGCCACCCTTGAAGATTAGAAACCGAGAGCTCGATGGAGGACTCCGCAATTGGGAGGCCAGAGACTTTGTCCCAATGACTTTCATCCCTCAGTAATTTATCTTTCACATTTTGTTGGATATGTAATATTGAAAAACAATCCGCACTCTTAAAACCTTGTGTCTTACCCGAGGCACAATGGTCCATTTGTAAGGGTTATTATTTCATCTTCATATGACATTCAATGAATCATGGACGTTTTTCGCATACAAACTTTTGTGCTCATTGTTTTTCTTTTACATTTTATTTTTAAGGATGTCTATACCCTTACACACACCCACACTCACAAATGCAGGTACCCCTCCATTCTGGATCCCATGGGTAACGATATTGCTATGGCCTTTTGTGACTCTGAGGATCTAATCTACCAAGCCGAAGACGAAGGTGAGGAGGATTGTGAAGTACCAGGGGAACTTTCCAGACTACTACAACAAGAGGAAAGAGCCATTCAGCCTCACGAGGAACCTGTGGATACAATCAATCTGGGTACCGAGGAGGATAAAAAAGAAGTCAAGATGGGTGCCAATCTGGAACCTAGTGTCAAGGAGCGGCTGATTCAGCTGTTGCATGATTATGTTGAGATCATTTCCTGGTCATGTGAAGACATGCCAGGACTTGATACAGACATCGTGGTACATCATCTGCCTACAAGAGAAGATTGTCCGCCAGTAAAACAAAAAGTTCGCCGCATGAGACCTGATACGTAAGAAAAGATCAAAGAAGCGGTCATGAAGAAATTTAATGCTGGATTCTTGGCTGTCACTTCCTATCCTCAATGGGTTTCCAACATTGTTCCCGTACCTAAAAAAGAAGACAAAGTACGAATGTGTATGGACTATAGAATTTGAACAGGGCAAGCCCTAAAGATGATTTTCCACTCACCTACATTGATATCCTGGTTGACAACACGGCACAACACAAAGTGTTTTCCTTCATGGACGGATTCTCAGGTTACAACCAAATCAAAATGGCACCTGAGGACATGGAGAAAATAATATTTATCACACAGTGGGGCACATTCTGCTACAAGGTGATGCCATTCGCATTGAAGAATGCTGAGGCAACCTATCACCGCGCCATGGTATCCTTATTTCACGACATGATACATCATGAAATAGAGGTCTACATAGACGATATGATAGCCAGATCACAAACAGAAGAAGAGCACTTGGATCACTTGCAAAAACTGTTTGAGAGACTGAAGAAGTACAAACTGAGGTTGAATCTAAGCAAGTGCACATTTGGAGTACGGTTCGGTAAACTCCTAGGCTTTGTCGTCAGTAACAAAGGTATTGAGGTCGATCCTTCCAAAGTTAAAGAAATACAAGAAATGTCTGCTCCTCGTACTGAGAAGGAAGTCAGAGGATTCTTGGGACGCTTGAACTATATTGCCAGATTCATTTCTCACCTAACAGCTACTTGTGAGCTAATCTTCAAACTATTGAAGAAGGATCAAGTAGTCAAATGGAATGATGAATGTCAGGTTACTTTTGACAAAATCAAAGAGTACTTACAAGAGCCTCATGTGTTGATGCCACCAGTCGAGGGAAGACCATTGATCATGTATCTGACTGTTTTAGAAAACTCAATGGGGTGTGTATTGGGGAAGCATGATGAGTCTGGCCGAAAAGAGCACGCCATTTATTACCTGAGCAAAAAGTTTACCGACTGTGAAACCAGATATTCACTGCTCGAGAAAACTTGTTGCGCTCTGGCATGGGTTGCTCGCCGGCTAAGACAGTATATGCTGACTCATACTACCTTGTTGATATCTAAGATGGATCCGATAAAATACATCTTCGAGAAGCCTGCTCTTTCGGGGAGAATAGCTAGATGGCAGATGATCCTAACAGAGTACGACATACAATATACTACTCAAAAAGCTATAAAGGGAAGTGTATTGGATGATTACCTTGCTCACCAAGCTGTAGAAGACTATCAGTCCATGAAGTTTGAATTCCCAGATGAAAACATCATGACAGTAGACAACTGTGAAGAAATCAGGCCATATGACGGACCTAAACAATGATCCTGATGGACCCTGTTCTTTGATGGAGCATCCAATGCACTTGGTAATGGTATCAGCGTTGTACTCATATCTCCGGAAGGGTGTCATACTCCCTTTACTGTCAGACTTTGCTTCAACTGTACAAACAACATGGCAGAATACGAAGCGTGCATCTTTGGTCTCAGAGCTTCCATAGACTTGGGAATCAAATCCTTAGACGTGTTTGGAGATTCAGCTTTGGTCATCAGTCAGATCAAAGGGGAATGGGACACTAAGCACCCAAACCTTATCCCTTACAAAGAACATGTTTTGACATTGCTACCACATTTTGAGAAGATTACCTTCGAGCATTTCCCGCGAGAAGAAAATCAGCTAGCAGACGCTCTAGCCACAATGTCATCTATGTTTAAACTTAATTGGGATAATGAAGCTCCCCAGATCACCATCGAACGAATGGATGAACCAACTCATTGTCACGAGATTAATACTGAAGAGGTAGTGGACCAGCCTTGGTTTCATGAGGTCAAGAGGTATCTCGAGGCTCAAGAATATCCAGAAGGATCTTTAATCAATGATACGAAATTATTAAGGAGATTCTCTGCTAAGTTCTTCCTTAGTAATGGCATCCTGTACAAACGCAATCATGACTCCATTTTGCTTCGGTGTGTGGATAAGGTTGAAGCTGAAAAGATCATGGTTGAATTGCATGAAGGTACTTTTGGCACCCATTCCAGTGGGCATATGATGGAAACGAAAATCCTACGCGCAGGCTATTATTGGTCTACCATGGAAGCAGATTGCTATCAACATTCTCGAACCTGTCATAAATTCCAAATTTATGCTGACAAGGTGCACATACCTCTGGTTCCTATGAATGTCTTAATGGCTCCTTGGCCCTTTGCTATGTGGGTAATTGATATGATTGGAGAGATCAAGCCGACAACCTCCAATGGACACCACTTCATCCTAGTGGCCATTGACGATTTTACCAAGTGGGTTGAAGCGGCTTCCTTCGCTTCCGTTACCAAGAATGTTGTTGCCCGCTTCATCAAGAAAAACCTTATTTGCCGGTATGGTATCCCGGAAAGGATCATCACTGACAATGGTACAAATCTCAACAACACTATGATCACATCCTTGTGCGAGCAATTCAAGATTCAGCATCACAATTCTTCTCCCTATCAGCCAAAGATGAATGGTGTTGTCGAAGCTGCAAATAAAAACATTAAGAAGATCATACAGAAAATGACAGTCACATACAAAGACTGGCATGAGATGCTACCATTCGCTCTCCATGGGTACCGTACCACGGCTCGCACATCAACCGGGGAAACACCTTATTCTTTGGTTTACGGCATGGAGGTTGTCTTGCCTATTGAGGTTCAGATCCCCTCTCTGAGAATTATGAAGGATACAGGATTGAATGAAAACGATTTGATCCAGACTCGACTTGATCAACTGAACTTAATTGATGAAAAGAGACTTACCGCTGTTTTCCATGGTCAAATGTATCAAAAACGGATGATCAAGGCTTTCAACAAGAAAGTCAGACGCCAAGTATATCAAGTTGGGGATCTAGTGATCAAACGTATCATTTTGCCACAAAGTGATCCCAGGGGAAAATGGACTTCTACCTATGAAGGACCATTTGTAATCAAGAACATATTCTCCGGTGGGGAAATGATCTTGACCACCATGGATGGCGATGACCTGCCACACCTTGCGAATGCAGACATAGTCAAAAGATACTACGCATAAGAGACCCGCTAGGTTGACACACCTAGGCAAAACAAGAGGCATCCCGGCGAACCAAAAGGTTCGGGAAAAAATTAGGGATAAAATAAAAAAATATGTACACCCGGTAAGTTGAAAACCCGAAAGGGCGACTTGGGCAAAAAAGGGTTTCCCGGTGGACTGAAAACCCGAAAGGGCGGTCCAGGAAAAAGTTAGGGAATTAAAGTGTATGACTATGTCCCGTCGGATCACTTGACGGACAACCTTTGGCTTCCATTGAAAAACTCAGAGTTTCTGATCAATTCAATCATCTTCGGACAAGGAAAATAGACAAGATACTCGGAGATATGAAGGATATAGCAGAATGGGAACCCCATGGGATTATTACACATAGCTATCTTTCTTTGTATAAATTTTTCTTGTTTTACAATAGCATTCTCTTACTTGAATGTTTGTCCCCTTTGTACAAAATATTTATTCAAAGTCAATACAAAGATATCCCTTTAAAAGTGCAAAAAACTATTTGTCTTTTTCTTTACGCTTGTGTTTCGTTTGCAAAAACATCCAATGATTCATTGATGAACATATGCATTTGAACATGATTGTTGTTTTCAAATAAACAAAATGAGGAAGACAATTACTGATAGGTTGAAAGAATAGGAAAATGTCTCTAGGCTATTCCATAAGTGATCCCCTACTGTACATCATTTAAATCCCCGACGGAACAAAACTTCAAGCTTTTAATCCCCAGTAGAAATCGTCAAATTTCTCAGGATTCCCCAAGCAGATCTTACAAGCAGTACATGGCATTACCCTCACAATAGAATTTACTTCTCTCGACAAAAGTTCATCAGTACTTTAACTTCAAGACATGAAAATTCACATATCCCCAGTAGCATTCAAGGATTTATTTTCCTCAATCAAACAACAATACAGCAAATCAGCTTACATGCGCGTACATTGCATCCATATATCATAAACATCGATAAAGCAAATACATTGCATCATATATTTCATGCAACATAACTTTGTGTTTTAGCTAACATTTTACTCTTTTCAGGATAAGATTAGCAGTTACCATGAAAAATATGCGATCATGATACAATTCAGATACGCTCCAGATGCGGATGCCATTCTGATAACTCAATCAGATCCAACTTCATGATACAGTTCAGATACACTCCAGACACGGATGCCATTATGATACTCATTCAGATTCAACTTCATGATACAGTTCAGATACACTTCAGACACGAATGCCATTCTGATAACTCATTCAGATTCAACTTCATGATACAATTCAGATACGCTCTAGACACGGATTCCATTCTGATACTCATTCAGATTCAACTTCATGATACAGTTCTGATACGCTCCAGACACGGATGCCATTCTGATACTCATTCAGATTCAACTTCATGATATAGTTCTGATACGCTCCAGACACGGACGCCATTCTGATACTTATTCTTTCAGTTTACAACTTGGATGGAATCTACAAGCCCATCTCTAACAAGACTTTATCACCTCTCCAAATGGTATCTTTAAGCCCATTCCTTCAACTACACACCATCGAGTGCAAATTTTTGGGCACTCTAGTGTCCAATCATCTTTCACCTTCGAGTCACGAATGGTAAAACTCGCCAATCTAACTCTTCAGGTTTAAGAAGATTGAACAGGGGCAGCTGTTGTACCCTAAAATTTTCCCTCTCATTTATCAAGACTTTTCTCATAAGATCTCTTTGACTCAAGACTGGATTAGGGTTTGACCAGCTCAGGGCATCTCATCATGCATTGATAATCCAAAATTAGGGTTTGGGATTGCACAAGGATTTTTGGACTATCAATGCTTCATGTGACTATCAAGTATCATCATGGACCCCTAAGATTACTCATGTCAAGTTTAAAGCCTTGAATCACATTTTTGATCAATCAATTGGACAGTTGACCTAAAAATCAGCTGTATTGGAAAAAAAGTCAACCATGGCCAATTTACAGTCAAACTTCATAATTTTTTATCTACATCAACATTTTAGACTCATATGTATCATTTGATCAAGTTTGGACCATAATTCCTCAAGAAATTTGATCAAATCATCAAAAGGGCAAAATGGTCAAAATTAGGGTTTTGATTGAGAAAGGGCAATGTCTGATTTTTGACCTCGAAAATGACCAATTGATTTGAAGCATGATTTCAATGGTTCAATGGTATCATCTTGACCTAATGACATGGTTCAAAACATTTCAAATCCATTGGATTGACAAATGAAATTTGCAGTCAACTGATCAAAGTCAATTGTATACTGAAAAGTCAAACTTTGACTTTTTGGTCAAAATCAAAGGCCAAGGATCACAATTCATCAAAACATGTCAAAATGTCGAACTTGTTCATCAAGAAATCAAATATTGAAGATTTGGTTTTGAAATTTGAAATTTTCTTAACTTAGAATTTTTTATAAGTATAGAAAATTTCTTATTTTTTCTCAACTTTAAGCCAATTTTTCACCATGATACAAGATGATTCAAAGAAAGTTCCCAACATGAAAATTGTAGACCTCCATGAAATCTACCACATTGCTTCGCACATTTTTCCCTAAATATGTTTGGATCTCAAGATATAATTTTGTGAATACATGCTCATGAACTAAAATAACTTAGTGAAATTTTGCCCTAATTTAGGCAGGTTTTTGACCTAACTTCATGGAACTTTTTCACCTAGTTCCAAGAGAAATCTTGAAATTCATTTCAAATATGAGTTATAAATTAAATTGAAAGCTTTCCAAAATGTCTAAGAACTCCTTGAGATCATTTTTATTTAAGGAGAATCAAAGAGATGAAGTTGGTAATTTCTCACTTTGATTTCAAGCCATTTCATGAAGAACAAAATTCAAATCTGAACCTATGCTGCCTAATCCTTGCTTTAAAGGTCTCAAACTTGTTTCTAACTTCATAATTTAATGCTTACACAAATGATAAAGCCTTAATCCAATCACAAGAGTCTTTGTCCAAGCTTTAATTCTATAAATGGCACAAAGTTGCCATTGCCATTTTAGAAAAGCATAACTTTTGCAACTTTTCACTTCTTGAGCATTGGACCTGTTTTCTCTGCACACACAAGTCCTATAAACCAAATACAAGTTGTCTAGGACTTGTACCAACTCCAAGCACACCAGTACAAGCATGTAGAGACTTGTCTCCTCACTTTTCTTCAAAATCAAGTAAAAGTGCAAAAAGTCTATAACTCAAAAATCTGTTGCGGAGCTGACAAAAAACCTTCTCTATACTTATACACAAACAGATTGCAACCAAGGACACGATTTCTCAAGGCCATAAACTCTCTAAAACTCCTTATCACCAAAAACCTGTCAAAAACTTGCAGTTTAAGACCAAGCCTAGCAATCTAGAAATCTACTCGTGTGTTTCAAGTTCTAATCATTCAAACACTTAACCTACTTCATATCTAAGTGTTCCAGACCATCACCCCTTCACTGTAACTCCTCCTTCTCCATCTTCCATTTTTGTTTTTCAAGCTTGCAGGTTGACTTGGATAGAGAGGTTTAAACACTTTCAAATCAAGGCAAGGATTGGAACACACTAAGGGAGGTTCAGGCAAGTTAAAGGGATCTTCATGCCTTCATAAAACTCACTCAAACTTCACTCACGATCTCAGCTGAAGAAGGTAAGAACTCTAACTTCTATCTCTTTATACATGTATCTATTGGTCACTATTTGTGAAGAAAAAATATAGATACCCTTGTGCTAAAACCAACCATGTTCATAGATTTCATTTATATTCATTGTGCATAGAGAATTTTAGAGTTCAAATTTCTGTAAAAATTATGTTTAAAATTAGGGCCTTTGAAATTAGTTGTGATCATTGACTGTTAGTTTACATGAGTTACATGTTTGAAATCGTGGGAAAGAGTACTATCATTTTCATGTTGGAAGTTTCCATTTTCATGGAGAAATGAGAAAGATACAGAGGTTTTGGCCAGCTTGAGGAAGAAGATGAAGTACAGGGCAAGGAGGCATTATGTGTTATGTGTTTTTTATTTCATATGAACTAACGGATGTACAGCCGCCCTAGTGGCAAGGCAGCGCGCTGAGAATGCCAAGGTCATGGGTTTGAGCCTTGGTGCCTGCCTTTTGCATATTTTCTCATCTTTTACCATTTCTCTCATTTTTTTAGCAGCGCTGAGCTTTGTTCCATTGGGCCTCTCATTCATGTTTCTAACACTTACCTCTCTTTTCCTTACAGCACCCCTGGCCCAATCTTTATTTATTATTTTTATTTTCATTTTTCATTTTATTAAATATATTTTCTTTAACATAAAAAATCATAAAAAATATATAAAATATGATAAATATTGCATTTTGTTTATTTTATTTGGTTTTCACATAAAAAATACTTTTATTAAATTGTATACTAACTATTTTTCTTAAAGTAAACTTGTAAAATAAAATAGATTTAGTTTAATTTTTAGTTCTTTTCCTTCACACTTGCAAATATTTATTTTGATATATAAAAAGACCAAATATTTCATAATTATTATTTATTATTTTGAGACAAAAATATAATACATAAAGAACTTTATTTCCCTTTAATAAACTAAAATTAGGGTTAATCAACGTATAAAAATAATTTCCTTTTTTTAATTTATTAGGATTAGGTCAAAACTCTTTTGCATATGAAAAACAATTCAAATTTCCTTTTCTTACATACATACCATTGCATACTTATATTTTATATTATTTATTCAAATATTCGTACAAATTCAATTTGGTTGTAATAGCTTAATTAGATTTACATTATTGCAAATCCCCATTCATAATTTGTATTCCCCCTCCCATAAAATGTTGTAATAGCGTAGTAATCTTTAAATTACGCAATTTATCGCTTTTGTATATCATGCTAGTAATTAAGGTTTGCATGGCAGGATCAAAACAAATCAAATAGAAAACCCTAATCCAAGACTAAACCAAGCATGCAAATAACACACTTGCACACAAGCATCCTTAGGGTTACTCCACTTGGTTGCCTTACATAAAAATGGCCATATTACGCATGCGAAGTATCTTGGCAAAAAAACAAACAAATATAAGATCATAGTCTCTCGATGACGCTATTCAAAGTTGCCTTATAAAATGATCTTAGTCCCTCAAAAAATGCTAAGATACTTTGCAACATTGCTAATCTTGGCTATACGATGACCCACGTTTGTCCCGTTTACATTCAAAGATAGGGTTGCTTACCAAATCAATGGTAAGACAACAATATCAAAGGAAAAGAAAATGAACAAGAAAGACATTTGAGTAGGTATATTACTTCTAGTTACCTGCTCCATTTCAAACAACTATCCTTGCTATTTTCAAAAACAAGCACACACATTTCAAAACATCTTACAAACATTGAAAACATTTTCAAAAAGACAAACATCTTTGTATATATTCTTACGAACGAGAATCATTACAAAGATTGCCTAAATAATGGCCTCTTTTACAAAATACTTTCAAAACCACACAAATCACAATTTCAAAACAAAAAGCAAGTGATCTAGAAAGTAACTAAGAGCCCATGGAAAACCATGGATGAAAAGGGTGCTAATACCTTCCCTTTTCATAATCTACTCCCCCGAACTCAAGAAACAATCTCAAAGGTCTTTCCTGTGCTTTTTCACCTTTCCTTTTTGGATAAAAGAAAAGTCGGTGGCGACTCTTGCTAACCGCAACATTTGCGATAAAACGCAAAACCCTCAAGTCAGTTCTCCCACTGTATCACAGACATGATTCATTTATAGTCGAGATGTCATCTCACTATCCCTATGGTTGTAAAGATGTCGACTTCTTCACTTGAGTACTAGAGGCATTCTCAAACCCTCCCTCATTTTGGTGCATTGTCCCTCTTTCTCATACTTTATGGACGATTAGGCGATTCTTCTCTTTAAAAATGAAGACTTGTCTCTTCATTTAAAATCAATTAACACATCAACTTTCAAAAAAATTTATGTGAACTACGAGTACCCTGATCCTCCATTGCACGAAGGGGGTACGTAGGCACAAAAGATTCGCAACCACGACGGATGCAAAAATTATAAAAACAACTTATTTTTCTCATCTCTCTAGTCATTTTACAAACAACCGTTTTTAGCCTATACACAAAATTTCAAAGAGGTTCCTGCGGAGTACCATAGATGTTTAGGATGCTAATAACTTCCCTTTGCATAATAAACCCGAGTACCTTGATCTCTATTTCACTTTGGATTTTGTTAGCTTTTTTCTAATTTTCCTTTGGATAAAATAAAAGTGCGGTGGCAACTCCATTGATATGAGTTAAGTCAATTAATGACTTAGTCTCAGATTTTTACCGCTACAAAAGTCTAACCAACAGAGAACTTCCAAGAGACAAAGCATCAACATCAATCCACAAACAAAAGTTGTTCCAAAAGAAATTAGAAAAAGAACAAGAACAAAACAAAATTTCTGCATTATGCTCTTTCAGGGACAAACCACATTGTGGGCATCTTCAATAATTTTCCGCTTACACAATTTCATCCTCGTAGGCAACTTGTTAAAAATTAATTTGCAACCAAAATGATAATTTTACTAGAAAATTTAGTCTTCCATAAGAAATCCAACATATTTGCTTTTAAAGGATCCAAAAAACAAGAATCACAAATCCTCTTATAATAATCATGGGTTAAATATGTTTTTGGTCCCTATAAATATCTCAAATTCCATTTTTAATTCCTATAAAAAATGACATATTTTGGTACCTAAAAAATTTTTATGCATGAAGTTTTAGTCCCTGCTATTTTTTTAAATTTTAAAAACTGTTTAATTACCTTTAAACATTTAAATTTTTTAATAATTTTTTTCATACATGTTTAGAATACTATACAATATTTCTTTACCAAATTTTAGAATTTTTTAAAATGAGAAGAATTAAATATGAATTTTTGAAATTTCAAAAGATATTGATAAAAGTAATGAAAATCTCGATTTAGAAATCAAAATTTGAGTTCATTTTTTTTCGAGGAATTTTTCATAATGTTCTAAACATGTCTGCAAAATAATCATTAAAAAATACACATTGGTTTAACCATAGAGACTAAAACTATATGTATAATAATTTTATAGGGGTCAAAACATGTTATTTTTTTAAAGAGACCAAAATAAAATTTGGTAATTTTATAGGGACCAAAAACATGTTTAATCCAATAATCTTTAACTGAAAAACATCTTATGACTCCATCAAACAAAATGATCTTCTTTAAGAGGCTTAGGCTTCACCCAAGCAAAAGCGAAAACAACTCCTCTAAAAGCAAAACATCATCACCACTCAACACCACCCGCATTTAAACCAATATCCTACACCCAAAAATCATCGAGCCAACACAACACATCAACTACTTTAAGACAAGGATAATTGCACAACCGATATAAAGAAGGAAATAAAACTTCAAAAGAGGATGATCGACACCATTGATTTCTGCAAAAATTTACAATCTTACCATTTCCAAGCTTGCACGAAATTGAGCAAGAGAACCAATTTGAATGGGAGACGCTATCATCAATGGAATACCCAATGATACATAAATCTCTCCACCACAAGGACACCTTCTTTATCGAGCTCGGACCCCCTAAACCTCACCTTAACATCACCATACCTACAAGAAATAAAGTCGGACCATAAAGAAAATTCATCATGTAAAATCTGTCACTTTCACTTACTTAACAAAGCAAAATTGAATAATCAGTAAATGTTTGACCTCTAAACCACCTTCTTTCTTAGGAAAGCAAATGAAATCCCAATTCACCAAACAAACTTTCATAACATCATCACCCCCTCCCCACAAAAAAGATCTTTGGATGTTAATAATCTCGTTAATAACAACCTTGGGAGCCTTGTAAAATGTGGAAAAAAATATGGGGATATTGGCTAACAGAAATTAAAAGGACCACCCTACCTCCGATAGACAAAAATATATTATGCCACACCGCCAACCTTCTTTTCAATTTGGCAACAATCAGAGCCCAAGAATCTTCTTTTTTTTAGGATTGATATATATTGGAATACCAAGAAAAATAAAGGGAAGCAAACCAAAACCACAAAACAAGAAATAAGCGTCCGCCTGCAAAATATCGGAATCAAGGTTAATACCAAATCATTTGCTTTTGGACAAATTCACCCGAAGCTCCGACACCAACTCAAAACCTTTAAGCAAAGTTTTAATGGTCCAAAGGTTTTTCCAAGAACCCTCACAAATCAAAAAAATATCATTCGCAAATTGTAACAATTCAAAGTGCCTATTAACATTGAAATGAAAACCTTCAAATTCTCCTAAAGAGATTGTTTGATACAATAAATCGACAAATGATCCGCTACCAAAAGAAAAAGAAAATGTAAAATGGAATCCCCTTGTCTTAGACCTCTTGTAACTTTGAAATCTGATGTTGGAATCCTCGAGGACGAACATGAAACTATTAAACACCAAAGCCTCCAACCAACCACCCCACCTCACACCAAAATACATCCTTCTCATCATGTTTCTAAGAAAATCCCACGAAACACATTCGTACATCTTTTCAAAGGCCACTTTAATCCACGTACACCTCATATTCGTCCTTCTAGCTAAATTCACCGCCTCATTCAAAACTAAGACCCCGTCCACTATTTGTCTATTAGCAATAAAAGCGGTTTGGCACTTAGAAATAAGTTTGGGAATCACCAATTTTAATCTAGACGCTAGAATCTTAGCAAGAATCTTATACACAAATAAGCCTAAATTCATCAAGAGAAAGAGAATTGTTGACTTTAAGAATCATGACAATAAAATAAATGGTGATCGCTTTGGGCACCCGAGAACCACGGTAAAACTCATCGACCACTTTCAAAAAATCATCCTTCACAATATCCCAACGAACTCTATAAAAGCACAAGTCAAAATCATTCAAACCGAAACTTTTATCTCCATCGCCATCCCGAACAACCCCCTTAAAATCTTCCAAAGAAAAGAGACTCAAGAAAAATCCTATCAAGTATCAACATTATTCAAACTATGAAAAAAGGACCTTCCAAAAAAGGTCTTCTATATAAACTCATTGTTGAGATCTTGAATCAAAATGACTCTTCGACCTCTCTCTTCACATCATCAAAATTATGAAACCATGATATTTTTGTTAGGAAATGAAACTTCAAAAAGTTTGAAAATATTAACTGAAACATTATGCTTCAACCCAATTTATCTAGAGGCTATCCTATATTTGCAGATAATTTTGCAATCGAAAATGCTTGGAAATAATAATCTTATGCCTAAAGACAAAATAAAATCCTTCATATGTACAAACAATGTTCAAGGAGCATTAGATGTTGCTCTATTGATCTTATGACAAAATCTCCTACATTTGATTAGTCTTTATAAAGAAAACTCTCGTACTTGGTCCCTTTCAGCTTTTTCTTAACTTCATCCCAGTTTTCAATTTGCTTCGATATTGGTGCAGTATGTATCTTCACTTGACGACTCTCTAGCTCTCTGTATGGCACCCTTAGAAATTCTTGAACATCCTTCAATTTCTATATCATCAAATATTCAAATACAATGTTACTTTATAGTAATTTTCTCAATGTTACTATCAATTCAAACATACACTTAGTCTTACGGTACGGTTGTTGACAAGATCCTCGTAATAAAGAACAACGTGACGAATGTTCTTAAAATACTCAATCGCTTTTCCAACCGTCTCCTCCGTTTGCTTTAGCTCTGGAATCAACAGCGTGCTATTGATTTGTGGTTTGTACTTGGCAAGAATCGAAGCCTGCAAAACAAGAACTAATCAGTTTCGAAATCAATGGAGATTATATGAAAAAATTAAGAGTGATGAATTTAGAAACCTCCATTGTAGAATGCACATGAGACTGGTGAGTTCCGTTTAGTAGCTTGAAATTTTTATCATATGAATTGGCTAGCACAGAAACCATTCTACGAAGCAAATTTCTTCTAAACAAGAATATTGTAGAAACTTGTTTCTGCTCCAAATATTCCACTATTTCTCTATGATGATCCATCAAACCCTAGATTGAAAAATATGACAATAAAATTTAGAAATGTGATTTCATAATATATATACCTTTATCAATTAAGCCAACTCAGTTGATAGCTGTGTAAGGACATACAACAACAGAGACATGTGTTTAAACCGCAACATCTCACTTATTTATGGTTACTACCTGATTAAGCATCCACTTGAAGCCAACAGCAGCAGAACATTCATTCTTCGAAGCACTGGTTAACCAATCAAGATTATACACTTCATCTATCGTCTTCAAAATTATTGAAACGTTTTCTCTTCTTTTGCTAACCGAAAATATTTCTCCATTGGAGCTTATATTAATATGACTGTTCAAAAACGTCTCAAACCATCCACTTCCAGATCTTTGCATTGATATAATGCAAAAATATCGAACAGGATGGCAACTACACTTCTCTCTGCAAATTCATCAACCATAATATATATAATAAAGATTATATAGAAATAGCACTTATACCGACAACAAACTGCACATTTTTAGGGATATTGTCAATACTATTGTAACTATACCTGCTATAGGTTTTGGGTTGTGGATAATGCAAATATGGAACTTCCCATTCTTGGACGTTGGAAGGAAGAGGACATGGTTGCTTGAAGACAATACCACTTAAAATCTTGGAAGTTGTTCGTAAACCTTTTAGCTCTAAGCAAATTGAGCATATGTAGATTCCACAAACCACTGCGATAGCTAAAACTATCAACCTCAATGTTAACGGAAATTTCTTTGTAGATTTTATATCTAGTGGAACCTGTAATAAATTACAAAATGTGAGTCTCTAAATTAAAGAATTAAATACAAGCACATATATATATATATATATATACCAAAGTCCATGCAATGCAATGCAATAACAATAACAAGAAGAGATAACTGGTGGTTACTTTGGTTTCCATCTAAGATCTCCATAAAGAAAAATAGAAGAGAGATCCAAAGAATATTGAAAGGCTTTTAGTTTCAGAAATTCGGTTTCAGATTTCAAAGCTTGAGAGATGCATGGCGAGAGAAGAGGTCAGAGAGTATGTCTGTCTTATTTACGTTTTTGATTAAAAATCAAATTACTAATATTGTGGCCATAGAAATATTTGTCTGAATAAGTAAAGATGTAATGTTCTGCAAGTTAATGACTAAGTTTATGGACATTATTAAGGATCACGTACATTATCACGTATTAGGTCATTATAATAAATTTTTTTTTGTTATTATATTTGTTTTGAAAGTAATAAAGTGCGTAGAATAATTAAGCATTATAATGAAATATTAAATGTGATTTAAATGTGAGACACCATTATGAAGTTGCCTCACCCCCAAGGTAGATTAACAGCATAATGCTACTCAATTCCGTCCCATATCTTTATGTAATACGATTTATAAAGTTGTGAGTAAGGTGCTGGTTGGTAGATTGAAGCCATATATGTGGTAGATTGAAGCCATTATATATTATAATTGCTAATGAGGTTATGCATAGTATGATTAAGAAGAAAGGGAAGAAGGGCTTTTTTGCAATCAAAATTGATTTGACTAAAGCTTCCGGTAAAATTAATTGAGAATTCAACTGGAGAATCCTGGTTGAGATTGGTCTTTCTGAGAATATGATAAAGTTTACTATGCATGGTTTTTCTGAGTGTTGAGATGAATCTCAACTGGAACAGAAGCATAAGTGAGTTTTTTCGTCCGCAACGTGGGATTCACCAAAGTGATCATAAAAATGGGGTTAACATCTCGCACTTAATGTTTGCAGACAACCTCCTTTTTTTTGGTGAGGCCACAGAGAAACAAATGTTGTGTGTGAAGCATACTCTTCAGAATTTTTGTCAAATGTCTGGGCAAGGAATCAGTAAGGAGAAGTCTGGTATTTTGTTTTCTAATAATGTGTCTAGAAGCTTGAGACCCAAGTTAGTTAATATTTCAGACTTTCGTGAAATTAATAGCTTCGGTAAATACTTGGGTGTTTCCCTAACAGATAAAGCCTTAAGGAAGTTAGATTTCAGTTATGTGCTTGATCAAATCTCGAAGAAGATATTCAGAAATTGCATAGGGGTTTTATTTGGGACGACATTGACATCATTAGAAAACACCATGCAGTAAGTTGGGACACTATTACATTGGCTAAGACTGAAGGTGGTTTAGGGCCGAGAGATCTTGCTTTGATGAACCAAGCATGTATCATGAAATTGGGTTGTAAGATTATAAATCATGAATCTGACTTATGGTGTAAGGTTTTACGAGGAAAATACAAAATCGATATCATGCATGGGGACATGCAGGCGAAGCACTCCGATTCTAACACTTGGAAGGCTATTATGAAAGACACATCACTTATCCACCTAAAATCTTAAGGTGATAGGTGAGTGGGTTCTCCCACTTATATATGCTTAAGTCTCCACATTTATATCCAATGTGGGACTATTTCTCCACTTACTCACACTTGTTATATTATTTCAACACTCCCCCTCAAGTGTGAGTCCACAATACTCCACCACTTGTACCGCCGTTGACATCTTGCAACGGAACACCACTTCCTAGACGTATTTTGATACAAGTCTCTTCCGGTCTATTTCTCGAACCAAAGGCTCTGATACCAATTGTTGGTGCACAAAGAAGAGATGAAAGGCAAAAGAATATATTAAATGTCGACTACAAAAATAAGGAATAATGATTTTACAATGAATTACATTGAACTACCTCACTAGGCTATTTATACACAAATAAAATCATAAATATCATCTAACAAAGATATAAAAAGATATAATAATATCCTCTAAAAAGATATTCCTAAAATATAGATTAATATCCAAAATATATTCCTAAAATATAGATTAAATCTAACACCATCCCTTAATTTATATTTTATCCAAAACTGACAACACCAATTTCATCCCTCAAGCAAAGAAATTGATCAGTCATGATAACCTTTGTTAGAACATTTGTCAGCTGCTTCTGGGTGTTACAGTGCACAACTTCTAATATTCCATTCTGAACTTGATTCCTCATAAAGTGATATTTGGTCTCAATATGCTTGCTTCTCCCATGCAGCACTGGGTTCTTGGCAAGATTGATTGCAGACTTGTCATCAATCATCAGCTTCAGAGGTTTGGCTACTTCAATCTTCAGATCTTGTAACAAGTTCAGAATCTACACAACTTGACATGTAGGAAGAGCGCCTACAATATATTCAGCTTCACGGGTTGACAGCACAACAACTTGTTGCTTCTTGGAACACCAAGAAATAGGACCTCCCAGAAATTTGAATAAGTACCCAGAAGTACTTCTTCTGTCCACTCTATCTCCGCACCAATCAGAGTTTGAATAACTCAGAAGTTCTGATTCGATCTTTATTCCAGACGGAAATAATACTCCATACTTCAAAGTTCCCTTTACATACCTCAGAATCCTGACATCATCTTGGTAATGACACCACTTTGGTTTACTCATAAATCTACTAATCATCCAACTGCATAGCAAATATCAGGTCTTGTATTACACAAATATCTCAGAGAATCAACCATTTATTTGAAGGTTGTAGCATCCACATCCTCTCCATCAGAATCAGAGTCCAACGTCTGATTCGTATTAGCAGGTGTGATAGCAACTTTGTAACGCTCTAGCTCAAATCTCTTCAGAAGCTCAAGTTCATACTTCATCTGATGCAAAATGATTCCTTTCTCAAAGTACATAAATTCCATACCTAGAAAGAAACTCATTTTCCTAAGATCTGTCATCTCAAACGCATTCATCAGAACTTTCTTGAACTCATCTATCTCTTGTTCAGAACTTCCTGTGAGTAATATGTCATTAACACACAAACATACAGGAATCATAATATCTTCTGAAGTGTGCTGAACATAAACACCATACTCCATCTCACACTTTTGAAACCCTTGTTCCTTGAAAAACGAATCAATCTTCAAATTCCAAGCTCTGGGCGCTTGCTTCAATCCATACAAGGCTTTGTGTAATTTTAACACCATCCCTTCCTGATTCTTTTTCTCAAATCCAGGAGGTTGTGATACATATACCTCTTCTTGTAATGGACCATTCAGAAACGTAGATTTTACATCTAAATGCATCAGAGGCCAATTCCTGTTAGTAGCTATTGCAATCACTAGTCTGATTGTTTCATGTCTCACTACAGGTGTAAACACTTCAAAGTAATCCATCCCAGGCTTATGTAGAAAGCCTCTTGCTACTAATCTTGCTTTGTGTTTGCCAATTGATCCCTCCGGCTTTAGCTTCTGCTTGAAAACCCATCTGACACTGATGGCTTTGCCTTTTGGAAATTCTATCAACTTCCAAGTCTTGTTTCTCTTTATAGCATCAAGTTCTTATTTCATGGCATGTAACTAAACTTGCTGCTTAAGAGCCTCTTCCGTACTCACGGGTTCAGATTCTACTAACATTTCACACTGAATAACTTCTCCTTCAGAGTCTACTTCAGTGTCTTGCAACATGTCAAACTCTATAAATCTTGGGATGCTTCTGACTCTTTGTTGCCTCTGAACTGGAACTTCAGGACCTTGGACACCAGAACTTTCCCCTTCAGAAGCGCCTGCTTCAGAAATAATACTTTCTCCAGAACTTTGATTGTCTTCGGAGTCTGGATCACCATCAGAGTCAGAGTCAGAATCATCTTCTCCTTTTGTATCTTCTTCAGAGTCAGAGTCTTTACCAGCTTCAGAAACATGTGTTTCTGACTTTTCTTCAAGAGTTCTCTCATCAGAGTCAGGACGATACCTTTCCTAATTCCAAACTTCTGATTCTTTTACAATGACATCTCTTCTAAACTCAACTTTGTTAGTTTCTGTACAATAAAGTTTGTACGAACCTGTACTGTGGTGCCCCACCAGTAACATTACTTTACTTCTATCATCCAACTTCTGTCTTCTGGAACATGTTTGTAACATACAGAACCAAACACCTTCAGATGACTAACACTTTTCTTATCTCCAGTCCACTTCTAAATAGGAACTATTTCCTTTAATTTCTTCGTTGGACATATGTTGAGCACATAACATGCAGTTGAAACAGCTTCTCCCCACAGAGTATGAGGAAACTTCTTCTCTTTCAGCATACATAGTGTAGGAATAAGCACCTTTGTGAGAGACACATCACTTATCCGCCTAAAACCTTAAGGTGATAGGTGAGTGGTTTCTCCCACTTATATATGCTTAAGTATCCACATTCCTATCCAATGTGGGACTATTTCTCCACTTACTCACACTTGTTATATTATTCCAACACTCCCTCTCAAGTGTGAGTCCACAATGCTCCCTCACTTGTACCTCCATTGACATCTTGCAACAGAACACCACTTCCTAGGCGCATTTCGATACAAGTTTCTTCTGGTCCCTTTCTCATACCAAAGGCTCTGATACCACTGTTGGGGGGAGTTACTAGGAACATCGATATATAGTGTAGGACTAGGCACCTTTGTGAGAGACACACCACTTATCCACCTAAAACCTTAAGGTGATAGGTGAGTAGGTTCTCCTACTTATATATGCTTAAGTCTCCATATTCTTACCCAATGTGAGACTATTTCCCAACTTACTCAAACTTGTTATATTATTCCAACAGGTGGAATCGTGTAAAAGCATCATTGATTATAACCTTTATATTTCTCCAGAGTTGATTGGTGTTATGATTAACGAGTTGGTTGGTTCTGATGGTAGCTGGAATTGGTATTTGATGGATAATTGGATGCCAAATGATCTTAAACATTGTATTATTGAAATTCTCCCTCCTATGGTGGATCATGATGAAGATAGTTTAATGGTAGCAAGTGAAGAAGATGGCTTGTTTGTCATTGACAACATGTTTCGTAAGCTAAAGTAGGAGGATATAGTGGCGTTGAATAACATCTGGAAAAATATTTTGTCGTTGCATGTGCCAGAAAGGGTGAGAAGCTTCATATGACTTCTCAATCATGACAGGATAGTGTCTAACATCAAGCGAAGTGTTTGTGGCTTTGGTGATGTAGGTTGCTAGCTGTGTGGCAATGCGTGTGAAACTTCAATTCATGCGTTGAGAGATTGTATGCCGGCTTGGAAGGTCTGAGAGAATCGTGTTCCTGCTATTATTGAGGCTGCTTTTTACGACTCTAATATGCATGATTGGATCAAGCTTAATGTTTCAGCTAGGCCTCATGAAGACATGGATTGGAGGAATTATTGGGCTATATGGTGCCATTTGATTTTGTTATGGAGGAATAAGGAGAATCATATTGATAATTTTAACAGATTTCTTAACCCTATTGCTCATACTGATAGTAGGGTTCAAGAGTATTTGAAGGCCATAAAGATGAATGATCGGGTTATGGAGAGTCCCAAATTGGTGAATATGATTAGATGGTGTCCTTTGAAAGAGTTCTTTGTCAAGCTAAATGTCGATGGCTCACGGAGTCATGATGGAAAAGCAGGTTTTTGTAGGATTATTCGAGATACGGGTCACAATTTGATTAGAGGTTTCTCCAAATTTATTGGCCACTGTAGCGTTTTAATGGCGGAATTATAGGGCTTGTATGAAGGGATTAAGCTTTTTATTGAGTATGGTTTTGAGAAGGTTGAAGTGAGTTCAGATTCCAAAGTTGTTGTTGATGTTATATCCAAGGCAAAGAAAAATAAATCTGGTTTTTCAAATTTAGAGATCCAAATTTTTCATTTATTGGATAAGATTAATGTTGTTTAGATTTATCATTTGCATATGGAGACAAATGGATTTGCTAATGAGATTGCAAGAGAAGGTTGGTTATTGAAGGGTGATATCCAGATTTTATTAGAAGGCATCCGAGTTTTTGCAGAGGAATTTGAAGATTGACTTTGAAGGGTTTTAGTCCCTAGAGTTGGTGTTGCATAGTTTTTTTTCCTTTGGGCTTCGACCCTCCTTCTTACAAAAAAAAAACAAGTCTTACTATTTAAAAGGACAATAATAATTCTTAGAGACTATCATGTAAATAGACTGATAATCATATCTCTCATGTCATATATATTATAGATATGAGATATCGAGTCCTCATATACGTATAAGTATTATGAATAATATTTATATTGAATTGACACACCAAAATAATAATGCATACTAGTAGTATGTTATCTAAGCATCACACTACAAGAAAATGTTATTTTTGCGATGGATTTTTGTCAGGGGTAAACCCTCGCAAAGAAAATGACATAATATTAGCCTAAAAATTATAATTGAAGGATTCAATAGAGAATGATTATAATCACGTTTGAAAATAATTAAGTATGAAGAGACCTTGTCTTTGACACACTAGTGATCACGTCGACTAAAGAGGTTCGACTAACTTACTAGGATTGGGTTGGAAGAGTTCTAGGAACAAATCCAAAAGATTATGATCACTCTCTCATCAAAATATATTCAGAATCTTGAAAAGGTTTACACAAAACAATCCTTTGACAAAGCGTCGAGGTCGACACATTCATCAGATGTTGGGGACTTAGTGTATTATTTAGTATAAGAGTCAGTCAAACTAAGGATCTCTTGACAACACCATATAAGTAAATCAGAGACTCTCGACAGAGATAATTAGAAGGTTTTAGAGGCATTTATCAGAATGATAATTGGTTTGCAGTAGTTTAAACATTAAAGACGCGTGGAAGTAAGCTAGAGGATGAAGCCCACATAAGGGGGATACATGTCAAGTTATATAGAGATAACTATTGTCGATTGTTAACATTGTATTAGTATATAAGTCAATCTCATTGTTATAGTTGAGGGTCGTAAAATTCATCAAGTATTCTCTATAAAACAAAAGTATCCAAGTCAGAGAGAGAAATAGTTTGTGAGACAATTTATGAGTCTGCGTCCATGTATTTTACTTTCCCAAGTTCTTTTAATTGAAACATTTACCTTACTGTCATTTATTACTCTTTTTGTCTATTATATTCATCTAAAGTTTATTTTAATTAGAGTTTATATCCAGTTCATCATTACTCAAACATTTAAATCTCAATCACAAACACTTTTCTTGGTACTTTTCTTCAGAAATTGTCCTTGAGATTTTTTCCGAGTTTAATCTCTTAAGTGAACCCAACTTGTAATTGTTTACTAAAAACACCAGTAAACAAATTGGCACGCCCAATGAAACTCTTTTGTGCAAGAAATCTTAACTTATGTAGAAAGGTGTTGTGTCTTTTATTGCTTATTTTTGTTCTTCATACATGAAGTCTTCATTTTTCACTTATGTGTCTGAGGAGTGATAAAAATATACGAGAAATAACTCTTCCAACGTTAAAGATTCCTCCCCACTACTATGTAAAAAACCTTTCGTCAAACAATATTACAACGACCTTTCATTAACCGTGGTGGAATCACGTTTTTGGACGCCTTTTTTTTTGTTTTTACTAAAAGATATTTAACTATGGTCATTATTAAACTCCATAGTGAAATGTACCAGGAGTTACAAGGTTTGAATCGCAGCTCCTTCATTATCAAAAATTCTTGTATATCATTACGACTATTTTATTCAACCGTGGTGCAAAGTCCAATCATTGCATCATGGTTCTTCTTGTAAACCGTGATGAAAAGTGATATATTTTAATATATAAGCGAAAGTATATGTCGCTCAGTGCATAACAACTGTTTATCACAAAAGAAAACCCTAACATATTTCACTCTTCTCTCTCAAAACATAACCTTAACATCCATGTCACTCTTCATACATACTGCAACCTTTTCAAATTCGTCTTCACCAATCGCTACCTTGAGGTTCACTCATTAAACTTATGCTCCAATTTCGTTTATGTTTCTCGTTAAAAGTGGGTTCTTATTTTTTTTATTTGGTGAATGTTCCATGTAATGTTGTTAATCTCATTGTGTTTATTTTTTACTTATAGGGAAATTGAATAAAAAAACCACCTTGACAAAGCGTATACTTTGGCTATGGTACATATGGTTTGTGTTGCTATGAAAAAATACAAGTATGAAACTATTTTGTAAACTTTATCAACCTTGTATTTATTTTTCATAGAATTATAAACTAGATAAACTTCATAATTGATTTCAGTTCCACGATTAGTTTCAATAAAAGGTGTGTTCTTGAAACATTTTATTATATCTTGTTTTGTTGTATGTTGTTGCATGTTGTTGTATGTTGTTAGTGTTGGTTTTTGAGTGCACCTAAGACGGGGCTGAATAAAGTGGATTGCGGATTTTTATTCTTTTATGTGATGATGTTCTTATTTTCTTGTTTGTGTATGAATATAAAAGCGATAAATACATAAAATAAAGAACACAAGAGATTTATATTGGTTCCCCTTACACTTCGAGAGTACTCCAGTCCCTTACCAACATGTAAGAGATTTCACTATATTTAGAATTATTGTACAACCTATCCACATCCAAATGTGATGCTTACTATCTAAACTATATGGAGATCAAGGGCTTTAACTATCCTTTAAGATGCAACCAAGTACATGAAGAACAATTCTCTTCAATGTACAGACTTGTTTTCAACAATCCTGAAAACAATGTAACCAATACAAAGTAGAAAGAGAACAATCCTCCCTTAATGCTCTCTTGCTTCCAACAATCCTGGACAACAAGGTTATACCATTATCACTTTGAAAAAATGATTAGAACCAAATTCTTGAAGTAGATATGAAAGTTGATAATCAATGTCAATACAAAGTATTGATCTCTTCTCTTTCAAGACAACAATTCAATGAATATATTACACAAGTGCTCAATGCATATGATGAAAATTTTCTAATGATGTATTTGAAAATGTAAGAGTCAAAATTTCATGCAAGATCAAAATATTAATTCATGCACTTGTTTGAAAATGAGAAACAAAATTTTGAATTGTATGTTGTGATTATTGTTATTTTGTGTGTGTTTCTACTTCAGAAATATTTGAATTATATACATGTATTGCACCCTTTACAAAGGTTCTAAATGAATGTAGAAGTGTAATGGTTCATGGAAAAATGCAACAAACAAACAACACTCAAAACAGTCTTGTTTTTCAAATTCGTTTCAGCGGTAACTGGTTTCCGGAATGCAGTAACCGGTTACCCAGTGCAGGTAACATTAAAAATTTGAAATGCTGAAGCATTTAACCGGTTACCAGAAACCTGTAACCGGTTACCACTGTATGAGAAAGTGAAATAACCTTTTTAATGGCTTGTAAATGCAATGCTAGTTATATTAAAAGCCAAAAAACATGTATGCATAATATTAGACAGATTTTAAGCACTATAGTAACATACTATATTGAATTTGAGTCTTGTACCATAATGAAGATCAAATACCAATGTCTTCTTTAGGAGTAACTTAGCATGCAAGCTAAAAGTCCATTTTGAGTAGATACTTTTTCTTCTTCTTTTTTATAATACCTTTTTCCTTAATCATGATGTTTATAATCATCAAAACATAAACTTACTGAAGCATGACTCTACAGTTAGTGTTTTGTTGCTAAAAGGTATGTTTTTTTGTTTTTTGTATGTATTTGTTGTTGTTGATAAATGTTGTTGTATGTTGTTGTTATTTATTAATGTTCTCTGAATAAGAACAAAACATTGATAAGTCACAATAAAGAGGTTTTTTGTGGCTTATCAATGTTTTGTTCTTTAAATTCTTATGTAGATTGACAGAAGATCAAGTTGTGTTTATTATATTCTATATAGATTATTTCTTTCACTAACCTTTTATAGAAAATACATTCATTTAAATTGACATAGAAACTTATAATTTGAAAATTAAGTTATATTTGAAAGCCAACTTATATCAATCAATGTTTTTTGAATTACATGTGTCTTATCATTCATTTCTCGCTCTTTAACATGTAGAATATGGTTCAATGACATGATTCCTTCATTACATCGATATCTTCTCTTATAGTTTAATTTAAATAACATCAATTTATGGGTCAATCTACCTCATCATTGTCGCTTATCATCGTGATTGTTATGATGATAAGTCATCATAACAATCATGATGATAAGCGGAGGTGATGAGGTAGACTTAGTCAATAAATTGATGTTATTCAAATTAAACTAGAATCGAAGGATCGATTCCATGAAGGACTTAGACCAATGATGAGGTGACATGCATGCAATTCGAAAAGCAATGGTTTGTTTAAGTTGGTTTTCAAGAATAGTTTAATTTTCAGATTATATACTTCTTCATCAATTTGAATGATTGTATTTCTTTACCGAGGTGTATGGAAAAAACAAGCAATCTACATATTATATAATAAACTCTGGGTATTTTCCACAACGATTATCTATTGTAACCGTGAAATGTTATTTATATTCCAAATAAATTGTTGTTGTTGTTGGGTTTTAAACCAAGTACGTGTATATATATATATATATATATATATATATATATATATATATATATATATATATATATATATATATATATATATATATATATATATATATATATATATATATATATATATATATATATATATATATATATATATATATATATATATATATATATATATATATATATATATATAACACCTAATGTCTTATTATCACGGTCTCATGACCGTGGTGGAAAACACAAGACATACAATCACACCTTACCTTACAACGGTTGGTCAGGCAACGTGGTATCCCTTTTCCAACCATTGTGGTATGGCTTTTCCTTAGTAGTGCCCCCTCCCTGAAGCAATGCTCATAACATAAAAGAACAACCAACCAATTGTGGCAGTTGGAATGAACTTCCACAATTGTTCAAGAAATGCTAACTACTTAAGCCAAATATCAATGTCGATGATGTCACCAGAGGTGGCGGTTTCTCCACCACAAGTAATGAGTGTTCCAACTACTCCCAAGGTCACACAAGAAGTAATAGGAGACCTTAGGCCAACTTTCCCCCTAAGTTTTATGCTACCCCTGATTGTAAGGAATATCCTTATGGCATTCCAACAACAATGATGATAGGCCTACAATCTAATACATTTATGTATACAGACAACGCAATGGTTATTGCATCCATTATTAATCCATTCTTAGCGCCAGAATCTGCCATAAGCAACCCTATTCGAATGGCACAACCACGAGGAGGGTTACCATATGCCCTTAAGTCATGTCATCTTATACTACTAGTTCTCTCTTGTCTATGAGGAAACAAATGGATGAGAAAAACCATGAGATAGTGAACATGCTTTCATAGAAATTTGGTACTGTGTTCAACCCTTTGATTCAAAACACAAACCATAGTTATGAATAATGGGCTAACCAAATGGGTAGAATTACATATTTCTTTGGTGCTCTTCAAGCGCATATTCTACCAATCTCTCAAATCTAAAATGTCAGGCCTATTCAACATTTAGAAGTGACAAAAAATGTAGGGATTCCTAATAATTAAAGGCAAAAACAAGTTGTGCTCCAACAATTCAAACAACCCATACCAAGGATAGTTAGGGATGATGTAATTCGAAATGGCCTAGAGGTAGTATTAGTCAACATAAATTAATATGCAGACCAAGTCATTAAAAATGTCCAAGAAAACAATTTTGAGGGGGAAAATAATATAACCAACGGGGTTGAACAAATCCTAGCCCAAAATGGCCTTAATGTTGGCCGACACATTCCAAATTTCATCTACGCTCTATCTGAGTATGTATTGAAGACTTAAATTCCTAGGAGTTAGAAAATCCCCAAGTTCACTAACTTTGCAGGAGACATTAATGAGTTCACTGCCGAGCATGTTGCTCGATTTCAATCAGCGGCGGGGGATCTAGCCAATAATGAAAATTTGAAAATTAAATATTTCCACAACTCCTAGACAAAGAATGTATTTACATGGTTTACCACCTTACCTCCTAATTCCATATTTACTTGGGGTCAGTTGTAAAGGGAGTTTCATGAACACTTTTACATGGTTCAATCAAAGATCTTCCTAAAAGAGTTATCTAGTGTGAAGTGAAAGTTGGTTGAATCAATATATGACTACCTCAATAGGTTTAGGATAATGAAGTCAAGGTACTTCACTCAAGTTCCCGAACATGAGTTAGTCGAACTAGGTGGAAGTGGGTTGGACTATTCCATTAGAGATAAGTTGGACACCTAGTATCTGAGGGACATGGCTTAACTAGTAAACAGAGTTTGACAAGTCAAACGTTTGAAAGATGAGAAGGCTAGGTCAATTAAATACCATAAAAAGTAAAAGTAGCTTATGTTGAAGTGGACGAAATTGATCAAATATCCAACATTGATTTTGAATATATCGAAGAAAATAAGGTTAATCTGGAAGAATTAAAACTAGAGCCTCCTTATGTCTATAATATTTTAAAACCTTCAAATGGGAAAAATCTTGTCATACCTAGTAAGAACGAGAAGTTCGTTACAAAAACATACACATTTGATGTAACAAAGTGTTACAAAATATTTGACCTATTAATTTCTGATGGCCAAATCATAGTCCCTAAAGGGCTTAAGACATCACAATTAGAGCAAAGAAAGAAAAATGTTTTTGAAAATTCCATAATTTCCTTGGTCATAAAAATTCTCAATATATTCTTTTCAAGGATCTATCAGAACACCCCAAATGATGGAAGACTGAAATTTGCAGATAAAGTGAAGCCTCAGGTGGAAGGTGACTCAGACCCTAAGGCTAAAAAATCTCTCTTTGTCGAGCCTATTGAGGTGTGTCATACCCCAAATTTTTCCTACCCTTGTATCTTTTCATCTGACTTATTTCATTGCATTTACATACTTACCATTAGGTCATATACATTGCTACATTCATGGGATCAAGGTTCTTAAGGTTTCTCCTCGATCAAGATTTTTCATCAATTAAGAGATTGAGCTTCTCAAGGAAAGTTGTTCTGATCCTCATAATCATGGTATTCTTATTGATACAAGTTCACTGGCTCGTTGGATTTCTCAAGAATCTCTGGGAAATTAGGGATGGATCTTTAGTCATCATCTCCTAAGCCATTTAGTCCGAAATTAGGGTCTTGGCCCCTTTCAAGCTGTGAGCTTCATTTTCATCAAGCCTTGGTTCCTATGATCAATTAATATCCTAATTTATCAAGTATGACCATTGGATTCATCACAAGGTTACTCATAGAATTTCATTGGATGATTGTTGAAATTTTGACCTAGTTTGCTAAAAAGTCAATTGTTGGTCAAAGGCATTTCTTGACAATTTTTTTGATCAATTTGGATTTCAAGGGTTCATATGAGTTCCAAGGCATCCTCACATATCATTTTGATCATTGGTTTACATCGTTTGGGGTTCATCTTCTTAGTCTTGATTATCTGGTCATCTGATCAAAAGTCAATTGTTGACCAAGTGGATTTTTGGTCAAATTTGAAGTCAGTGATCATGATTAAACATCATGTGGCCTATGTTTGAATAGATTTAAGAGAAATATGGATTTTGGAGTTAACGTTTTCATGAAGGTATCTTGGTGAAATTGGAAAATTTTCTAATTGTGGGAGCTCATAAGGCTAAATTTCAAAAAATTCATAACTTCTTCATTTCTTATTGAAAATGAGAAAAAATTATATGCTTGGAAATATAAAAAAAATAAGATCTACAACTTTGTCAATGTAGTCCCATGTCCAAAAAATGATTATTTTGAGAGTTATGAAGCGAAGAATTATAAACCACTTTTGTGAATTATAAGTCATTTTTCAACTCAGCCAATTTTCGTGGGATGTTTTGGGGATCTTGATCAATTGAAATTAAAATGTCAATAATATGAAAGTTGTAGGAAATAATTTTCCCTTTCTAGAAAGTCACAGTTTGTGACCTAACTCAAAGAATTTAGCAATTTATGCCCTTTACGTTGGGACTGCATTTCATTGAATTTTACCAAGCCAAATCTTATGATTTCTCAAATTCTCCAATTGTGGCCATTAGGTTTTACTCCAATCAGTCCCATAAGCTATTTGGGTCGTGAATAAGAGGATCCTACCTTCTAATTACACTCATGCATGCATTTGTACCAAGTTTGTACAAAAAGAAAACCTCAAAATTGCCAAAAATAGTCAATTCCTTATTTCTCTTTCCACACTCCACTAACTTGTACCATCTTTCGAGCACATGCTACTGCATATAGAGTTATCCAAAACAACCAAAAGGCCTCACCTTATCTTCATAAAATGTAACCTTGGTCACCAAGCCATATTTTGGTCAATACTTCCATTTATACGCTTGAACGGTTATGAAGCCCAAATGACCATTCTACCCTCACTTTGAGACTTTATATAAGTGCACTCTTACATCCATTTACTCACACATTCACAACATTAGCCTATCTCACAAAATATTGAAGTTTCTCCAACACAAAAGCTCTTTATTTGAGCTCCAACAAGAATAATTAAGAGCAATTTCTAGATTTATATCCTCCTCTCAAGCACAAAGAGGCAGTGTACCTTTCTTCCACTGGATAACTTCTTTAAACCCTAAACTTTGTGTTTCTAGATCTGGAATTTGTTTGATGTTGTTCTACTGTTTTTGCCGAACATCTTCCTTTTGAACTCTTTGCATTAATTTTGGTTGTGTTTTAAATTATTCAGATCTGAAAGGAAACATGAAATATTAATTTTATGCTCTCTTCTCGCTCAGATCTCTATCTCTCATATTCCAACCTTTTCAAAAACTTCTTGAACCAAAGTTGTAGATCTTCTTGAGATCAACAACTTTGGTGTTTACACTTTTTAATTTCATCAAGAAACGAGAGATAAAATTGGATGGGAAGAGAGGAAGAAAGTCATAAGTTCATGATTCACTTTTGAAAACATAGTTAATTTTTGTTTATTGTCAACTTCTAGCCCAGATTTCTCACTCACCTCTCAACCATTTCAAGAACTTCTTGAACCAAAGTTGTAGATCTTTTTCAGATCTACAACTTTAATCTTTAAAGTTTTAAATTTCATGAAGAATCGAAAGAGAAAATCAAGTGAAAAGAGAGGTATAAAAACGCGGGCTGGTGTAACACGGTGGGAGAACTGACTTTTTAAGTTTTATCCCAATGTGCGGATAGCTAGAGTCGCCACCGACTTTTCTTTTATCCAATATTTACAAAAATTGAAAAGAACGGGAAAGACCTTTGATAGATTTTGAGTTTGGGGGGTAAGTTATGAACAGGAAAAGTGCTAGCACCCTTTTCATATGTAGTTACCTACGGGCTCTTAATTGCTTAGCTCACTTTGAAAACTTTCCTTATGTGTGTATGATTTGTTTTAAAATATTTTGAAATTCCAGTGTAAGGCTAACTTTGTAATAATTGCTTGAAAGTGTAGTGTGAGAAATGTTTTGAGAAAATTTTGTGAGCAAGCAATTAGGATTTCTTACCCACTAATTATGGTCTTTCTTATTATTTTACTTCTCCTTTAGAGATAGTACTATCCATACCATTAGTTGGTAGGTAGCCCCATCTATTGGATGTGAAGGGACAAACGTAAGGTCATTGTATTGTCATCGAAGGCAACATGTAAGGATACTTTAGCAATTTGTATCGGAGGGACTATCATCATTTTACTCGTAGGGACTAGATCATTTTGTAGGCAGCTCGAAGGGTTATCGAGGGATTATGATATTTATTCATAAGGGACTATGATGATTTGATCGAGGGTCATTTGTTAAAATATCCCCCACTTTCAAGGGACGTGACCATGTATCATAAGGAAACAAGAGAGGTTACCTTAGAGGTGCAAGTGTGCGAGGTGTTTATTTTCAGCTATAAAGTGTGGAATGTAAAGTTTGAAAATTAAACCTAAGCTATTACATCTTGTGAGCAGTTACATAATATGAAAAGTGCGAGAAAAGATAAATCTACGCTATTACAATTAAGAATTCGACCTATACACTTGATCTATGAATTTAAATAGCAAAAAGAAATAAGAAAATGTTTAAAAGACCTAAAATTCTAAGTATTAATATTGTTGGTATTTTATAAAAAGTAATTTAAATGATAGTAAGTAATAAAACCTAAATTCCAATTAATTTTAATATTTAAGAAAAAAGGTTGATTAATTAATCAATTTAGTAAATAAAAATATATAAGAAAAATTTAATTACCAAGTAAAACCCTAATCCTAATTTATTAGTATTAAGAAAAAAGATTAGGTTAGTTAATGACTGATTAATTAAAAATAATTAGGGTTAGAAAAGAAAAAAGAAAGGAAATTAGGTTAAAAAAAATAGGATAAAAGAATTGCACAGGGTGGGTGTTGAACCCACGCCCCCTAGCTTCACAAACTGCATTGCTTGCCACTAGGCCAAGCGCCTCTTGGTGTTTGAGAAATAGGAATTGATTAATATATATAAAACCTGCATGTTAGTTTGAAAAATAACAAAAAATAATTGTAAGACGCAGGGATCGAACCCACGCCCTTCACGTTACATGCCTCTGTCTCAACCAAAAGCGTTGTGCTTCATTTCTGTTATTAAAATATAAACAAACAAATATATAATAAAGCCAGTGAACCAGGGAAGCATCGGATCCCTGGCTCAGGTTGTCTTCTCCGGTGAGGTGATTCTTCAACCTGCAAAAATAACATGTGTTAGATCATAAAAGGGACCCTATCCTCCTAATTCGATCCATGTGAATCCAATGGTGGCATTATTTTTGGCTAATCCAACCTGTACAGTGAGATATTATCAAAATAAAGAAACACGGTGCAATAATGGTGATTGAGTATTCTGGTATCATGGGCCTCATGCATGGGATAAAACCTGCGCTATTTTGTCTCAGGAATACATTGAAGTTGTTAGTTTAAATCAAAGCATCATAAATATTTTAAATATGAATTTCATAATATATACAAATCAGTGATGTTTTGAATGCATGTTTTAGGCACATTTGATCATCAAGAATGATTGGAACTTACTCTATGATACCTCAAGATTGATTTGAATGGTTACCCAGCATTGAGGATGGCTGAAAACTGGAATTCGAGTTCAACCTTTCCTTGAAAATTTTCAATCTCAAAACCCTTGTTTCTTGGGCAGCATTGCATGTTTTCTTTGGTCTGAACATGTAGTGTACTTATAGGAGAAAAGATTAGGTTAAATGGTGGGCTTGGACATCATATAAAATCATATCTTTGATTTTGTTTGAAAATAAGTTGAACATATTGTTGCTAATTTATGCATAGCTAGATATTTTTGTTTAGAGTTTATTTCATTATCACGCTTGATTATGAAAACAGTTAACCTGTGATGTGACCGCATCTTGTGAGTTTGAACCATCCAAATTGATCTTGTTGATGTTGTTCCTCTTAATTCATCAGGTTATCTTAGTGTTTACCTTTGAATTGAGGACAATCAAAGATTCTAGTTGGGGAGAGTTGTTAAGTGTCAATTTGTGCATAAAATTCATATCAATTATTGACACTTTGAGACTTTTTATTTTACTTTTGATTAAGTTAAATATTTATTTTTAGTCATTTTACGTATGTTCAAAGAGTTGTGAATGTTTAATTTGTTTGTTAGTGTTTCAGCAAAACTTGTGCAGAAAAGATGGAAAAATGGATAACTTAGGCTTGCCAAGCAAAAGAAACAAAGTGTTGATGCTGCAAAGGATCGCTCGGATATAGAAAAATCTTGTTATATGGATCATAACATTACAACATAAAAGATATATTTTTGTTCTTATCTCAAAAAAGGGAAAGAGGAAGAACACTCTTGCATCTTGAATCAAGGAGACTTGAAGATTGATGTTCAACAACATCCATTGTTTATTAATTGAGCAAGGTATCATGACAATGAGTAGCTAAACACTTTTTATGTCAAGGTTAGAAGTAGTCAACCTAGACTTAATGTGTTTCTTTTAATCATTTTGTATATGAACTTGGTTGAAGATTAATACATTTTGAATATCTTTGTATCATTGTTATTTTTATAGTTTGGTTCATTATTGAGAAGTAAGTTCCAAGCTTGACCTAAGATATTCATCTACTAATAAAAAACTCTAGACATAGATTTGTGAACTAGTATTCACTTGTATCAAGCTTTAAAGATTATCATGTTAATAGTTAGGTTGATAGGTCATTTAAATATTAACATGATAACACTCATAATATTGCTTAGGCATGATAAATATTGAGAGGATACGTGAATGTATTGATCATTGATTAGTTCATATGCAAGGTTAATCGAATAACTGTGAAATAGGTTGATGAAAACTAACCTTGACACCTTTTTATCAAAATAAACATTTTCAAACAACAAACTCTCTATTATCCAAATCCCTATCTAGTGCATGAAACTTGATCTTTGGTTACTAAAAGCAAGCAATAAAACTTTGTTTATGATTCAAACACTTATAGACACTCAAACTATAGAACGGTGTTAATATCACACCAATCCCTGAGGAAAACGATAATATAAATACTTTTGTTAAAAATACTACAAACAACCAGGAAGGTCAAAAGCAAGAGCAAGTGGCGCCAAAAGATGTTATCAACCACGAGCATTAGCAATACGTGGAAGTTTGAAAGTAGTGCCGCACAAACTTTCAACATGAGTGGTTCAAGTAACCGTCAATGGATACATTTTAGCATCTATTTAAGAAAATTATTGCATTCATTTTATAGGTCGCATTTTGTAACATTGTAAGAGAGCACTAAAAGTACCAACACATATAGAAACAAGTCAATTATGATAAATGTATGATTGCGTCCACCTTTAAATTCAAAGCATTTTATCTTTACAAGTCTTGTTTATCATTCCAGTCTTGTAATTTATCTACCATTTACCCTTCTTTGTCTCTTATTTACGTTTTTTTGCACTTTAATCATTACAAATACCCAAACACCGTCAAACTTAACACTAAAGTCTGGGACTCCCATAGTTGGTCCTGCAAGTAACCTTTAATTGAGGCTAGAGATTGTTCGCGAGAAACTCCCATGAACATTGACACGTGTGTATGATGGATGTGAAATGTGTATTCCTGAATGTCCCCTTAGATAAAGAAGTTTATGTTGCACAACTAGATCATTTTGTGAAACAAGGCAAAGAAAAAAAGGTATACGGACTGCATAAAGCCATGTGTGGACTTAAACAAGCTCCAAAAGCTTTGAATAAGAAGGTTGATAATTTCCTAAGGGAAAAGGAAATTATGAAGTGCACGATTGAGCATGGAATATATGTAAGAATAAGCAAGAGTGAATAGCTTATATTATGTCTCTATATCGATGACTTGTTGATAACAGATAGTTGCAAGAAAGAAATCGAATAATTCAAAGGTGATCTTAACAAGGAATTAGAAATGTCTGATCTTAGAGACATTTCATACTTACTTGGAATCAATTATACAAGAGTAGTAGAGGTTTGATGATTCATCAAAGAAGATATGAAAGTGAAATACTCAAAAGATTTGAGATGGAAAACTGCAACTCGACTTTGACACCTGCTGAACCAAGATTGCAACTGTCAAAAGACTCAGATGAAGATGATGTCGACTCAACACATTATAGAATACCTATTGGGTCATTAAGATACCTTTTCCACACAAGGCCTAATCTATCATACAATGTAGGTATGATGAGTAGATTCATCCAGAAGGCAACAATCAGATCTAGCTACGACAAAGAGGATACTAAGGTATCTCAAAGGAACTTTCGACTATGAAATTATGTTTCCCGCAATTGATGAAGGAAAATAATGCAAGTTAGTGAGTTACATCGACTTAAGTTGGTGTAATGATGTTGTGGATAAAAAATCTACAGTTGACTATGTGTTTATGCTAGGTGGTGCACCAGATGCTTGGAGTTGAGAAAAAAAAGCCAACAGTAGCACTGTCATCGTGTGAAGAAGAATACATAGTTGATTCTCTTTGTGCATATCAAGCAACATGGATGGTGAATTTGGTCAAAGAGATTACAAGGAAGAATCATGGAGCAATTGCCATGAAGACCGATAACATGTCCTCTATCAATTTGGTGAAAAATATGATAGCACATGGTCAAAGCAAGCACATTGAAATGAAGTTCCATTATATTTAAGAGAAAGTAGAAAAAAGAAAAGTTGAACTTGGAATACTGCAGAACTGAGAAACAAATTGCAGATATCATGATGAAATGAGTGCATGTCGAAGTGTTCAAGAAATTAAGATCATGATGAATGTAGATAGCTTAGACACAATGAATTAGGTGGTATGTTTAGAATATAATTCCTTGTGTTGAAGTAGGTTTCTCGACAGAAACAAGGTCATATCGATTAGCCTAGTGTGTGTGTGTTTGTCAAACTGTCAAAGGATTTTCCTCGTCAGGATTTCGACTTAGGCCTATTTTTATAGTTAACAAAATTAAGTATTTTGGGCTTTGTCTTAGGGAGCAAGCAAACCTAAAACTATAAATAGGAAGTAACCCCTATTATTGTAATACATTTGAACATTTGTAATTGCAAAATAAAACATCATTTTGAAGTGCAGAAATAAACTCTGCAGAAAAATATTCTTCCTCTTCCCCTATTTTCGTGAAACCCTAACTTTCTTTCTTCTCCAATTCATATTTTCTTTCTTTTTCATTAACAATTGTTATGCATAATCATCTTGCAATTAAAGTTGGTTGATTCACTTGAGTGATGAGTGAAGAACAAGAGGGAATTTGACCGGGTTGATTGAATCTTGTTCATCAAGATTGATTTGGAATTCTACATAGGTTTGGGTAAATTCTCAAAATTGATGTGGGAAAAGACCCTTTCAAACCTTGAGAAAAGGATGAAGAATTGCTTGATCTTAAAATAACATATCTTAGTGTGATTGGAGCAGTGATGTATCTTTCTAATTATACTCTTCCTGATATTCATTTGTTGTCAATCTATTAGCAAGATATAGTCCTCACCTACACGAAGATATTGGAACAGAGTCAAGCATATACTTTGTTATCTAAGGGGCACAATGAACATGAGTTTGTTTTATTCCAAAGTATCCAAATTTGAATTAACATGTTATGTATATGCATGTTACTTTTTAGATCCTCATAATGGCATATCACAGACAAGTTATTTGTTTACATGTGGTGAAACGACAATTTCTTGGAGATCTGAGAAATAAACCATAACAACAACTTTATCTAATAATGTAGAACTTTAGAGCTACATGATACAAGTCAGTAATGTATTTGGTTGAGATCCCTAATTCAACACGTAAAAGAGACTTGAGGTTTGACTTTTACAAAAATGAATACAACGATCATATATGAAGATAATACTTGATGCATTGCTCACTTCAAAGATGGTAACATTAAAAGAGATCGAACAAAACACATTTATCCAAAGCTCTTTTTCACTCATGATCTTCAAAATATTGGTGATATAAGCATCCAACAAATTCCTTCATGTAATAATCTTACACACATTTTCACAAAGTCACTCCCTAGTATAACTTTTAACTAAATGGTGCAAAATATTGATCTTCATCATCAAAGAAATAATCGTTCGGATGAGGGAAGAAATAAATTCATCTTAAATGGATAATGTACACTTTTTTATTCACTAGATTTTTTCAGTGTCTTGTAAGGTTTTAATGATGAATATTCTCAATGAATGTCCAAGGGAGTACTATGAATAATATTAATTTCCCATTTTCTTAATCTTTCTGTATTCCTTAACTCATATGACTTAATTGCTTAATCATTCTATATTCCTTAACTTTTATGAGTTAATTGTTGTTATTGGTCATATACTATAAATATGGTTCATGTTGCAAGGTTAATTAGACATGAGAAGAAAATATAATATTACTTTTTCTCGTTCATTTCTCTTATTCATCTCTACTCTCATAGTCTATTACTTCAGATTAATTTATAAGAAACTTCTCTCTTTTTATTAACCGTTATATGAAGGTGTATGTAAATTTCATCCCATTATCTTTTCTTATTTTATACATAATTTAAAATAAAATTAAAATTTAATAAAAATAATAATACACTTATATTTTCACGCTTATGGGCATTAGAAAAAGCGGATAAACAAGCACGAGACTGTATGTTTGGACACTATAGTATAATATAAATACAACTTATTACTTAAATATAACTTTAAAAAAATATATAGACATTGTCGTAACAAAGTTCCGTTAAAAACAAACCAAAACTATGAGTTTCTTGAACAAATACAAAAAAACCTATTAAATTTTTACAAGAGAGAGAGAGAGAAGAGGAAAGAAGAAGAAAATTAGGATTGATTCTAACTATTTTCTTATTCACTTTCTCTATTAGGGTTTACATATTACAAGTGAATAACAACAATTAAACTCTCTGAACAATCTAAGAGAACTAATCTATTTATGGAGTACCAAACTAACTTAGGCTACAAGCTAACTTAAACAATTGGGCTTAAACACATGTTCAATTCGACATGCTAATTATTAGATATGTAAATATAGAAAGATTATTATTAGTATTGATTACCAATGATTATTAGAATCATAACCACATATTTGTACTGTGTATATAAATGACTATCACATTAATGAAAAGGCACGGCCTAAATTATCTTACATGGTATCAGTCTTGGTTTGTTCCAAACCCTAAAATCAGCCGTAAACCTTCTTCCTTTCTATCCCTCATTCTTTTTCTCTTCAACTACCGCGAAACAGCCATGACTACCACTTCTGATTCCTCTAACAACAACTCTTCCCCGAAATCATCCGGTCATGCCGACCCTCCTCCACCATCTACCACTCCTACACCGATTCACCCTGCTCTCACTGTCCCAAATATTACTAATTTCATCAAGATTACTCTGAGCATTGAAAAGGGCACGTATAACACGTGGTCAGAACTTTTCAAAATTCATGCTCGAGTTTTTCAAGTAATTGACCATATTAATCCATCTGAACCAGCCGCAGATCCCTCTCTCAAAACTACCGATCCATAGTTATGGCTTCGTCTCGACGCCGTCATTTTGCAGTGGATATATGGAACAATCTCCGATGATATTCTCAACACTATCATCGAACATAATTCCACCGCTGAAATCGCGTGGAATCGCTTATTCGACATCTTTTATGATAACAAGAATTCTAGGGCTCTCTACCTAGAGCAAGAATTTTTGCAAACTCATATGGAGCAATTCTCTGATGCTTCCTTCTACTGTCAGCATCTCAAATCTCTCTCTGATCAACTCGCTAATGTTGGTGCCCCTGTATCGAATGAACGTTTAGTTCTTCAACTCATTTCGGGACTAACCGATGCATATGCTACTGTGGTATCTCAAATTCGTCATGCTGATTCACTTCCTCAGTTCTATAAAGCTCGTTCCATGATCATTTTGGAAGAAACAGCACTGCAGAAAAAGATGTCAAGCTCAGTCGAAAATTCATCTTTCATGGCGTCTCACAATGACGCATCAGTTAATTCATCGGCATCCCGTCCTAACCGCGGTAACAACAGTAACCACAACCGTGGTGGCCGAAACAATGGCAGAGGACAGCGTGGACGAGGCTGAGGGCGAAACAATGGACGTGGCGGAGGTCGTGCTCCGCAACAGCAATGGCCTTCACCATATTACCCGCATCAGCAGTGGGCTTATCTGCCATACCCAAATCAATATCAACAATGGAGCTCCCCGCCATGGCAACCATGGGCTACACCACCTTGTCCGTATCCAACACCAAGAAATCCAAAGGAACAACCCGGCATCCTTGGTCCCAAGCCATCTCATCAAGCTTATGTCGCCAACACAGCGCCAACCTCCTCATATGCTCCAAATCAAGCTTATGTCGCCAACACAGCGCCAACCTCCTCATATGCTCCAACAGATATTCAAGCTGCCATGCATACTCTCTCACTTTCTACTCCTGATGATCAGTGGTACATGGACACCGGAGCAACCTCGCATATGACGGCCAACGGAGGTAATCTCTCGTCCTATTTCAATATGAGTAATAATATTATTGTCGGTAGTGGTCAAAATATTCCTGTAATTGGTTGTGGACATGCATCATTACCAAATTCCCTTCATTTACTAAAACTACCTAATGTTTTACATGCACCAAAACTCATAAAAAATCTTATCTCTGTTCGTAAATTTACCATAGATAATGATGTGTCGGTTGAATTTGATCCTTTTGGTTTTTCTGTGAAGGATTTTCAGACAGGAATACTGTTAATGAGATGTAACAGTTCTGGTGACCTCTATCCCATTGCCACAAGACCACCTAATAAAACCTTACCACCATCCACCTTTGCCGCAATATCCACAGAATTATGGCACAACCGTTTAGGACATCCAGGAGCTACTATCTTAAGTTCTCTACACAGAGACAACTTTCTCCAATGTAATAAGTCTCGGAACAATTACTTTTGTAATTCATACCCTCTTGGAAAACAAATAAAATTTCCCTTTTATAGCTCTGTGTCTCGTACTTTTATGCCTTTTGATATTGTGCACAGCGACCTCTGGACTTCACCAATTCTTAGTTCAGAAGGTCATCGTTACTATGTGTTATTTCTTGACGATTACACAAATTTTTTATGGACTTTTCCAATTCATACAAAATCTCAGGTTCATTCCATTTTTCTTCAATTTAGAACTCACATTGAAACACAATTTGAAATAAAAATTAAATGTTTCCAATGTGACAATGGTAAAGAATATGATAACACTATGTTTCATAATTTTTGTAAAAAAATGGAATGTCTTTTAGATTTTCGTGTCCTCACACCTCCTCACAAAATGGAAAAGCCGAAAGAAAAATTTGTACCATAAACAACATCATCCGTACCCTTCTCGCCCATGCCTCTTTACCTCCATCAATGTGGCATCATGCACTACACATGGCCACTTACCTACATAATATCCTTCCAAATAAAAAGCTTTCCCTTCAATCACCCACTAAAATACTCTACCAAAAAGATCCGGCCTATACTCACCTTCGTGTCTTTGGATGTCTTTGCTATCCTCTCATCCCTTCATCATATAGAAATAAGTTACAAGCTCGGTCTACACCTTGTGTCTTCTTAGGATATCCCTCAAATCATAGAGGATATAAATGCTATGATTTATCTAGCCGTAAAATATTTATTTCCCGGCATGTCATTTTTGATGAAACTAAGCTTCCGTTTTCTAATCCAAATGTTCCTACAACGGTTGGTTATAATTTTTTGGATGACGACACACCCTTCCTTCCATCCTATTCCTATAGTGCTCCCTCCTCTAACCATCAAAATCGCACTTCACCCCTAACTACACCAGTTCAAACAAACATTTACCAACCATCACCATCTTCTTTGAATTCACCTTCGTCACCCTCCCACAATCCCACCTCACCAACCATAACATCAGCCCCATCCACAACATCACCTCTAAACCCATCATTACCAAATATCGTCTCATCCCCATCCACTATATCACTTCCGACTCCTCCACCTTCACAATAAAATCAGCCCCTCTCCCCTCAAATGACAACCAGAGCCCAACACGGTATCGTCAAACCTCGCAAACTCTTAAATCTCCATACATCAACCTCAACCTCCATATCCCCTCTACCTACAAATCCCATTGATGCATTAAATGATCAAAATTGGAAAATGGCCATGAAAGACGAATATGATGCTCTTATTGAAAATAAGACGTGGGACTTAGTTCCTCGTCCGTCTAATGCTAATGTTATTCGAAGTTTGTGGATTTTCAGGCATAAAAAGAAATCTGACGGATCTTTTGAGAGATACAAAGCTCGCCTTGTAGGTAATGGTGCAAATCAACAAACAGGTATTGATTGTGGTGACACATTCAGCCCGGTGGTCAAACCGACTACCATTCGAACGGTTCTAAGTGTTGCTTTATCTAAATCATGGTGTTTTCATCAATTAGATGTTAAAAATCCTTTCTTGCATGGGAACCTTCATGAAACCGTATACATGCATCAACCTCCTGGATTTCGTCATTCTCAATTTCCTGATCATGTCTGTTTATTGAAGAAATCTCTATATGGTCTCAAACAAGCACCTCGCGCCTGGTACCAGCGCTTTACTTATTATGTAGCTACAATGGGCTTCTCTCACAGTATTTCTGACCACTCTCTCTTTATATATCATCATGGCAATGATATAGCTTATATTCTTTTGTATGTGGATGACATTATTCTTACTGCATCATCTGACACTCTTAGAGAATCTATCATGGCACAATTGAGTTCTGAATTCTCCATGAAGGATCTGGGGCCTTTAAGTTATTTTCTGGGTATTTCTGTCACCAAACATCCCGAAGGCCTTTTTCTTTCTCAAAAGAAATATGCAGAAGAAATTATCGAACGAGCTGGTATGCCCTCCTGCAAACCATCCCCCACACCAGTAGACACAAAGGCGAAACTCAGTGGTTCATCCGGTAACCCTTACCATGATCCAACCGAATATCGTAGCCTTGCCGGAGCATTGCAATACTTAACATTCACTCGACCAGACATCTCATATGCAGTTCAGCAGGTATGTTTATTTATGCATGATCCAAAAACTCAACACATGTCTGCCTTGAAACGCATTATTCGTTACATTAATGGTACCGTAGATCTCGGCCTTCATCTGTACCCTTCATCTGTCGACAAGCTCATTTCTTACACAGACGCAGATTGGGACGGTTGTCCTGACACAAGAAGATCTACCTCCGGCTACTATGTTTATCTCAGTGACAACTTGATCTCATGGTCCGCAAAACGCCAACATACCTTGTCTCGTTCAAGTGCCGAAGCCGAATATAGAGGCGTAGCTAATGTTGTGTCTGAATCATGTTGGTTACGCAACTTACTCTTGGAACTATGTTGTCCTGTCACAAAAGCTACTCTGGTATATTGTGACAACACCAGCGCGGTTTATCTTTCCGACAATCCTGTTCAACATCAACGCACCAAACATATTGAAATGGATATACATTTCGTGCGTGAGAAAGTTGCTTGCGGTCAAGTACGCGTTCTTCACATTCCCTCGCGTTTTCAGATTGCTGACATCTTCACAAAGGGACTTCCGTTGCAACTCTTTGATGACTTTCGTGATAGTCTCAACATTCGTTCACCTCCAGTTTCGACTACAGGGGTGTATTAGATATGTAAATATAGAAAGATTATTATTAGTATTGATTACCAATGATTATTAGAATCATAACCACATATTTGTACTGTGTATATAAATGACTATCACATGAATGAAAAGGCACGGCCTAAATTATCTTACACTAATAACAAATCTAACATTATCCACTACTACATGCTAGAACATAATTCGACTATAACATGCACGACTATTAAGTTTTTACAAGAGAGAGAGAGAGAGAGAGAGAGAGAGAGAGAGAGAGAGAGAGAGAGAGAGAGAGAGAGAGAGAGAGAGAGAGAGAGAGAGAGAGAAGAGGAAAGAAGAAGAAAATTAGGATTGGTTCTAACTATTTTCTTATTCACTTTCTCTATTAGGGTTTTCATATTACAAGTGAATAGTAACAATTAAACTCTCTGAACAATCTAAGAGAACTAATCTATTTATGGAGTACCAAACTAACTTAGGCTACAAGCTAACTTAAACAATAGGGCTTAAACACATGTTCAATTCGACATGCTAATAACAAATCTAACATTATCCACTACTACATGCTAGAACACAATTCGACTATAACATGCACGACTTCGACATCATCCAGTGAACAAACTTCGACAACTTGCATAAAACATGTCGAACCAAGAAGATATTCCTATTGAAATACTAGAGTTCAATTCAAAATCTCACACACTAATTTTTTTTAATATAGGCCTATTTCAAAAAAATAATATCTCTAATGTTTGAGTCAGTCCTAACGTCCTCCGTCACATCTCTCATCGTTGATATCTAATCGAATAATCATCCTTACAAGATACTGAGTCACGCATAGACAATTTTAAATCTTCATATTATATAAAAGTTAGATTATATCATTTTAGATATTCAATTCATTCTTACTCTCAAATTATTTTTTATTTAATCAATAATTTGATTATTGGAATAATCATCTTGCCGGTCAAACCTTTATCCATTATATCAAAAGTTTACTCTAGCAAAAACATATGCATCGCTACACTACATATCTCTAGTTCCTTATCGGAACACTTTCCGAACTCTCCAACATGTTTTTTTACGGTTGGTGTTGTTTTAACTTGAAATTTAGAGTCTTCAATATCATAATTGTTAAATTTAGATTAGGCAATTCACAAAGTACTTAAATTTTAAGTGTTTTAAAAATCCAAACTTCCCAAAGTGTTGACTTCCAAATATTTGATCTTATCCAAAGATTGTCTATGTTCTAACGGACAGAATCTCCCAAATGGAAGGAGTCTAAGTCATAGTTTTAAGCCACCACACAAAAGGAAAACCAATATTGTATCTCAAAGAAAACTCCAACTTTTGCTTTGATTTTTCAATATAAAATCTCAAATTGACCAAATTTAGATTTGTTCTAATTAAATGATGAACCACTCATTTGTGAGCCCCACCTTCGCAGAAATTATTCGTAAGAAATTAAGACATAACACTGATTATTCCATTTTGCTTTAACTTAACTAATTCTAAAATCACAAATTAGGCAGAATATTCAACACGTACTTAGCCTTCATTACTGATGGACTTGGTAAGCATTCAACACTTTTACCATGAAACTATTATACCCATTCCAACCTAAAATCTACTATAAATACAACTTGATAGAATGCAATTTAATAATCAACTAAATATTTTCAATTCTAATTTGCTCACTTTCTTCCAACATTTTCTATTTTGTGCAAACAATTAAATAATATTTCATAAGCTTTCATTTTGAATATACATCCAAACATCAACTTTCCAACCATATTTCAACAATGGAGAGAACACAATCCTCACTTTTACAAATTCAGCCTCCAACTTATGGAAACTTAGTGACAATTCTAAGCATCGATGGTGGCGGTATTAGAGGCCTTATTCCCGCAACTATCCTCGAGTACCTTGAATCAGAACTTCAGGAATTGGACGGTGAATCTGCAAGACTTGCAGATTACTTTGATGTGATTACAGGAACAAGTACCGGTGGACTTGTAACTGCCATGTTAAGTGCTCCAAATGATAAACAACGTCCACTTTTTGCTGCTAAAGATATCAAACCATTCTACTTAGAACACTGTCCAAATATTTTCCCACAAAACAAGTATGTATACATATAAATTATATACTATTGTGACGATTAAATTGCAAAAAATAAGAAAAGAATGAGTTAATTATATAAATTATATGATTTCAGGCACATGCTAGGCCCAATGGGGAAATTGTTTAGATCATTGGCAGGACCAAAATACGATGGAAAATACCTTCACAACGTGGTGAGGGAGAAGCTTGGAGAACTTCGTGTGCATGAGACTCTCACCAATATTGTGATCCCTGCGTTTGACATAAAGTCGATGCAACCAATCATTTTTTCAACATATCAAAGCAAGAGAACACCATGCATGGATGCTCGACTCTCTGACATATGCATCAGTACATCCGCTGCTCCCACGTATCTTCCTGGATACACCTTCAAGAACCAAGACGCCAAAGGAAACGTACATGAATTCAACCTCATCGATGGTGGTGTTTGTGCAAATAATCCGGTATATATATATATATACATATGTCTTTAAAATATTTTTTGAAAATCAAGTTTTAAATATTCTAGTGAATGTTACTGATTAGTTTTATTTATTTTTGGCGATGATGATCGATGTTGTAGACTTTAGTGGCGGTGAATGAAGTAACTAAGCAGATTGTTAATCAGAATAATGACTTCTATGCCATCAAGCCCATGGAATATAGTCGCTTTCTGATAATTTCACTGGGAACTGGCACACCAAAGAATGAACAAAAATTTGATGCAAAAATGGCAGCAAAATGGGGTTTGTTGAATTGGTTAGCTCACGGCGGTACCACTCCCCTAATTGATATCTTCAGCCAAGCCTCCGGAGATATGGTCGATTTTCATATTGCTACTGTCACTCAAGCCCTTAACTGTCAAGATAATTATCTCCGAATACAGGATGATACATTAACTGGTATAGACTCTTCGGTTGATATTGCAACCAAAGAGAATTTAGAAAACCTTTGCAAAATTGGAGAAAGGTTATTGAAGAAACCTGTAACTCAGGTCAATTTAGAGAATGGTATGTGTGAGCCTACTGAAAATGCTGAGACCAACCATGAAGCTCTCAAAAGGTATTCATCATTTACTTTTCAATGATTATCAACAATTTTTTATTTATTTTTTATACATAGTTCATTTTTATATATGTTCAATAGTTAAATATAAACTCTAATTTTTGCAGGTTTGCAAAAATACTTTCACAAGAGAGGAAGCTTCGAGAATTGACATCTCCTCACACTAACAAGAACTTAAAATAGAGACAACATCTACTTGTTGTTCATGAAGATTAGGTTAATTTGACACTATATGTTAATTTTCCGTATATTTTATTACTTGTCTATTTTATTTATCTTTTAAATTTATAGTTTGTATTGGATTCAATTGATGTAAAGAAAAAGTGAACGTATTTGATTATTCATTCATTATTAATAATATATTAATTTAATATTAATGTTCTTCTTTTAATGATCTTCTAATGTTCAGAACCGGCTACAAGTTAGAATGTGGATTTGACAACATTAGGATTTTGCAAAGTTAGTCACATATAGTTATACTTATAGTTGTGGTGAACAATTTTAACAAAACTTATATGTGGCATTCACGATAAGAAAAGTCTTATTTCCAACCAAACTTTCTTAGAAATTACAAGGTATAAGAAAAGAAACGTATTTCTATAAATATTTTCATGAAATATTCTTTGGAATCTTTTCGGATGAAATATGTGATTTTTGAGGACACACTTTCTTAGAATATCATTTGGCACATATAAGATCAGTTTGAATTCACTTATTTATGCTTATCTATTAATAAAAGTTGTGTGATGTTCTTTACGAGACCTTATTTTAATATGTTATGACATTTTTCATAATTATTTTTGAATTCTTTTATAAATTATAAAAGATAACTTATAAAAACAACTGATACTATATATATAAAATGTAACACCTCAGATAATATCAGGGGCGGATCTAGACAATATATATTGGTCTGTCTAAACATAAAAGAAATTACAAACTAAATCATATTAAAAATGAATAATATTTTTTTTAATGTTAAAAGTTACAAGGCGGTCATTTAACCACTGATCACTCATTTTTTTTACATAGCTGACTCTTCACAAACTTCATAGCTGAAAAAACATGTTCCACACTTGCAGTTGCTACCGGCAAGACTAAAGTCAATTTCAGAAACTTAAAAACCATATCAAATGTGTTACACTTATTTGTTTCCATAAGCTTTGCACAAAGATCTGAAAGTCCTTTTTAACTCTTCAAATTTTAAGTCACATCGAACATTTCTAACGTAATTTTGAAGTTGATGTTGCAACACCACTTCTGACACATCTACCAAATCATTTGAATAAAATTCAACAATCCTTAATAATTTTTTCACATCAAAAGCAGCAAATGACGATGAAGGACTCAAACATGAAACACGTTCTAAAAGTTCAGTATTCTCTTCATCAAACCTAGCATTGAGCTCGTGCAACTGTAAATTTAAAACAATAAACAAACAATCATGTTTATAATGATGTAAATTAGAAACACTAGAAGTTGTAGCATGTCGCCTAGGTTTCTTCCCTTGCACATATAGTGCATCTATATCAGGCACATCAATATCATGCTTATTGTAAATTTCCATAACCTTGGATATAAGCTCTTCTCATCCATCATTTCTCATTTCTTATAATTATTGGTTGGTAGCATTAACAAGTGACAAAGCATTCAAAAAATCTTGATAACGCTTTTGTAACACTACACTCAAATCATTTGTAATTCCTAAAATATCAACCACCATATATAACATGAAAATAAAATCAAAGGATTGAAGAATATCTAACAAAAGCATAGTTTCACCATATTTTTCAAATGACATATAATTCCCAACTTCTTCGAGTACCCCAATAATGGCACCATACAAAGTCATCAAACTAGTGAGAGTCCTAAAGTGGGAACCCCAATGAGTGTCACCCGCTCTAACAATAAATAATTATTGATTTAACCCGCTACCAGTCTCTATTTGGCCATCTTCAATCAATTTAGCAAACTGAGTTACTTGTTTGTCCTGAAGCAATTCCTGTCTCTTGTTAGAATATCGTATGAAATTTGAAATTCTGGCTGCAGATACTCAATGTCACGTTCAATGTTATGACACCGTATCTGACTTTCTATAAGACAGTAAATACAAAAACAGTAAAGAACACAGTCAATTGTTTACCCAGTTCACTGTGCAACAACACCTACTCTGGGGGCTACCAAGCCAGGGAGGAAATCCACTATAAGAGATATTAATTCAGGAATAAACCAACCAGTTTATCTCCTTCACTTAAGACCTACCCAATGCAACTTCAATCTAAGCACAACTTAAACCTGAGTTCCTACTCACTCCCCCTTAATCACAGCAGTGATACTTAAAACAATTTGACTAATGAATTGATGAAGACACTCTTCAAAACATACACTGGATTATGCTTCACAGCTTTTTAATCAAGCAACACAAACACTCTTTCTTCACAGCTTTGAGTGATACATAAACCTAACTTGACTTTGCTTCAAAGCTTTAGTCAAGAGACACAAAAACACTCTTACTTCAAAGCTTTTTGAGTGATACACAACACTTACAATTAAAACCTATTCCAAGTCATTTATCACAATGATAATTGCTTGGATTACAATAGTTAAAACTATACAGCTTCTAAATGATCTTCTGTCAAAAAGGGATACATTCAAAACAACAGCCCTGTTGAATATATAGCAGCTGCATCTTCAGTTAGGGTTTCCACAAAAATCTAGGGTTAATTCCGCTTGACCTTAAGACCAGGTCATAAGACTTTATCAACCAGGTTAGGGTTGAGCTAGGTTAACCCCAAGTCCACGAGATTTTCTGTTCTGGAAAGACTGAGTCATTTTCCTGAAAAAACTCAGAATTACCCAAACTGCATAACTGTTAGTTCAGAACAGGATGTCTTAACATTTGTTATGACATCTGAAATCATGTCTACTGATTTTGGTAAATGTGATCTTTTTGCAAAATGCTCAGATACACATTCATAAACAGCAGCACCTGTATGACAATATTTTTCTGCAAAGATACCTACAGAATCAGTACCTAATAAACTAGAATGTTATGACATCAGTCATGACATTCACACACCTGGTTTTACCAAAAATGCATGCCAACAACTAAACAACTACAAACTCCCCCTTTGGCAGATTTTTGGCTAAAGCCCCTAAGCAATCAGAGATAGATAGCAGCAGAAAAAATGACTGCAGAAAAATAGAATGTCTAATAAAGTCTACCAAAATATATCTCCCCCTCTTTAGCCACAAATGGGCCAAAGATATATGTTCTTAAAAGATTATACAGTCATCCAGAAAAAGTAAAACAACAACTAAAAACTGAACACACTTGTAAACTCCACCAGGAAACAACATCAACTCCACCAACCTTCAAGCATTGTCCCCTTCAGAGGAGCTAGTTTCTTCAGTATTGAGTTGATCTTCAGCTTCTGCACCCTCTTCCCTTCTGTTTCCTTCAGCTTCCTCCTTTTCTAACCTGGCAATTAGGTTTTCTAGGGTCTTTTTCCTAGCTTCCAGCTCTTTGCAGGTCTCTTTCAATACAGCTATAACATCAGATGTTTTGGACTGAGTCTTTGCAGATGATGTCTCAACTGATGTTATGACAATATCAGGAGCATGAGATCCCTGAAACAGCTTGTAGTGTAACCCAAGAGCAGGAGCTCTTTTACAAGCAGTATCTCTTGCCACCAGGATATCAGGATATTGTGCAAGGATAATTCCACAAAGGAGGGAGGGAAAGGCAATTGGGCCTTTGACAGCATAACTACCAGCATGTTTTAAAGTTTGTTCAAAAATGTACCTGCCATAGTCAAAAACAGCCTTGGTTCCCACAACATAAATAAATCTCCCCAATCCTGTGGAGATAGTTGATTTATGGTTTGTAGGGACCCAGTTGGCTGCACCAATCTTGTGCAGGATGGAAAATTTCATGTTAAGTTTGCTGGCATTCAGCTTGCCTTTCAAGGGTCAGCACTTCACTTGTCTTGCTGTGATGGTTTGACAAATTTCATTGTCAGTGACTTCCAGTTCAGGACAATCCTCATTTGATCTTCCAAGAAATTTGTTAATTTCTGATGGAGAGAAATTAACCCTTCTTCCTCTAACATAAACACTTTCAAAGTCAGCTGACCTTCCATCAGCACATTCATCAGACAAGTTAACTATGAACTCCTTGACCAAATTTTCATAGCACTTGGTAAATTTTACCACAGTCTTCATCAGTCCAGCAGTTTTAATCAGGTCCATGATGTCCTTGCACTCTATGGCATCATTGTTTAGCTCTCTTTCTAAAGCTATTCTCTTCAAGCAAACATACTTCCATCTATTTGCATTGTCAGGATGGTGAAAAGAGATGTTGTTTGTTGGGACTTCAGGAACTCTAGAAATTTTGCTGGAGGGGAGTTTCCTTCTGATAGAAATTTCTTCAGCATCAATCTCAAACTCTGATTCCTCATCAGAATCAGAAGATTCAGGTTCTTTTCTCTTCTTTGTAATTGGTTGTCTACCAGTATGCACCTGGGCTTTCACCTTCCCTTTGGACTGACCAGTTTTCACAGATTCTACCCCAGCCTTGCCTTCAGCCTTGGATTTCTTATTAGTAGGTTTATCTTTGGTCATACATTTTGCAGCATTCTGATTATCCTTTCTTTTCATCATTCTCCTAGCTATGCTAGGGTTTACATTGGCAATCAGATCATTATCTGAGTATTCCTCATCCACATCAATGATAGGTGGATCAACAGTCTTCTCTGAAGGGTTCTGAATGTTGTCATTTTGTGTCACAACATTCTCAGAGACATCTGCATTCTCAGAGACATCCACATTTGGGCTTGCTGATTCTTGATTTAATGGGACAGAAATCCCCGGTACAGATTGGTTTCCACTTAGTATTCTTGTCACAAGCCTAGCAATTGCTTGATGAACTTGAGCTGATCCTTCCCTATTTAGTACAGAGGAAGAAGGATGAGAAGGATTACCAGAAGCAGTAGCTTGAGCTCTTCCTGCATGCCTAGTTCTCAGCTTTTTGACTTTGGAGGGGTCAGTTGCCATTTCTCTGAGAGGAGTGATCTCCAGGACATCAGAATCTATGCATGTGGTGATTGCTCGAGAATCTTGGTCAGATGATGAAGATGAAGTGGTCGCCTTGGTTGAAGATGATGTTTGAGACATTTTGATTGACTTAGAGCACCAGTAGCAATTTGAGAGAAAACTTTGATTGAGAGAAAGGAATAGGTTGCAAAGACGAGAGAGGTAGGAGGCAAATGAGAGTCTTTTCAACTTCTTAAAGATTTTGAAAGAATTGTGAAAATATATGATTAACCCACTAAAAATAGACTTAACAAAATTAACTCCTTCAACCCTTGTTTTAAGCAAAATTAATTGCTATAATTTCTCATGTTGGCAAATACCCAACCTGCCCCTCAAGTCTTCAAATTGAATTGTATCAAGAGCCTTGGTCAAAATGTCAGCCAGTAGAAGCTCAGTGGCAATATGTTCCAGATTAATTGTTTTCTCTTCCACAAGTTCTCTGATTAAGTGATGACTAATACCAATGTGCTTGAAAATGTTGATTATACCCAGATTGTCATAGTGCAATGTCATAACATCTTGTGTGACATTATACTCAGAGAGCCTCTGTGTTATCCAGACAATTTGAGAACAGCTACTACTATCTGCAAAGAGTTCAGCTCCAGCACAAAAATGAAAAGGAAGTTTTTTGACATGGATCATAGCTCTGGCAGATTCCTGTATGGTCCTGTTTTGTCTTCTGTCAACTCCATTTTGATAAGGAGTTATAGGAGAAGAGACTTCATGACTCATTCCTTCTGAGAAACAGAGTTTATAAAACTTGTTGTTTCCAAATTCCTTGTCATGATCACTTCTGATTCTGTCAATACATCCTTCTTTTTGAGTTTTCTTGCACTGTTCTCTAAAAACTTCAAGATTATTCACCACATCATAGACATATCTCTTTTTACCAAGCCTTTCAATTTGATGTTCACCACACACCCTCCTTTTATCAATTTGCAGTCTTGGAATCCTTCTGACAGCTTCCATAGAGATAGTTCTTTTCACTCTTCTTAGATGAAGATGGCCAAGATTATGGTGCCACAGTTTCATCTCTTTTTCTTCTTTGGTAACATAACACATAGTGGAGTTATTAGTGTTCTCAGGCTGCCATAAGTAACAGTTATCTTTAGATCTGATTCCTTTCATTACAACTTCTAGTTTTTCATTAATTACTAGACAATCAGATTTTGAAAAGTTGACCTTGAATCCTAGATCACACAATTGACTGATACTAATGAGATTAGCAGTCATGCCTTTTACCAATAGTACTTCATTCAGATTTGGAGCTTCAGGGCAGTCCAAATTTCCAACTCCTTTGATTTTACCTTTAGCACCATCTCCAAAGGTCACAAAACTAGTGGTGTGAGGTTTAACATTATTGAGGAGGTTCTTGATTCCAGTCATGTGTATGGAACACCCACTGTCAAAGTACCATTCTTACTTTGCAGAGACCCTCAGGGAAGTGTGGGCTATCAGGGCAGTAGCCTTTTTCTTCCATTTAGGAGTATGTGGTACCTTTTTAGACTTAGGTTTGACACCTGAGTTCTGATTAGGGTATCCATGCAATCTGAAGCAGAAAGGTTTTATGTGGCCATACCTCCCACAATGATGACATCTCCATCTTTGGTACCTTTTCTTCATATGTCTCTGTTCCTGATGTTGAGAGTTGTGTTGAGACATCTGCTTTGACATTTGCTTAACAGGCCTGATCTTCTTGTTTATACCAGATTTCTTTGCTTCCACAAATCCTAGCCCAGATTTGTTTCCCACATTTTGTCCAACGTGAAGTATCTCTTCCAATTTGTCTGTTCCATTAGTCAGCATCTTGACAGATTTGGTCATTTGGTTCAGTTGTGAGTTCAGCAATTGAACTTCCCCTTCTAGATGACTTATAGTTTCAAGGTCTTCCCTTTTTTCAGCCTCCAGCTTTATGATGAGTTTTGATTGATTCTCATTCTGCACACAGACTTCAGCACTTCTGATACATAATTTCTTGTAAGTATCATCCAGTTCTTCAAATGTCACTTCTTCATCACTAGTGTCACTTTCAGAGGTACAAACACCAGTTAGAGCAGTAACTAGTTTGGCAGATTCTTCTTCAGAATTACTTTCTGAATCACAGTCAGACCAAGTAACAGTCATTCCTTTCTTTTGTTTCTTAAGAAAGGTAGGACATTCAACTCGAATATGCCCATATCCTTCACAACCATGGCATTGAATTCCTCTGCCTTGATTTCCCTTCTCTTCTGACCTTGGTCTTCTGCTGGAACTGTCAATGTCAGAGGGAATGTTATGAACATTAGACCTTGACTTTGGATCTATTCTTTTGATGAGTTTGTTGAACTGTCTTCCAAGCATGGCTATAGCTTCTGAAATATTTTCTTCTTCATCCTCCTTGTTTTCAACATCAGTGTTGGAAACAAGTGCTATGCTCTTGTTCTTCTTGTCACCATTATCAGTGATCCCCATCTCAAAAGTCTGAAGAGACCCAATAAGTTCATCCACTTTTAACTTGCTGATGTCCCGGGCTTCCTCTATGGCAGTTACCTTCATTGCAAATCTTTTAGGCAAGGATCTGAGAATCTTTCTCACCAATTTTTCTTCTGACATCTTTTCTCCCAGTGCTCCTGAGGTGTTGGCAATCTCCAAGATGTTCATGTGAAACTCATGAATGGTTTCATCTTCCATCATTTTTAGATTCTCAAACTTGGTAGTCAACATCTGAAGCCTTGACATTTTCACTTTGGAAGTGCCCTCATGAGTAGTTTTGAGAGTGTCCCAAACTTCCTTGGCCAGTTCATATTGATGTACTAGTCTGAAAATGTTTCTATCAATTCCATTGAACAAGGCATTTAAAGCTTTGGAATTTCCCAGGGCTAACTCATCTTCTTCTTTACTCCAATCTTCCTCAGGCTTCAGACTGATTGTCCCATCTTTCTCAGTTATGGTGGGATGGTTCCATCCTTTGTCAGCAGCTCTCCAAGCCTTTTTGTCCAGAGATTTTAAGAAGGCTATCATACGAGGTTTCCAGTAGTCATAATTTGTTCCATCCAGAATGGGTGGTCTATTTCCAAAAACTCCTTCTTTGTCCATAGTGCCAGAAAGTGATATCCCTAGATCTCACCTAGTAATACAGGCAGGGTGCCTGCTTTGATGCCAATTGAAATTCTGGCTGCAGATACTCAATGTCACGTTCAATGTTATGACACCGTATCTGACTTTCTATAAGACAGTAAATACAAAAACAGTAAAGAACACAGTCAATTGTTTACCCAGTTCAGTGTGCAACAACACCTACTCTGGGGGCTACCAAGCCAGGGAGGAAATCCACTATAAGAGATATTAATTCAGGAATAAACCAACCAGTTTATCTCCTTCACTTAAGACCTACCCAATGCAACTTCAATCTAAGTACAACTTAAACCTGAGTTCCTACTCACTCCCCCTCAATCACAGCAGTGATACTTAAAACAATTTGACTAATGAATTGATGAAGACACTCTTCAAAACATACACTTGATTATGCTTCACAGCTTTTTAATCAAGCAACACAAACACTCTTGCTTCACAGCTTTGAGTGATACATAAACCTAACTTGACTTTGCTTCAAAGCTTTAGTCAAGAGACACAAAAACACTCTTGCTTCAAAGCTTTTTGAGTGATACACAACCCTTACAATTAAAACCTATTCCAAGTCACTTATCACAATGATAATTGCTTGGATTACAATAGTTAAAACTATACAGCTTCTAAATGATCTTCTGTCGAAAAGGGATACATTCAAAACAGCAGCCCTGTTGAATATATAGCAGCTGCATCTTCAGTTAGGGTTTCCACAAAAAGCTAGGGTTAATTCCGTTTGACCTTAAGACCAGGTCACAGGACTTTATCAACCAGGTTAGGGTTGAGCTAGGTTAACCCCAAGTCCACGAGATTTTCTGTTCTGGAAAGACTGAGTCATTTTCTTGAAAAAACTCAGAATTACCCAAACTGCATAACTGTTAGTTTAGAACAGGATGTCTTAACATTTGTTATGACATCTGAAATCCTGTCTACTGATTTTGGTAAATGTGATCTTTTTGCAAAATTCTCAGATACACATTCATAAACAGCAGCACCTGTATGACAATATTTTTCTGCAAAGATACCTACAGAATCAGTACCTAATAAACTAGAATGTTATGACATCAGTCATGACATTCACACACCTGGTTTTACCAAAAATGCATGCCAACAACTAAACAACTACAAAATTAACAAACCTATTGACCTTACCAAAAAAACCAATAACATCTTAGTGAGTCTTTTCACATGCAATATGTGTCAATTGAAGTTGATGGGAAAAATAATGCACATAATAAGAAGATGGATTCTCATTTTGGATTAAAGTTCTCAAACCACCAAACCTACCTCTCATATTGCTAGCTTCGTCATACCCTTACCTCCTAATGCTAGATATACTCAAGTCATTAATAGCCAACAACTTCTCAAGTGCCTCCTTAAGTGAGTTAACACTTATTTCTTTAACACTTACAATGCCAAGAAACCTTTCTTTTACCAAACCTTCACTATTAACATAGCGAATAAAAACAGCCATTTGTTCTTTACCAGCAACATCACCACATTCATCAATCAAAACACAAAAATACATCATCCGTAATATCACATATAATTTGTTTTGTCATTTCACATGCACAAGCAACGGCAATATCCCTTTGAATCTTAGGAGGTTGATGACGATCTATTTTTAAATAAGCTTTTCTTACCTCATTTTGGATGTCAGGATGATAACTTGAAATTGGAGGCCTAACTCTTGGATCTATTTCCAACAATTCATAATCAACAACTTTGATACTCTCACTTGGATGTTGAGTTTCTGATGCTTCTAGATTAGCTGAAGAAGTAGCTTTGTCTCTAGAAAGCATCGGAAAAAAATTTCTTCATCCTATAAAGAAAACAATGAAACCAATTGATTAGAAATAAAATAATTTATGAGAATGGAGAAATTAATAAAATTGATATTTTTAATAAATTAGGGTTTTAGGGTTCGACTCAAAATGGAGAAAAGAATTAGCGAAATTTAAAATAATCACTTACCTTTGATGTTTAATCACCCACAAATAAATGCAATCAAGCCAAACGAAAAAATTGGAGAAAAAATCAAGGCATTATTGGATTAGAAAATATGAAAATAAGAGACAACTATGAGAGAATAGAGATGGTTGGGTTTGAGAAGAAGAAAAAACAAGTTACCGCGTGAGAGAGAAAGAGAAAAGTTAAAGAAAAATATATTGAAAGAGAGAGAGAGAGAGAGAGAGAGAGAGAGAGAGATAGAGAGAGAGAGAGAGGAGAGAGAGAGAGAGAGAGAGAGAGAGAGAGAGAGAGAGAGAGAGAGAGAGAGAGAGAGAGATAGAGAGAGAGAGAGAGAGAGAGAGAGAGAGAGAAATGAGTTAGTGTTAGTAATATTTTTTTCTTTTATTAATTTAACTAATAATATAAAAAAAATTAGAAAACTGGTGTGGCTAAAGCCACACCGTGCCTCACACTAAGTCTGCCCCTAGATATTATGTGTCTAGAATTATAGTATTTGGTATGTTATTTTTGATACTGAAATATAATACATTAGTATAAAAATGCAAGATTACAAGATTTTTCGCATATTTCCATCATCGTATGCTCATAATACAGTGTGGAATGAATACAAAATACACAATGGAACTAAATAATGGAAAACACGTCTTCAACTTCACGTATTTGTGTTGCTGATCCTTCGACCCATACATGCTTATCAAAAAATAAACAACGAGAATAGGGTGAGATTACTAAATCTTAGTGAGCTCTAGACTATACCATTGAGTTCACTCAATTCTACATGGTAAACTATCCTTAATCAGTCTGAGTACTACACTTTCATACTCTTATTAGGAAAACATACACAGAAGCATATACCACTTCTTATCACCCGTGAAGGCTTAACATACAAAACCTATATGCCCAACTTCATAATACTCTTCAATCACTACCACATCTCCTTCAAAATGAAGACCAGACTTGAGGAAAACATCTTCAATATGAGGACTCTGCCACTGGCCAGATCCTTGTCCTTTAGTGCATTTGAAGAATCGTTGATAGCCAATACCATATTTGTCTTTCTTCTCCACAACTACAACGACTTTGTCCCAGACATTAGGGTTTCCAGCTATCACTACCGCAAAAAAACAACCTACTACAAACAGAATCGCCACCAAAATTTATTTATCCCAAAAAGGGAAAGGAAAACATCAAGAAAATCTCAAAAGAGTAGAACATGGTCTCGCAACCAAGAGAAAGATAAAGGAGTCAATTATGTAAGGGGGAGATATTAGCACCACTCACATCTGTGGCAATCCACGGGATCCACTCTGGTTGTTCTAATCAAAGGGTGTGTCAATCTAAAAACTTAACTTGCTAAAAAAATGCATGAATAAATTGATTAAAGGAAAAGCAAAAGTTTTTTTATTATTGAGTTTGCATCGGTTGTGAAACCTTGTGCCTATGTATTCCCTCGTGCAATGGGAAAGTTAGAACTCCGTAGTTTGCATTCTAGCAGTTAACGTTTGCCGCTCAACCTTTGGAGGCTCGCGCATTGTTGTATTGCATAAAATGGAATTAACATGTCCTTTTGAAAAGGTTTTAATGAGAAAAACCAAATGGAAAAAAAGGTTTGAGTGGGTTTAAGTGTTTTGTTAGGGGATAATAGTAAGTGGTCCCTCATCCAGGGGCACTTAGCTACTTTCACACTTTTACTTGTGAAAACTGTTTGTGATTTGAATCGTACAATTCACATCTTCATTTGTTAAGTGTTTTTGGAATTTTGATTAAGAAAAGAAGTTAGTCCTTTAAAAGAAAAGAAAGGATTATATGAAAAAGGGAAATGTTGTACCCCAATTTTTGCCACTAATATTCCGCTATCATATCATGTCAACTCAATCATAACAAGATCACTTTAGGGTTGGTTCTTCCTCTTTTTCTATCTCCTATCTTTAAGCTTGCTCTTGAGGAATTTCCAAGCACCTTGGTTTTGTATTTTGTATATGTGTTGTTGACTAACTTCTAATCAAAATACAAAAAAAATATTTGTCTTTGTCTTTGCACAATTTGTGTTTTGTAGGTTCCAAGTCGAAGCATCCAAAAAAACAAGGTCATGCAAAGTTGATTGATCCTGTATTGTGGCAAAAGACAGCATGCATCGACCCATAAAGGTATGTATCGACTCATCTTGATGTATATAACTAGCATGTATCGACACATGCATGTATGTATCGACTCATCTTGATGTGTATAACTAGCATGTGTTGACACATGCATGTATGTATCGACTCATCCTATTTGTATAACTAGCATATGTCAACACATACGTGTTATGTGTCAACTCATGCAATTTGTGTGATTATGTAATGTGTTGAAGAAATAATATGTATCGACACATAAAGGCATGTATCGACACATGCTGTGTTATACAGCTAGGATATATCTACGCATACCACCCATGTATCGACTCATAATAGCAAAATGCACGTGTTTTTTGAAAAAAACCAGCAAATTCAAAATTGTATCATTTTGGCTCCAATTTTTTCTGCATAATTTGAAATTATATCACTAATTCAATTTTGGCTCCAAGAATCAATTACCAAATTACCACTAATTCCAATCCTAAAACTCTATAAATAGAGACCTCATTTCATTCAAATGACAAGCTTTTGATAGCCAAAATCACTTTGCTAAAAAATCTCTCAATTCTCTCCATCTACCAAATTCACTCAAAGCTCCATTTTCAAAAAGTTAGTAAGATTTGCATTGAAGCTTACTAATCTTTGAGCTAAACCTTCATCCAAACACTTTTTCTTCATCAATTCTCTACATCCAAGCTTTGGTAATTGATACTTGTTGTTGAATTGAAGCAAATTCTGGAAGTTGTTTGATAATTCTCAAATTCTACTTTTGGTAAGTTGGATCATCATCTTTCACAATGTGATCTCTTGTGGATTTATGATTTTGATTCATTGAGCACTGTTTTATGATTACATTAGTGCTATTTTCTCATAATTTGCTGGAATTTTCATGCTCAATTGGATCCATGATCATAAGGTGTTTGATGAAAAGTTGGAACAAGAATTTGATCTTTAAAATGTTGTTTTCTACTGATTTTTTAACAGGTTGCAATCAATTGTTGCAACATTGAAATTGATAGTCACAGAAAATTGATTTGATAAAAAAACTGCACTGATGCAATAGGTTGCTGTCTAAGCACAATTGATTGTAACAATGCCAAAAATACTTTTGCTGCCTTATTTTGGGGCTGTTTAGACTCAAATATTTTTCTGCTCACTCTCTTTGATGGATACTTTGATGGATAACTTGGATTGCAATTTTAAATGTTTAATTTGTTTTTAAACTCAATGGACTTTGTGATGTAGATGAAGTTGGATAAATGTTCATCAATTCAAATCTACCTAAGAGTGAATTATGTAATTCATTTTTGGTGCTTTGGATTAATGATATGTTTAGTGCTTTTATCGATCTAGAGGAGTGGTTGACTTTAAAGATGAAAGAATTTTGAAATGGTGATCCAAATTAGCTTATCATTCCCCTCCCTCTTCATATTATCCCTTTCTTTTTTTAATTGTGCTACATGTTAAAGGATAGTGATCTCTATATCATTTATCCAAATATGAAGTATATAGATTGCTATTGACCGACCTCAAAATAGGTGCGACTTCTACATAAGTCCACTTATGATTGCTTAACATAGCGCTAAGTTTTGTCCCGATTCGAATAAATGATCATTCGTGGCCCAAACTTATGATTGCAAGCCCAAGTATGTTAATTTGATCTCTTTGATCCAATAACCTTGAGATTCATTGTGTGGAGGCTTTGGTTCTACCAATCCTCTAATGGATCTACAACACCTTTGGTCAATACGGATCATTTAAACATCGTTGATCATTAAATGTTACTTTTGAGGATTCCAAAATGGATGATATACTTGACAAAAAGCAAATGCAACTTATTGTGTGGAGGCTTTGGTTCTACCAATCCTCTAATGAGTTCCAAATGTAAGTTTCAAGATGGTCATCCAACTAACCACTAATTTCTAACAATTGACTTTGCTTTATACTTTTATTTTTTTATGCTTTAATACCATTTAATTTAAGCATTTACATTTCATGCCATTTTTATTTTTGCTCACTTGAGCATTTACTTTTATGTCATTTTTATTTTGCTCACTTGAGCTTTTCTTTTCCTTTTAAAGACACCTAATAATCAACATGAACCATAAAAATCTTTAATAATACTTGGACTATTTGGTTACTAACCTTGGCATTATGGAGTATTGGACTTCTTGGACTTAGGATTAGAGACCTTGGCCTATCTTGGAGACTTTGTGACCTTAATTCATTATTTTGTCTGGAGTTCTTGAGGTTTACCTCAAGACATTGGGTTTTTTGTTTGTTTTGTGTGCGGGTTATTGTGATTATATACTTTGTTTGTAATTTGGAATTCACCCGTATACAGCCGTTACTCTGCCCAATTTTTGCGAAGACTTATACTTGAAGTTTGGTTCTCTCAAGAGGTCTAGTATCTTTGCTTGCTTGGTTTCAATCCAAATAATGGGAATTCTATATTGACTCATAATGTCAAGTATTGGCTTCTTGTTAGTTAGATGGTTCTTATCCCTAGCTTTTACCTTATGCTTTAGGATAATCTCTTCTTCTCCTCTCATCCTCTTTAATTTCAAAAATCTTCTCCCTCTTTTTAAAAACTCTTCTTATTTCTAAACTTGAAACACTTTCATAATAAACTTGGACTTAGGTCCATGCATTTGCAAAACATTTTTATGAATAAATTTCAATCAATTTAATAATACCTTGACATTTTTTGTGAGAAGACTAAAAGTCAATCAATCTCATTTCAAACCATTTTGCCTCTTTGGCTTTTATCTTTAAAACCTTTCTTAAAAAGATTAGACTCTTGTAAATCCTTGTAGTGATGCAAACAACTATACTTCTACAATATGTAGTAAAGAGAGATATTTTCCACTTGGGTGTTGAGTGAGGCATTGTTGATTTTAAAATCCAAGCCATATCCTCCACTTTGAGATGATGAAAATTCTCCTTTCTCATGATTGTGGGTAGTAAGTATGTTTTCTACACGGACAATGACGATGATGTCTTATCTCATAAAATTAATCAACACACTTGTGTTTCAAATTTTTAAAAGAGGAACTACGTGTACCCTGGTCCCCTATTGCACGAAAGGTGGTACGTAGGCACTAATGGTTTGCAACCGCGGCGGGTGCAAAAATCATAAAAATATTCCTTTTCTCATCTCCACCATCCATTTTATATATAACACATTTTTATAGCCAAAATATACAGATTATTTCAAAGAGGTTCCTACGGAGTACCATAAATGTTTAGGGTGCTAATACCTTCCATTTGCATAACCAATCCCCTTACCTTGAATCTTTCCCCCTTTTTTTGGGTTATTCGCTCTTTTCCCATTTATTTGGAAACAATAAAGCGCATTGGTGATTTTTATTTTGATTTGTATAAAGTCTAGTCAATCCAATGGCTTAGTCTTGAACATTTCTACCGCTACAGAAAAATGGCGACTTCACTGGGGAAAATTGACCTCTTGCTGGTCCATCCCTAAGTGGGTTGAGCCTATCTTTGTTTATATCTGTATATATGCTATTATTGTGTTTATGTGTTATGTTTTGTATATATGTTTGTTTGGATTTTCCTGGTTTTCAGGGTGCTTGGTGATTACTCATAAGTCCTATACTCGGACTTGGGCAAACTGTAAGATAGGATGGGCGGTATATTCATGTTAACTTTGAGGGAGTAATCCCAAAAAAGGAGGCATGAGATCCCCCACTCAGTGGAGGCCCCTTTGATTGTAGTGTCGTTTACCGAGTAATCAGGAAGATGTACTGCTTTCGACCTGGGAGCCTGCTGAAACTGAGGACCGTAGATTACCTAACCCATCTTGGCCTTTTAAGTGTAGTGCGGAAGCTATGAAGGGGTAATCCGGAAATAGTTGTCATGCGATACTACGCTTGGACGAGTCTTTCTTGAGAATATTACTAATTACCGAGTTAATCGGGAAGTTGGTAATATCCGAAGGAAGGATGTAGACTCTGGGAACCTCTTAGAACCTTGTTCGGCAGGTGATAACTTTTTAGACCAATACCTTATGGGTAGTACCTTCGACCTCATGCTCGTGACGTTGAACCTATGAACCTTATATGTGTGATCTTGTGTGTGATTGTTGCATCATGCATCCATGCACTCATAAGCATCTTTTGAAGAAAACAATATTTCAAGGGATTTAAAGGTTGACTATTTGTGAATATCTCAGGTACTTTTAACCATGGATTCTGGAAAGAGAAAGACCGGGAAATACAGTTTCAAGGATCCTAAGATAGATGAGTTGGTCAGTCTAATTCCAGAGATCAAGTGTTCTGCAGACTTTCGGAAGAAGTATGGATCCATTATTCCTCTCATGAAGCTGAAGATGAAGGAGGGTATTCTCTCGACCTTGGTCCAGTTCTATGATTCGGTTTATCACTGCTTTACTTTTCCCGATTATCAGTTGACACCTACACTGGAGGAGTATTCCTATCTATTGGACTTACCTATTACTGATCATGTTCCTTTTACTGGTTTGGAGGGTGATCCAAAACCACATGAGATTGCTGCTTTGATTCATCTGGGGAAGTCTGAGGTGGAAGCCCATATGACTACTAAAGGAGGGATTAGAGGATTACCAGCTCAGTTCTTATTGGAGAAAGCTCGTTACTTTGCCAGGATGAAGAGTACAGTTGCTTTTGAGAGCCATTTAGTTGAAAATTCCATATACTCAGGAGACACCCATGCCTAATTTGTCTGTGAAGACCACTCCTCCCTTATTAGATGATCTAGAGGAGTTGCAGCTCGCTTTGGTTAGGATGCAACAAGAAAGAGATGCTTGGAAGAACAAGTTCCAGACTTTAGAGAGTTCCTACAGAGCAGATATGAAGGAGAAAGATGATTTGATAGAGATCCTTGAGAGTCGAGCAGTGGAGTCTATAGAGAGGAAAGGGGATTTATTTTCTCCTAACCCTCAAACAGGTGTTTATTACTCACTTCCTGCTTTAGATGATTGGAAGGAGGTTGCCATCAGGCATTTAGAAGAAAACCAGAGGTTGAGAGCTCAGATTGCCAGGCTCACAGGGAAGCGCCAGTGTACAGATTGATCTCTATTAGTTCCTCTTCTCAGGATTTTAGATTGTATTTTCATCTTGTACTTGGGATCATTGAAACTTGTAATCCATTTTGAAGTTATTATAATGAAAATTTGCAGTACTTCAAAAGCTTTATTACTTGGATGTTTGCAATGTGTCTATAAATCTTAAATCCCTTGAAATATTAAATGATTAAGTAAAAATAATCATGTGCATTGCATATCATGCATCATATTGCACATATTTCTTGCATTTGTTATGCATATCCAGGTGTCTTACCCAGCTTCTTTACTTCACTCAGCAAGCTGACTCGTCACTACAACACTCAGGCTAACTTCAAAAAGAAGATGGACAACTTGGAACCGGAGAATCGCGAGTTGCACAAAGAGGTTTCCGCTTTGAAGGCTGGTTTGGCTAATTTGACTACTCTGATGGAAGCTCTAGTGGTTGCTCAGAATCATCCACCAAGTGTTCAACCTCAACCAACAAGGGCAAATGCTGAAGTTCCTATTATTATTGTATCTGCTACTCCGGTTGTTGTTCAAAACCATGTGCCTCAGGGTTATCCGTGGGGAATGCCAGAGAATTTTGCACCTGAAGGTTTCAATCTTGGCCCTCAATATGCTCCAGTGGTTCAAAATGTTGTTACTCCTGCACCTCTTGTTGTGCATATTGTTCCTGCTGCACCTCCTTCGGTGAATTTGGTTCCGTTTGTTAATGAAGATATGTGTCGTCCTTTCCCTCCGCCGAGTGAAGACTTGGGTCTTTATTATAGAATGGATGATTTCCAAGAGCAGTTTGATAGAATGCAAAGAGAGATGAAGGCTCTTAGGGGAAAAGAGCTATTTGGGAAGAATGTGAATAAGCTGTGTTTGGTCCCGAATGTTAAAGTTCCTGCTAAGTTCAAAGTCCCGGAGTTTGAGAAGTATAAGGGAAACACTTTCCCTCGTGCTCATTTGGTGATGTATTTAAGAAGAATGTCTACCCACAGTGATGATCAGCGTCTGCTGATTCACTTTTTTCAGGATAGTCTGACCGGCGCAGCGTTGAAATGGTACATGAGTTTAGACAGCGCCAACATCCATACTTTTAATGATTTGGGAGAAGCATTCATTAAACAATACAAGTACAATGTGTACATGGCGCTCGACCGTGACCAGCTTAGGGCCATGGTTCAGAAAGACAGAGAATCGTTCAAAGAGTATGCACAGAGATGGCGCGAGGTGGCTGCACAAGTGATTCCTCCCATGGAGGAGAAAGAAATGACTAAGATTTTTCTGAAGACGCTAGGCGCTTTCTACTACGAAAGAATGGTAGCAAGTGCCCCGAGTGATTTTACAGAGATGGTAGGCATAGGTGTCTGTTTAAAGGAAGTTGTCCGTGAAGGTCGTTTATCTAAAGACGGGGACTCGTCAAATGGTGCTAAGAAGTATGGTGATAGTTCTTCCAAAAAGAAAGAGCAAGACTCATACGCTATAGTTCGTGGTAGGCAAGGGAGATCTCATAATAGGAATCAACAAGTTACTTCTGTGACTCCATTCGTCAACGAGACTCCGACTGCTGTTGCATATCAGAGGGCACCTCAACAAGGAAATCAAGGGCAATGTCATCAGAGGAAAATGAGCTTTGATCCAATTCCAATGACATACACAGAGTTGTATCCTTCTTTATTGAAGAAGAATTTGGTTCGAACTCGAGCTCAACCAGTTGTTCCTGAAAAACTGCCAAGAGGATATAAGGCTGACGCTTCTTGTGCCTTTCATCAAGATGCTCCTGGGCACTATTTAGAAGATTGCTTTGCTTTGAAGGTCGAAGTTCAGAGGTTGGTCCGAAGCGGCATCTTGTCGTTTAAGGACCTTGGCCCTAATGTTCAAAACAATTCGTTAGCAGGGCATGAATGAATCTCTGTTGTTGATAATTCCAAAGCTTGGGAAATGTTACCTTCAACGCAAGTCCAGATCAGAGAGTCATCTTAGTTTATTAGCATTTTTACTGCTTTCTCATTTGTAATTTTTCTTGTTTATCATTGCACTGTTTGCATGTAAGAACTTGTTTACATTTGAATGTTTAATCTTAATACGATGAGTATGTTTGTCTTGAAGAAATTCATTCGCTTCACTCGTATTTGTTTTCAATTTTAAATTGATTTATGATACCAACTTGTTACCCATTCTCTTGCCTAGGCAGATATTGGGAGGAGGATGATAATATTAAAACACAAATTTTCTGGTTGTATGCTTTTGGATAAAACCTTGTTGACGATGTACAGGCATTATTTCAAATCCTCAAACACCGGAGATATAAGGGAGTGAAACCTTTGTTAACCCCCTTTGAGCCTTGAAGTAGGAGTTTCTTTTTCTATTCAGAAAAAACCCTCATTTTTAACCCGGGGTAGGGTAGTGTTCAGTTAATCTGATTGAGTATTCAAAACTCATCAGGAATGCGCATCCAAGGATACAATAATGGTTATCCTTCAAGAGGTTGAGGAAAGTCAAAACCACAATGGTTAATCTTCACTTATCAGAAGGGTGTGTCAATTGAATATATCTTAATGGCTATCTCTCGCACACCAGGAGTTCAGCAGATGATCATGCAACAATGGTTATCTTTCATCTACCCAGAAATAGGGCAGTCACAATTCTTCCAACAAGTCACAAATGACTCGAAGTCACGCGGCATGTTCAAAAGAAAAAAGATGACATGAATAAAAATTATGATGAAAAAGAAAGAGACAAAAAGCCCCTCTAAGTCGTAACTTGAAAAAACAAGTCGCTTAGGCAAAAGTCAGGGCATCCCGTTGCACTTCAGAGTCAAAGTCAAAAGGAATTTTTCCAGAAGGAAAGGAAGAAATGGAAAGCCTAAAATGAGATAAAGGATTACAATGTGAAATCCTCAGCAATGAACAGAGTCGTGTGACAAGAAACCCAAAAGAAGCAGGAATGAGTGACTTGCATGTCCAAAAGAAAATCTGGTTTGATTCCTCAACCATCTTGAAATTTCTTGTGAGAGATGAATGTTTGTGTCAGGTTAACTGAACTTAGGACTGAAGAACATCATGAAGGGGGTGGGAAACAAATATTTTTGAGCCCTAAATCTTATTTCCTAAAACCGTGAACAATGCCACGTTACAACCCTCAAAAGTCCTAATTGAAACAGGGTTTATTTCGAAAGCATACTCCAATGAGATAGTGTTTCCTGACTCCCATTAATTTTGATAAATTATTGTGATTGGTATCATATGATTTTGTTATCTTTCATACAAAAATCCATGTCGCATCCTGGCTAGTGATTCGTTCACAAGGTTTTGCGACATCTTTTCAAATAAAATCTTCAAGACTTACATAATTGTTGCATTAGAATTTTCATTCTTAGAATAAACATTTTCTGCTTGTAAAACAACTGCTTGATATCATGAAAGTTTACATTTGAGTATCAGCAAAAGGCGTGTTGCCGAGAAGAGTTGTGGAGCAAAGAGGATGCAACATTCAGCCAATCTAGGGCAGTTACGTCAAGATTCAACAAATCTCAGAAAGTCATTTGATCAGAAAGGTTATCCTAAAAGCATGTAGCTAAGGGCAAGTTAATAAAGTTACCTTGACCAGCCCAGTAAGCTTGGGACACCAGATTGGTTTCCAAGGGCATATCCAGATTTTGTCAAGATAGCTGCTATGTTTACCCCAAGTTGAGAGCCTTCCTCAAGTTGTGTTATGATGTTGGGTTCATAATCCCATTTTTTCCAGTCTTGCTGCAGACTTCTTCAGCTGAGTGTGATTCTTTACCCAGCCAGGTGGTGATTAAATGGAGATTAAAAATATCTATGAAGCCTTTGCTCATTTGATGGAGTTATTTCTCCCTTTTTTGATATGGAATCTCTTGTAGAGCAGTGCTTTCTCCTGTTACGACATTATTGTTGTTATGTGCTTCCCAAGTAGCTAGACAAGGGCAGTATATTTTCTAAGAAGTGTTGAGACAATGGTTATCAACTTTGTGGGTTTTTTCTTACCAAGTGTTGAGTTTGATTTAAAATCCCCATAATTTTGACTTCTTTCTATGATGTTAACTTCTTGATTCCCCATGAAGATTTTCTCAGGTCATCTTGCTGGCATGTGCGCAATCGTTGTGTGTTTCTCAGATAGTTGAAGATGATACCAGTGGGTGTAAGGTACAGTATTGGGTTTATGATCCCATTATCCCCGGCAAAGTCTTGGTTCGCTTTTGATTTTGGGTCTGCATGGTCAGAAGCCTTCGTCCCAGATTCCCCAGCGAAGTTTTCCCTCATATGGTGAAAGGTTTTATTCCCTCAGTGTGCTAAGATATCGCTCTTTTTGCAGCATTGGCGTTAGTGTTGACTTCTTCATTTCCCAGGAAGACTATACCAGGGCATCTTTTGTTGGAATAGGTTTGTATGATATGAAGACTCAATCCAATATTCTCCAGTGGATGCCTCATTTATTTGATAGAAGTCCTTTCTCCCTAAAGAAGTTGGTGCATAATTACTCTCGAAGAACGTATCTCCGGTTACCCCAGCGAAGAAGGTATCTTGGTTTCCCGTCGATGATGTGGTTTTGAACTCCCCATTAAATTTAGCACGAAGTCCCCAGTAGATGTCTCTATGATGAAGCATTGTCTCCCTTAGTGAAGTATGTATGTTTTTACTCATTCAAAGTGGGTCTGAATTCCCCAGTGAGGTTTGATTGTCTCGGCGCCAGTCTGCTTTATTTGAGGTTGGTCTTGCAATCTCCAGTAGGTATGTTGCTTTTGAAAAACTGGTTCCTCCGTTGAAACCGGAAGAAAGATGTTATATCCTGGTATCTGTTTGATTTAGCTACATCTGGATTATGTTTCTCCTCAGTGAGGTTAGGACAGGCAATAGGTTTGGTTTCCGCAGTTGCTTTTACCTTTCTTGGATTGATATTTCTGGTTGAAGTTTAGCCCAATGTTGTTGGTACCTAAGGCGGTTTTGTTTGATTTTGTATCCTTTTACCAACATACGCACGGTATCACTCATACATTCATACATGCATCATGCATTGCTACAAATCATTTTTTATTGACATTGTGTTCTAACCTTCCTGCAGCGTTCTTTTCTTAGGTGGATTTGGTTTTCCCTCTTGAGTTTATTTCTCAAAGGATGTATCTTCGTTGGCCGTCTTGCTCCAGTTTGTTCCTAATTGGATTCGTGGTTGCATGACGATATTATTTACTCTGGATTTTTGAGAACTTCAAGTTTTGGTTTATGCATTTATTTTGCACGAGAAGATTTTATCTCCTCACCAGGAAGCCATATCTCTTTCCCCAAGAAGTCATATCTGTTCCCCCAGGAAGTCATATCTGTTCTGTTAGAACAATGTTTGAATCTAGTACCCTATATTTAAGTTTTGATGATAACAAAGTGAAAAGATATAGTAGTTAAATATTTTATGATTGAATTATATGCTGCCTAAAAATTACTATGCTCTGACTTGCAGATATGCTGATTAAAATAAGCAAGATCACGTTTTCAGCATCAGAATATGAGTTTGCACATCAGCATCAGAAGTTGCTGAATCAGAACGTCAAGATCAGATGATCAACGCTTGCACATGCTGAAGCTTGATGAACAGAACTGCGCGTAAAACACTCTGATACAGAAACAAATTAGTTCATCAGCAGCGAAGCAGAATCAGAATGAGCCAAGCCAGATCGTGCATTGAAGAAGCAACGGTACTGTGCATTGAAAGCTAATCAATACCAACGGCATCATTCTAGACAAGATCTGCTCAAAAAGGAAAGCTTGTTAATAGCATTGAATCAAGAATATTTGCTTCAACGTTCATCTTCTCAAAGTGCTATATAAACCAAGCTTTGAAGATTATCACGGCTAATGCTTCCAAACTCTCTACACGCACAAAGCTGAACAGTAATCTTCACTCTACAAGTTTTGCTAAACCACCAAACTCTGATACTCTATTAGCGTTTAGCATCTTAGTATTCTAAGCTTCATTTGTGTAAACATCACAGTTGTGATATAGTTTTGTAGAAACATTCACACACATTTGATTATACCTTTGTAAGAAAGTGTTGCCTTGACAAACCGGATTGTGGTTTGAATCAAGAAGGTTTTAGCAGTTGCTAAAGCAGATTTGTATTCAGTTGAATATAGTGAATTAAGACCTCGTTGGAGAGAGGCGAAATCACCTTGAACGGGTGGACTGGAGTAGTTTGAGATCAAACGAACCAGGATAAGAATACCTTGTCATTTGCTTTAAGTTTCCAGTTTTACAATTCAACCCCCCCCCTTCTTGTGTTTTTCACCCCTTCAATTGGCATCAGAGCGCCTGGTTCTGAGCTAAAACACTTAACCGTGTCAGTAAAAGATCCAGCGTCAGAAAAACACTATGGCAGGAAACAACTCTCATTTCAGCAATGACACCAATGAGGACAGAGACAGATTCAGCGGCAAACCTCCAGTCTTTGATGGAGAAAACTTTGACTACTGGAAGGACAGAATTGAAAGCTTCTTTCTAGCACATGATGCTGATCTGTGGGATATGGTGACAGATGGATACACGCACCCTGTTAATGCAACTGGTCAGAAGATTGATAGAAAATCAATGACTGATCAACAAAAGCGTGATTTCAAGAATCACCATAAGGCCAGAACCATCCTCCTCAGTGCTATCTCCTATACTGAGTATGAGAAGATCTCCAACAGAGACACAGCTAAGAACATCTTTGATTCTCTCAGAATGACGCATGAGGGGAACGTTCAAGTCAAGGAAACAAAGGCTCTGGCGCTCATTCAGAAGTATGAGGCGTTTAAAATGGAAGAATCTGAATCCATTGAAACTATGTTCTCTAGATTCCAGATTCTGGTAGCTGGTCTCAAAGTTCTGGACAAGGGATACTCTACTGCTGACCATGTCAAGAAGATAATCAGAAGTTTACCCAAGCAGTGGAGGCCTATGGTTACTGCTCTGAAGCTGGCGAAAGATCTCAACAAAATCACTCTGGAGGAACTTATAAGCTCCCTCAGAAGTCATGAGATAGAGTTGGAAGCTGACGAGCCTCAGAAGCAAGGTAAGCCTATAGCTTTGAAATCTAACAGAAAATCTGAATCTAAAGTTTTGCAGGCAGTTGAAGAAACATCTGATGGATCCTCATCAGAAGAAGACGAGCTTTCTCTTCTCTCCAGAAGAGTAAATCAACTGTGGAAGCAAAGACAAAAGAAGTTCAGGAATCCCAGAAGATCTGATCAGAACGAGTCTTCTTCCAGATACAGAAGAACAGATTCTTCCTCTGGATACAGAAGATCTGAAGGCTCCTCAGGTAGCAAGAAGCCAAATACAAAAGACATCATCTGCTACGAGTGCAATGAGCAAGGTCACTACAAGAGTGACTGTCCAAAGCTTCAGAGGGAAAAGCCAAAAAGGAAGTTTGGAAGAGAGAAGAAGAAAAGTCTCATGGCCACATGGGATGACTCTGACTCGTCTGAAGCTGACTCAGAATCAGATGATGAAAGGGCGAACATAGCGCTTATGGCTAACATTCCAGATGACAGTGAAGCTTCTGACTCAGACTCAGAATCAGACACAGAAGAGGTATTCCCTAACTTCGCTGTTAATTTTACAAAGGCTGAACTTGCTGAAAGCCTAAATGAAATTCTGGAACGTTATCAGCAGATTAGAGCTAAATTCAGAGACCTGAAAAGGACTCTTGAATCTGACTCTAATAAGTCTGAGAGTCTCAGATTGGAAAACTCTGAGCTGAGAGATAAAATTTTAAAATTAGAAAACTCTTTACAAAACTCTCAGAAGGAACCAATTGCTGAAACTCCCAGCAACGCTGATGAGATCATTAAGGAGTATGATCATAGTTTCCAGAAGTTCCTTGCTAAAAGCATATATAGAAGCAGAATGGCTTCAATGATCTATGGAGTTAGCGGAAACGGCAGGAAAGGAATAGGATACCTAGGTAAGGTTCCTACACCTAAAAATGTCATGGATTTAGTTATTAAACACACTCCTCTAAATTCACACTTTGTGTATGGTCACACACATGACATCAAATATACTAGTAGTAATCACTTTGTGAAACCAAAATTCGACCAGAGTTTTGGTAAAATAACAAATCAGGACCCAAGAAGATCTGGGTACCTAAGGATAAAATAATACATGTTGCAGATATCTTTAGCAGCAAGTCAGAAACACCAGTCATGGTACCTGGACTCTGGCTGCTCACGTCACATGACGGGAAGAAGGCATATGTTCCAAAGCCTGGAACTTAAGCCTGGAGGCCACGTTGGCTTTGGAGGCAATCAGAGGGGAAAGATAATTGGCTCTGGAACTGTAGGTAACGGAAATCTTCCCTCTATTAATAATGTTCTGCTTGTTGATGGATTGATGCATAACCTGTTATCCATAAGTCAATTAAGTGATAACGGTTATGATATAATCTTTAATCAAAAATCATGTAAAGCTGTTAGTCAGAAAGATGGGACTATCCTATTTAATGGTAAGAGGAAAAACAACATTTACAAAATCAAACTTTCTGAACTTAAGAGTCAGAACGTAAAATGTCTTCTGTCTGTTAACAACGAGCAATGGATCTGGCACAGAAGATTGGGACATGTTAGTATGAGAAGAATATCTCAGATTAACAAACTCAATCTGGTCAGAGGACTTCCAAATTTGAAGTTCAATTCAGATGCTCTGTGTGAAGCATGTCAGAAAGGCAAATTTGCAAAACCCTCTTTTAAATCCAAAAATGTTGTTTCTACCTCTAAGCCATTAGAACTTCTGCACATTGACTTATTTGGACCAGTTAAAACTGCTTCTGTCAGTGGCAAGAAGTATGGGTTAGTAATCGTAGATGACTATAGCAGATGGACATGGGTAAAGTTCTTAAGACACAAGGACGAGTCACACTCTGTGTTTGTTACCTTCTGTAACCAAGTTCAGAATGAAAAAGATCTTAGAATCGTTAAAGTCAGAAGTGATCATGGTGGAGAATTTGAAAATAAAGATTTTGAGTCATTCTTTAATGACAAAGGCATTCTGCATGATTTCTCTTGTCCTAGAACTCCCCAACAAAATGGAGTTGTAGAACGAAAGAACAGAACATTGCAAGAAATGGCCAGAACCATGATCAACGAGACAAACGTTGCTAAGACTTTCTGGGCAGAGGCAATAAACACAGCGTGCTACATTCAGAATAGAATCTCAATAAGACCTATTCTGGAAAAGACTCCATATGAATTGTGGAAGAACAGAAAGCCCAACATTTCGTATTTTCATCCATTTGGATGTACTTGCTATATGTTAAATACTAAGAATTATTTGAACAAGTTTGATTCTAAGGCACAGAAGTGTATTATGTTAGGATACTCTGAACGCTCAAGAGGGTACAGAGTATACAATACAGAAACACAGATTGTGGAAGAATCAATCAGTGTTCGTTTTGATGACAAGCTTGACTCTGAAAAGTCAAAGCAGAATGAAAATCTTGCAGGGATAGAAATTGAATTTGCAGGTTCTGAAGACAAGTCATCAGAAGCTCTCAACACAGACATTCCTTCAACGTCTGAAAGAAGCAATGCTAGAAATCCTACAACTGCTGCTGATCAACCTCAGAAGAGATTACCCAGAAGCAGTTTGGATCACCCAGAAGAAACTATTCTAGGAAGAAAGGAAGATCCAATCAGAACAAGAGCAAGCTTCAGAAACTCTGAAGAAACTCTGATGGGACTTGTGTCTCTGATTGAACCTTCTTCTATTGATGAAGCACTTCTGGACAATGACTGGATTCTGGCAATGCAAGAAGAGCTAAATCAATTCACCAGAAACGACGTATGGGATCTCGTTCCAAGACCAAAAGGATTCAACGTCATTGGAACAAGATGGGTGTTCAGAAACAAGCTCAATGAACAAGGTGAAGTCGTCAGAAACAAGGCACGACTGGTTGCACAAGGTTATAGTCAGCAAGAGGGGATAGACTATACAGAAACCTTTGCCCCAGTCGCCAGGTTAGAATCTATCAGACTTTTAATCTCATTTGCTGTAAATAGAGGCATCACTCTGTATCAGATGGATGTCAAAAGTGCATTCTTAAATGGTTATATAGAAGAAGAAGTGTATGTTCACCAACCCCCAGGTTTTGAAAATACAAAACATCCAGAACATGTTTTCAAACTGAAAAAGTCACTGTATGGTCTGAAACAAGCTCCCAGAGCTTGGTATGAAAGGCTAAGTAACTTTCTGCTTGAAAATGAGTTCACCAGAGGGAAAGTGGACACCACTCTATTCTGTAAAACAGTTAAGAGTGACATTTTAGTATGTCAAATTTATGTTGATGATATAATCTTTGGATCTACTAATCCTTCTCTTGGAAGAAAATTTGCTAAGTGTATGCAGGCAGAATTTGAGATGAGCCTCATGGGGGAACTGAAGTTCTTTCTAGGAATTCAGATCAATCAAACTCCAGAGGGAACTTACATTCATCAGAGTAAATACATCAGAGATCTTCTGAAGAAATTTGACCTCTCAGAATGTAAGCCATCAAAGATTCCAATGCATCCCACGTGCATTCTGGAAAGAGAAGAGGTAAGCAAAAGCGTAGAACAGAAAGTCTACAGAGGTATGATTGGTTCTCTCCTTTATCTGACTGCTTCAAGACCTGATATTTTATTCAGCGTATGTATTTGTGCTAGATTCCAATCAGATCCTAGAGAATCTCACTTAACAGCTGTTAAGCGAATTTTCAAGTATCTGAAAGGTACTACTAATCTGGGTCTGTTTTATAGAAAATCTAGTGATTACAGTTTAGTAGGCTACTGCGACGCTGATTTTGCTGGAGACAGAGTGGAACGAAAAAGTACTTCTGGAAGCTGCCAGTTTCTGGGAGAAAATCTGATCTCGTGGTCCAGCAAAAGGCAATCAACTATTGCTCTGTCAACAACAGAAGCTGAGTACATAGCAGCAGCTGGATGTAGCACACAGATGCTATGGATGAAAAGTCAGCTTGAAGACTTCCAGATTTTTGAGAGTAACATTCCTATTCTTTGTGATAATACTTCTGCTATTTGCTTAAGTAAGAATCCTATTTTACATTCTAGAGCTAAGCATATAGAAATAAAACATCATTTCATTAGGGACTATATTCAGAAAGGTATTTTAAACTTGAAATTTATAGATACAGACCATCAATGAGCTGATATCTTTACAAAACCCCTTTCAGAAGATAGGTTTAATTTCATTCTGAAACATCTCAGCATGAAAGTATGCCCAGAATGAAAATGCTTTAATTCCATATTTTTATCTTTCAGAATGTATTTATATTACTGTGAACTTCTGATCAATCTTCTTTCAGAAAGTTAGAACATGCAGATTGTATCAGAGGCAAGTCTAAAGATCTGAGAGTCTAATCTCAAATACAGACGTGCTGATCACTACATCAAACAAGTGTCATCCAATCATCAGCAAATCCCTGAAGCAGAACGCGTGCACGTTTCTGAGAAGGCAAAGCGCTGATTGGGTGCATTGAGACACATGTCTGGTAACCGTTTTTAAGTATCTTTCTCAAATCCCCCAAAATCAGCAAGCATTAAATGCAAAAGTAATCACGCTTGTTAATGGCAATCATTATTTTTTTCTCTCTCTTAAAAACGTTTTATTTTTCAAAATAATTTTTGAAAATTCTATTTAAGCACATTATTCTTCATTTTCTGATGTACTTTTGACTATGTTTTGACTATGTTTGTGTAATGCTCTTGTGATCTGAACTATTTTTAATATAATTTGTTTTTCTGATCTAAATTGTTTTAGCACATCACTAACACTTTTTGATTGCTGACAAAAAGGGGGAGAACAAGAATGATATTTAAAATCAATAACGGCTAACTAAGACAGAAATTCTCAAACATTCTAACTCTATTACGTGAAATGTTTTTCTGTTTTGTTGTTAAGTCTACAGGCACAAGGAAGCTCCGAACACTATGAAGACTAAGAACTAGAAGCTCTAATCAAAATGTAGAAGCTCATGTTGCTCTGATCAAATATGAAGTTCTGATATATGAAGCTCTGATCGACCTAACACTCTGATCCGAAGCAAAGCTCTGACAGGAAAAGCTCTGAAGCTCTGCTTTCTGATAAGTCAAAGACTTATAATCTGATGCTCAAAGATAGAAAAAGATCTGACTCTGAAGAACACACATATCAAAGGGAAGTAACAAACTCAGGGGGAGTATCTCTTAACTCTGACTTCTCCGTACTTCTTATTCTGATACATAGATCTGATAACTTTTCACGTTATTTTTCATTTAAAATATCTAGTTTTTGTCATCATCAAAAAGGGGGAGATTGTTAGAACAATGTTTGAATCTAGTACCCTATATTTAAGTTTTGATGATAACAAAGTGAAAAGATATAGTAGTTAAATATTTTATGATTGAATTATATGCTGCCTAAAAATTACTATGCTCTGACTTGCAGATATGCTGATTAAAATAAGCAAGATCACGTTTTCAGCATCAGAATATGAGTTTGCACATCAGCATCAGAAGTTGCTGAATCAGAACGTCAAGATCAGATGATCAACGCTTGCACATGCTGAAGCTTGATGAACAGAACTGCGCGTAAAACACTCTGATACAGAAACAAATTAGTTCATCAGCAGCGAAGCAGAATCAGAATGAGCCAAGCCAGATCGTGCATTGAAGAAGCAACGGTACTGTGCATTGAAAGCTAATCAATACCAACGGCATCATTCTAGACAAGATCTGCTCAAAAAGGAAAGCTTGTTAATAGCATTGAATCAAGAATATTTGCTTCAACGTTCATCTTCTCAAAGTGCTATATAAACCAAGCTTTGAAGATTATCACGGCTAATGCTTCCAAACTCTCTACACGCACAAAGCTGAACAATAATCTTCACTCTACAAGTTTTGCTAAACCACCAAACTCTGATACTCTATTAGCGTTTAGCATCTTAGTATTCTAAGCTTCATTTGTGTAAACATCACAGTTGTGATATAGTTTTGTAGAAACATTCACACACATTTGATTATACCTTTGTAAGAAAGTGTTGCCTTGACAAACCGGATTGTGGTTTGAATCAAGAAGGTTTTAGCAGTTGCTAAAGCAGATTTGTATTCAGTTGAATATAGTGAATTAAGACCTCGTTGGAGAGAGGCGAAATCACCTTGAACGGGTGGACTGGAGTAGTTTGAGATCAAACGAACCAGGATAAGAATACCTTGTCATTTGCTTTAAGTTTCCAGTTTTACAATTCAACCCCCCCCTTCTTGTGTTTTTCACCCCTTCATGTTCCCCCAGGAAGTCATATTTGTTCCCCCAGGAAGTCATATCTCTTTCCCCAGGAAGTCATATTTCTATCCCCAGAAAGTCATTTCTCTTTGCAATTCCCCTTGGCAATGAGTGGAAGTCTCTTTATTTGAGATAAGCTTACATATTACCCTTTCTAGGAAGAGTGCCTTGGTTAAAGAAGACGTTGAGACCCGTTCTAGGCAAAACACTAGAATTTTGGGGAAGACTTGATGATATCTTCGAATCTACCTTCAGTGAATGTTGGTAGTACATCGGCAGTGAACGTCAGTGTTTCTTATCTTTTTTCTATCATCAGTGAACGTTGATAGTTCATCGTCAGTGAACGGCAGTGGTATGATATTTTCAAATCTACCTTCAGTGAATGTTGGTTATACATCGGCAGTGAACGTCAGTGTTTGTTATCTTTTTGCTATCATCAGTGAACAGTGGTAGTTCATCGTCAGTGAACGGCGGTGGTATGATATTTTTAAATCTAACTTCAGTGAACGTTGGTAGTACGTCGACAGTGAACGTCGGTGTTTATTATCTTTTTGCTATCATCAGTGAACATTGATAGTTCATCATCAGTGAACGGCGGTGGTATTATATTTTCAAATCTACCTTCAGTGAACGTTGGTAGTACATCGGCAATGAACGTCAGTGTTTGTTATCTTTTTGCTATCATCAGTGAATGGTGATAGTTCATCGTCAGTGAACGATGGTGGTATGATATATTTCTAAATCTACCTTCAGTGAACGTTGGTAGTGCGTCGACAGTGAACGTCGGGGTTTCTTATCTTTTTGCTATCATCAGTGAACGATGATAGTTCATCGTCAGTGAGCGGCGGTGACATGATATATTTTATCTCTACCTTTAACTATTGAGTTGGTATTTCACCGTCATCTATGAGTCGGTATATCTTTTTCTCTCTACCTTCAACTATTGAGTTGGTATTTCACCGTCATCTGTGAGTTGGTATATCTTTTTCTCTCTACCTTCAACTATTGAGTTAGTGTTTCACTGTCATCTGTGAATCAGTATCTTTTTTATCTTCTACCTTCAACTATTGAGTTGGTATTTCACCGTCATCTCTGAGTCGGTATCTTTTTGATCTTCTACCTTCAACTTTTGATTTGGTAGTTTACCGTCATCTGTGAGTCGGTATCTTATTACTTTTCTACCTTCATCCATTGAGTTGGTAGTTCACATTTATCTGTCGATCGTGATCATTCTTTACTTTTTCCTCAATATTTAAGCTGATGCTACCTTATCTCTTCTTTGGGTTTTACACCAATAGAGTCTTGTCTTTTGTTCACCAGTGATTTATTTTCCTGGTGAGGTTGCTCCTTTGTTTCTTCATTTTTGTGGCATCCCCAGTGATACTTTGCGTCTCTTTGATTTTGTTCATATGCATTCATAATCATAAGCATTGAATGGCATCTTAGAGACAAAAATAGGGCTTATTTTATATTTAAGTATCTTTAATCGCGTCGACACGAAGATTTTTAACCTTCGTATCTCCGGATAGAAGACACTTAAATAAGGGCAGCTGTTGTACCCCAATTTTTGCCCCTAAGATTCCCCTATCATATCATGTCAACTCAATCATAACAAGATCACTTTAGGGTTGGTTCTTCCTCTTTTTCTATCTCCTATCTTTAAGCTTGCTCTTGAGGAATTTCCAAGCACCTTGGTTTTGTATTTTGTATATGTGTTGTTGACTAACTTCTAATCAAAATACAAAAAAAAATATTTGTCTTTGTCTTTGCACAATTTGTGTTTTGTAGGTACCAAGTCGAAGCATCCAAAAAAATAAGGTCATGCAAAGTTGATTGATCATGTATTGTGGCAAAAGACAACATGCATCGACCCATAAAGGTATGTATCGACTCATCTTGATGTATATAACTAGCATGTGTCGACACATGCATGTATGTATTGACTCATCTTGATGTGTATAACTAGCATGTGTCGACACATGCATGTATGTATCGACTCATCCTGTTTGTATAACTAGCATGTGTCGACACATACGTGTTATGTGTCGACTCATGCAGTTTGTGTGATTCTTTAATGTGTTGAAGAAACAATATGTATCGACACATAGAGGCATATATCGACACATGTTGTGTTATACAACTAGGATGTATCGACGCATACCACCCATGTATCGACTCATAATAGCAAAATGCACGTGTTTTTTGAAAAAAGCCAGCAATTTCAAAATTGTATCATTTTGGCTCCAATTTTTTCTGCATAATTTGAAATTATATCACTAATTCAATTTTGGCTCCAAGAATCAATTACCAAATTACCACTAATCCCAATCCTAAAACTCTATAAATAGAGACTTCATTTCATTCAAATGACAAGCTTTTGATAGCCAAAATCACTTTGCTAAAAAATCTCTCAATTCTCTCCATCTACCAAATTCACTCAAAGCTCCATTTTCAAAAAGTTAGTAAGCTTTGCATTGAAGCTTACTAATCTTTGAGCTAAACCTTCATCCAAACACTTTTTCTTCATCAATTCTCTACATCCAAGCTTTGGTAATTGATACTTGTTGTTGAATTGAAGCAAATTCTGGAAGTTGTTTGATAATTCTCAAATTCTACTTTTGGTAAGTTGGATCATCATTTTTCACAATGTGATCTCTTGTGGATTTCTGATTTTGATTCATTGAGCACTGTTTTATGATTCCATTAGTGCTATTTTCTCATAATTTGCTGGAATTTTCATGCTCAATTGGATCCATGATCATAAGGTGTTTGATGAAAAGTTGGAACAAGAATGTGATCTTTAAAATGCTGTTTTCTACTGATTTTTTAACATGTTGCAATCAATTGTTGCAACATTGCAATTGATTGTCACAGAAAATTGATTTGATAAAAAAACTGCACTGATGCAATAGGTTGTTGTCTAAGCACAATTGATTGTAACAGTGCCAAAAATACTTTTGTTGCCTTATTTTGGGGCTGTTTTGACTCAAATATTTTTCTGCTCACTCTCTTTGATGGATAACTTGGATTGCAATTTTAAATATTTAATTTGTTTTTTAACTCAATGGACTTTGTGATGTAGATGAAGTTGGATAAATGTTCATCAATTCAAATCTACCTAAGAGTGAATTATGTAATTCATTTTTGGTGCTTTGGATTAATGATATGTTTAGTTCTTTAATCCATCTAGAGGAGTGGTTGAATTTAAAGATGAAAGAATTTTGAAATGGTGATCCAAATTAGTTTATCATTCCCCTCCCTCTTCATCTTATCCCTTTCTTTTTTTAATTGTGCTACATGTTAAAGGATGGTGATCTATTTATCATTTATCCAAATATGAAGTACATAGATTGCTATTGACCGGCCTCAAAATAGGTGTGACTTCTACATAAGTCCACTTACGATTGCTTAACATAGCGCTAAATTTTGTCCCGATTCGAATAAATGATCATTCGTGGCCCAAACTTATGATTGCAAGCCCAAGTATGTTAATTTGATCTCTTTGATTCAATAACCTTAAGATTCATTGTGTGGAGGCTTTGGTTCTACCAATCCTCTAATGGATCTACAACACCTTTGGTCAACGCGGATCACTTAAACATCGTTGATAATTAAATGTTACTTTTGAGGATTCCAAAATGGATGATATACTTGACAAAAAGCAAATGCAACTTGTTGTGTGAAGGATTTGGTTCTACCAATCCTCTAATGAGTTCCAAATGCAAGATTCAAGATGGTCATCCAACTAACCACTAATTTCTAACAATTGACTTTACTTTATGCTTTTATTTTTTATGCTTTATATACCATTTAATTTAAGAATTTACATTTCATGCCATTTTTATTTTTGCTCACTTGAGCATTTACTTTTATGTCATTTTTATTTTGCTCACTTGAGCTTTTCTTTTCCTTTTAAAGACACCTAACAATCAACATGAACCATAAAAATCTTTAATAATACTTGGACTATTTGGTTACTAACCTTGGCATTATGGAGTATTGGACTTCTTGGACTTAGGATTAGAGACCTTGGCCTATCTTGGAGACCTTGTTACCTTAATTCGTTATTTTGTCTGGAGTTCTTGAGGTTTACCTCAAGAAATTAGGTTGTTTGTTTGTTTTGTGTGCAGGTTATTGTGATTACATACTTTGTTTGAAATTTGAATTCAAACGTATACAGTCGTTACTCTGCTCAATTTTTGCGAAGACTTAATATACTTGAAGTTTGGTTCTCTCAAGAGGTCTAGTATCTTTGCTTGCTTGGTTTCAATCCAAAGAATGGGAATTCTATATTGACTCATAATGTTAAGTATTGGCTTCTTGTTGGTTAGATGGTTCTTATCCCTAGCTTTTACCTTATTCTTTAGGATAATCTCTTCTTCTCCTCCCATCCTCTTTAATTTCAAAAATCTTCTCCCTCTTTTTAAAAACTCTTCTTATTTCTAAACTTGAAACACTTTCATAATAAACTTGGACTTAGGTCCATGCATTTGCAAAAAAAAGTTATGAATAATATTCAATCAATTTAATAATACCTTGACATTTTTTGTGAGAAGACTAAAAGTCAAACAATCTCATTTCAAACCATTTTTCCACTTTGGCTTTTATCTTTAAAACCTTTCTTAAAAAGATTAGACTCTTGTCAACCCTTGTAGTGATGCAAACAACTATACTTCTATAATATGTAGTAAAGAGAGATATTTTCCACTTGGGTGTTGAGTGAGGCATTGTTGATTTTAAAATCCAAGCCATATACTCCACTTTGAAATGATGCAAATTCTCCTTTCTTATGATTGTGGGTAGTAAGTAAGTTTTCCACACGGACAATGACGATGATGTCTTATCTCATAAAATTAACCAACACACTTGTGTTTCAAATTTTTAAAAGAGGAACTACGTGTACCCTGATCCCCTATTGTACGAAAGGTGTTACGTAGGCACTAAAGGTTCACAACCGCGGCGGGTGAAAAAATCATAAAAATATTCCTTTTGTCATCTCCACCATCCATTTTATATATAACACATTTTTATAGCCAAAATATACAAATTTTTTTAAAGAGGTTCCTGCGGAGTACCGTAGATGTTTAGGGTGCTAATACCTTCCCTTTGCATAACAAACCCCCTTACCTTGAATCTTTCCCCCTTTTTTTGGGTTACTCTCTCTTTTCCCATTCCTTTGGAAACAATAAAGCGCGGGTGGCGATTTTTATTTTGATTTTTATAAAGTCTAGTCAATCCAATGGCTTAGTCTTGAACATTTCTACCGCTACAGGCAACAAAAAAAAAAGAGAAAAGGGATATCAAGTTTTAATATTATGGACCTAGAGTTTGGATGAAAGGAAAAGCCTAGTAAAGTTGTCGTGCTTGGATAGAAACCTAATGTCTATCTTAATTCAATCTTAATCAAATATCAAGCTTAACTAAGAAGCCCTAAGGGAATATGTTAACCACAAATCAAGCATACAACAAACCACAAAGCAATGATCATGAAGAATCAATCACAAAACAAAACTCAAGTACAAGACAAGAATCAAGCACATGGCTTAAGGTAAATGAGTGATCAAGCAACAATCAAGATAACTATCATGTCATATCCTAACAAGAAGGGTCATCAAAATTCAATCATAGAAGCATCAAGTATCATGTCACAAGACTACTCAAGATAAGCATCTAAACATGAATCAAGTAAGAATATAAACATGTCAGCATCAATCATCAATCTCAAGCATCTTAAGTATCAACCAAACATTTTATAAACTCATGTATCAAAGGCATGATATAATAAGCGATCTCAAAATCAACCACAATAGTCCATAAGGAAAGCATCAAAACATGTCAAGATAAGTCACATATCAAGTCCTCAAAGTTATCATAAAGAAGCAACAAGTGGGACTTAACAAATATCCAATCAAGGCATCATGACATTAAGAATGAATTAACAAAATACACATGACTTCATAAGATCATAAATTGACATCAAATTTGAATACCTAAATCATGCCTCAAGATCAAATATCAAAGGTATCACATCATGGCAAAGTACCCAAATCAAGTCAAAGTAAGTTTCCAAGTAAGCATCGAGAATAATATCAAGACTTAAGCAGGAAAATGATCAAGATCAAACTCTAAATAGCATGTCAAGATAGATCATTAAATACCATAAATAATCATCAAAATAAAGCATGAAAATCAATCAATATCCAAAACATGTCATGGCATCAATAATTTGCATCATGCTTTATCAAGATTTTTAGTCAAGAATTATCATCAAGGAGATATAATGGATTTGCATCATATTTAGGTCAAGAAATCAACATGAAACAAGAAGAAAAATATTCAACTCATTGAAAATAAATATTAAAAAAACATGCATATCTAAAATATTTTTGTCATTTTTAAATAATAAAATAAAATAACAAGAAAAAAATAAATTAAAATACAAGTTCAAGGCCCATTTATGCAGAATCCAGCAAGTTCAATCAAAAAACAATAAGCAGTTCATACAAAAATTGAAAACATGGGCCAAAATAGGGGGTGGAATGAGAAAATGTGCGCATGGCCTGGTCCAACAACCAATTACATTTCGTTTTTTATTTTCTTCATAATCAATTAAATCGAATTTGCTAAATAAAATTATTAAAAAAAATGAAATGTTGGCACTATAAAATAGATGTCAAGACTGATGTCCCAACACACCACACAATGTGAAGACATATGTTAAGACATTTGTTCCTGATACAACAATTTCCAAAAGATGAATTATGCAGAAAAATAAATTGCTAAAGATAAATTAACTCAGTTAATTGTTAACCAAGTTCGATGAAACGTCGTATACTTTGGAGGATACTAAGCCAAGAAGGAAATCCACTATAATAGTATTAGTTCAAAGCCTAAACAATCCCAATTTACAACTTATCACCTAATCACTATCCTATACAATTTCTACCTAGGAACCTCCTAGATATGAGAACCTCATCTCACTTCCCACAATCACCTCATTGGAATATCATGGATTTGCATCAATTTTAGGTCAAGAAATCAACATGAAACAAGAAGAAAAATATTCAACCCATTGAAAATAAATCCTAAAAAAACATGCATATATAAAATATTTATCATTTTTAAATATTAAAATTAATAAAAGAAAATAACAAGAAAAATAAATTAAAATAAAAAGAGATGTGGAAGTATGGGGTATGTCAGTGAATCATGATTTGTGAAAAGTAAACAAAATTGGCGCAAGGTCCATTTATGCAGAATCCAACAAGTTCAATCAAAAAACAATAATGAGTTCATACAAAAATTGAAAACATGGGCCAAAGAGGAGGTGGAATGAGAAAATGCACGCATGGCCTGGTCCAACAAGCAATTTCATTTCATTTTTTATTTTTTATTCAAAATCACTTAAAATAGATTCGCTAAATAAAATTAAAAAAAAATGAAATTCTGGCACTATAAAATAGATGTCAAGACTGATGTCCCAACTACACACACAATGTGAAGAGATATGTTAAGACATTTGTTCCTGATATAACAATTTCCAAAAGATGAATTATACAGAAAAATAAATGGCTGAAGATAAATTAACACAGTTAATTGTTAACCCAGTTCGGTGCAACGTCATATACACTGGAGGCTACTATGCCAGGAAGAAAATCCACTATAATAGTATTGGTTTAAAGCCTAAACAATCACAATTTACAAGTTATCACCTAATCACTATCCTATGCAATTTCTACCTAGGAACCTCCTAGATATGAGAACCTCATCTCACTTCCCACAATCACCTCAGTGAAATATCATGGATTTGCATCAATTTTAGGTCAAGAAATCAACTTGAAACAAGAAGAAAAATACTCAACTCATTGAAAATAAATCCTAAAAAAACATGCATATATAAATTTTTTTTTGTCATTTTTAAATATTAAAAATAATTTAGAAAAAGAGATGTAGAAGCAGGGGGTATGTGAGTGAATCATGACTTGTGAAAAGAAAATAAAATTGGCGCATGGCCCATTTATGTAGAATCCAGCAAGTTCAGTACAAAAACAATAACGAGTTCATACAAAAATTGAAAACATGGGCCAAAGAGGGGGTGGAATGAGAAAATACGCGCATGGCCTGGTCCAACAACCAATTACATTTCATTTTTTATTTTCTTCAAAATCAATTATATCAGATTTGCAAAATAAAATTTAAAAAAAAAATCGGGCACTATAAAATAGATGTCAAGACAGATATCCCAACACCACACACAATGTGAAGACATATGTTAAGATATTTGTTCTTGATACAACAATTTCCAAAAGATGGATTACACAGGAAAAATAAATTGCTGAAGATAAATTAACACATTTAATTGTTAACCCAGTTCGGGGAAACGTCACATACTCTAGAGACTACTAAGCCAGGAAGAAAAGCTACTATAATAGTATTAGTTCAAAGCTTAAACAATCCCAATTTACAACTTATCACCTAATCGCTAACCTATGCAATTTCTACCTAGGAACCTCCTAGATATGAGAACCTCATCTCACTTCCCACAATCACCTTAGTGAAATATCATGGATTTAAATCAATTTTAGATCAAGAAATCAACATGAAACAAGAAGAAAAATATCCAACTCATTGAAAATAAATCCTAAAAAAACATGCATATTTAAAATATTTTTGTCATTTTTAAATATTAAAAATAATAAAAGAAAATAACAAGAAAAAAATTAAAATAAAAAGAGAAAATAAAAATAAATATAGAAGTAGGGGTATGTGAGTGAATCATGATTTGTGAAAAGTAAACAAAATTGGCGCAAGGCCCATTTATGCAGAATCCAACAAGTTCTATCAAAAAACAATAATGAGTTCATACAAAAATTGAAAACATGGGCCAAAGAGGGGGTGGAATGAGAAAATGCACGCATGGCCTGGTCCAACAACCAATTACAATTCATTTTTTATTTTATTCAAAATCATTTAAATCGGATTTGCTAAATAAAATTTAAAAAAAAATGAAATTCTGGCACTATAAAATAGATGTCAAGACTGATGTCCCAACACCACACACAATATGAAGACATATGTTAAGACATTATTTCCTGATACAACAATTTCCAAAAGATGAATTATGCATACAAATAAATGGCTGAAGATAAATTAACACATTTAATTGTTAACCTAGTTCGGTGCAACGTCACATACTTAGAGGCTATTAAGCCAGGAAGAAAATAAACTATAATAGTATTAATTTAAAGCCTAAACAATCATAATTTACAACTTATTACCTAATCACTACCCTATGCAATTTATACCTAGGAACCTCCTAGGTATGAGAACCCCCTCTCACTTCCCACAATCACCTCAGTGAAATATCATGGATTTGCATCAATTTTAGGTCTAGAAATCAACATGAAACAAGAAGAAAAATATTCAACTCATTGAAAATAAATCCTAAAAAAACATGAATATATAAAATATTTTTGTCATTTTTAAACATTAAAAGTAATTAAAAAAATAACAAGAAAAAAATAAATTAAAATAAAAAGAGATGTAGAAGCAGTGGGTATGTGAGTGAATCATGATTTGTGTAAAGTAAACTAAATTGGTGCAAGGCCCATTTATGTAGAATCCAGCAGGTTCAATCCAAAAACAATAATGAGTTCATACAAAAATTGAAAACATGGGCAAAAGAGGGGGTGGAATGTGAAAATGCGCGCATGGCCTAGTCCAACAACCAATTACTTTTCATTTTTTATTTTCTTCAAAATCAATTATATCATATTTTATAAATAAAATAAATAAATAAAAATTCTAGCACTATAAAATAGATGTCAAGACAGATGTCCCAATACCACACACAATGTAAAGACATATGTTAAGACATATGTTCCTGATACAACAATTTCCAAAAGATGAATTATACAGAAAAATAAATTGCTGAAGATATATTAACACAGTTAATTGTTAACCCAGTTCGGTGCAACGTCACATACTCTGGAGGCTACTAAGCCAGGAAGAAAATCTATTATAATAGTATTAGTTCAAAGCTTAAACAATCCCAATTTACAAATTATCACATAATCGCTACCCTATGCAATTTCTACCTAGGAACCTCCTAGATATGAGAACCTCATCTCACTTCCCACAATCACCTCAGTGAAATATCATGGATTTAAATCAATTTTAGATCAAGAAATCAACATGAAACAAGAAGAAAAATATCCAACTCATTGAAAATAAATCCTAAAAAAACATGCATATCTAAAATATTTTTGTCATTTTTAAATATTAAAAATAATAAAAGAAAATAACAAGAAAAAAATTAAAATAAAAAGAGAAAATAAAAAGAGATATAGAAGTAGGGGTATGTGAGTGAATCATGATTTGTGAAAAGTAATAAAAAAAATTGGCGCAAGGCCCATTTATGCAGAATCCAACAAGTTCTATCAAAAAACAATAATGAGTTCATACAAAAATTGAAAACATGGGCCAAAGAGGGGGTCGAATGAGAAAATGTGCGAATGGCCTGGTCCAACAACCAATTACATTTCATTTTTTATTTTCTTCAAAATCAATTATATCGGATTTGCTAAATAAAATTTTAAAAAAGAAAATTCGGGCACTATAAAATAGATGTCAAGACTGATTTCCAAACACCACACATAATGTGAAGACATATATTCAGACATTTGTTCCTGATACAAAAATTTCCAAAAGATGAATTATACAGAAAAATAAATTACTGAAGATAAATTAACACAGTTAATTGTTAACCCAGTTCGGTGCAATGACACATACTCTGGAGTCTACTAAGCCAGAAAGAAAATCCACTATAATAGTATTAGTTCAAAGCCTAAACAATCCCAATTTACAACTTATCACCTAATCGCTACCCTATGCAATTTCTACCTAGGAACCTCCTAGATATGAGAACCTCATCTCACTTCCCACAATCACCTCAGTGAAATATCATGGATTTAAATCAATTTTAGGTCAAGAAATCAACATGAAACAAGAAGAAAATTATCCAACTCATTGAAAATAAATCCTAAAAAAACATGCATATCTAAAATATTTTTGGCATTTTTAAATATTAAAAATAATAAAAGAAAATAAGAAGAAAAAAACAAATTAAAATAAAAAGGGAAAATAAAAAGAGATGTAGAAGTAGGGGGTATGTGAGTGATTCATGATTTGTAAAAAGTAAACAAAATTGGCGTAGGGCCCATTTATGCAGAATCCAACAAGTTCAATCAAAAAACAATAATGAGTTCATAGAAAAATTGAAAATATGGGCCAAAGAGGGGGTGAAATGAGAAAATGTGTGCATGGCCTGGTCCAACAACCAATTCCATTTCATTTTTTATTTTATTCAAAACCATTTAAATCAGATTTGCTAAATAAAACTTAAAAAAAATGAATTTCTAGCACTATAAAATAGATTTTAAGACTGATGTCATAACACCACACACAATGTGAAGAGATATGTTAAGACATTTGTTCTTGAAACAACAATTTCCAAAACATGAATTATATAGAAAAATAAATGGCTGAAGATAAATTAACACAGTTAATTCTTAACCCAGTTTGGCCCAACATCACATACACTGGAGGCTACTAAGCTAGGAAGAAAATACACTATAATAGTATTAGTTTAAATCCTAAACAATCACAATTTACAACTTATCACCTAATCACTTCCCTATGTAATATCTACCTAGGAACCTCCTAGATATGAGAACCCCCTCTCACTTCCCACAATCACCTCAATGAAATATCATAGATTTGCATTAATTTTAGGTAAAGAAATCAACATGAAACAAGAAGAAAAATATTCAACTCATCGAAAATAAATCCTAAAAAAACATGCATATATAAAATATTTTTGTCATTTTTAAATATTAAAAATAATATAAAAAAAATAACAAGAAAAAAAAATTAAAATAATAAGAGATGTAGAAGCAGGGGGTATGTGAGTGAATCATGATTTGTGAAAAGTATAAAAATTACTGCAAGGCCCATTTATTCAGACTCCAACAAGTTCAATCAAAAAACAATAATGAGTTCGTACAAAAATTTAAAACATGGGCCAAAGAGGGGGTGGAATGAGAAAATGCGCGCATGGCCTGGTCCAACAACCAATTACATTTCATTTTTTATTTTCTTCAAAATCAATTATGTCAGATTTGCTAAATAAAATTTTTAAAAAAAATCAGGCACTATAAAGTAGATGTCAAGACAGATGTCCCAACACCACACACAATGTGAAGACATATGTTAAGATATTTGTTCGTGATACAACATTTTCCAAAAGATGGATTATACAGAAAAATAAATTGCTGAAGATAAATTTACATAGTTAATTGTTAACCCAATTCGGTGCAACGTTACATACTCTAGAGGCTACTAAGCCAGGAAGAAAATCCACTATAATAGTATTAGTTCAAAGCCTAAACAATCCCAATTTATAACTTATCACTTAATCGCTACCCTATGCAATTTCTACCTAGGAACCTCCTAGATATGAGAACCCTCTCTCACTTCCCACAATCACCACAGTGAAATATCATGGATTTGCATCAATTTTATGTCAAGAAATCAACATGAAACAAGAAGAAAAATATTCAACTCATTGAATATAAATCCTAAAAAAACATGCATATATAAAATATTTTTGTCATTTCTAAATATTAAAAAAAAAAACAAGAAAAATTAAATTAAAATAAAAAGTTATGTAGAAGCAGGGGGTATGTGAGTGAATCATAATTTGTGAAAAGTAAACAAAATTGGCGCAAGGCCCATTTATGCAGAATCCAGCAAGTTCAATCCAAAAACAATAATGAGTTCATACAAAAATTGAAAACATGGGCAAAAGAGGGGGTGGAATGAGAAAATGCGCGCATGGCCTGGTCCAATAACCAATTACATTTTATTTTTTATTTTCTTCAAAATCAATTATATTAGATTTGCTAAATAAAATTTTAAAAAAAAATTCTGGTACTATAAAATAGATGCCAAGACTGATGTCCCAACACCATACACAATGTGAACACATATGTTAAGACATTTGTTGCCGATACAACAATTACCAAAAGATGAATTATACAGAAAAGTAAATTGCTGAAGATAAATTAACACAGTTAATTATTAACCCAGTTCGGTGCAACGTCACATACTCCGGAGGCTACTAAGTCAAGAAGAAAATCCACTATAATAGTATTAGTTCAAAGTCTAAACAATCCCAATTTACAACTTATTACCTAATCACTATCCTATGTAATTTATATCTATGAACCTCTTAGATATGAGAACCCCCTCTCACTTTCCACAATCACCTCAATAAAATATCATGGATTTGCATCAATTTTAGGTAAAGAAATCAACATGAAACAAGAAGAAAAATATTCAACTCATTGAAAATAAATCCTAAAAAAACATGCATATCTAAAATATTTTTGTCATTATTAAATATAAAAATAATAAAAGAAAATAACAAGAAAAAATTAAATTAAAATAAAAAGAGAAAATAAAAAGAGATGTAGAAGCAGGGGGTATGTGAGTGAATCATGATTTGTGAAAAGTGTAAAAATTGGCGCAAGGCCCATTTATGCAGAATCCACCAAGTTAAATCCAAAAACAATAATGAATTCATACAAAAATTGAAAACATGGGCCAAAATAGAGGGTGGAATGAGAAAATGTGCGCATGGCCTGGTCCAATAACCAATTATATTTCGTTTTTTATTTTCTTCAAAATAAATTAAATCGGATTTGCTAAATGAAATTTTTAAAAAAAATGAAATGTTGGCACTATAAAATAGATGTCAAGACTGATGTCCCAATACACCAAACAATGTGAAGACATATGTTAAGACATTTGTTCCTGATACAACAATTTCCAAAAGATGAATTATACAGAAAAATAAATTGCTGAAGATAAATTAATTCAGTTAATTATTAACCCAGTTCGATGAAACGTTGTATACTTTGGAGGATATTAAGCCAAGAAGGAAATCCACTATAATAGTATTAGTTCAAAGCATAAACAATCCCAATTTTACAACTTATCACCTACTCACTATCCTATGCAATTTCTAGCAAGGAACCTCCTAGATATGAGAACCTCATCACACTTCCCACAATCACCTCAGTGAAATATCATGGTTTTGCATCAATTTTAGGTCAAGAAATCAACATGAAACAAGAAGAAAAATATTCCACTCATTGAAAAAAATCCTAAAAAAACATGCATATCTAAAATATCTGTCATTTTTAAATATTAAAAATAATAAAAGAAAATAACAAGAAAAAAAAATTAAAATAAAAAGAGATGTGGAAGTATGGGGTATGTGAGTAAATCATGATTTGTGAAAAGTAAACAAAATTGGCGCAAGGCTCATTTATGCAGAATCCAACAAGTTCAATCAAAAACAATAATGAGTTCATACAAAAATTGAAAACAAGGGCCAAAGAGAGGGGGTGGAATGAGAAAATGTATGCATGGCCTGGTCCAACAATCAATTTCATTTCATTTTTTATTTTTTATTCAAAATCATTTAAATTAGATTTGCTAAATAAAATTTAAAAAAAATGAAATTCTGGCACTATAAAATAGATGTCAAGACAGATGTCCCAACACCACACACAATGTGAAGACATATTTTAAGACATTTGTTCCTGATACAACAATTTCCAAAAGATGAATTATACAGAAAAATAAATTGCTGAAGATAAATTAACACAGTTAATTGTTAACCCAGTTCGGTGCAACGTCACATACTCTGGAGGCTACTAAGCCAGGAAGAAAAACTATTATAATAGTATTAGTTCAAAGCTTAAACAATCCCAATTTACAAATTATCACCTAATCGCTACCCTATGCAATTTCTACCTAGGAACCTCCTTTATATGAGAACCTCATCTCACTTCCCACAATCACCTCAGTGAAATATCATGGATTTAAATCAATTTTATGTCAAGAAATCAACATGAAACAAGAAGAAAAATATCCAACCCATTGAAAATAAATCCTAAAAAAACATGCATATCTAAAATATTTTTTGTCATTTTTAAATATTAAAAATAATAAAAGAAAATAACAAGAAAAAAATAAATTAAAATAAAAAGATAAAATAAAAAGAGAAAATAAAAAGAGATGTAGAAGTAGAGGGTATGTGAGTGAATTATGATTTGTGAAAAGTAAACAAAATTGGCGCAAGGCCCATTTATGCAGAATCCAGCAAGTTCAATCAAAAAACAATAATGAGTTCATACAAAAATTGAAAATATGGGCCAAAGAGGTGGTGGAATGAGAAAATGGGCGCATGGCCTAGTCCAAAAACCAATTACATTTCATTTTTTATTTTATTTAAAATCATTTAAATCAGATTTTCTAAATAAAACTTAAAAAAAATGAAATTTTGGCACTATAAAATAGATGTCAAGACTGATGTCCCAACACCACATACAATGTGAAGAGATATGTTAAGACATTTGTTCCTGATACAAAAATTTCCAAAAGATGAATTATACAGAAAAATAAATGGCTGAAGATAAATTAACACAGTTGATTGTTAACCCAGTTCAGTGCAACGTCACATACACTGGAGGCTACTAAGTCAGGAAGAAAATCCACTATAATAGTATTAGTTTAAAGCCTAAACAATCACAATTTACAACTTATAACCTAATCACTTCCCTATGCAATTTCAACCTAGGAACCTCCTAGATATGAGAACCCCCTATCACTTCCCATAATCACCTCATTGAAATATCATGGATTTGCATTAATTTTAGGTCAAGAAATCAACATGAAACAAGAAGAAAAATATTCAACTCATTGAAAATAAATCCTAAAAAAACATGCATATATAAAATTATTTGTCATTTTTAAATATTAAAAATAATTTAAAAAAAATAACAAGAAAAAAATAAATTAAAATAAAAAGAGATGTAGAAGCAGGGGGTATGTGAGTGAATCATGATTTGTGAAAAGTAAAAAAAAAATTGGCGCAAGGCCCACTTATGCAGAATCCAACAAGTTCAATAAAAAAACAATAATGAGTTCATACAAAAATTTAAAACATGGGCCAAAGAGCGGGTGGAATGAGAAAATGTGCGAATGGCCTGGTCCAACAACCAATTACATTTCATTTTTTATTTTCTTCAAAATCAATTATATCAGATTTGCTAAATAAAATTTTAAAAAAGAAAATTCGGGCACTATAAAATAGATGTCAAGACAGATGTCCCAACACCACACACAATGTGAAGACATATTTTAAGATTTTTGTTCCTGATATAACAATTTCCAAAAGATGGATTATACAGAAAAATAAATTGCAGAAGATAAATTAACACAGTTAATTGTTAAACCAGTTCGGTGCAACGTCACATACTCTAGAGGCTACTAAGACAGGAAGAAAATCTACTATAATATTATTAGTTCAAAGCCTAAACAATCCCAATTTACAACTTATCACCTAATCGCTACCCTATGCAATTTCTTCCTAGGAACTTCCTAGATATGAGATCCCTCTCTCACTTCCCACAATCACCTCAGTGAAATATCATGGATTAGCATCAATTTTATGTCAAGAAATCAACATGAAACAAGAAGAAAAATATTCAACTCATTGAAATGAATCCAAAAAAAAACATGCATATATAAATTTTTTTTGTCATTTTTAAATATTAAAAATAATTATAAGAAAAATAACAAGAAAAAATAAATTAAAATAAAAAGATATGTAGAAGCATGGGGGTATGTGAGTGAATCATGATTTGTGAAAAGTAAACAAAATTGGCGCAAGGCCCATTTATGCAGAATCCAGCAAGTTCAATCCAAAAACAATAATGAGTTCATACAAAAATTGAAAACATGGGCAAAAGAGGGGGTGGAATGAGAAAATGTGCGCATGGCCTGGTCCAATAACCAATTACATTTTATTTTTTATTTTCTTCAAAATCAATTATATTAGATTTGCTAAAAAAAAATTTAAAAAAAATTCGGGTACTATAAAATAGATGTCAAGACAGATGTCCCAACACCACACACAATGTGAACACATATGTTAAGACATTTGTTCCTAATACAACAATTTCCAAAAGATGAATTATACAGAAAAATAAATTGCTGAAGATAAATTAACACAATTAATTTTTAACCCAGTTCGATGCAACGTCACATACTCTGGAGGCTACTAAATTAGATAGAAAATCCACTATAATAGTATTAGTTCAAAGTCTAAACAATCTCAATTTACAACTTATTACCTAATCACTATCCTATGTAATTTCTATCTATCAACCTCCTAGATATAAGAAGCCCCTCTCACTTCCCACAATCACCTCAGTGAAATATCATGGATTTGCATCAATTTTAGGTCAAGAAATCAACATGAAACAAGAAGAAAAAATATTCAACTCATTGAAAATAAATCCTAAAAAAACATGCATATCTAAAATATTTTTGTCATTGTTAAATATTAAAAATAATAAAAGAAAATAACAAGAAAAAAATAAATTAAAATAAAAAGAGATGTAGAAGCGGGGGTATGTGAGTGAATCATGATTTATGAAAAGTAAAAAAATTGACGCAAGGCCCATTTATGCAAAATCCAACAAGTTCAATCAAACAACAATAACCAGTTCATACAAAAATTGAAAACATGGGCCAAAGAGGGGGGTGGAATGAGAAAATGCGTGCATGGCCTGGTCAAACAACCAATTACATTTATTTTTTTATTTTCTTAAAAATCAATTAAATCAAATTTGCTAAATAAAATTTTAAAAAAAATGAAATGTTGGCACTATATCATAGATGTCAAGACTGATGTCCCAACACCACACACAATATGAAGATATATGTTAAGACATTTGTTCCTGATACAACAATTTCCAAAAGATGAATTATGCAGGAAAAATAAATTGCTGAAGATAAATTAACATAGTTAATTGTTAACCCAGTTCGGTGCAATGTCACATACTCTGGAGGTTACTAAGCCAGGAAGGAAATCAACTATAATAATATTAGTTCAAAGCCTAAACAGTCCCAATTTACAACTTATCACATAATCATTACCTTATGCAATTCCTACCTAGGAACCTCCTAGATATGAGAACCCCCTCTCACTTCCCACAATTACCTCAATGATAAAACCAGTCACAAACCAGTGACAATTTAAAAGAACCAAATAGAATATTACACTTCAAATACAATACTCAAATATTTGCTTAAAAGCTCATGGAGTGAGAGCAATACTTAGTTATGTTTATAAGCTTTTAACTAAAAACAATCAGTCAACCTAAATGTATCAAAAGATACATGAGTGACATACAAATAAAAACACTAAAACCCTAAAAGACACCCAAAACTCTAAACCCTTATACACCCACTGTTTCTTATTGTGAATGCTTGCTATTTTAGGTTCAGCATGTCCTTATTTATAGACTCTTGTAGAATGGGCTTGGAATCTTCAATCAAATCCAATCTTCTAATTTTAAATCAGCTCCAAGATCTTGAACAAAAATAGGAACAAATCTTAATAGTTTCCTAAAAAGTATCAAAGATCATTTTTATGAAACCAAATAAAATATATATTGTTCCTAAAAATCCTTGATTAGTTGCGCTTGCATGAGACCTAAAATCATCCATAATTGCATATTTTTCAATCAAATCTTCAAGGAAAAATAACAGCAGCACCTATTGTACAGTTGGCCAAGATGTCAAGACATATGGCTCAACATTTGCCTAAAACACATGGCAGCATAACCTGTTATGACAGTTGGTCAAGATGTTGTGACATCTTACTTAACATCAGCTAAGAACCATGTTTTAGAAAAATTTAAGCTAATTATAAAACCATGGATCTAACAATCTCCCCATTTGATTGATATGACTTGTTTTTGGTTAAACTTGACATCTTGCATAAACATCCACATCAAATGTGATATCAGGTATGCTAGTTGTAAGGCACAACAAGCTACCAATTATGCTTTTGTACAAGCTTTGGTCAACAACAACACCTTTTCATCTTTTGATAGTTTTAAATGAGTAGGAACATGTATTCTTTTCTGACTTGCATTTTCCATACCAAACTTCTTCACTATGTTCTTGGCATACTTACTTTGAGAGATGAAGATAGAGTCATACATCTGTTTTACTTGAAGTCCAACAAAATAAGTCAATTCTCCAACAAGACTCATCTAAAATTCTAATTACATCTATTTGACAAAATTTTGAACCATTTGGTCTGACATCCCTCCAAATACAATATCATCTACATATATTTGAGCTATCATGATTTTTCCATCCTTCTCCCTGACAAACAAAGTCTTTTTTATTCCACCTTTCATGTAGCCATTGTCGACAAGAAATTATGTCTACCTCTCATACAAAGCCCTAAGAGCTTGCTTTAATCCATATAGATCTTTCTCTAGATTTAACACATGATCTGGATAAGTAGAATAAATAAACCCTTTGGGTTGTTCAACATAAACCTCTTCGTGTAAGTACCCGTTCAGGAAGACACATTTCACATCCATTTGAAATAGTTTAAACTTCAATAAACATGTTATCCTAACAGTAGTCTAATTTATTCAAGTCTAGAAATTGTATCAAAAGTCTCACCAAAATCTATCCTTTCAATCTGAGTGTAGCCATGAGCCACAAGTTTGGCTTTATTTGTGGTGACAACCCCACTTTCATCAATTTTGTTCTTGTAAACCCACCTTGTAACAATGATATTTGTCCCACTAGGCCCAGGAACTAAGTCCCAAACTTCATTTCTCTTGAACTGACTTAGTTCTTCTTGCATGGAATTGGTCCAAAATTCATTAATTAAGGTCTCATTTACATTCTTTGGTTTAATCTTAGAAACAAAACAAGAATTAGATACAATGTTCATTGATCTAGTAGTAACCCCTTCGTCAAAATTTCCTATAATAAGCTCTTTAGGATGATCTCTCTGAATCCTGATTTAAGGACCCTTGTAACACCCCATTTCTACCCAACGAATTATATAAAATAAGAGTTACAAAGTTCCAACAAACAAATGGAATGCTACACTTTTAACTTGGAAGCAACGACATTCAATCACTTATAGTTCAGATACATAACACATAAAATTCGGATGAACCGATAGCAACCTGTTTAGTCTTTAAAAATAAAACAACTTTCATTGCTACGCAGCGGATTCACAAATTCAATTGAAAACACCATAACATCTTGTCCAACTCAAAACGGCTTTAAGACAACAAGTCTTTAATGAAAACAATGTAAAAATTCAGCAACATAATGAAAACCAACAATAAAGAAAACATGTGTTCATCCCCCCGAGTGCTACGTATCAGAGTGAAAACACTGACTCGAACTAACGAAGGTAATAACTATCCTTCTTAATTACATGCACGTTATCAACAGAGGGCAACATTCAAACATAAGGGGTGAGATATCGAACAATATAATTGAGTATATGATAAATAATTTATTAGATCAGATTATATAAAATCACCATTTCACAACTTTCAACCAACATCAATCATCACAAGTGAACAACATAACATGTTAAATATGTAACAAAAAATGCGACTCGTTACAATGCACATGCATGTGGTACCAATGGAGCAAAACTCTCAACTTAGAAATCTGCCAATTAATAGAGACATCAGCAAGGCATAAGCCTTCAACTTAATTTGCCAATCCAGGCCAACTTATTGAACATCAGTTCCAACTTGATATACTATGTACGCGACTCAATATTAATGTCAGGATAGCAACAACAAAATTTTATAGCAACGTAAAAACAAACCAACATTGGCCATAAGCCGACAACTTAATATTTTACCCAAAAATAGAGGAAATTCAACAAGATACAACATCACCTGCACATTCGCATTGTTCAATGAGGAACACGATACCACGAATCAACCAAAATTTACTACAACCAAACCGCGTAACGATTGGGGCCATTTCGACTATTTCTGATTAATTAATTATCTAAATGCTTATTCCTAATTACAAAACTCCTAAAAAACTAATAATGCTAAAATTATTATCATTATTATTATTATTATCAATATTATTATTATTATTATTATTATTATTATTATTATTATTATTATTATTATTATTATTATTATTATTATTCATACTACTAAAGTATGTATATGTTACTAACTTGAAACTAATTGCTAAACACGCTACAGTAGTCCATAATTATAGTTTCACACTTCAATATACAATAGAACTTAAGTTCATAAACTATTTAGTTTCTATGGGCCATTACGCTCCAGTATATGTTTTTCTTACATGTTATCAAATTGATATGCACCACTAAATTATATCATATCCATTAAAACAAGGCCACACGGTAACTACAGGTCTCTATTTTTAAATCAACTCTAAATGTGTCGCATTACAGTAAGAACTACAACATGTTAGAATTACGCAAAACAAATGAAAGTGATTTTTAATTATACGAAACAACTCTATTGATAACTTTAACAACATTACTGACAACTCTAACAATCCTATTGACAACTCAATTGACAACTCTAACAATTCTATTGACAATTCTACGAAATTAGAAATAACTTAAATTAACTAAATAATTTAAAGATTTATATCTAATTCAAAATTCTTATAAATTTTATACTAATGATATTAAATTGTTTCAAATATATTTATGGAATTTAGATATTAATATTAAAGGAAACCATAGTTCAATGCAAAACAGTAACTCTTATAGTAGTTAGAACTTAGCCAATTGTGTGTAATATTCTTGTCATCCCTAATATGAGTAACCTTCTTATAACTAATATTTTAAATAATTATGCTAGGTGTTTCAAAGTGAGACCAACATAATTTATCAGTGAGGGAAACTGGAACACGTGTTAAAAGTTGTGCATATTTTATGGACATATGAAGTCTAATTACACAATCCAATATCCCAGAATTTTAATTATTATAGAAACATGATATAATTTCTTTGGTTTAACACTACAGTATAGTAATACTACAGTATAAAAATATTAAATTGTTATCTATCTTATTGATCCATTCTATCAATAGAATATTGACTTCTTAACTTATCTCTCAATTTCACCAATATATCAATTTCAAATACAAAGAGAAAGAATTTTACAATCCAATCCCACATACCATTCATCATATATCCTATTATAGAGTCAGAACTTCACCCTTACTTTAGATTGAAGGTTGTTCTAACTCTCCGATTGCACCTAGCTTTGTCTCCTCTTTGCACTTCTACGTATCTCTTCCAAAACCCTTATTTCCTCTTCTACCAAAATTGATTCTTTCTCCTCTTACTGCTACTTCTACTTCTATTATTTCTAAACATATATTAATATAATAATATTATAATTCTATTATTCTTATTTTGTCCTATTGGGCTTAAATTTCTACACCTTCATTTCTACTACTTCTAACATTAAAATAAGCCCACATAAATAATAATAGTAATATTCAATATTAACCCTACAACTTAATCAACTAATTAATTCAACTAAGAACGACACAACTTAAATCAACATTTCACAACTTTAAAATTTTCATCGGAAAAATATTTGAAAATATTTTATTAAATAATTAATTAAATATTGGGTGTTACAACTCTCCCCCACTTAGAATGTTTTCGTCCCCAAAAATCTACTCGATACTACCATTTTTAACACGAATTTGGCATCTCACTCTCTGATCCCCAGGACGCATTTGGTAACACTTTGACCACTACTTTCTCGATATAACAATAACTCAACACGATTTAAATCAAATACACACATGCTAATCATTCAACACCTTCGCGACATAATCTATAATACATTATCAACCACTTCAACAATATTTGCACTGTCGCTATCAATAGCATACTAAACTAACATCTTACAACCAAAACATATTCGAGAAGCAAAGCTTCTCCTCTACTTATCTTCAAACCAACTCCTGCATACAATCGATTGGAAAAGCAAACAAGTACCGACAGTGTGTCGCACACATGTCATGTACTAAGAAATAACACATCCACAATATTTAACTGTCACACTACTCTACTGACGCAACAACTTGGTCGGATGGAACGACCTGCTCTGATACCACTAATGTAACACCCCATTTTTACCCAACGAATTATATAAAATCAAAGTTACAAAATTCCAACAAACAAATGGAATTCTACACTTTCAACTTGGAAACAACGAAATTCAATCACTTATAGTTCATATACATAACACATAAAATCCGGATGAACCGATAGCAACCTGTTTAGTCTTTAAAAATAAAACAACTTTTGTTGCTACGCAGCGGAATCACAAATTCAATTGAAAACACCATAACATCTTGTCCAACTCAAAACGGCTTTAAGACAACAAGTCTTTAATGAAAACAACTTAAAAATTCAGCAACATAATGAAAACCAACAATAAAGAAAACATGCGTTCATCCCCCCGAGTGCTACGTATCATAGCGAAAACACCGACTCGAACTAAAGAAGGTAACAACTATCCTTCTTAATTACCTGCACGTTATCAACAGAAGGCAACATTCAAACAAAGGGGTGAGATATCAAACCATATAATTGAGTGTATGATAAATAATTTATTAGATCAGATTATATAAAATCACCACTTCACAACTTTCAACCAACATCAATCATCGCAAGTCAACAACACAACATGTTAAATATGCAACACAGAATGTGACTCGTTATAATGCACATGCATGTGGTACCAATGGAGCAAAACTCTCAACTTAGAAATCTGCCAATTAATAGAGGCATCAACAAGGCATAAGCCTTCAACTTAATTTGCCAATCCAGGTCAACTTACCGAACATCAGTTCCAACTTGATATATGTTGTTCCCTAAAATTTTCTCTCTTTTCTCAAGACATTTCTAACAAACATCTTCAATAACTCAAGCTTGCACAAGTATTGACTAGGCCAAGCCATCTCCTCAACATTGACGCCTCAAATTAGGGTTTGAATTTTTATAAGGACAATTGGAATTCTAATGCTTCAATTACTCTCATGGATCATTATGGACATTTAATAATGCTCATGTCAAGTTTCAAGTCTTGCATCTCAAAATTGCTTAGTCAATTGATCAGATGACCCAAAATCAACTGTATTGGGTAAAAAGTCAATTATGGTCAACCTACAGTCAAATTTCAAAATTTTTGACCAATATCAACATTTTGAAGTCATATGTGTCAATTTATCAAATTTTATCACAAACTCTCAAGAAAAGCACTCAATTTACCAAAAGGGCAAAATGGTCAAAATTAGGGTTTTGACTGTATTTGACTGATCAAGGACTTTTGACCTAATACATGATCTAATGGCTTGAAGAAAAATCTCAAGAATTCAAATACAACATGTAGACCTAATTTCATGTCTCAAAAAATTTCTCAAGATCAATTGATTGATAGTTGAAATTCAGTCAACTGATGAAAAGTCAACTTATACACCAAAAGTCAAACTTTGACTTTTTTGATCAAAATTGAGTTTCAAAGATCACATTTCATCAAGACATTAAAAAAATATGAAACTTGATCATCAAGAAGTCAAGAAAGTCAAAAGTCAATTTGAAAAGTCAAAGTTTTCAAGACTTAGAAAATTTTCTAAGTGTTTTAAGTCTTATTTTTTCATGACTTCATGCCAACTTTGCACCAAGATGCAAGATGATTCAAAGAAAAATTCCAACAAGAAAGTTGTATATCTTGATGAGATCTACAACTTTTCTTTACTGATAAAGTCCTAGAAATGCTTGGATTTTGAATTATAAATCCATAAAGTCATGCACTTTTTCTTAAAACACTTGGTGAAATTTTGACCTAGTTTAGGCAGATTTTTGACCTAACTTCTTGGCCAATTTTCACCAAGCTCCAAGAGGATTTTGTCAAAATGGCCAACATGAAAGTTGTATATAATGTTCCAAGATTTTCAAAATGTCAAATAACTCAATGAGATCATTTTTTTAGCTAAGAGAATCGAAGAGATGAAGTTAAGGTTTCAAACTTGAATTATAGGTCATTTTTGTGATGAACAAGAATTCAAATCTCAAGCCTATGCTACACAATCTTGTTTTGCATGCTTCTAACTTGTAAATCACTCTATAATTAATTTTTTACACAATTGATTGAGGTATGGTCCAATTGATTAAGCCATTATCCAAAGCAATTTGCCATATTTGGAAGAAAGTCACCATTCCATTTTGTAAAGCGAGCTTTATGCATAAAGTAAATGCATTGAGATCCTAACTTGTTTGTTCTGATTACACTCCATCTACAAAGTCATAAGCATTGTGTTTAAAGTAATTAACAACTCTATTATCAAAGGTAAAACATATTGAAATTTGTTTTCCACTTTTCTTCAAAAGCAAGCCACCTAGCCAAAACCCTACAACTCAGAAATCCTTTGTGAAAAACATCTCTAACCTTTTACATATAAATATACAAGTCTATTAGAAGCAAATGGAGGAGCTCAAACACCCTAAAACTTCCCAAGCATTCTGTAACACAGAATTGGCCATAACTTGACATTTTTTAGCTTCAAACCACCAAATCAAAATCTACTCGTGTGTTTCCATTTCTAATCATCCAAACACTTAATATACGTCATATACAAGCCATACCAACACCTGTTTCTTGACTGTAACTCCATCTTCACCATCTACCATTTTCAAAAATAAAGCCTGCAGTTTGACTTGAGTAGGGAGATTCATGGACTTTTGAAGCAAAGCAAAGGTTACAACACACTCAGGGAGGTCCAGGCAAGATAAACAAATCATTGTGACACCTCAAAGGTTGCTCAAACTCCATACACGATTCTCACTTCAAGGTAAGTTTTTCTCAACTGTGATATCTTGGTACAAGCATCTTTTGTACATACATTCTGAAGTAGAAATGTAGATATCATTGCTCTGAAGCTAACCATGTCCATGGTTTTCATTTATATTGACTGTGCATTGAGAATTTTGGGTTTGAACTTTCTAAAAAATTAGGGTTCAGTTTGGTACCAACAAAAATTCATCCTTATCTTTGAGTGTTAACTTAAGTTAGTTACATGGTATGATTCGTGGTAGAAAAATGCACAAGTTTCATGTTTACACTTTTGAAAATGGTTGAGAATTGATGAAGTTATAGTTTTCAAAATTGTTGGCGCGAGGAAGAAGATGAAGTCATCTTCAGGAACGTGTTTCAAATATATATTTATGGTTTTGTTTATAACACCGGATGTATAGCCACCCCAGTGGTAGAGAGCGCGCGCGTAAGGCTTGGAACTATAAGGACCTGGGTTCGAGCCCCAGTGGTACCCTTTTGCTTTTTCTTATTTTATTTTTACAGATTCAATACACACATGCGTATGATGCGCCTCTCATCTCTAGCCATTAGATCCTCATCAACACCAATCCAACATGTAACACCCCAAATTCTACCCGGTAGTTATAACAAAAATCAGAGTATTTAAAAGCTTCCAACACATTTGGGATATCATATTTCAACATGTTACAACACATAAACATATACATAACACTTTAATTTCGGAGGATCATATAACAACTTGCACCAGCTTTTAAAATAAAACCACTTCTTTTATTAATAACGCAGCAAAATCATAATTACAACTTCAAGTAGAATCATATGTTTCATTCAACTAAAACAACTTGAGGGGCAACATATTATTTCATATAATTCAACTTAGAATTCAACAACTAAAACAATTCCAACAAGTAAACAACTATTCGATCATTTCCCCCCGAGTGCTACGTATCAGAGCGGCCAACTGACTTTGAACTAATAAGGCTAAGCAAATCTTCATTCTTGATTACCTTCACGTTACCAACAGAGGGCAACATTCAAACAGTAAGGGGTAAGATTATTAAATCGTATAAATGAGCGCATGATAAATCATATATTAGAATCAAGTAATACAAAAATAACCACTTCAGAACAACAATCGCAACAGGATATCATCAAAATGAAATAATTAATTCATCAACATAAAAACTCAATTGTATAATTTAGATTGCGACTCAATTTTATGCAAATGCATGTGGTATCATTGAAGCAGAACTCTCAACTTAGAATATCTGCCAATAAATAGAGGCATCAACAAGGCATAAGCCTTCAACTTAATATTTTGCCAATCCAGGCCAATGTGGTGCCAATCCAGAATAACTTAATAATGCAGATGTATGTGACTCAATGAATGCAACAATCACATACAACAACAACAATCACCGCCACAAAGGCATAAGCCTATATCGTCACTTTACCAATAATTAGAGGTACTCATCGTCGCTTCAAAACTGGCCATAGGCCTACAACTTAATCAACTTATCAATCACAACATATAAACAACGACATATTAAATAACAATGATGTATTCGACAATTACTTATTCACAGCAATGACCCACAACACAATTCTTCCTGCACTTTGCATCATCACAAAATTATAACAACATCATAACCACAACTATTCAACTTTGGCAACAAGCCTATATCACTGTTATTACCAATTAATAGATGTAAATCTTTGTCATAACAATTCCCGTATCTTCACAAAATATTCGCAACATCATAGCATCAACGCACACCACAAAGAAAACACAAACATGATAGTCATTTCCAAAATACTCCCATGACTCTCTATGTATTAGTTCTTCATTATTTAATTATTCCCCTAATATTCACTTCTAGATAACTAACTGGAAATATATATTTTCTTCTGCTATTTAGCTAATCCTCTAAAATAGTTACTGCAATTTTACTAATTATTTCCAACTTTGTCTTATTTCTACAGGCTGTTAAAATTATATTGACACTACTAAATTAAGATTACTGACATAAGGATACTTCTGTTAATGTTCTTCTACTATAACATACTACTGATAAGAATAGTTCAGTTTGTTCCCTAATTGCTTTTGTATTAATAAATTCTATACTGATACCATATAAAAATTATATAACAAAACAAGTGCATGCCTGCTTAACAATCGGTGTCAAACAACACATTCCTTCTACAAGCACCCTAGTTCCGAACGACACTCTTCCCTTTCTCTCAAGGCTGCCGAACGGCAGCCCCACTCACCTTAAGCACCTAGTGTCGGTCGGCACACAACAACAACACAAGCTACCGCTCGGCAGCATCCCCACACACAACAAGTGTCGAACGACACTTCCACCCCCAGACCAATTTTTTATTTCTCCTTCTAATTTTTGATATTTTTTTAATGAATTTCCTGCTATACTGTCTAGCGATACCAAATCCATTCCATAGATAAGTTATAACACAACAACACACCTATTCTTTGACAATTCTATAATCAAATCAATTATTATCACAACAACACAAGCCAACATAAATCAACAAAACAGTATAATCCCACATACTAATCCCCACATATAAAATATCATATGCCCCATTATAGGATAAGAAACCCCACCCTTACCTTGGATTGGAGACCGCTCTATAATTCCAATTGCAACCCGCTGCTGCCATAGCTCTAAACCTTCATTCTTCTTCTCTTTTCTCTAAAACCCTTATTTTCTTTACAGCCACTTCTTATTCTCTCTTCTTCTAGAAAAAAACCTAATTCCTTCTTATTCAACTTTAACATATAATTTCTATTATTAATTCTATTGGGCCTAATATTCACACCACACATTTTACTACCAACAACACTTTAAATTAAGTCCTTAAGAAATAATAATAGTATTATTATAATACTAATTTCCACCACTTAATCAACTCAATAATAATTCAATATAATAATATTATTTCTAATATTATTTCTCCGATTAAACCGACTATTTCACTTAACATCTCAAATCGACATATTAATCTGATCACGCCTCTTAAAATAATACCGACAGATTCTAACTTCCACCATTTCCAATAATTAAATATATAATTAATTTAATTAAATAATTAATTAAATTTGGGGCGTTACAACTCTCCCCCACTTAGGATATTTTCGTCCTCGAAAATCTACTCGATACTACCACCCTTAACGCGAATTTCACATCTAACTTTTTGATCCCTAAGTCGTGTTTGGCAACACTTCGACCACTACTTCACCAACATAACAATAACTCAACACAATTCAAACCGATTACACCCATGCCAATCATTCAACACTTCACGACATAATTGTTACTAGCATCTCAACCACTCCACCATAATCTGACATACCAATATTTAAAGTAGCAACAACTATAACACACTTATACTTGAATATACATCATCTCAATATCATCTTAACACCTTTTTTAACCTCAAAACACATACACAATATCATTCCCGTATGTCAATTATCAACAAAATATCAACAAATTAGTTCATATCATTGTATCACTCTTATAGTGACAGCAACACAACCAACATAATCAACTTCATCACATTATGAAATATTATTCCTTACTTACGGTAATCAACGACAAAATCATGGAAAAATTAACAAAATAATTATGACATCAACTTAATTGTATACTCAGCAAGAATACCCATAGCTCACTATCAACCAACAATCCACAACAATCTTCTTATAAGATCCGCAAATATTTACTAACAAAAATAGTACCCTTGCACATCATTTCTATATCAACAATCCACCAAATCAAACATGTAGACCAAGACATATCATTCTCATAGGCTCCTGATGTTTTAATCCTCCACTTCTAACGAGTCGTACACACATAGCAATTGCGCCACATCACGCTTCGGCTGCGTAACTCTGATCATCCATCTTAAGTCATCGTCCTCGTTAAATTTTTCTGTCGATTATATGGTTTACAAATTTCAATCTAATCTCAAACTTTCTTTAACATCTGTCATACAATCGTTGTTCACTTGATATTCTCAATCTTTCACTTTGCGACGTTAGCTCGCATACAAACCCACTACTCCGAATTGTTCATTACGCCTCAACTCTCACTCAACGACTCCTCTACTAATTTCACACAAACTAGTGAGCGATTATTCTCGCGATATAACATCCATACTTTTTCACACCATTAAGATAGCAAGACAAATCTATAACATCCAACATAATCTCGTCTACTATTAACAATGGATTGAGGGTGATCAGTTCCTCAATTTGTCAATTAGTATTCGATAACCATAAGGGAGTATAAATCGTCGTACCAAACTATAATAGCATTTCCTTAAAACTCGTATTCAAGTTTTCTAAAACACAACATGTCTAATCCTTATTCACCCACCATCCCACGATGATTAATCATTTTCTAACTCGAGATCTATTGGCATATCAATACATTACAAATCCTTCCACTCTAGTCTGAGTCTTTATCTACATAAAGGATTCTAACAACATTCTTAAACGCTTAATCCTCTTCCGAATTTCATAACATCAAAAATACATGTATCTCCACCTCTCAAACTCAATCCAATCACACTCTCAATATTATCATCTTATCTAACAACATTTCATATATATCTACACCTCAAACAACTACGATAGTAATCATCTAAGCTCAACAAGCTACTAATCTCTATAACAGACTTCGTCGTTCTCCAAATTAGAACTGCATCCACCTTGAATGGATCTACACACACTTTCACTTGGAAATAAAATTACTCAAGAGAACTCTTCTCCCAAAACTATAACATACATCCTGACAACTTAGCATAAATCTTCCTCCTTTTCGAAACCGTAAATTCCACACAACTTCGCACTATCGTCTTTCATTCTAATTAATAACACCAAAGTTTTAAAAATGATACATTTGATTTCAAAAATTACTTTAAATAAATCTTCCATTTGCTCCTTTAATTCACCCAACTCGGACGCTGACGTCTCGTACAACACTGAAGTACAAGTCTAGTCCTAAAGACAAGCTTAACAACAAACTACACTTACTTCTAATATCATAACGTGATAAATGAATTTGTTACAGCTACTAGAACCTTTTTTAAAATGAAGCTCATTTTTTTAGCTTTCCAACGCTTCAAACGGAACTCGAATCAGATGCCCGAAACTCTAGTTATGAATTTTCGAAGTCCCACAATAATGTTGCAGTTTCCTGCGATTCGCTTACGGAAATTCCACTCTGAAACTCATTTGCCTTCAACTTAGACATATTCCAAACAACTCTTAACATATCTCGTACTCTCAAACTTCTTATAACTCGAGAGATGCATTCCTTTGCCAAAGTTCAGGTTCCAAAACACCAGGGGAACAATTCCTTTCGCAGCGCTACTCACTTCTTCAAGTTTCGACTCAGACTCGCGATTCACAACTACTTATCAAGTCAACTACTTTCGACAATAACTTATATGATCCCAACATAAAAGTTACGACAACTTTATTACTCCATCATTGTTTAAACATCGACATCTTACACTTGCTTCATAAATAAACAAATATTACATCCCTCTTCATTCTTCGAGAAGTAAGCACCAACAATGTCTGATCAATTTCTCTCAAGGTGCTCTAACTCGACTAACAACAAGACCTTGAATCCAAGTCACCTTCAAATTCGGGAAGAACAAGACTAGAATAATTCTTGCATTATCATTGTCGGCAGCACACCAAACCAACACCTTTCAATTGAACATATCCGAGAAGCAAAGCTTCTCCCCCACTTATCTTCAACCAACTTCCTACATACAACCTAATTAGAAAAACAATAAGCACCAGCAGTGTTTCACACACTTTTCGCACACTAAGGAATAAACGATATTAAACAACTTGGTCGGACGGAACGATCTGCTCTGATACCACTAATGTAACACCCCAAATTCTACCCGGTAGTTATAACAAAAATTAGAGTATTTAAAAGCTTCCAACATATTTGGGATATCACATTTCAACATGTTACAACACATAAACAAATACATAACACTTTAATTTTGGAGGATCATATAACAACTTGCATCTGCTTTTAAAACAAAACCACTTCTTTTATTAATAACGCATCAAAATCATAATTACAACTTCAAGTAGAATCATATGTTTCATTCAACTAAAACAACTTGAGGGGCAACATATTATTTCATATAATTCAACTTAGGATTCAACAACTAAAACAACTTCAACAAGTAAACAACTATTCAATCATTTCCCCCCGAGTGCTACGTATCAGAGCGACCAACCTACTTTGAACTAATAAGGCTAAGCAAATCTTCATTCTTGATTACCTGTGTAACGCCTGTAATTTAATTAATTATTTAATTAAATTATTTTTGGAATATTTGTGAAGATGTGTTATAATTAATTGGATTTAATTATTTTATTAAGTGGTGAAATAATATTAGAAGTATAATATTATTTGATGTGGGCTTGTTTTTAAAGGAATAGAAGTAATAAGGGGGGTGTATTGGTTTTAAGCCCAATAAGGAATAAATAATAATATGGTTATTTTATTGTTGTCAGAAGAGAATGGAAAGAAAGAAGCAGTAGAAGAATAATGATTGAGAGGAAAACGTGCAAGCTCTTGGAAAAGTGGAAAAACGGCAAGAACGAGAATTCGACCGGAAATTGTAGAGCGACCTTCAATCCAAGGTAAGGGTGGGGTTCTAACTCTATAATTGGGTTTATGATGATTGATATGTGGGGTTAGAGGTGATTGTTGTCTTGTTCTTGAATTGAAAATATATGATTGTTGTATGATGAAAATTGATGAATCTTTGATGAATAATGATGCCATGATGTTGTTTAATTGATGTAGAATTATAAGGTAATTGTAAGTGATGATTATCCATGATTAGATTAAATTTTTAGGGCTTTAGGTATGAATCCCGTAGTGAGATGCAGGGAAGAAAAACGCAGAATTATGCAGGGCAGAAAAACGCAGAATTATGCGTGAAGGATATCAGAAGTTGTTGTATTAGAACAATGAATTAAATTGGGGATAGAGTTAGTCGTACTGTTGTTAGTTAAGTTGATACCAGGCTAAGAATTAAAATAGTAGGATTATTAGAAAGTAGAAGTTCTGATTGTAGAAGCTGTGTTGGTTAGAAGTTGCGTTGGATTATTAGAAAGTAGAAGTTCTGATGGTAGAAGCTGTGTTGGTTAGAAGTTGCGTTGGATTATTAGAAATTAGAAGTTTTGATGGTAGAAGCTGTGTTGGTTAGAAGTTATGTTGTCAGAAGTTATGTTATCAGAAGTTGTATTGGTCAGAAGATGTGTTGTCAGAAGTTGTGTTGGTTAGAAGTTGTGTTGGTCAGAAGTTTGGTTGTAAGAAGTTGGGTTGGTTAGAAGTTGTGTTGTCAGAAGTTGTGTTGGTCAGAAGTTGTGTTGGTCGTTGCGCTGTTTTTGTACAGAATGATGAAGGTTAGATGCTTAGAGGCTGCTGTTTGAACTATAACAGTAGGAAATAGTGACGGTAATAACGTAAGAGTTACAAAATAGCAGTATGAATTACTGTGGAATTAATGTACAACCGAGTTGTTAGTGAGAAGTTATTAATGATGTTGTGTTTATGATTTATAATAAATAAATGATGTTTGATGAATTATTATGATGATATGAGATCTTGATGACAAGACGTTGAGATGCATTTGAGATGTTGTTAATTTGAGATGTTTTTGAGATGTTATTAATTTGAGATGTTGTTAACTTGGATGTTGCTATTACATTCATGGTTGTGTCGCATACATTGCATTTTGAGATGGAGCTTATGCTCGTTGAGATGGCCTGTATTGGCGAATTTTGAGATGAAGGCTTATGCCTTGTTGATGCCTCTATTAATTGGAAATTTTTTGAGATGGGAGTTCTGATCCAATGGTACCACATGCATTTGCATAGTATTGAGTCGCATTATATGATTGCATAAAGAAGTGTATTTTGATGTTGATGAATATGTATATACGTTGTAATTATTATTAATTATGAGATGAGAAGTGGTGATGTTATTGATCAAACTTAATATATTAATTATCATGCGCTTTATTATATTGTTAGATATCTCACCCCTTCTGTTTGAATTTTGCCCTTATGTTGGTAACATGCAGGTAATCGAGAGTGAAAGTTGTATACCTTCGGTAGTTCGAGTCGGTGTCATTGCTTTGATATGTAACACTCGGGGGGATGAACGCTTGTTGTTTTTTATTGTTGATTTTCAGTTGTTGAACCTTAAGTTGATTATTATTAAATATGTGCTGTTTTGAAGTTGTTGTATTGTTGTTAAAGATGTTATTAAGAATTCCGCTACGTAGATGTTGAGTTATTTAATTAAAGATGTTATGATGATGGTTCATCCGATGTTTTGAAAGTGTTATATATCCACGATGAATACAATGAATTTGATAGAAGAATTTGTGACGTTCCGATTCGTTTGCATGAATTATTTTTATAACTCTGATTTATTTATATAATTGCTTGGGGTAGAATTGGGGTGTTACAACCTGCATGTTATCAACAGAGGGCAACATTCAAACAGTAAGGGGTGAGATTCTCAAATCGTATAAATGAGCGCATGATAAATCATATATTAGAATCAAGTAATGCAAAAATAACCACTTCACAACAACAATCGCAGTAGGATATCATCAAAATGCAACAATTATTCATCAACACAACAACTCAGTTGTAAAATTTAGATTGTGACTCAATGTTATGCAAATACATGTGGTACCATTGGAGCAGAACCCTCAACTTAGAATATCTGCCAATAAATAGAGGCATCAACAAGGCATAAGCCTTCAACTTAATATTTTTCCAATCCAGGCCAACGTGGTGCCAATCCAGAATAACTTAATAATGCAGATGTATGTGACTCAATGAATGCAACAATCACATACAACAACAACAATCACTGCCACAAAGGCATAAGCCTATATCGTCACTTTACCAATAATTAGAGGTACTCGTCGTCGCTTCAACACTGGCCATAGGCCTACAACTTAATCAACTTATCAATCACAACATATAAACAATGAAATATTCAATAACAATGATGTATTCGACAACGAATTATTCATAACAATGACCCACAACACAATTCTTCTTGCACTTTGCATCATCACAAAATTATAACAACATCATAACCACAACTATTCAACTTTGGCAACAAGTCTATATCACCGTTATTACCAATTAATAGATGTAAATCTTCATCATAACAATTCTTGTATCTTCACAAAATATTCGCAACATCATAGCATCAACGCACACCACAAAGAAAACACAAACATGATAGTCGTTTCCAAAATACTCCCATGACTCTCTATGTATTAGTTCTTCATTATTTAATTATTCCCCTAATATTCACTTCTAGATAACTAACTGGCAATATATATTTTCTTCTGCTATTTATTTAATCCTCTAAAATAGTTACTGCAACTTTACTAATTATTTCCAACTTTGTCTTATTTCTACAGGCTGTTAAAATTATATTGACACTACTAAATTAAGATTACTGACATAAGGATACTTCTGTTAATGTTCTTCTACTATAACATACTACTGATAAGAATAGTTCAGTTTGTTCCCTAACTTCTTTTGTATTAATAAATTCTATACTGATACCATATAAAATTATATAACAAAACAAGTTCCTGCCTGCCTAACAATCAGTGTCAAATAGCACATTCCTTCTACAAGCATCCTAGTTCCGAACGACACTCTTCCCTTTCTCTCAAGGCTGCCGAACGGCAGCTCCACTCACCTTAAGCACCTAGTGTTTGTCGGCACACAACAACAACACAAGCTACCTCCTGGCAGCATCCCCACACACAACAAGTGTCGAACCGCACTTCCACCCCCAGACCAATTCTTTATTTCTCCTTCTAATTTTCGATATTGTTTTAATGAATTTCCTGCTATACTGTCTAGCGATACCAAATCCATTCCAGAGACAAGTTATAATACAACAACACACCTATTCTTTGACAATTCTATAATCAAATCAATTGTTATCACAACAACACAAGCCAACACAAATCAACAAAACAGTATAATCCCACATGCTAATCCCCACATATAAAATATCATATGCCCCATTATAGGATAAGAAACCCCACCCTTACCTTGGATTGGAGACCGCTCTATAATTCTAATTGCAACCCACTGCTGCCATAGCTCCAAACCTTCATTCTTCTTCTCTTTTCTCTAAAACTCTTATTTTCTTTACAACCACTTCTTATTCTCTATTCTACTAGACAAAAACCTAATTCCTTCTTATTCAACTTTAACATATAATTTCTATTATTAATTATATTGGGCCTAATATTCACACCATACATTTTACTACCAACAACACTTTAAATTAAGCCCATAAGAAATAATAATAGTATTATTATAATACTAATTTCCACCACTTAATCAACTCAATAATAATCCAATATAATAATATTATTTCTAATATTATTTCTCTGATTAAACCTTCTATTTCACTTAACATCTCAAATCAACATATTAATCTGATCACGCCTCTTTAAATAATACCGACAGATCCAAATTCCACCATTTCCAATAATTAAATCTTTAATTAATTTAATTAAATAATTAATTAAATTTGGGGCGTTACACAACACATCCCATGCTGCCATCCATGATGCTCCCTCACCAACCTCTCCCACTGGATCTAAACAGGCGTTGTATATTTGCTTTGGGCCTGGATGGTTTTTTGCTTCGTAGCACCCCTCATTTTACTTTTTAGCGCAGACCTGTCTTTCTTTTTTTTATTATTTCCTGACTAAACAAAAATATAGTTGGGTCTAAAATCAAACCAAAATTTGTTTTTACTCATTTACATCCCTTTCCACTTTCTAAACCCCCCCTTGACTTAATTTGATTTTTTTTTAGTTTATTTTCTTTTTTCTTTATTTTATTATTATTTTTTTATTAATTAAAAATACCAAAAATATTTTATATTTATTATTTAGATATTTAGTATATTTTTATTTTATTTCTTTTAGACAAAAAGACCAAAAACATTTCTTTAACAAATTTCTTCTCTTAATTAAATTAATATTAGACTTAGTTTATTTTAATTAAATTAATTTAGAACTTAAGAGTTTAATTAATTAATTTCCTTCCATTCATTTTAGTTTTAATTAATTAGGTTGAAAACTTTTCATAAAAACCCCAAAAATTATTTTCTTAATTAATTTAATTTCTTTTTCTATTTAATTTAGGTTTAGTTCTTGTTAAATCTTCCTAGACTAGAAATCTATTTTCTTTCTTTCTATTAATTAATTAAGTTAAAATATTTCAAAAAAACAAAAAAAAAAAACAATTTTCGTTTCCTTTCACATTGCCTTCATTATTCTTGTACATTATTTGTTCGTATTCAATATGGTTGTAATAGTAAATTAGGGATTGTTTGTTTTTATTCCCCATTCATAAACTTGTATCCCCATGCCCTAGATGATGTAATAACGTAGAATTTTATATTTCTGCAATTTATTGCTTTCAATACAAATGCTAGTAACTAGGGTTTGTATGGCAAGACATAAAATCAACAACTAGAAAACCCTAATTCTAAGACAAAGAGCATGAAAACAAACACTTTACACACTTGGACCTCTAGGGTTGACCTCACTTGTTGCCTAAGATAAAAATAGTCATGTTACACAAACGTGATATACTTTAGCAAAAACAATAAAAAACAAGATCACAGTCCCTCGACGACCCCTCAAATGTTGCCTTTATAAATTATCTTAGACCCTTACAAAAATTGCTAAGGTATCCTACAATGTTGCCTTCTATGACTGTACGATGACCCGTGCCTGTCCCTTCACATCCAATGATAGGGTTTCTTACCAATCAATGGTAATATAGCAATATCTAAAGGAGGAGGAAATGAACAAAGACTTTTTGAGTAGGTAGAACATTTGTAGTTTCATGCTTACAACCATTTTCAAAAATATCTTTCAAACACACCAACGCTTTCAAATGAAATATTTTTAAAAGTCAAACACTTTGTATGCATTCTTATAGAGATGAGAATCATTACAAAGTTCGCTTAAACGAAGGAACTTTTCAAAAATACTTTCAAAACTATCACAAACACATTTCAAACAAAGCATTTCAAAGGGAGCTAGCAACGAAGAGCCCGTAGATAACTACAGATGAAAAGGGTGCTAACACCTTCCCTTTTCATAACCTACCCCCCCAAACTCAAGAAAATTCTCGAAAGGTATTTCTTGTTCTTTTCACCCTTTCTTTTATTGTATAAAACAAAAGTCAATGGCGACTCTTTCTATCCGCAACAATTGCGATCAAATGCGAAACACCCAAGTCAGTTCTTCCATCGTATTACAGAATTGGCGACTCTGCTGGGGAATTACTTAAAAGTGGGGTTACCTTAGAGAATAGATCACCTTTAAATGCTTTCATTGTTTGACTTGTTTTCTTTACATTTTGGGTCCTTGTTTGGGTTTTTTATTAATCCTCTACCCGGATCAGGGAACATTATTAGGTAAGTAGCAAATATTATGGAGACTGTACAGCGTAGACCGATATGGTTCAAGCAATAGCTACGTTAGTGTGACATATTTAGGGGTACCCGTATCCTTTGTGTTGAATCAAGGAGAATACGGGGCCGTTGTGTGGTGTCATGAAACACTAACTGATCTTAGAACCTTTAATTGAACAACTTGGCCATTAGGAATTATTGAGATAGACGATTTCGGTGGAAAGCTAAAAATTGGTTGATACTCGATACCACACTCATTGAGATCAGACTTTTGGGATATTTCGGCCACAAGAAAAGATTGATTATGCTGAGACAATTCCCAATGAAGAAAGATCAATGATATTGATATTCCCTAGAACCCGATTACTTTGTAGGACAGGTTGAACCAACTAAACTTCAAAAGGGTATGTAGCTATGAACCTCATGCGAGCCTAAAGCTAAGGACTTGTTTGCTTTGTTTTTATATGTTTATCTGTACATAACATCATGACATCATAACATGACATTTTCACTAAACATTTCAAGGACCTTGGGATTTATCTTTGTCTGTTTTGTAGGACATGGATTCCACTCGTGGAAAGACTATCTGAATCAGTTTGTGAAAGTGCCTCCTCAACTCAAGGAGTTAGCGTCAAGGGTTCCCCATGATTCTCTATTCACCGAGAAGTATGGTCATATCATCAACTTTGCTACCTCAAATTTTGAAGAAAAAATTAATGGGGTAATCTTTCAATTCTTTGACCCTAAGCACAATTGCTTTACATTTCCTAATTACCAATTAGTGCCCACCATAGAGGAGTTTTCTCAACTCTTGGGTGTGCCTATTCTTGATCAATTACCCTTCAATTGTATTGAGAAAGACCCAAGACCCGAGGAGATTACTCTAGCTTTACATTTGCAACGGTCCGACATTATGGCAAATTGGGAAACAAGAAGTGGTGTTAAGGGCTTTCTAGCCAAGTTTCTATTTGAGAAGGCTCAATAATTTTGGATGCTTTAGATTTGCAAGCTTTTGAAGAAATTTTGGCTCTTCTACTCTATGGGATAGTACTATTTCCTAACCCAGACCAACTCATATATGTGAATACGGTCAAAGTTTTCTATCTCGTAACCCAATGCCTACCTTACTTGGGGATATTTTTCATTCTTTTCATATTTGAACCATGATGAGAAGGGGGATTCTTATGTGTTGTACTCCTTTGTTGGCTAGGTGGTATATTTAGCACCTTCCTCGGTCAGTTTGAAGAACGGACAAGGTATGAGTTGGTCTCAAAGGTTGATGTCACTCTCGCATTCGGATATTCATTGGTGTTCTCGATCTTTGGAGGATGTCACCGTCATTGATCATTGTGGGGAATTCCCTAATGTCCTTCTCTTTGGTATTAAGGGAGGTATCACCTATAATCCTTGTTTGGCTCTACAATAGTTTGGTTATTCTCTGAGGGATGACCCTCATAACGCACTTGTCCAAGGTATTATATTCGACTATGAGAACAATGTCCAAGGTTAATGTCAAAGATTTGTACGAGCTTGGGGCATGGTGAAAAAAGTTGATAGAAAAACTTTGGGGAATAAGAACTCTATTCTCTTGGAGCCTTATCTCAAATGGGTGCGAGCTTGCGCTCAAAGCCTCATGATGTTGTATCCTTCCATCTTACCTATTATCATGGAGCCTGTCGCCGAAGGAGATGTTCCCTACACTAGTCTTCATCCTGACATGCCTACTACTCTCGAGGAGTTTCAAAGATCGTGGATTCAACTCAAAGGGGAGCGAGACACCTTTGAAACCCAGTTCTATGCAAGTGAGAAGAAAGTGTTAGAGCTCACAAGGCAACTTCACGAGGAGCAGAACCTGAATGCCTACATTACTCCAAAGAGGAAGTGTCCATAGGAGACCTGAGCCTTTTGTATTAGTTCATTTTGTTTGTCTTTCTTTCATTGTAATCCCAAGAGGAAGTTTTTGTAACCAATTGACCTTATTAATACAATTAACATTTGTTCCTTCTTTGTTTAAACAAATTTAAATCTTGAAGGTCCTTGAAAACATTTGCATTTACATTACATGCATCAAAACATAAGCAGGTTTTCTGACACAGGTTTCCTCATCTTTCTATTGTTTATTTCAGTAAGATGGATCTCGAGAAGACTGTGAAGGACTTACAGACACAAAATTCTCAATTTTAAGAAACCTTGTTCAACTTGGCCAAAGGGCAGCAAGAACTGATATCACTTCTGGTTGCAAAGAAGAAGACCAAGATGAAGGCTTTGATCAACACGGGGAAGAGGTTCAAGGGCCCCGTTCGACAAGTTCAAGTGGTAGAAGACTCCTCCAAGGAGGATTAAAATCAGGATGAAGATGCAAGGAGCACCCGTGCAGGGGGTGGTAATAATCCAATCTCTGAAGATGGAGACTATTTTGACAAACAATATCTGCCGGCTGGAGACAGGTATAAGCAACTGGAGGATAATTTGAAGGCTATGGAATTTCAAGTTGTGCCTGGCCTAGATTTTGGTGATTTGGGTTTGGTTCCTGGGGTAGCGATCCCCCACAAATTCAAGATTCTAGTTTTTTCCAAGTACGATGGTGTTTCGTGTCTGAAGCTTCACTTAAGATCTTACGTCCGTAAAATTCAACCGCATACCACTGATAAGAAGTTGTGGGTGCACTTCTTTCAAAAGAGTCTATCTGGGACTCAATTGGAGTGTGTTGTACCCCAAAATTTGCCCTCTCATTCTTCAAGGCCTTTCTCACAAGGATTCTCAAGGTTCAAGCTTGCACAAGTACTTTTGGATTTTCCAGCACTAGAATTAAAAGGAAACTGTCAAAAAGGGAAAAAACAGATAAAAATATTTTGACAAATTTGGAGGAAAATAGGTCTCCTTCGATTCAACCTTTCGATTGGACAAGCGTGCTGCCTGCATGCTTGCAATCGAAGGCCATGACTTGCTGGCCACATGTGCCCCCTGCAAAGCAAATTCTTCAATTGGACTTTGCACCTCCTTCGAATGAAACTTGGATTACATCCTTCGTTTTGAGGAAGAGCCTCCTTCGAATGCAACTTGGGTATGTCTTTCATTTTGAACTCAAAGCCTCCTTCAAATGCAAGTTTAGGAACATCCTTCGTTTGGATTTGAAACCTCCTTCGAATTCAACTTGGTTACATCCTTCATTTGGATTTGAAACCTCCTTCGAATCCACTTGCACCAAGGGCCTCTTGTAGACTTTGCCTCTCACAAGTTTCGTTTGAGCCAAGAGATATCTTCATACAAGATTTGACTAAGTTCTTGCTTCCCTTGAAGGAACACCCTCCGATTCAGAAGCCAGGAACTTCCCTCACGCTAAAAGGCAATGACTCCCTTTATGTTTGTTTCAATCCACATGCTTCGATTGGGCAACATTGCTTCCTTCGAACACGGGCTTTCGATTGGGCAATATGTTTGTTTCGGTCCAAGATTCGATTGGGCATTAGCTTCCTTCGAGTAAGCTTGTTTCAACCACAAGCTTCGACTGAGGCAAAGGCTGCCTTCGAACAAGTGTGCTTCGATCTCATTCTTGCATTTGACTCAAGACCAAATCTCGTTTGCCAGGCTATGTTGCATCCAAATATTTACATAGTCAGAAGCTTGTACAAGGGTTTTAAACTTTGTCTTTTAGATACTACTATTATTGGTTAAAGGCTACATGCTCTTACCTTTCATAGAGAGTACTTTAGTCACAAAATCAGCTTTCAACCTGATTTTGGTCTGAGCATAAGCAACGTCAGAAGCATAAGTCACATCTTTTGCACCCTAACTGCCAAGAGGCCCCCCACATGTACTTTCACGTTACATTATTATATCATTTATTTGCAAGGTTGGCTTTGGACAACATGTCCATTCTTTCTCTATAAATAGAGGAACATTTACAAAGCTAGGAGGAGGATCTTTGGACCAGAGGAACGAATCTCCAAAATTTTCTCAAACACAACAAAACTCTCAAATTCATCAACACTTGAGAAATCAAAACCCAGAATCCCAAACACTCACCTATTTCAATTCTGAAGAACACCCCACACATAGAAGTTTGTTCAAACTCAAAGAAAACCTTCTGTGACAACTCTTCGAACCAAAAGCAAACCCCCTGTGACTACTCTTCGAATTCCAGAAACATCCAGGTAGCAGTTCAAGTTCGAATCCCACATCCATTCAAGGCCTGAAGCAAGGTAAGTTATTCTTACCTTTGAGCTTTTCATTTCATGGCATAATAATTTTTCCCTTTCGTTTGAAACATGTACATACCATTGTTCCTTTCGTTTCCACCCTTTTAACATATTTTTCAGAGCTAACCCTTTCGTTTTTCTTTCTGTTTACCTGAACTTGCTTTAATTGTTAAATTGTTTACAAGACAAATGCTAGCATGGCCTCAGGCCATGTTGCCATTTAATGCTTTAAATGAAAGAAAACAGGAAATAGGAAACGATGCTTCTGGCTTCTACCCTATTTCTCCAGGTCGAACGAAAGAGACAACCAGGAGGCAAACCATGGCCAGTCGAAAGGCATTCCCTCACTGCTTTCAACCTCCAGTCGAAGAAGCCAACAAGGAAGAATCAAAAGGCTTCGCCATACACTGACTTCTAGGCCAATCGAAGGACAGGACCTCACTGGTGCTAGCCCCAATTGAAGGAGGCCAACATAATGCAAGTCGAAGGTTGCTACTGCTTGGGTCGAAAGACACTCATTTTTCTTACTTTTATCTTATTTTTTCATATTTTTTATGCCTTTCGATATGTTTGTAATAGCATAGGATTTTATCTTTCTGCATTTTATTTACTTTGTACAAATGCTAGTAATTAGGCGTGTATGGCAAGATAAAATCAACAAGTAGACAACCTAAACATCAAAGACAAATGCATGCAACAAAACACATTATTCACACATGCACCCTTAGGGTAATTCCACTTGTTGCCTTCGAAAATGGGCCATGGTATGCATGTCAAGTACTTTGGCAAAACAAAAAGATCATAGTCCCTCGATGACGCTGTCTTGGTTGCCTAAACAAAATGATCAAGTCCCTCAAGAAAAATTGCCAAAAATACTTGACACAATTGCTATCATGGTCTATACGATGACCCGCGCCTGTCCCGTTAACATCCTAACACAAGGTTGTTCATCAAACACAATGGTGAAACAACACTGTTAAAAGGGTTAAAAACATAAGAAAGATCTTTGAGTAAAATAGGGTAGACAACTCTTAGTTACTTGATCAAAAACTTGCAAAAACATCCTTGCCATTTTTCAAAACACACTCCACAATACAATTTCCAAATCACTTTCAAAACATTGAATTATATTTTCAAAAAGACGCACACCTTTGTATATATTCAAACAAGAATCATTACAAAGGTTGCCTAGACAAGGCATCTTTTTTCAAAACATATTTTTAAAACCACACACGCAAAACACCATTTCAAAGAAATTGAAAAGCAAAGGCAAGTGATCTAAAAACAAGTAACTAAGAGCCCATGGATAACCATGGATGAAAAGGGTGCTAGCACCTTCCTTTTTCATAATCTACCCCCCGAACCCACGAAAACATCTCAAAGGTCTTTCCTGTGCTTTTTGACCTTTCCTTAGGATAAAATAAAAAGTCGGTGGCGACTCTTGCTAAACCGAAACATTTGCGAACACAAACGCAAATCCCAAGTCAGTTCTCCCACCATATCACAGAACTGGCGACTCTGCTGGGGAATATTTCTAAAAGTGGGGTTACCTTAGGGTTTTAGATCACCTTTACATGCTTATATTGTTTGCTTTGATTGCTTTACATTTTGGTTATCTTGTTTGGGCTTGAGATCCTCTACCCGGATTTGGGGAAACATTCATAGGTAAATAGCAATACGTTGTGGAAATTGTGCGGGGTATACCGACACGGTTGAAGCAATAGCTATATTAGTGCGACATATTTGTGAGTACCGGTAGCCTTTGAGTCAATCAAAGAGAATACGGGGCCGCTGAGTGATGTCACTAAGAACTAATGAACTAGAACCTTACTTGACCATCTTGGCCTTTTTAGGGGTGGTGAGATGACCGACTTTGGTGCAGTCCGAAGTTGGTAGATACTCGACACTACACTCATTGAGGATTGTTTTCTTGGAATATTTTGGTCGCCAGTTAAGTGGCTAAACCAAAACAATGAACATAGAAAATAATCCAGTGATATTGAGCTCCTTAGAACCCGGTTACTATTTATAGGACATGTTTTGAGCCAACTAACTTTAAGAGGGTACTTACCTACAAACCCCATGCAAGCCTAAACCTAAGGGCTTGTTTTTGTTCTGTGTGAATATGATCACCTGTATATACACTTGCTTTTGCATACATGTACATAACATCATAACATCATACCATAGCATTTTTTCAATAGAGATGGTTCTAGAGCAGACTATCAAGGACATCCAGGCTCAAAACGCTCAACTTCAAGAAATGTTCTTGAACCTGTCCCAGGGGCAAGAAGAAGTGAAAGCTCTCCTCACAAGGGGCATGGTCCTAGGGAATTCAAGAAGTATCAGGAATGATCAGTTGGAGGAACTGTAGTTTGAGCTGGCGACAATGAAGATCCAGATGATGGGTCAGCTGGTGGGCCAGATGGCTCTCATTCAAGACTTGGCTCAAAGACAAGAGGAGTTGAGGGTTCTCATCAACAAGCTTCGTCAAGATGGATGTAACCAAATGGGGCAAACATCTAGAATTAGGGATCAAGTCATCATTCAGCCTCCCATGATACAAGAAGCCGGTTTAAGAGAGAGAAGACCTTCTCACTTTGCTTCCACGTCACGAGCCCAACAACGACTTCGTCAACATAAACCGGAAAATCAGTAAAGGCAAAGCGAGCCCAAAAGACAGTTTACCAACATCAACATACCACTGTCCCAAGCTTTGCAACACATGCTGAGGATGAATCTGATTACACCAATAAGACCTCATCCAAATCCCAAAACTTTTTCTCCCAGCTACAATCCAGATGCCAGATGTGCCTATCATTCTGATAGTCCTGGACATGATACAAATGATTGTTGGGCGTTGAAGTACAAGATTCAAAACCTGATCGACAAAGGAATGTTGGAGTTCACACAAGATGGCCAGACTGAATTCTTCTATCGTCCCTTAAAGGCTCACCACCTAAAGTGACAAGTTCAGACAAATAGGCTTCTGTTCATTTTGAATTTTCAAGTTATAATTTCTTTTGTTATTTAAACAATTATCTATTAATGTCAAACTCTGTTTCATTAATGCATTGCATATGTTTGTCTTGAATTCATCCTTTCATTTTCATTACATTTAAGCTATGCTTTTTACTCTCTTTACGACATTCAACTCTTGCTAAAAGTTACAAGCCTTTAGAGGGAGGATGACGAAACAATGCCATAATCTCATACAATATGCTTTTGGACAGACCTTGCTGACGATGTACAGGCGTTTCTCTCAAATCCCAAACACTGGAGTTATAAGGAAGATAATCCCTAGTCAACCCCTTCGAGCCAAAGAAGTAGGATTTTTCTATTTTTAAACAAATTGAAACCATTGATTTAAACTTGGGACAGGGTAGTGACTCAGTTAATTCAAAAGATGCGCATTAAAGTCGCAAAACTCTCAGTTCATAATACAACGAACGACATCAAAAGCATTCCTCTGGAATCAAAAGACAGTGGTGGTTCCTTATCTCATAGGAAGTCAATCTCTCAAAAGAGAAAAGCCCACTGAGCCAAAACCTATAAAGGAGGCTTAAGAAAGTTGGGGCATCCCGCTGACTGTAATCTCAAAAATAGGAACAGTCAGGAAAAAGTTAGGGATAACAAATCAAAAGAACGAGGTCGCTAAAAATCCTCAACAACATGAAAAATGTTGTAAAAATAATGACTGCCTTCCAATAAATTCAACTGGTGTGGACCATCACCAAAATGTCATTCCAAGTTCGAATAGAGTTTGATGCACAATTACTGAGTTTAGGATTGAAGAACATCACGAAGAGCGGGTGGGTACAAATATACTTTGAGCCTTTATCCTTTGTTTCTTAAACCGTGAACCAAGCCACGTTACAACCATTCAAAAGTCCTAATTGAAGCATGGGTTAGTTCGAAAGCATACTGTTACAAAAGGTATCCTGACTCCTGTAAGGCTTTGCCCTAAATCTTGTGTTGAATTTGTCTTATAAAAAGTTTTTCTGCTAAAAAACGCATTTTTTAAAACTTCGAGACAAACATAAACTTTGCATTAACTTGAATATCATTGTTTGCATATGGCTATTTGTTTAACAGCGAAGAAATTCACACAATGAATATTCAGTGAACAAAATCTCTCTCAGTGAACAAATTCAATTCAAGAAGGATGACACTTCCATTGACGAATCTCCTATCAACAGGGGGACTTAACATGTCACTATCCAGCACACCTGGGGCAGTCCGGTCAAGATTTCAAGAAATCTCTGAAGAAGTACAGAGTAACCAAGGGCAAGTCTCCATCTCTGTCACTTGGGGCATTGAACGTCAACCCCGACAAAGGGTTACATACAATCAAACTTTTTGGCAATGCCACAAACATTTGCTACTAGGGGGCAATGATAAGTCTCCTCAAGGTCCTTCTCATAGGATGATTCCCCAACAAGAGTATAATCTCTGACCTCCTTTTCCCAGCAGAATCAACCTCAAGAATCCTCGAGGACTTCCCCCAACGAAGATGTCACCTCTCTAGCGGACTGACGATAGGGTTTATTTCCCCAACAACGCCAGGATTCCCCAGCTTGAGTTTGCCTCTCCGACTACTACAAATCAAAGGACACAACTCCTCTTCCCCAGTAGACTACTCTATAATCCCCAGCAAGTTACTGCGAAACCTGGACCCGACCAGATATCAGTTCAACTTCGACTCCCCAGTAGAGCAACGGACGACTAAGACTCCTAAACTCTTTTCCCAAGAAGAAATAAACATTCTCTCCACAGAGTAATTCCCCGCAGAGTAATATCTTCATCAGCTTAATCCCCAACAGAGTGTTCTTCTCCTGCAGGTTTATTTGCACAAATCATTTTCGTCCATCATCCCCATCAGAAACGAAGAACTCAACTCTACTCTTCAACAACAGTCCAGGATTTAATAACTCCCCAACGCTTGTCAAGAATTTATTCTCCAAGACAAAATTACATTTCAATAACATTCATAGCATATGCATACAAAATACATATAACATGAATCTCATTTATTTTGAGAACATCATTACATAATGCATACATCATGGCATTGCATACTACTAACTCTTTACCTTTTCAGGAAAGATCGATCGACAGATAAAAGTCATTACCTTTTGGAGTAGCAGTCGTCAAAGATTCCTTCATCATCCCGTTAAGGTAGTAATCATCCAAGATTCCTTCATCATCCTGTTGAGGTAGAAGTCATCCAAGATTCCTTCATCATCCTGCTGAGGTAGTAATCGTCCAAGATTCCTTCATCATCCTGCTGAGGTTGTAGTCATCCAAGATTCCTTCATCATCCTGCTGAGGTTGTAGTCATCCAAGATTCCTTCATCATCCTGTTGAGGTTGTAGTCATCCAAGATTCCTTCATCATCCTGCTGAGGTTGTAGTCATCCAAGATTCCTTCATCATCCTGCTGAGGTTGTAGTCATTCAAGATTCCTTCATCATCCTGCTGAGGTTGTAGTCATTCAAGATTCCTTCATCATCCTGTTAAGGTTGTAGTCATCCAAGATTCCTTCATCATCCTGCTGAGGTTGTAGTCATCCAAGATTCCTTCATCATCCTGCTGAGGTTGTAGTCATCCAAGATTCCTTCATCATCCTGCTGAGGTTGTAGTCATTCAAGATTCCTTCATTATCCTTCTGAGATTGTAGTCATTCAAGATTCCTTCACCATCCGTCTGAGGTTGTAGTCATCCAAGATTCCTTCATCATCCTGCTGAGGTTGTAGTCATTCAAGATTCCTTCATCATCCTGCTGAGGTTGTAGTCATCCAAGATTCCTTCATCATCCCGCTGAGGTTGTAGTCATCCAAGATTCCTTCATCATCCTGCTGAGGTTGTAGTCATCCAAGATTCCTTCATCATCCTGCTGAGGTTGTAGTCATCCAAGATTCCTTCATCATCCTGCTGAGGTTGTAGTCATCCAAGATTCCTTCATCATCTTGCTGAGGTTGTAGTCATCCAAGATTCCTTCATCATCCTGCTGAGGTTGTAGTCATCCAAGGTTCGTTCTTCTTTATGCTGAGGTTGTAGTCATCCAAGATTCCTTCATCATCCTGCTGAGGTTGTATTCATCCAAGATTCCTTCATCATCCCGCTGAGGTTGTAGTCATCCAAGATTCCTTCATCATCCTGCTGAGGTTGTAGTCATCCAAGATTCCTTCATCATCCTGCTGAGGTTGTAGTCATCCAGGATTCCTTCATCATCTTGCTGAGGTTGTAGTCATCCAAGATTCCTTCATCATCCCGCTGAGGTTGTAGTCATCCAAGATTCCTTCATCATCCTGCTGAGGTTGTAGTCATCCAAGATTCCTTCATCATCCTGCTGAGGTTGTAGTCATCCAAGATTCCTTCATCATCCTGCTGAGGTTGTAGTCATCCAAGATTCCTTCATCATCCTGCTGAGGTTGTAGTCATCCAAGATTCCTTCATCATCCTGCTGAGGTTGTAGTCATCCAAGATTCCTTCATCATCCTGCTGAGGTTGTAGTCATCCAAGATTCCTTCATCATCCTGTTGAGGTTGTAGTCATCCAAGATTCGTTCATCATCCTGCTGAGGTTGTAATCGTCCAAGATTTCTTCATCATCTATTTGGAGTAGCAATCATTTCCAGATGGCATCTTTAAGCCCATCCCCGACAAGATTCTGTCACAACTCTAGATGGCATCTTTAAGCCCATCCCCGACAAGATTCCTTCACATCTCCAGATGGCATCTTTAAGCCCATCCCCGACAAGTTTCTGTCACATCTCCAAATGGCATCTTTAAGCCCATTCCCTTAAACTACGCTTTGACGAGTGCAAATTTTTTGGGCACTCTAGTATTCAATTATCTTCCACCTTCGGATCACGAAAGGCTCGAAAGCCAATCTATATCCTAAGGTTTAAGAAAATTGAACAGGGGCAATTGTTGTACCCCAAAATTTTCCCTCTCATTCTTCAAGGCCTTTCTCACAAGGATTCTCAAGGTTCAAGCTTGCACAAGTACTTTTGGATTTTCCAGTACCAGAATTAAAAGGAAACTATCAAAAAGGGAGAAAACAGATAAAAATATTTTGACAAATTTGGAGGAAAATAGGTCTCCTTCGATTCAACCTTTCGATTGGACAAGCATGCTGCCTGCATGATTGCAATCGAAGGCCATGACTTGCTGGACACATGTGCCCCCTTGGAAGGCAAATTCTTCAATTGGACTTTTCACCTCCTTCGAATGCAACTTGGATTACATCCTTCGTTTTGAGCAAGAGCCTCCTTCAAATGCAACTTGGGTATGTCTTTCATTTTGAACTCAAAGCCTCCTTCGAATGCAAGTTTAGGAACATCCTTCATTTGGATTTGAAACCTCCTTCGAATGCAACTTGGGTACATCCTTCGTTTGGATTTGAAACCTCCTTCGAATCCACTTGCACCAAGGGCCTCTTGCAGACTTTGCCTCTCACAAGTTTCGTTTGAGCCAAGAGATATCTTCATACAAGATTTGACTAAGTTCTTGCTTCCCTTGAAGGAACACCCTCCGATTCAGAAGCCAGGAACTTCCCTCACGCTAAAAGGCAATGACTCCCTTTATGTTTGTTTCGATCCACATGCTTCGATTGGGCAACATTGCTTCCTTCGAACACGGGCTTTCGATTGGGCAATATGTTTGTTTTGATCCAAGATTCGACTGGGCATTAGCTTCCTTCGAGTAAGCTTGTTTCGACCACAAGCTTCGACTGAGGCAAAGGCTGCCTTCGAACAAGTGCGCTTCGATCTCATTCTTGCATTTGACTCAAGACCAAATCTCGTTTTCCAGGCTATGTTGCATCCAAATCTTTACCAAGTCAGAAGCTTGTACAAGGGTTTTAAACTTTGTCTTTTAGATACTACTATTATTGGTTAAAGGCTATATGCTCTTTCCTTTCATAGAGAGTACTTTAGTCACAAAATCAGCTTTCAACCTGATTTTGGTCTGAGCACAAGCAACGTTAGAAGCATAAGTCACATCTTCTGCACCCCAACTGCCAAGAGGCCCCCCACATGTACTTTCACGTTACATTATTATATCATTTATTTGCAAGGCTGGCTTTGGACAACATGTCCATTCTTTCTCTATAAATAGAGGAACATTTACAAAGCTAGGAGGAGGATCTTTGGACCAGAGGAACGAATCTCCCAAATTTTCTCAAACACAACAAAACTCTCAAGTTCATCAACACTTGAGAAATCAAAACCCAGAATCCCAAACACTCACCTCTTTCGATTCTTAAGAACACCCCACACATAGAAGTTTGTTCAAACTCAAAGACAACCTCCTGTGACAACTCTTCGAACCAAAATCAAACCCCCTGTGACTACTCTTCGAATTCCAGAAACATCCAGGTAGCAGTTCAAGTTCGAATCCCACATCCATTCAAGGCCTGAAGCAAGGTAAGTTATTCTTACCTTTGAACTTTTCATTTCATGGCATAATAATTTTCCCCTTTCGTTTGAAACATGTACATACCATTGTTCCTTTTGTTTCCACCCTTTTAACATATTTTTCAGAGCTAACCCTTTTGTTTTTCTTTCTATTTACCTGAACTTGCTTTAATTGTTAAACTGTTTACAAGACAAATGCTAGCATGGCCTCAGGCCATGTTGCCATTTAATGCTTTAAATGAAAGAAAACAGGAAACAGGAAATAGGAAACGAAGCTTCTGGCTTCTACCCTCTTTCTCCAGGTCGAACGAAAGAGACAACCAGGAGGCAAACCGTGGCCAGTCGAAAGACATTCCCTCACTGCTTTCAACCTCCAGTCGAAGAAGGCAACAAGGCAGAATCAAAAGGCTTCGCCATACACTGACTTCCAGGCCAATCGAAGGACAGGACCTCACTGGTGCTAGCCCCAATCGAAGGTGGCCAACAAAATGCAAGTCGAAGGGTGCTACTGCCTGGGTCGAAAGACACTCATTTTTCTTACTTTTATCTTATTTTTTTCATATTTTTTATGCCTTTCGATATGGTTGTAATAGCGTAGGATTTTATCTTTCTGCATTTTATTTACTTTGTACAAATGCTAGTAATTAGGCGTGTATGGCAAGATAAAATCAACAAGTAGACAACCTAAACATCAAAGACAAATGCATGCAACAAAACACATTATTCACACATGCACCCTTAGGGTAATTCCACTTGTTGCCTTCAAAAATGGGCCATGGTATGCATGTCAAGTACTTTGGCAAAACAAAAAGATCATAGTCCCTCGATGACGCTGTCTTGGTTGCCTAAACAAAATGATCAAGTCCCTCAATAAAAATTGCCAAAAATACTTGACACAATTGCTATCATGGTCTATATGATGACCCGCGCCTGTCCCGTTAACATCCTAACACAAGGTTGTTCATCAAACACAATGGTGAAACAACACTGTTAAAAGGGTTAAAAACATAAGAAAGATCTTTGAGTAAAATAGGGTAGACAACTCTTAGTTACTTGATCAAAAACTTGCAAAAACATCCTTGCCATTTTTCAAAACACACTCCACAACACAATTTCCAAATCACTTTCAAAACATTGAATTATCTTTTCAAAAAGACGCACACCTTTGTATATATTCAAACAAGAATCATTACAAAGGTTTCCTAGACAAGGCATCTTTTTTCAAAACATTTTCAAAACCACACACGCAAAACACCATTTCAAAGCAATTGAAAAGCAAAGGCAAGTGATCTAAAAACAAGTAACTAAGAGCCCATGGATAACCATGGATGAAAAGGGTGCTAGCACCTTCCCTTTTCATAATCTACCCCCCGAACCCAAGAAAACATCTCAAAGGTCTTTGCTGTACTTTTTGACCTTTCCTTAGGATAAAATAAAAAGTCGGTGGCGAATCTTGCTAAACCGAAACATTTACGAACACAAACGCAAATCCCAAGTCAGTTCTCCCACCGTATCACATAGTGGTTTTACCAGTTAGAAGGTTCCAACATCTATACCTGGGAAGACTTGGCCACCGCCTTCTGCCGTCAATATCAATATAATGCCGATCTAGCGCCAAATAGAGCGCAGTTATAAGGAATGACCTTAGGTTCCAATGAAGGCTTCAAAGAATATGCATAGAAATGGAGAGACCTGACTGGCAGGGTGCAACCACCATTGACTAACGGGGAATTGGTAGATATGGTCATGGGAACATTGGTTGGGCCATTTTTGAACCTACTGACTGGGAGCTCATCATCTGGGTTCACTGGTTAATCTTGACTGGTGAAAGGGTTGAGAGCGGTATTAAAAGTGGAAAGATACCCATGGCCTCCGCCTCTACATAAAATGATATGAAGAAACCTTTTACCGGCAAAAAGGAAACTAATGTCGTATGTGGGTCAAAGGGCTATGTCAAGAAGGACCATCGCCAGTCTGTTAATGTAGTTCTGATTTCCAATCTGACCTCTACTCAAGGACCACAACGACAAGCTAACTACCAAAGACCTGATATTCCAAGAAAACAACTTACAAGGATCAACATGTCACTATCTCAAGCCCTACGACACCTGTTGAAGGCTAATTTTGTAACATTGCGTGATCCCCCTTCAAATCCCAACATTTCGTCTCCAAAGTATAACCCGAACACTAAATGTGTTTATCACTCCAATAGTCCTAGACATGACACTGATCATTGTTGGGAATTAAATGCAAGATCCAAGACCTCATTAACAACAAGACCATTGAATTTGATCTTCCTCCAACTTTGAATGTAATCACCACACCTATGCAAAATCATGGCAAAGGTGTCAACGCTATTGAAGTTTGTCAAAAACAATTTGTTGAAAGCTAGGGTTTCCCCTGGTTGCCTTGAAGATTGTTGTTGTTGTGTTATGCAAATCAACGGCTGTGAATGGCTGAAAAGAGGTGTCCAACATCTAATGAATAGCCATGAGATCCTATTTTAAATAACCCCATCCGTAAAAAGTTTGACTGAAGTTGTGCCTCAAGAAGTTGAAGACATATCCATCATCATTATCTCCAACAAACCTATTAGGATCACTTCAAAAGGTCATATTAGGATTTCCAATGAACCGAAGATAGCTCCATTGGTAATTCCCACATCGGGGCCATTCCCTTATTCTTCTGATAAGACGGTACCTTGAAGTTATGGCGCTGAAGTATACTACCATGGTATTAGATAAGACTCCTGGATTGATGAAGATAAGACTGCTGATATTACCAACATTACTGGGTCTAGCAAGGTGACTAGAATGGAGAGAATTTTCTCTCCTGATATTTCACCTCCAACCATCACAACTACACCTGTTCGAATTACTGTTGACAAACCTAGTACTGATGCTTGGGGCAAAGAAAAAATGATTGAGCCTGCCGGGATGGAGGCGCCTGCCAAAGACATTATTACTGAGGAACCCTCTACTCAAGAAATGGAGGAGATTTTGAAGATTATAAGGAAAAGTGACTATAAGATAGTAGAGCAGTTGGGGAAAATCCCCTCGAAGATTTCTATGTTATCTTTATTACTATGCTCAGATGTGCATGCTCAAGCATTGATAAAGTTTTTGAAGAATGGGCATGTTCCTCAAGAGACTACGGTCGATCAGTTTGAAAATTGTGTAGCGAGTTTGACTGCCGATAATGGATTACGATTCTCGGATGTTGATTTAACTCCCGCCAGAAGAAATCACAATAAAGCTTTGCATGTCTCCATTTATGCAAAGGAACCACTCTAGCCCATGTATTGTTGGACATTGGGTCCTCTCTGAATGTATTTCACAAAGGTTCCTTAGATCGGTTGGATTGCAAATGTTTGATACTGAAGCCAAATGACATTGTGGTAAGGGCTTTTGACAGATCCAAAAGGATGGTCCATGGAGAAGTTGATATCCCCATCAAAGTTGGGTCTCAAATTTTAAATTCAACTTTCTATGTGATGGATATTCGTCCTGCTTACTCTTGCCTACTTGGACGCCCTGAGATACATGGGGCAGGAGCACTGACTTCTACACTTCATCAAAATTTGAAATATCTAGTCAAAGGAAAGATCGTTACCGTCTATGGTGAAGAATAGTTTATGGTTATCCATTTAAATTCGTTTATGTATGTTGACATGGATGGTGAGTTCATGGAAACTCCTTGTCAAGCCTTTGAAGTGGTTTCTCCCATGGTTGTTGCTGCCAAGGCTACTTCTGATGTTCCAAAAGTTGTTAAAGATGTGCCTAGGATGGCTTCCCTCAAATATGCTCACGCTGTGATTAAAGATAAAGATTGTACCATTTGGGGACAACTCCCTGACATCCTTTTCAAATCATACAAATGTGGTTTGGGCTTCACTGCCAAAGCTCAAAAGGAGGTCAGACATGCTCATGCGGGGAAACCACCTCTTCGCATTCGTAATCATGAAGTGAATGCTCTTGAAGACTTTGATAATGATTGTGACTTTGATGAATGGACCTACCCGACTTCTGATGAAGGGCTCAACAATTGGTGTAACAACGACTTCATTCCAATCTCCTTCAACAAGGAGTAATTACCATTTACTATTTTGTTAATTTAAGAACTATGTCTGTAATTTTATTGAAACAATAACTTTAAGCCATGTACCATGCCCAGAGCACCATGGTCTATTTGTTAAGGGTTTGTTCATTTTCATATGCCATATGATCATTTAATGAAAAACATTGGACTCTTTTGCATTTAAATTTTGCGCTCATTGTCTTTCTTTCACTTTATTGCATTTTCAAAATTGCCATGTGACCTTACATGCACACACGCACATTTTGTAGGTCCACATCCACTCCGGATCTCATTGACAACGACTCTGCTATTTCCATTTATGACTTTGAACATCCAATCTACCAAGCTGAAGACGGAGGCGAAGAAGATTGTGAAATACCTGGGGAACTATCCAGACTTCTGATGCAAGAGAAAAAGGCCATTCAACCGCACGAGGAACTAGTTGAAGTGACCAACCTAGGTACTGAGACAAACAAGAAGGAAGTCAAGATTGGCGCCAACTTAGAAGACAATGTCAAGGGAAGATTGATTCAGATGTTGCACGACTATGTTGTGGTGTTTGCTTGGCCATATGAGGATATGCCGAGGCTTGATATTAACATTGTGGTCCATCATCTACCAATGAAGGAAGATTGTTCTCCAGTCAAGAAAAAGGTTCGTCGCATGCGACCAGACATGTTTGAGAAATTAAAAGCTGAGGTAATGAAGCAATTCAATGCAGGATTTCTAACAATAATGTCATACCCCCAATGGGTGGCAAATGTGGTTCCGGTACCTAAGAAGGATGGAAAAGTACGTATATACGTAGACTATAAATATTTGAATAAGGCAAGCCCCAAAGATGATTTCCCACTACCACATATTGACATTTTGGTTGATAATACCGCTCAACATAAAGTCTTCTCCTTTATGGATGGCTTCTCCGGCTACAATCAAATCAAAATGGCTCTCGAGGACATGGAGAAGACCACCTTTGTCACACAGTGGGGCACTTTGTGCTATAAGGTCATGCCTTTCGGTTTGAAGAACGTAGGGGCAACCTATCAACGAGCTATGGTAGCTCTATTTCATGATATGATCCATCATGAGATAGAAGTGTACGTTGATGATATGATTGCAAGGTCGCAAACTGAGGAACAACACCTTGTTCATCTTCACAAGATATTTGAGAGGTTGAAGAAATACAAGCCAAGACTGAATCCCAACAAATTCACCTTCGGGGTAAGATCTGGAAACTCTTAGGGTTTGTTGTCAGTGGAAAAGGTATTGAGGTCGACCCTGCAAAAGTCAAAGCTATACAAGAAATGCCAGCTCCCTGTACTGAGAAAGAAGTCATGGGTTTCTTAGGTTGACTCAACTATATTTCCCGTTTTATATCTCACCTAACTGCTACTTGTGAGCCAATCTTAAAACTATAGAAGAAAGATCAAGTAGTCAGATGGAACAATGATTCCCAAGCAGCCTTTGACAAAATTAAAGAATATCTGCAAGAACCTCCCATCCTGATGCCTCCAATTGAAAGAAGACCTTTGATTATGTACTTGACTATATTAGAGATTTCAATGGGTTGTATGTTGGGCCAACATGACGAGTCTAGCTAAAAAGAGCATGCAATATACTACCTGAGCAAAAAGTTTATCGACTGCTAAACAAGATATTCACTACTCGATAAAACTTGATGTACTCTAGCATGGGCTGCTCACCGGCTAAGATAGTATATGCTGACTCACACCCATCTATTGATTTCTAAGATAGACCCCATCAAGTATATCTTTGAGAAGCCAGCTCTCTCTAGACGAATAACTAGATGGAAAATGATCTTGACCAAATATGACATCTAGTACACCATACAAAAAGCAATCAAAGGAAGTGTACTGGAGGATCATTTGGCCCATCAAGCTGTTGATGATTACCAATCCATGAATTTTGAATTCCCAGATGAGAATATCATGTTGATAACTAATTATGAAAATCCTGGACCGTATGAAGGACCTGAACAAAGATCCCGACAGACTATGGTTTTTGATGGAGCTTCCAATGCTTTAGGTAACAGAATTGGTGCAGTGATTATTTCCCCCGATGTTGGCCATACACCTTTCACTGGAAAACTATGATTCGACTGTACAAACAACATGGTCGAGTATGAAGCGTGCATCTTGGGTCTTAAGGCTGCCATTAACCTAAGAATCAAGTTCTTAGACGTATACGGGGACTCAGCCCTAGTAATCGGTCAAGGTAAAGGAGAGTGGGATACCAAAAACCCTAATCTTATTCCTTACAAAGAGCATGTGTTAACTCTAATCCCATACTTTAAGGAGGTAACCTTTGAACATTTCCTGAGGGAAGAGAATCAGTTGGCGGATACTTTAGCAACTATGTCATCCATGTTCAAGGTCAATTGGGACAACGAGGCTCCTAGGATCACAATCGAAAGATTAGACGAACCGGTGCATTGTTATGAGATCGACACTGACGAAGAGAAGCGGTGGTACCATGAAGTAAGGAGAAATCTTGAAGCACAAGAGTACCCTGAAGGAGCTTCAGTGAATGACAAGAAATTCCTGCGAAGGTTCTCAGTCAAATTCTTCCTAAGCAATGGGATCTTGTACAAACACAACCATGATTCTACTCCACTCCTTTGTATGGACAAGAAGGAGGCAGAGAAAATCATGGAAGACATGCATGAAGGTGTCTTTGGAACTCACTCTAGAAGACACACTACGGCTAAGAAGATTCTGAAGGCTGGTTATTATTGACCGACGATGGAAACTGATTGTCACCATCACTCAAGGACTTGCCATAAGTATCAAGTCTATCCTGACAAGGTTCATGTACCTCCAATTCCTTTAAATGTCATGACTGCTCCGTGGCCATTTATAATATGGGGAATTGACATGATTGGAGAGATCAAGCCCACTACCTCTAATGGACATCGTTTCATCCTCGTTTCTATTGACTACTTCACCAAATGGGTCGAAGCTGCTTTGTTTGCCTCAGTCACTAAGAATGTTATATCCCGGTTTATCAAGCATAACCTCATCTGCCGGTACGACATCCCTGAAAGGATCATCACTGATAACGGAACTAATCTCAACAATGCTATGATCACTGAAATCTATACACAGTTCAAAATCAAGCATCACAATTCTTCTCCATACAGACCTAAGATGAATGTCGCAGTGGAAGCTGCCAATAAAAACATAAAGAAGATTCTGCAAAAGATGGTAGTAACCTATAAAGACTGGCACAAGATGCTACCATTTGCTCTTCATGGCTACCGTACTTCGGCTTGAACATCAGCTGGGGCAACTCCTTTTTCTTTTGTCTCTGGCATGGAAGTTGTCCTTCCTGTGGAAGTTCAAATTCCTTCCTTAAGGATTATGAAAGAAGCAGACTTAGGCGAAGATGAATAGATTCAGACTAGGTTGGATCATTTGAACTCAATTAACAAGAAGAGACTGGCTGCTATTTGTCATGTTCAAATGTATCAAAAGCGTACGATCAAGGCTTTCAACAAGAAGATCAAACCTCGAGTGTATCAGACTGGCGATTTGGTAATAAAGCGCATCATTCTTTCTCAAGGAGATCCCAGGGGAAAATGGACTCCCACTTACAAAGGGCCATTTATTGTTAAAAAGTATTCTCTAGCGATGCCATGATGCTAACTACTATGGACGGCGAAGAGTTCCCGCATCCTGTGAACGCGAACATAGTTAAAAAATACTACACATAAAAATGACCTGCTAGGTTAACTTACCTAGGCAAAAATAAGGACATATCCATGAATCAAAGTAGTTCAGGCAAAAGTTAGGGATATATACAAAATATTATACACCTGGCAAGTCGAAAACCCGAAAGGGAGGCTTGGGCAAAAAAGGGTATCCTGGTGGGCTGAAAACCTGAAAGGGCGGTCCAGGCAAAAGTTAAGGATCAAAGTGTATGACTATGTCCCGTAAAATCACTACAATCGGCTTTATTACCAAGGTCCAAGTTCGATGGTATAAGATCAATTAAATCAACTTCTTTCAACTGCAAGGGATGATGTTCGAAGACATAGGGGCAACGACCGAGTTGGAACCCAATGGGATTACTTCCACATGGCTATTATTTTGTTTTTGCATTGTATTCCTTTCATTATTTCGACGATTTCCTCTTACTAGGATTTCTGTCTCCTTGTACAAAAACGCCTATTTACAGGCAAAACATCAATACAAATATACTTCGAAGTGTAAACTTTTTGTTTTTCTATTTTGAGTGCAAAAATGTCTAATGATTAAAATTGAATGAACATATGCATATGAACATGATTAACTATTAACAAATGTATGTAATAGGTGGAAGATGATTGAACACTAGAGTGCCCAGAAATTTACACTCGTTTGAAGTGATAGTATTGGTGAATAATATCGGGAATGGGATTACATATGCCATTTGGAAGAGATGACAGAAGACTGTCAGATATGGGCTTAAAGATGCCATCCAAGGAATATGACGGAGAGTCGTCGGAGATGGGCTTTAAAGATGTCGTCTAAAGTAGATACTGGCTTCATAAGAAGTCTCTTTGTGGGGATTCCTGTTCCCGTTGTTTGAGGAGGAGTCCACTGGGGGACGTTGATTTCTGTTGTTTTCCTGTTTGAGGAAAACTCTATGGGGAATAGAGTCTAGGAGCTTCGGTTGTCTATTACTCTACTGGGATTTATCTCTTGATTGGAGATATGAAAGTTTGATGTTTTATGGTTAAAATTCAGGCTTCGTAGTAATTTGTTGGGGAGAATGAAATTAACTGCTATTTGGAAATGTATCAGAAGGAACCTGGGTAGGGTTGTCTCATGATGACGCCGTGTAAAACTGCATCTGGAAATTGTGAGAAGGAACTTGGGTAGGGTTACCTCAGGATGTGTCAGTGTAAAACTGCATCTGGAGATTCAAGAGAAGGATCCTGGGTAGGGTTACCTCAGGATGAGTCCATGTAAAACTGCATCCAGAAATTCAAGAGAAGGAACCTGGGTAGGGTTGCCTCAGGATGAGTCAGTGTAAAAATGCATTTGGAAATTCAAGAGAAGGAACCTGGGTAGGGTTGCTTCAGGATGAATCCGTGTAAAACTGCATTTGGAAATTCAAGAGAAGGAACTTGGGTAGGGTTGCTTCAGGATGAGTCTGTATAAAACTGCATCTGGAAATTCAAGAGAAGGAACCTGGGTAGGGTTGCTTCAGGATGAGTCCGTGTAAAACTGCATATGGAAATTCAAGAGAAGGAACCTGGGTAGGGTTGCTCCAGGATGAGTCCGTGTAAAACTCCATCTGGAAATTCAAGAGAAGGAACCTGGGTAGGGTTGCTTCAGGATGAGTCCATGTAAAACTGCATCTGGAAATTCAAGAGAAGGAACCTGGATAGGGTTGCCTCAGGATGAGTCCGTGTAAAACTGCATCTAGAAATTGTGAGAAGGAACCTAGTTAGGGTTTCTTCAGGATGAGCCTGTGTAAAACCGCATCTAGAGATTCAAGAGAAGGAACTTGGGTAGGGTTGCCTCAGGATGAGTCCGTGTAAAACTGCATCTGGAAATTCAAGAGAAGGAACCTGGGTAGGGTTGCTTCAGGATGAGTCCGTATAAAATTGCATCTGGAGATTGTGAGAAGGAACCTGGGTAGGGTTGCTTCAGGATGAGTATGTGTAAAACTTCAGAAGGAGGGAGAAGGAACCCGTGTAAAATTTCTTCATGATGAGCCCGTGTAAAGCTGTATTTGGAAGTAAGAAGAAACTCGTGTAAGATTGCTTCATGACGAGCTCGTGTAAAGTTGTATTTGGTCGCACAAATAATTACTCTGTTTGTTTCAGGAGCTAATCCTGGACCTGTTGAAAATTGTTGACGATAAATATTTGTTGATTGATCTTTCCTGAAAAGGTAAAGGGTTAGCTGTATGCAATGTCATGATGTATGAAATGCATTGTGTAATGGTGTTCTCAAAATAAATGAGATTGGGATGTATGTATTTTTACTGCAAATGCTATGACGTTTGTAGAATGGTGTATGTATGTAATATGTGAATGTATTAATTCTTCTATTGCAGTGTTGTTGAATTAGAGAAAATAAATCCCTGATTGCAACTGGCGATAAAAAATGTAGGTCTTAAGATTTTGTTGAAGCTGAACTGCTGGGAGATGATCTTCCGTTGTTAGAGAAATAAACTTTGTTGGGGAAGGAAAGCTTTGTGCACTGCCTGAGAATTTTGTGAAATCCTATTGGGGAATCCTAAGAAGTTTGACGAATTTACTGGGGAAAACCTGATGTCGAAGAAATAGTTGGAAATTCTTGTTTTGTCGGGGATACAAGAACACCTGACATCACAGGGTTGTAAGTTGAGGATATGGCGGCGACTTTTTAGTAAGATGCCCCTGCCTTTGTACATGCTGGAGAAAGTACCTGTGGAGACTTTGTGGATGGTTTAAGTGTCATCCCAACTCATGGGGTGCTTGGTAAATGCTGATCAGGATGATAAGTCTTCTACTGATAAATAAATGACAACATGACGGGACATAGTCGTACGTTTTTAATCCCTAACTTTTGCCTGGAATTCCTTTTCGGGTTTTCAGTCCACCGGGATACCCTTTTTTGCTCAAGCCGCCTTTTCAGGTTTTTAACTTGTCGGGTGTAAATATTTTTGTATATATCCCTAATTTTTGTTCGAACTCTTTTGGTTCGCCGGGATGCCCTTAATTTTGCCTGGGCCTGTCAACCTAGCGGGTCTTTTTCATGCGTAGTATTTTCTGACTATGTCCGCGCTCATAGGATGTGGAGAGTTGTCACTGTCTATGACAACAAGTGTTGTAGAAATGCCAGAAAATGTTTATATGATCGCATGTGCCCTTTCATACATGGGATCCTGTGTGGGGCTGCTTCAGGATGAATCTGGTGCACCTGATGTTTGATCAAGTTTCTGATAGTCTTGAATTTCCTAGGTATCTTTTCTAAGATCTGTCATGGAAGGATTCAAAGACATGATACTGACACCATCTGATACTACTGGCATAGACAAGCAATCTGGTGGTACCAAAGATTCAAATTTCAGTGATTTTCTGCTGGAATCCCCGATCAATGTAACAGCCCCTGAGTGATTCAGATGGAGATCTTCCCCTGGCTATTCAGCATTTTTGGAGAGATTCTTTGCATATTGGTTTGACTTCCCCGGATTAATTAGACACCATGTCATGTCCCTTGATTATGAAAGGCTTGTTATTGGGAATGTTTTTCCGTCTGAGGTGATTCTGTCCATTGAGGGGGTATTCGTTCACTGAATATTCGTTGTGTGAATTTCTCTGCCATTTGAAAAATTAACCATATGCAAACAATGTCATTTAAAGAATGCAAAGCTTATGTCTGTCTTGAAATTTTTTGAAAATGCGTTTTTGTAGTAAAACAAAATTTGCAAGAATGTGATATCAACTGATGATTTATAGCAAACCTTACAGGAGTCAGGATACCTTTGTAACAGTATGCTCTCGAACTAACCCATGCTTCAGCTAGGACTTTTAAGGGTTGTAACATGGCCTAGTTCACGGTTTAAGAAACAAAGGATAAAGGCTCAAAATTTATTTGTATCCACCCGTTCTTTGTGATGTTCTTCAGTCCTATGCTCAGTTAATTGTGCATTTCAAATCCCAGTTGAGTTCTAGAATGTTGGCCCCGATGTTCCAGTGATGGTTCAGAATTTGAACATTTGTTTGAGAAGGAAGTCATTTTTGTGACCTTTTCTTTCTGTTGAGGATTTGTAGGACCTCTTTCTTATGATTTTGTTATCCCTATTTTTGCCTGAACTGTTTATTTTGTGATTACAGCCAGCGGGATGCCCCCGTTTTTTCTTAAGTCTCCTTCATAGGTTTTGACTTAATGGGCTTTTATTTTTAGAGATAATGACTGATTGTTCTTAATGATTATGTGGAACCATCACCATCTTTTGGAGAGCATCTTCTACACTATTTGTCGTGTATGAAGGGAAAGCTTGCAACTGAATGTACATCTGAATTAAATGAGAAAACTACCCTGCCCCAGGTTATGATTAAGGGTTTTAATTTGTGTGAAAAGAAAACTCCTACTTCTTAGGCTCAAAGGGGTTGAATAGGGATTATCTTCCTTATAACTCCATTGTTTAGTATTTGAAAGAAAGCATGTACATCGTCAGCCAGGTCTGTCCAAAAGTATACTGTATGAGAATTATGGTATTTTTTCGTCATCCTCCATCTAAAGGCTCATAGCTAGTAACCAAGAGTTGAATATCACAAAAATGGAGTAAAAGCATAGTTTAAACATAATGAAAAAAAATTAATTCAAGACAAACATGTGCAATGCATTAATGAAATACCAAAATTTAATATGAAACAATTGTTTAAACAATCGAAAGAAATAACAATTGAAATTTCAAAACGAAATAAACATTCTCAATCTTAGCCATGATTTGGCATGGGAGCAGTGATCACATTGGGAGTCTCAAGAGGTTCGAACTCAATCTCCTTAGCGTCAATCATATTCTGAATCTTATATTTCAGCACCCAATAATCGTTAGTATCGTGCCCCGGACTTCCATAATGATAGGCACACCTTGCATCAGGATTGTAGTTAGGAGAGGAAGTCTTGGGGTTTGGATGAGGTCCTATAAGTGTAATCAAATTCATCCTCATCAAGTGTTGCAATGCTTGAGACAGCGACATGTTGATCTTGGTAAATTATATCTTGGGCCCGTCTTGTTTTTGCCGGTTACCTCGTTGTTGTCGCACCGATGCAGGATTAGATATCAAGATTGCCCCCAACAGATTGGTCGTGGTTGCCCTTGTTGTGACCCTTTTCACCGTACACAACATTAACTTCTTTTTTACCACCAAATGGCTTCTTCTCAACACTAGAAGATGCAGCCATGTGAATCTTTCCACTCTTGATACCACTTTCGATCCTTTCTCCAGTCAGAACCATCTCTGTGAACCCAGATGAGGAACTCCTAATCAGCAGATTAAAGAACGGGCCTGTCAGAGTGCCCATGAACATGTCTACCATTTCCCGATCATTCAAAGGAGGTTATACCCTTCCAGCTAGATCCCTCAATTTCTGGGCATATTCCTTGAACCCTTCTCTTGAGCTCATGGACATATTCTACAGTTGCACTCGAGTTGGTGCCAGGTCAGCATTATATTGGTACTGCTTGTAGAAAGCAGTAGCCAAGTCTTCCCAAGTATGGATGTCAGTTCCTTTTAGCTGATAGAACCAATCCAGTTGAGTGTCAGCCAAACTTTCTTGGAATAAATGGACCCATAGTTTCTGGTCAGCAGTGTGAGGCTGGATCTTTCTGACATATGACTTCAAATGAAGCTTGGGACAGGAAACACCGTCATATTTTGCAAAGATAGGGACCTTGAACTTAAGTGGGATGACCACCCCTGGAACCAACCCTAATTCTTTAAAATTCAGACCGGGAACCCTTTGGATCTCCATGGCATTAAGCTGATCCTCTAACCGTTTATATTTATCGTCAGTAGGAGGATATTGCTCCTTGGAAAAGTCAGGTTCATCTTCTTCAGACGCTGGATTGTTATCTCCTTCCTCTGATTTCTTGTCATCTTCCTCTTTATTATCCCCACTCTTTGATGGGGTTGTGAAATCTAGAGCCCGATTAGCCGGTCTTCTTCTTCCCACACTCAAAACACGAACTGGTTTATTTGCCTTCTTAGTCTTCTTTTTGACGATCAGAGCTTTCAGGTCTTCTTGCCCCTGGGTCAGAGTCAGGAACATTTGTTGGAACTGAGCGTTTTGAGCCTGAAGGTCTTTGTTTGTTTGTTCAAGAGCCATTTCTTCTTACTGAAATAAACAACGAAGGGATAAGAAGCTTATACATGGAATACCTGTTATACAATGACATATATGATATGCAAATGTTTTCAAGGATCTCACGGGGTAAACACAAGAAGATGTTAGGAGTTGAACTGCGACTTTGACTGAAGAACTTCCATATCATTTGAAGGTCCTTCCACGAGAGTCAAGCTCTCCATATCGAGTGGGTCATAGCCCCTGACTTAAATTATTGAGTTTTGATCTTTTTACGATATTGGGTAGAGGAAAAAAATCCACTTGCCCCTTGCTAGACTTCTGATTTATCATAACCTGCATCATAAACCCTTGTGATCCTTGAAATGGTTAAGGAAATGTTGTGGCATGATGTTATGATGTGTATGTTATGCGTTAAGAAAAAGTGTAAGGTGATGAAGACAAGTGAGTCTAAGAAGTCCAGGTTACTGGATAATGACTGTAACCTTCTGAGAAGGCAAAACGCTGATTGGGTGCATTGAGACACATGTCTGGTAACCGTTTCAAGTGTCTTTCTCAAATCCCCCAAAATCAGCAAGCATTAAATGAAAGTAATCATGTTTTAAAACGTAATTATGATTTTATTTTCTCTTTCTTGAAACCGTTTGCATTTTCAAAAAGAATTTTGAAATCTATTTAAGCACTTTAACTTCTCAGATTAATCCTTTACCGTTTCTCATAATCTCTCAAATATTTTCTGCATTTTCCTTCATCTCTCTCAAAAGAAACCATTTTTCAGTTTTCTCAGAAAAACCCTAAGTGTGAACATGGCAACCTCCAGCAGTGCTTCTGCAGGTTCTCAGAAGAAAGCTTCCTCTGAACAGTACCAAGTTCCATTCAGAACTCTCCTTACACCAGTGAAGAATTTAGAAGTTCTGTCTGAACTGATGGTTGACTTTGGCAGTCTGAAAGAGAATGGTTTTGACTTGACAGAAGACGTTAGGGCACAGAAATAGGAGAGATATTTTGACAGGTTGGTTGGACCAACGTTCCCAGTTTTGGTCAAGGAGTTCTGGATTCATGCATCCTCTTCAACGCATCAAGTCACCTCCTACATAATGGGAAAGAAGATTGTGATCACTGAGGATCACATAGCAAAATTGATTGGTTACAGTGGCGGTGGCGTCCGCTGTATTGATATGGCTGAAAGATGCTCTGACATTGGCGTCATAGCAGAACGGATTTTTACCCTTGGGATGCCCAGCAGCAAAATCAGAGACCTAAAGGATCACCACAGAGTTTGGGCGAAGATCATTCTGGGGTGTTTTAATCACAGGAAGCCAACTAGCTCCCCTGATTATATAAATATAGATCAGCAGTTTCTGATCTATTTTATCAATCAGAAGGTAAAAATCAACTTGGCTCATCTTCTGTTTAATCACCTCAGGACCAGCGTGAAGGAGACCAGGGAAGAAGAAAGGACAAAGAGGGATTGGATACCCTTTGGCAGGTTAATATCAGATATTCTGACTGAGAATAGGCTGATAGAGCACCTCTCAGAAGCTCAAGAACTAAGTTCTATTGAACCAACTATTGGCAAGCCTCTAAACGCGAAGAATCTGAAGATAATGAAATTAATAGAGAATATCAGAAAGGAACCCAACGTTACTCCTATTGCTGACATCACCAGCAGAAGAGTCCCACTGAGTGACTTTCCATTATTTTCTGAGATAGAATCTAAACCAGTGGTGGTTCTCAAATACTTGGACGCGTGCAAGGCTGATGGTACAGATCCCAAACTGAATATCAAAGATCTGCACCAACCTCAACCAGAAGTTACACTGAAGAAGACGAAGAAAAGGAAGGCCACTTCAGAAGGATCATCCCAGCAGACACCCAAGAAAAGAGGTAATTTATCTGCTGCTTCTGTTTTAAATTCTTCTGCTATTCCAACATCAATCCCAACTCCAGCTTCACATGAAATTCCTATCCCCATACCAACTATAGATGAAACCGAACCAGAAGATGACCCTTCTGAGTCACTGACTCTCAGAAGACCCCACACCAAACATCCTAAACCCACAACTTCAACAACATCAGAACTTGACAAAGTTCTGTCTGACATTGATCAACGTGTTTTTGATCATCTCTCAAATAATCCAAACACTGAACCACAAATTACCCACTCTCCTCAACCAGAAAAACCTCTCTCACCCATACCAGAAGAACCACATATTCCTCAACAACCAGAAATTCCTCCTCCTTCTCCACAACCAGCGATTCCTCCTCCTTCTCCACAACCAGCGATTCCTCCTCCTTCTCCTCAACCAGAAATTCATCAACCATCACCTCAACCATCACATCCACCATTACCTCCTCAACCCAAGTTTCATCATTCTGAAACTCCATCTCCTGAACCTCATTCTCCTCAATCCTATGAGCCACAACATCTGGCAATTCAGCTGCCATGTGGAACAACTGTAACACTGGCCCAGCTGCCATCCTCGCCAGAATCTACCCCTCAAAACACTCCCAAAACTCCAAACAGTCCAATTGTTATTTCTGATTCTCCCACTCCATCTCCCAAACAATCATCTCCCGAACAAACTACAGATGACCCCAGCAGGACCTTCATAGATTTAACAATCCTTGACCGTCTTGCTGATCTCAAAAATAAAATAGCCATTCCAAAACCAAAACAGCCAGATGTTGGCTCTGGCATTGTGAATTTTGAAACAGGTTTGCAGCAGTGGATTGCTTCTCTGAAGCAAGTCTGTCCTAGAATGATTGACCCGGCTGCCTCAGACCAGCTCTGGACACGCTTCAGAATCTGGGTACGTGCTGAAGCCCTCAAGTTGCAAGATATCAACTATGAGCAGGCACAACAGAACTTCAGCAAGCTGCTGAAGGAAGTTGAAAGTCAGCTGCCACATAATGAAGTGCTCCTTCTGGATAGTGAGCCATGGTCTGAGAAGCGTCCAGCTCCAACAGTGCAGCCAGAAGAAGATCAGACCATTCAAGCTGAAGTCAGACAAGCTGAAGATGTTGCAGAAAGCTCTCAGAAGCTTCCTGCTTCTGATGTTTCTCAAGCTGCCTTGGACAGGCAGACTCTGGAAGAGCTGAAGCTGAATGATATCCGTCTGCAGCAAAGAATGGATGAAAGTGATCAGAAGATGAATGAAAGGATGGATGTGCAGGACAGCAAGATAGATACAGTAGTCAGCATGGTGCACAAGCAGGCTGAAACTGTTGATCAGATTAAAGCAATGCTGGAGACTTTGTTCACACGCTTTCCTCCCCAACCTTAGATTTTCATTCATGCTATTTTTCATGTTTTCTTTCCATATCTTCTGTACTGTTTTTGTCTGGCTCTGAATATTTTAATATATCAAGTTTTTCTGCTCTTATTGTTTTAGCACATCACTTACACTTTTTGATTGATGACAAAAAGGGGGAGAACAAGGATGATATTTTTCAATAACGGATTACTGAGATAAAAAGTCTCAAACATCTAACTCTGATATACTTGAATGTTTTCTGTTTTTGCATAAGTCTACAGGTACAAGAATGCTCTCTGATACACTGAAGCCTAAAGCCCTGATACTCTGATCCAAAGCTAAGCTCTGATAAAGCTCTGATATTCTGATCTGAAGTTCTGACAATCAAAGCTCTGATATTCTGATATGAAGCTCTAACACTCTGATGTTCAGAAAGTCAATAAAGATCTGATCCTGAAGAACTCTTGGAATTAAAAAGGGAAGTAATAAATTCAGGGGGAGTATCTCCGACCCCAACTCCTCTATTCCTTATCTTTGATAAATCCTTATTTAATTCTGATACAACTTAACTTTCAGTTATCTCTGATACTTTTCACGTTTTTCAAATTAAAAATATCTAGTTTTTGTCATCATCAAAAAGGGGGAGATTGTTAGAACAAAGTTTGAATCCACTACCCTAAGTTTAAGTTTTGATGATAACAAAATGCTAAGGTATATTAATTATGTGATTCATGTAAGAACTATTTGCTATCTAAAAAATACATTATGTCTTGCAGGAACTCTGATGGGTATCAGCATGAGAACATCTTAATCAGCATTAGAATATTGGATATCAACATCAGCATCAGAAGTTGCTATATCAGAATACCAGAATCAAAAGAACAACTCACGCTTATGCTGAAGCTTGATGAACAAAACTGCGCTCAACACTCTGATCTCTGATAAAGACAACAATAGTTCATCAGCACTTAAGCAGCGTCAGAATGAGCCAAAGCCAGAACACACTTTAAGTAGCAACGGTACTGTGCATTCAAGACGAGTTATTACCAACGGCATCATTCCAGACAAGATCTTCTCAATAAGGAAAGTTTGTTATTGGCATTGAATCAAGATTATTGCTCCAACGTTCATCAATTGCAATGCTATATAAACAAGACTATGAAGATTGAATTGGCTAATGCTCTACATCAATTCACACGCCTAAAAGCTAATCATCATCTTCTTATTCTCAGTTTGCTAAAAGCTCCATAATTCCTTACTCAGTTATTTTAGCAATCTAGTTTCAATAAGCTTAAGTTGTGTAATATCACAGTTGTGATAAACTGTTTTGTAGAAAACATTCACACACCTAGATTTCAATTCTTTGTAAGAAAGTGATTCCTTGAGAAACTGGTCTGTAGTTTGACTCAAGAAGGCTCTAGCAATTGCTAAAGCAGATTGTAATATTCAGTTGAATATAGTGGATTAAGACCTCGTTGGAGAGAGGCGAAATCACCTTGACGGGTGGACTGGAGTAGTTTGAGATCAAATGAACCAGGATAAAAATGTCGTGTTCATTGCATTTGATTTCAAGTTTTAACAATTCAACCCCCCTTCTTGTGTTTTTCACTTCTTCAGGTTGTTGGTTGTTAAAGATGGGCGTCTAGTGCCTGATGGTTAACAAAGAAATTATGTTCGAGAAAGTTCCCTTTGTAAGAAATTTTTGTGAAGATGTTTCGATAATTACCATTTCCGACAATCCTCCCAGAGTCTCCACCAAAAGACCCATCAGGATTACATATGTTCCCAAGTTTGCTCCCCTGGTCATCACCCTTCCTGGGCCAATATCGTATCCCTCGGATAAAGTTATTCCCTAGAATTATGGGGCTGACGTCTATTACCATGGCGTTAAGCAAGACCTATTTGTTGTTGAAGACAATGCTTCTGAAGATATTAACCCTGACGTCGACAATATCGTTGGGACTAGTAAAATTACGAGAAGCGGGAGAGTTTTCTCTCCCGAGATCTCTCCAAAGACTGTTACTACTCCTCTGATTATTCCTGCTGCTAATCCTGATAGTAATCCCATTTCTAATCCTATTGTTATCCCTGTTATTATCCCTGCTGCTGGGTCGGCCGAGACTCAGGGAAAAGAGGTATTGGTTGAGCTTGTCCAGACGAAGGTGGGCAAAGAAGTCATCCCTTAGGCTTTTAAAAAGGAAATGGAAGAGATATTAAAGATAATCAAGTAAAGTGTTTATAATTTCTTGGAGAAATTGGGGCAGACCCCTTAAAAAATCTCAAAGCTAGCTTTACTTTTGTGCTCTGAAGTCCATGCTAAGGCTTTAGTAAAATTCATGAAGTCTGTCCATGTGACTCAAGAGACCTCTGCTAATCATTCGAGAATTGCATGGCTATTTTGATAGCTGACAATGGCCTGGGATTCTCTGACGCAGATTAACTCCCAAGGGAAGGAAACATAATGATGCCCTGCACGTCTCCATTGAGTGTAGGGGCACTACCCTAGCTCACGTTCTTGTCGATACAAGTTCATCGTTGAATGTCTTACCCAAGAATGCTTTGGACAGGTTAGATTGCAAATGACTCACACTGAAGCCTAGTAACATTATGGTGAGGGCCTTCAATGGTTCCAAAAGAATGGTGCACGGGGAGGTGGACATCCCTATCAAAGTTGGTACTCAAACTTTTTACTCAACTTTCTATGTGATGGACATCTTCCCGTCTTACTCCTATTTATTGGGCCGACCTTGGATCCACGGGGTTGGTGTTGTTACTTCTACCCTGCATCAGATGTTGGAATACCCGATCAATGGAAAGATTATCATAGTCCATGGGGAAGAGGAATACATGGTGAGCCACCTGAACTCTTTCAGGTACATTGAAATGGACGGCGAGTTCATTGAGACCCCCTATCAGAACTTTGAGGAGGTTCAGCAAACTGTTGTTGCAACTAAGACTGCTACCAGTGTTCCAAAGACTACTAGACCTTCGCTGAAGATGGCTTCTCTAAGGGATTCCAAGGCAGTAGTCAAAGAAGGTGGATTTACCACTTGGGGCCAACTTTCGGATATTCCCTACAAATTTGACAAATTTGGTGTGGGTTTTACTTCAGGAGCCCAGAAAGTTGTTTGTCGTGCTCGTGCCAAGGGACCATAATTACGGATCAACAACCATGGAGTCAATGCTCTCGAAGACAGTGATAGTGATTATGACTTGGACAAGTGGATCTTCCCAACCATCAGCGGTGGACTCAGTAATTGGGAGGCCAAAGATTTTGTTCCCATTAATTTTATTCAAGAGTAATTTATCTTTTTGTTTTTGAGGATATGAAATATTTGAACAATTGAAACTCTAAGGCCTTGTGCTTTACCCGAAGCATAATGGTCTATTTTGTGAGGGTCATTACTTCATTTTCATATGTCATTAATAAAATATTGGACATTCTACATACAAATTTTACTCTCTTTGTCTTTCTTTTCTGCTTTTATTTTATCAAAAAATAGATATGCTCTTACACACACCCACATATCGAACCGCAGATCCACATCCACTTTGGATCCCATTGATAACGGTTATACTATTTCCATTTATGACTTTGAAAATATGATCTACCAAGCCGAGGACGAGGTTGAGGAAGATTGTGAAGTACCAGGAGAACTTGCCAGACTGTTACAATAGGAAGAAAGGGCAATACAGCCTCATAAAGAGCTAGTTGAGATAGTAAAATTAGGTACTGAAGAGGACAAGAAACAAGTCAAGATAGGTGCCGATCTGAAGCATAGTATCAAGGAGCCGTTAGTACAGATGTTACACGACTATGTTGAGGTCTTTTCCTGGTCGTACAAAGACATGCCAGGACTTGACACTGATATTGTGGTTCATCGCCCACCTACAAAAGAGGACTTCCCTCTAGTGAAACAGAAGGTTCGTCGTATACAGCCAGAGATGTCAGAAAAGATCAAGGCTGAAGTCATGAAACAGTTCAACACCGGTTTCTTAGTTGTCACCTCTTATCCATAATGGGTTGCCAATGTCATTCCGGTACCTAAGAAGGATGGTAAGGTACGTATGTGTATGGATTATAGAGATCTGAATAGGGCAAGCCCCAAGGACGACTTTCCGCTTCCCCATATTGATGTTTTGGTTGACAACAGCGCACAACATAAGGTATTCTCCTTCATGGATGGTTTCTTCAGGTACAATAAGATCAAAATGGCACCTGAGGACATGGAGAAAATGACCTTCGTCACATAGTGGGGCACTTTCTGTTACAAAGTTATGCCATTTGGGTTAAAGAACACCGGGGCAACCTATCAGCGTGCCATGATAGCTTTCTTTCATGATATGATACATCACGAGATAGAGGTCTATGTTGATGATATGGTGGCCAGGTCTTAGACTTAAGAGGAGCACCTTGATCATCTACAGAAGCTGTTTGAAAGGCTGAAGAAGTACAAATTGAGGCTGAACCCGAATAAGTGCACCTTTGGAGTAAGATTCGGTAAACTCTTAGGCTTCGTTGTCAGTAGCAAAGGCAGTGAAGCGTATCCTGCAAAGTTTAAAGCTATACAGGAAATGCCAACTCCTCGCACTTAAAAGGAAGTTAGGGGATTCTTGGGACGTCTAAACTACATTTCCAGGTTCATTTCCCATCTGACCGCTACTTGTGAGCCAATCTTCAAATTACTGAAGAAAGATCGAGCAGTGAAGTGGAATGACGACTGCCATAACTCCTTTGACAAAATCAAGGAATATCTTCAAGATCCTCCAATCTTGATGCCTCCAATTGAAGGAATACCTTTGATCACGTACTTAACAGTGTTAGAGAACTCAATGGGGTGTGTACTGAGGTAGCATGACGAGTCTGGTCGAAAAGAGCATACAATATACTACCTTAGAAAAAAGTTTACCGACTGTGAAACAAGATACTCACTGCTCGAGAAAACTTGTTGCGCTTTGGCATGGGCTGCTCGCCGACTAAGACAGTATATGTTGACTCACACTACCTTGTTTATATTTAAAATGGATCCTATCAAATACATCTTTGAGAAGCCCGCTCTGTCCGAAAGAATAGCAAGATGGCAAAGGATCCTGACCGAGTATGATATTCAATATACAACCCAGAAAGCCATTAAGGGAAGTGTATTAGCTGATCATTTAGCTCATCAGGTTGTGGATGACTACCAATCCATGAATTTTGAGTTCCTGGATGAGAACATCATGCTAGCAACTGATTGTGAAGAACCTGGACCGAATGAAGGAGCTGAAAAAGGATCCTGATCGACTATGGTTTTTAACAGAGCTTCCAACGCTCTTGGAAATGGAATCGGCGTTGTGATCATATCTCCTGAAGGCTGTCATACTACTTTCACTTCTAGATTATGTTTCAATTGTACCAACAATATGGCTGAGTATGAAGCATGCATTATGGGTATCAAAGTTTCTATCGACTTGAAGATCAAATTCTTGAGTGTATTTGGAGACTCAGCCTTAGTAATTAGTCAAATCAAAGGAGAATGGGACACGAAGCATCCTAATCTTATCTCTTATAAAGAGCATGTGTTGACACTGATTCTACATTTTAAATAAATTACTTTTGAGCATTTCCCGCAAGAGGAAAATCAACTAGCAGACGCGCTAGCTACTATGTCATTCATGTTCAAGGTCAGATGGGATAATGAGGCTCCTCATATCACCATTGAGAGAATGGATGAACCCTTATACTATCACGAGATTGATACTGAAGAACTAGTGGAAAAACCTTGGTTCCATGATGTCAAAAGATATCTCGAAGCCCAAGAGTATCCTGAGGGAGCTTCAGTCAATGATAAGAAGTTTCTACGAAGGTTCTCTGCCAAGTTCTTCCTCAGTAATGGGATCCTCCACAAGCGCATCCATGATTCTACTTTTCTTCGGTGTATAGACAATAGTGAGGCAGAAAAGATTATGGCTGATTTTCATTAAGGTACCTTTGGAACCCATTCTAGTGGACATACGATGGCTAAAAAGATCATACGGACAGGATACTATTGGTCCACTATGGAAGTAGAATGTTATCAGCATTTGCGGACTTGTCACAAGTTCCAAATCTATGTTGATAAAGTACGTTCCTCTGGTTCCTCTTAACATCTTGACTGCTCCCTGGCCATTTACAATGTGGGGGATCAACATGATTGGAGAAATTAGACCTACAGCTTCTAATGGGCATCATTTCATCCTCGTCGCCATTGATTACTTTACAAAGTGGGTCGAGGCAGCTTCATTTGCTTCTGTTACCAAGAACATGGTGGTCAGATTCATCAAACATAACCTTATCTGTCGGTATGGTATTCCAGAAAGAATCATTACGCATAATGGTACTAATATCAATAACATTATGATCATTGAGCTCTGCATGCAATTCAAAATCCAGCATCATAACTCTTCTCCTTACCGGCCGAAGATGAATGGCGTTGTAGAGGCTGCTAATAAAAATATCAAAAAGATCATACAGAAGATGATGGTGACATATAAAGACTGGCATGAGATGTTACCATTTTCTCTTCATGGTTACCGTACCACGATGCATACATCAATAGGGGCAACTCCTTTCTCTTTGGTATACAATATAGAGGTTGTACTACCCATTGAAGTCCAGATCCCTTCCTTGAGAATCATAAAGGATGCAGGGCTGAGCAGAGATGAATGGATTCAGACTCGACTTGACCAATTAAACCTGATTAACGAGAAGAGGCTCACGGTTGTCTGTCATGGTCAGATGTACCAAAAATGTATGATCAAAGCTTTTAACAAGAAAGTCAGACGTCAGGTATATCAAGCTGGTGAACTGGTAATCAAGCGCATTATACTGCCACAGGGTGATCCCATGGGAAAATGGACTCCCACATACGAAGGGCCATTTGTGATCAAGAACATATTTTCTGGTGGAGCCATGATTTTAACCATTATGGACGGTGACGACCTTCCGCACCCTGTAAACGCGGACATAGTTAAAAGATACTACGCATAAACAAAGACCCGCTAGGTCGACTGGCCTAGGAAAAAATTAGGGCATCCCGACAAACCAAAAGGGTTCGGGCAAAAATTAGGGATATACATGGAAAAAAATCTGTACACCCGGCAAGTCGAAAACCTGAAAAGGTGGCTTGGGCAAAAAAGGGTATCCCGGTGGACTGAAAACCCGAAAGGGCGGTCCAGGAAAAAGTTAGGGATTTAAAGCGTATAACTATGTCCCGTTGGATCACCTTACATCCAATCTTTAGTATCAACTGTCAAGCTCAAGTGGTACTAATCAATCCAGTTAGCTTTAGACAAGCAGCAAAGTGTTGAGACGCTCGAAGACATAAAGGCAATAACAGAATGGGAACCTAATGGGATTCTTGCAAATATTTGTTTTTATTTGTACACTATTTTATATTAGTTTCATTCTTACGACCGAATTCTCTTACTAGGATTTTCGTCTCCTTGTACAGAAACGTTTATCCAAAGTTAATGCAAAGCTATTCCTTTGAAAGTGCAAAACTATTTATTTTTATTTTTCTGTTTTTTTTTTGCAAAACGTCTAGTGATTATTTTTGAACATATGCATTTGAATGTGATTACTTCTTACAAATATACGCATAAAAAACAGAAAGACAAGTTACTAATGACTTTAACAAACGGGACAATATCTAAGGGTCATCCATAAAATCCCCGCAAATACTTCCTCTAGCAGATACCTTCTCCAACGGGTACAGAGGCAGGGGCATCCTACTATAAAGTCACTACCATATTCTCAGCATGCAACCTAATGGTGTCAGGTTCTCATATCCCTGGCAGAGCAAAATCTCCAAATTACTGCTCCAACAAAAGATTCCCCAGTGAAATTGCCAAGCTTCTCAGGATTCCCCAACAGGATTTCAACAAAATCCCCAAATAGTTTACGGAGTTTCCCTTACCCCAACAGATTTTAGTTCTCTAATAACGGAAATATGTCTCCCAGCATTTCAACTTCAAACAAAATCTGAAGACATACATTCTTCATCCTCAACTGCAATCAGGGATTTATTTTTCCTAGTTTAACAACACTGCAATAGAAAAACTGACATGTTCATACATTGTACTCATGCATCATTTTACAAACATCATAGCATATGCAACACAAATACATATATCGCAATCTCATTTATTTTGAGAGCATCATGCAATTCAGACATCATGACATCGCATGAAATTAATTTTACCTTTTTAGGTTAAATTAGCAGATAGACAAACACTATCAACTTATGTAGTAGGTCAAAGATTAATGCCCGAAACTAGACGGGGAAAGTATCTACACGACCAAGCGGTATGAACTCCTGAAGCAAGACAGGTTTACCAACCAATACAGCATGCAACGGAATAATGCCTGAAACCAGACGGGGAACTATCTATGTGACCAATGTTTCCAAGTCCCAGATTAATACATGTAACAAGCCAGGATAACTATATGTGGATGACCGACTGTAGATTAATACCTGTAACAACCCAGGAAAACTATCTACAAGGGGATATTGAAGATTAATACCTGTAACAAGCCAGGAAAACTATCTTTCTTTCTCAAGTATGAGATTAATACCTGAAATCATATAGGACAGTTGTGATACGGTGGGAGAACTGACTTGAGGTTTTGCGTTTGTTTTTGCACTTGTTCGGTTTAGCAAGAGTCGCCATCGAATTTTTATTTTATCCTAAAGGAAAGGTTAAAAAGCACAGGAAAAATCTTTTGAGATGTTTCGTGGGTTCGGGGGGTAGATTATGAAAAGGGAAGGTATTAGCACCATTTTCATCCATGGTTATCCATGGGCTCTTAGTTACTTTGTTTTAGATCACTTTGCCTTGATTTTCGATTGCTTGAAATTGTGGTGTGTGTGTGTGTGTTTTGAAAATGTTTTGAAAAAGAGGCCTTGTCTAGGCAACCGTTGTAATAATTCTTTACTCGAATGTTTTACAAAGGTGTGTATCTTTTCGAAAATATGTTTCAAATGTTTTTGGAAGTTTGTTTTTGAAAGTGTTTGTGGAGTGTGGTTTTGAAAAGTAGGCAAGTGTGTTTTGCAAGTTGATCAAGTAACTAAGATTTGGCTACCCCTAAATTTACTCAAAGGTTTTTCTCATGTTTTAACCCTTTAAACAATTTTGTTTCACCATTGCATTTGGTGGACAATCTTGTGTTAGGATGTTAACGGGACAGGCGCGGGGCATCGTATGGACCATGAATGCAATGGTGCCAAGTGTCTTTGGCAATTTTGCTTGAAGGGACTTGATCATTTTTAGGCAACTTTCGAAAGCGTCATCGAGGGACTATGATCATTTTGATTGTTTTGTTTTGCCAAATAAACTCAACGTGCAAGCATGGCCCATCTTGGAAGGCAACAAGCGGGATTACCCTAGGGGTGCAAGTGTGAATGGTGTATTGATTTCATGCATTTGTCTTGTATTAGGTTATCTAGCGTTTGATTTTATTTACATACAAACCCTAAGTCTAACCATGGTATATTTGAAAGCGATAAATTGCGGGAATTTAAAATCTACGCTATTACAAATAAGTATCCGGGAGTGGGGGTACAAATATTTACAAATGGGGATGGGACTTTAATAGGAGAGTAGTGTCCAAATATTTACAACCAAATCGAATTGCGATCTCAAATGTAATATGTATCAATGTATAGGAATAAAGTAATGTAAATGTGTCAATGTATTTGTGTAAGTGTGTAATTATTTACAAGTGGGAAGATGTTTAACTTAATGTGAATTTAAGTATTGTTTATTTATTTTTTATTCTTGTATTTTTGTGTTTTTGTGGTTTACTCTTTTTGTGATATCTCTACCTCTCTCTTTTTTACTGTTATATAACAGTTTGTTTTATATTCATTAAGCCTAAAGCCTACTGTAAGCCCCTCTTCTTTTTCTCTTCTCTCTCTCTCTCTTGACAGATTAAAAAAGCATAAATATTGCTTTAAAACTGTACTATGCTGAAAAAGTAGCTGGCCTAGGAAAATGATGATATTTTGATGTTGCTTGCAATGCATATTTTCCAGTTTTCCTGCATCTTGTTGACAGTATTTTGTACTTCTTTGGCAGCTTTTGGATGGACTTTTGTACTTGTTGATGTTTTGATATCTTTTGATATCTTTGAACAGTTGCTTTGACATTCAGTTTACCCTTTTGATTTGGTTAGGCAATTCAGTTTGGACTTCATAGTGTGTTTGATATTTGAATTTGTGCAATTGTAGCTTTTGTGCATTTCACATTTTTGCAAGACATTTTTCTATCCCTCTTTTTGAACCAAGAGTGATCTTGTGATTTGCAGAGAGGGCAAACTGATTCCGGCCAGTTACTTTTAATGATGATTTTTGAATTAACTGTCCGCCTTTAATTTCATTTCATCTGCTTTTGACTTTTTCTTTTTCTTTGTTTTGTAGATAAAAATCAATGGAGCAAAAGAGGAGTAGCAGTAGAAGATGAAGATTTAGGAAACTAGGATAGATTTATTTTACTTTTAATCATTGTAACATTATTAATGTAAACATCTGTAAATAAATTTACAGTGTACAAATAATAATTGTAACAAATAATTAAAGATGAATAAAATCCACTTTTGTCAGATATATTTCTTTTATTTCTTTTCAAATGTTTATTTAATTTATAATTCGTAAATTATAATAAATGGAAATAAATCCCAATTATTCTAACTTAGAATAAATAATCAATAAACGTCCGTCGTTCCGAATAATCAAAGCATTGCACAGCTAAACAATAAATGTCCACATGTCCTTTTTTCACTGATTAAATCCAAACACTGCAAATTCTCAATCAACAGCCTCAGTCCATATCTCAGAGTAAATTAAAAAGCACTGATAGAATTAATTCTTTCTGAGAAATATGCGCACAAAACCTGATTCTTGATTAAATGTCAAAGAAGCGTCCACCTGATCAAAACCTGAGCAAAACTCAAACAAAACCCTAGCAATCTTCTTGAACTGTTCCAAAATCCATGAAAACCCTAATTTTGTATAGATTGATAAGAAAAAGTCTGTTTGACTGATTCTTATGCCAATTTGAAAAATCAGGAAAATCCTGAAGCTGTGGTTTCTTGTGGAAAAAGAGGAGGGCAAATTTTGGGGTACAATAGTTGCCCCTGTTCAATCTTCTTGAACCTGAAGAGTTAGATTGGCAAGCTTGCCTTTCGCGACTCGAGGGTAAAAGGAGATTGGACACTAGAGTTCCCAAAAAAAAATTACACTCGGTGATGTGATGGTAGAGGGAATGGGCTTAAAGATGCCATCTGGAAATTGCTGGTAGGAGGATGGGCTTAAAGATGCCATCTGGAAATTGCTGGTAGGAGGATGGGCTTAAAGATGCCATCTGGAAATGTTGAACTGTATGTCCTTGGTGAGTGGACGAGTATCAGAAAGGCATCCATGCTTTGGAACATCTCTGAACTGGGGATCTGAATAAGCGATAGATTGACATCCATGTTTGTAGAATCCGTAAACTGTTTTCAGGAGTCTGGAACTTGAAGAAGCAATAGAGCAGCATCCGTTGTTGGGAAGCGTCCGTAAACTGTTTTCAAAAGTTGAGAAGTTGAAGGAACCGGTGAAGGGTTCTCGGAAGATGATGATCTTTGTCTGTTGACTGATCTTTCCTGAAAAGGTAAAGAGTTAGTTGTATGCAATGTCATGATGCATGATGTAATGTATGTTACATCAATGTTTATGATATGAATGTGATGAATGTGCATGTAAGCTGATGAACTGTCTTGCTGAGGATAGATGGATCCTGGATGGCTAGAGATAAAAGAATCTTGACTGCTGTCGGGGAAATTAATCCTTGACTGCTGCATGGGAGGGCAAGAATCTTTTGATCGTTGAAGATGAGAAGTCCTGGGACCACTGTTGGGGAATCCAGAGCTTGGGTTATATGCCAATCTACTGGGGAATTCTTGTCTTGAGGAGATCCTTGCTGGAGAATATTCAAATATTCTGTGAGGAACTGAGAATGAGAGTCTTCGCTCTGCTTGGAGATTCATAGTTGGAAGTTTTAGCTCCGCTGGGGATTAATAGTTTTGGTTCCACTGGGGAATTTGAAACTTGACTCTGAGGGGAATTAAGTTCTGCAAGGCTCTCTGGCTGGGGAAATCAGCTTTGAGAAAGCTCTTGCTCTGCTGAAGATCCTGAAGTTGACTCTGCTTGGGGAATTAGGAACTTAGGAGAATCTTCATTCTGTTGGGGGTCAGAAATTGGGAGTGTACCAATCTTCTGAGGTGATAAGGATCTTCATGCTGTTAACGGTCAGAAACTGGGAGTATACCAATCTTCTGAGGTTTTGAGGATGAGAGTCTTTATTCTTGAGAGAAACAGATTTTCTCAGTTGTCTGTCATCTTGTTGGTGGTTGTAATTTCTAGCAGGTGATGATGGAATTTTGATGATTACTACTCCAAAAGATGAAGGAACCTTGATTACTACTTCAAAATATGAAGGAACCTTGATGACTACTACTTCAAGATGAAGGAACCTTAATGATTAATACTTCAAGATGAAGGAACCTTTATTACTACTTCAAAAGATGAAGGAACCTTGATGACTACTACTTCAAGATGAAGGAACCTTGATGATTACTACTTCAAAAGATGAAGGAACCTTGATGACTACTACTTCAAGATGAAGGAACCTTGATGATTACTACTTCAAGATGAAGGAACCTTGATGATTACTACTTCAAGATAAAGGAACCTTGACGATTACTACTTCAAGATGAAGGAACCTTGATGATTACTACTTCAAAAGATGAAGGAACCTTGATGACTACTACTTCAAGATGAAGGAACCTTGATGATTACTACTTCAAGATGAAGGAACCTTGATGACTACTACTTCAAGATGAAGGAACCTTGATGATTACTACTTCAAGATGAAGGAACCTTGATGATTACTACTTCAAGATGAAGGAACCTTGATGATTACTACTTCAAGATGAAGGAACCTTGATGATTACTACTTCAAGATGAAGGAACCTTGATGATTACTACTTCAAGATGAAGGAACCTTGATGATTACTACTTCAAGATGAAGGAACCTTGATGATTACTACTTCAAGATGAAGGAACCTTGATGATTACTACTTCAAGATGAAGGAACCTTGATGATTACTACTTCAAGATGAAGGAACCTTGATGATTACTACTTCAAGATGAAGGAACCTTGATGATTACTACTTCAAGATGAAGGGACCTTAATGATTACTACTTCAAGATGAAGGAACCTTGATGATTACTACTTCAAGATGAAGGAACCTTGATGATTACTACTTCAAGATGAAGGAACCTTGATGATTACTACTTCAAGATGAAGTAACCTTGATGATTACTACTTCAAGATGAAGGAACCTTGATGATTACTACTTCAAGATGAAGGAACCTTGACGATTACTACTTCAAGATGAAGGAACCTTGATGATTACTACTTCAAGATGAAGGAACTTTGATGATTACTACTTCAAGATAAAGGAACCTTATCTGTCCATCAATCTGCATATGTTAAGAATGTTGTTGAAAGGATAATTGTGCTGGAGTATAAATCCTTGACAAATGTTGGGGAAATAAACCCGTGACTGTAAGTCTGCTAGAGAGGTTTCACCACTGCCCCCTGTATCAGATGTGTGTGATATTGCCAGGAAACTTGGTCTGTTCGTAACCCTTGAGATTGACATTCGAATGCCCCAAGAGATGGTGACGGAGACTTGCCCCAGGTTAATCTGTAATTGAGATATTTTGTTGAAATCTTGACTGGACTGCCCCAGCGTGCTGGATGGTGACATGCCATGCCCCTTGTTGATAGGAGATTTGTCGTTGGAAGTGTCATCCTTTTCGAAGTGATTTTTCTCACTGAGAGAGTTTTTGTTCCTCCGAACATTCGCTGTATGAATTTCTTCGCTGTCAAACAAATAGTCAAATGCAAACAGTGATATTCAAGCAATTCAAAGTTTATGTTCGTCTCGAAGTTTTGAAAAATGCGTTTTTTAGCAGAAAACTTTTTGTAAGATAAATTCAACACAAGATTTTAGAGAAAAGCCTTACAGGAGTCAGGATACCTTTTGTAACGGTATGCTTTCGAACTAACCCATGCTTCAATTAGGACTTTTGAAGGGTTGTAACGTGGCTTGGTTCACGGTTTAAGAAACAAAGGATAAAGGCTCGAAGTATATTTGTACCCACCCACTCTTCGTGATGTTCTTCAATCCTAAGCTCAGTTAATTGTGCGTCGAACTTCATTCGAATTTGGAACGACTTTTTGGGTGATGGTTCACCAGTTGAATTTTGGAAGACAGTCATCATCTCCTTTTTCTTTTGCAATATTTTTTCATGTTGTTGAGGATTTGTAATGACCTATTTCTTTTGATTTGTTATCCCTAACTTTTACCTGACTGTTCCTGTTTTCGAGATTACAGTCAGCGGGATGCCCCAGCTTTCTTAAGCCTCCTTTACAGGTTTTGGCTTAGTGGGCTTTTCTTTTTTGAGAGATTGACTGCATATGTGATAAGGAACCATCACTGTCTTTTGATTCCAGAGGAATGCTTTTTTTGTTGACGTCGTTCGTTGTGTTACGAACTGAGAGTTTGCAACTTCAATGCGCACCCTTTTGAATTAACTGAGAGACTACCCTGCCCCAGGTTTATATCAAAGGTTTTGATTTGTTTAGAACAGAAAACTCCTACTTCTTTGGCTCGAAGGGGTTGACTAGGGATTATCTTCCTTATAACTCCAGTGTTTGGGAATTGAAAGAAATGCCTGTACATCATCAGCAAGGTCTGTTCAAAAGCATACTGTATGAGATCACGGTATTGTTTCGTCATCCTCCCTCTAAAGGCTTGCAGCTTTTTATCAAGAGTTAAATATCATAAAGAAAGCATAACAGTAGTGAAAACGAATGGATGAATTCAAGACAAACATATGCAATGCATTAATGAAACAAAGTTTGACATTAACAGATAATTGTTTGAATAACAAAAGAAATTACAACTTTGAAAATTCAAATGAAGCAAAAGTATTTCAGTTTGAGCTTTGTCATTTCAAGTGGAGAACCCTTGGCAGAAGAATTCAGTTTGGCCATCTTGTGTGAACTCCAGCATTCCTTCGTCGATCAGATTTTGGATTTTGTACCTCAACGCCCAACAATCGTTTGTATCATGTCCAGGACTATCAGAATGATAGGCACACCTGGCATCTGGATTGTAGCTGGGAGAAAAAGTTTTGGGGTTCGGATGAGGGTTTATTACCGAAATCAGATTCATCTTCAACATGTGCTGCAATGCTTGTGACAAAGGCATATTAATTTGGGTGAATTGCCTCTGAAGTCTTTCTCCCTTTGGATGATTATCCGGTTGGTGTTGACGAGGCCATTGTTGGGTTCGTAATGTGGAAGCAAAGTGAGAAGGTCTTCTCTCTTTTAAACCGGTTTCTTGTCTCATGGGAAGCTGAGCAAGGCCTTGATTTCCAATCCTGAGTGTTTGCCCCATACGGTTGCGACCGTCTTGACGAAATTGATTGATAATGGTTCCCAGCTCCTCCTGTCTTCGGGCTAGGCCTTGGATAAGATCCATCTACCCTAGCATCTGGGTTCTCATTACTTCAACCTCAGTTCGCAGTTGTTCCAACTGTTGGTCCTTATTGTCTTCCGAATTTCTCTTGGCCAGGTCCCTTGCGAGGAGTACTTTCAACTCTTCCTGCCCCCTGGATAGGTTCAGGAATATCTCTTGAAGTTGAGCACTTTGAGCTTGGAGGTCTTTGATATTCTGCTCCAGAGCCATCTCTACTGAAATAAACAGTAGGGGAGTAAGGAAACCTGAAAAGGAAAAATCGTCAAGATGCAATGCATGATATGCGGATGCATGCTTTCAAGGATCTCTTGGAGTAAACACAAGAGAATGTTAGAGGTTGAACTTCGATCTTTGATTGGAGAACTTTGCACCGGTGGATGACTTTCCACGAGAATCAAGCTCACCATGTCAAGTGGGTCATAGCCCCTGATTCAAGTTGTTGCACTTGATCTTTGATTGGAGAACTTTTCACCGGTGGATGTCTTTCCACGAGAATCAAGCTCACCATGTCAAGTGGGTCATAGCCCCTGATTCAAGTTGTTGCACTTGATCTTTGATGGCATTTGCTTTAGAGGAGAAAACCTTTAGCCCTTTGGTAGACGTCTGGTTCAACATAACCCTGCATCAAAAGAACCCTCGAGATCCTAGAAATGGTTATTGAAAATGCTATGGTATGATGTCATTATGTTATGTACATGTATGCAAAAGCAAGTAAGTGTATATACAGACAATCAAAAGCAAACAAGTCCTTAGGTTTAGGCTTGCATGGGGTTTGTAGGTAAGTACCCTCTTGAAGTTAGTTAGCTCATCCTGTCCTAAAATAGAAACCGGGTTCTAAGGAGCTCAATATCATTGGATTGTTTTCTGTGTTCATTGTTTTGGTTTAGCCACTTAACTGCCGACCAAAATATTCCAAGAAAACAACCCTCAATGAGTGTACTATCGAGTATCTACCAACTTCGGACTGCACCAAAGTCGGTCATCTCACTACCCCTAAAAGGGCTAAGATGGTCAATTAAGGTTCTAAGAGTTTGTTAGTGCTTTATGACATCACTCAGTGGCCCCGTACTCTCCTTGATTGAACTCAAGGGTTACCGGTACTCACAAATATGTCACACTAACATATCTTACTGCTTCAACCGTGTCGGTATACCCCGCACAGTTCCCTCATAGTTTTATTGCTATTTACCTAAAAAGGTGCCCCAAATTCGGGTGTAGCATTTACAACAAACCCAAACAAGGACCAAAAAAGTAAAGCAATCAAGGCAATCAAAGCAAGTATGTATGGGTGATCTAAAACCCTAAGGTAAACCCACTTTTGAATTTCTCCCCAGCAGAGTCGCCAGTTCTGTGATACGGTGGGAGAACTGACTTGAGGTTTTGCATTTGTTTTCGCACTTGTTCGGTTTAGCAAGAGTCGCCACCGACTTTTTATTTTATCCTAAAGGAAAGGTTAAAAAGCATAGGAAAAACCTTTTGAGATGTTTCGTGGGTTCGGGGGGTAGATTATGAAAAGGGAAGGTATTAGCACCCTTTTCATCCATGGTTATCCATGGGCTCTTAGTTACTTTGTTTTAGATCACTTTGCCTTGATTTTCGATTGCTTGAAATTGTGGTGTGTGTGTGTGTTTTAAAAATGTTTTGAAAAAGAGGCCTTGTCTAGGCAACCGTTGTAACAATTCTTTACTCGAATGCTTTACAAAGGTGTGTATCTTTTCGAAAAGATGTTTCAAATGTTTTTGGAAGTTTGTTTTTGAAAGTGTTTGTGGAGTGTGGTTTTGAAAAGTAGGCAAGTGTGTTTTGCAAGTTGATCAAGTAACTAAGATTTGTCTACCCCTAAATTTACTCAAAGGTTTTTCTCATGTTTTAACCCTTTTAACAATTTTGTTTCACCATTGCATTTGGTGGAAAATCTTGTGTTAGGATGTTAACAGGACAGGCGCGGGACATCGTATGGACCATGAATGCAATGGTGCCAGGTGTCTTTGGCAATTTTGCTTGAAGGGACTTGATCATTTTTAGGCAACTTTCGAAAGCGTCATTGAGGGACTATGATCATTTTGATTGTTTTGTTTTGCCAAAGAAACTCAACGTGCAAGCATGGCCCATCTTGGAAGGCAACAAGCGGGATTACCCTAGGGGTGAAAGTGTGAATGGTGTATTGATTTCATGCATTTGTCTTGTATTAGGTTATCTAGCGTTTGATTTTATTTACATACAAACCCTAAGTCTAACCATGGTATATTTGAAAGCGATAAATTGCAGGAATTTAAAATCTACGCTATTACAAATAAGTATCCGAGAGTGGGGGTACAAATATTTACAAATGGGGATGAGACTTTAATAGGATAGTAGTGTCCAAATATTTACAACCAAATCGAATTGCGATCTCAAATGTAATATGTATCAATGTATAGGAATAAAGTAATTTAAATGTGTCAATGTATTTGTGTAAGTGTGTAATTATTTAAAAGTGGGAAGATGTTTAACTTAATGTAAATTTAAGTATTGTTTATTTATTTTGTATTCTTGTATTTTTGTGTTTTTGTGGTTTACTCTTTTTGTGATATCTCTGCCTCTCTCTTTTTTACTGTTCTATAACAGTTTGTTTTATATTCATTAAGCCTAAAGCCTACTGTAAGCCCCTCTTCTTTTTCTCTTCTCTCTCTCTCTCTCTTGACAGATTAAAAAAGCATAAAATATTACTTTAAAACTGTACTATGCTGAAAAAGTAGCTGGCCTAGGAAAATGATGATATTTTGATGTTGCTTGCAATGCATATTTTCCAGTTTTCCTGCATCTTGTTGACAGTATTTTGTACTTCTTTGGCAGCTTTTGGATAGCCTTTTGTACTTGTTGATGTTTTGATATCTTTTGATATCTTTGAACAGTTGCTTTGACATTCAATTTGCCCGTTTGATTTGGTTAGGCAATTCAGTTTGGACTTCATAGTTTGTTTGATATTTAAATTTGTGCAATTGTAGCTTTTGTGCATTTCACATTTTTGCAAGACATTTTTCTATCCCTCTTTTTGAACCAAGAGTGATCTTGTGATTTGCAGAGAGGGAAAACTGATTCCGGCCAGTTACTTTTAATGATGATTTTTGAATTAACTGTCCGCCTTTAATTTCATTTCATCTGCTTTTGACTTTTTCTTTTTCTTTGTTTTGCAGATAAAAATCAATGGAGCAAAAGAGGAGTAGCAGTAGAAGATGAAGATTTAGGAAATTAGGATAGCTTTATTTTACTTTTAATCATTGTAACATTATTAATGTAAACATCTGTAAATAAATTTACAGTGTACAAATAATAATTGTAACAAATAATTAAAGATGAATAAAATCCACTTTTGTCAGACATATTTCTTTTATTTCTTTTCAAATGTTTATTTATTTTATGATTCTTAAATTATAATAAATGGAAATAAATCCCAATTATTCTAACTTAGAATAAATAATCAATAAACGTCCGTCGTTCCGAATAATCGAAGCATTGCACAGCTAAACAATAAATGTCCACATGTCCTTTTTTCACTGATTAAATCCAAACACTGCAAATTCTCAATCAACAGCCTCAGTCCATATCTCAGAGTAAATTAAAAAGCACTGATAGAATTAATTCTTTCTGAGAAATATGCGCACAAAACCTGATTCTTGATTAAATGTCAAAGAAGCGTCCGCCTGATCAAAACCTGAGCCAAACTCAAACAAAACCCTAGCAATCTGCTTGAACTGTTCCAGAATCCATGAAAACCCTAATTTTGTATAGATTGATAAGAAATATTTTGTTTGACTGATTCTTACGCCAATTTGAAAAATCAGGAAAAGCCTGAAGCTGTGGTTTCTTGTGGAAAAAGAGGAGGGCAAATTTTGGGGTACAACAGTTGCCCCTGTTCAATCTTCTTGAACATGAAGAGTTAGATTGGCAACCTTGCCTTTCGCGACTCGAGGGTAAAAGGAGATTGGACACTAGAGTGCCCAAAAAAAATTTGCACTCGGTGATGTGATGGTAGAGGGAATGGGCTTAAAGATGCCATCTGGAAATTGCTGGTAGGAGGATGGGCTTAAAGATGCCATCTGGAAATGTTGAACTGTATGTCCTTGGTGAGTGGACGAGTATCAGAAAGGCATCCATGCTTTCGAACATCTCTGAACTTGGGATCTGAATAAGCGATAGATTGACATCCATGTTTGGAGAATCCGTAAACTGTTTTCAGGAGTCTGGAACTTGAAGAAGCAATAGAGCAGCATCCGTTGTTGGGAAGCGTCCGTAAACTGTTTTCAAAAGTTGAGAAGTTGAAGGAACCGGTGAAGGGTTCTCGGAAGATGATGATCTTTGTCTGTTGACTGATCTTTCCTGAAAAGGTAAAGAGTTAGTTGTATGCAATGTCATGATGCATGATGTAATGTATGTTACATCAATGTTTATGATATGAATGTGATGAATGTGCATGTAAGCTGATGAGCTGTCTTGTGGAGGATAGATGGATCCTGGATGGCTTGAGATAAAAGAATCTTGACTGCTGCCGGGGAAAGTAATCCTTGACTGCTGCATGGGAGGGCAAGAATCTTTTGATCGTTGAAGATGAGAAGTCCTGGGACCACTGTTGGGGAATCCGGAGCTTGGGTTTTATGCCAATCTACTGGGGAATTCTTGTCTTGAGGAGATCCTTGCTGGAGAATATTTGAATATTTTGTGAGGAACTGAGAATGAGAGTCTTCGCTCTGCTTGGAGATTGATAGTTGGAAGTTTTAGCTCCGCTGGGGATTAATAGTTTTGGTTCCACTGGGGAATTTGAAACTTGACTCTGAGGGGAATTAAGTTCTGGAAGGCTCTCTGGCTGGGGGAATCAGCTTTGAGAAAGCTCTTGCTCTGCTGAAGATCCTGAAGTTAACTCTGCTTGGGGAATTAGGAACTTAGGAGAATCTTCATTCTGTTGGGGGTCAGAAATTGGGAGTGTACCAATCTTCTGAGGTGATGAGGATCTTCATGCTGTTAACGGTCAGAAACTGGGAGTATACCAATCTTCTGAGGTTTTGAGGATGAGAGTCTTCATTCTTGAGAGAATTAGATTTTTTCAATTGTCTGTTATCTTGTTGGTGGTTGTAATTTCTAGCAGGTGATGATGGAATTTTGATGATTACTACTCCAAAAGATGAAGGAACCTTGATTACTACTTCAAAAGATGAAGGAACCTTGATGACTACTACTTCAAGATGAAGGAACCTTGATGATTACTACTTCAAGATGAAGGAACCTTGATTACTACTTCAAAAGATGAAGGAACCTTGATGACTACTACTTCAAGATGAAGGAACCTTGATGATTACTACTTCAAAAGATGAAGGAACCTTGATGACTACTACTTCAAGATGAAGGAACCTTGATGATTACTACTTCAAGATGAATGAACCTTGATGATTACTACTTCAAGATGAAGGAACCTTGATGATTACTACTTCAAGATGAAGGAACCTTGATGATTACTACTTCAAAAGATGAATGAACCTTGATGACTACTACTTCAAGATGAAGGAACCTTGATGACTACTACATCAAGATGAAGGAACCTTGATGATTACTACTTCAAGATGAAGGAACCTTGATGATTACTACTTCAAGATGAAGGAACCTTGATGATTACTACTTCAAGATGAAGGAACCTTGATGATTACTACTTCAAGATGAAGGAACCTTGATGATTACTACTTCAAGATGAAGGAACCTTGATGATTACTACTTCAAGATGAAGGAACCTTGATGATTACTACTTCAAGATGAAGGAACCTTGATGATTACTACTTCAAGATGAAGGAACCTTGATGGTTACTACTTCAAGATGAAGGAACCTTGATGATTACTACTTCAAGATGAAGGAACCTTGATGATTACTACTTCAAGATGAAGGAACCTTGATGATTACTACTTCAAGATGAAGGAACCTTGATGATTACTACTTCAAGATGAAGGAACCTTGATGATTACTACTTCAAGATGAAGGAACCTTGATGATTACTACTTCAAGATGAAGGAACCTTAATGATTACTACGTCAAGATGAAGGAACCTTGATGATTACTACTTCAAGAGGAAGGAACCTTGATGATTACTACTTCAATATGAAGGAACCTTGATGATTACTACTTCAAGATGAAGGAACCTTGATGATTACTACTTCAAGATGAAGGAACCTTGATGATTACTACTTCAAGATGAAGGAACCTTGATGATTACTACTTCAAGATGAAGGAACCTTATCTGTCCATCAATCTGAATATGTTAAGAATGCTGTTGAAAGGATAATTGTGCTGGAGAATAAATCCTTGACAAATGTTGGGGAAATAAACCCGTGACTGCAAGTCTGCTAGAGAGGTTTCACCACTGCCCCCAGTATCAGATGCGTGTGATATTGCCAGGAAACTTGGTATGTTCGTAACCCTTGAGATTTACATTCGAATGCCCCAAGTGATGGTGACGGAGACTTGCCCCAGGTTAATCTGTAATTGAGATATTTTGTTGAAATCTTGACTGGACTGCCCCAGGTGTGCTGGATGGTGACATGCCATGCCCCTTGTTGATAGGAGATTTGTCGTTGGAAGTGTCATCCTTTTCGAAGTGATTTTTCTCACTGAGAGAGTTTTCGTTCCTCCGAACATACGCTGTATGAATTTCTTCGCTGTCAAACAAATAGTCAAATGCAAACAGTGATATTCAAGCAATGCAAAGTTTATGTTCGTCTCGAAGTTTTGAAAAATGCGTTTTTTAGCAGAAAACCTTTTGTAAGACAAATTCAACACAAGATTTTAGAGCAAAGCCTTACAGGAGTCAGGATACCTTTTGTAACGGTATGCTTTCAAACTAACCCATGCTTCAATTAGGACTTTTGAAGTGTTGTAACGTGGCTTGGTGCACGGTTTAAGAAACAAAGGATAAAGGCTCAAAGTATATTTGTACCCACCCACTCTTCGTGATGTTCTTCAATCCTAAGCTCAGTTAATTGTGCGTCGAACTTCATTCGAATTTGGAACGACTTTGTGGGTGATGGTTCACCAGTTGAATTTTGGAAGACAGTCATCATCTCCTTTTTCTTTTGCAACATTTTTTCATGTTGTTGAGGATTTGTAATGACCTATTTCTTTTGATTTGTTATCCCTAACTTTTGCCTGACTGTTCCTGTTTTCGAGATTACAGTCAGCGGGATGCCCCAGCTTTCTTAAGCCTCCTTTACAGGTTTTGGCTTAGTGGGCTTTTCTTTTTTGAGAGATTGACTGCATATGTGATAAGGAACCATCACTGTCTTTTGATTCCAGAGGAATGCTTTTTTTGTTGACATCGTTCGTTGTGTTACGAACTGAGAGTTTGCGACTTCAATGCGCATCCTTTTGAATTAACTGAGAGACTACCCTGCCCCAGGTTTATATCAAAGGTTTTGATTTGTTTAGAACAGAAAACTTCTACTTCTTTGGCTCGAAGGGGTTGACTAGGGATTATCTTCCTTATAACTCCAGTGTTTGGGAATTGAAAGAAATGCCTGTACATCATCAGCAAGGTCTGTTCAAAAGCATATTGTATGAGATCACGGTATTGTTTCGTCATCCTCCCTCTAAAGGCTTGCAGCTTTTTATCAAGAGTTAAATATCATAAAGAAAGCATAACAGTAGTGAAAACGAATGGATGAATTCAAGAAAAACATATGCAATGCATTAATGAAACAAAGTTTGACATTAACAGATAATTGTTTGAATAACAAAAGAAATTACAACTTTGAAAATTCAAATGAAGCAAAAGTCTTTCAGTTTGAGCTTTGTCATTTCAAGTGGAGAACCCTTGGCAGAAGAATTCAGTTTGGCCATCTTGTGTGAACTCCAGCATTCCTTCGTCGATCAGATTTTGGATTTTGTACCTCAACGCCCAACAATCGTTTGTATCATGTCCAGGACTATCAGAATGATAGGCACACCTGGCATCTGGATTGTAGCTGGGAGAAAAAGTTTTGGGGTTCGGATGAGGGTTTATTACCGAAATCAGATTCATCTTCAACATGTGCTGCAATGCTTGTGACAAAGGCATGTTGATTTGGGTGAATTGCCTCTGAAGTCTTTCTCCCTTTGGATGATTATCCGGTTGGTGTTGACGAGGCCGTTGTTGGGTTCATGATGTGGAAGCAAAGTGAGAAGGTCTTCTCTCTTTTATACTGGTTTCTTGTCTCATGGGAAGCTGAGCAAGGCCTTGATTTCCAATCCTGAGTGTTTGCCCCATACGGTTGCGACCGTCTTGACGAAATTGATTGATAATGATTCCCAGCTCCTCCTGTCTTCGGGCTAGGCCTTGGATAAGAGCCATCTGCCCTAGCATCTGGGTTCTCATTACTTCAACCTCAGTTCGCAGTTGTTCCAACTGTTGGTCCTTATTGTCTTCCGAATTTCTCTTGGCCAGGTCCCTTGCAAGGAGTACTTTCAACTCTTCCTGCCCCCTGGATAGGTTCAGGAATATCTCTTGAAGTTGAGCACTTTGAGCTTGGAGGTCTTTGATATTCTTCTCCAGAGCCATCTCTACTGAAATAAACAGTAAGGGAGTAAGGAAACCTGAAAAGGAAAAATCGTCAAGATGCAATGCATGATATGCGGATGCATGCTTTCAAGGATCTCTTAGAGTAAACACAAGAGAATGTTAGAGGTTGAACTTCGATCTTTGATTCGAGAACTTTGCACCGGTGGATGTCTTTCCACGAGAATCAAGCTCACCGTGTCAAGTGGGTCATAGCCCCTGATTCAAGTTGTTGCACTTGATCTTTGATTGGAGAACTTTTCACCGGTGGATGTCTTTCCACGAGAATCAAGCTCACCATGTCAAGTGGGTCATAGCCCCTGATTCAAGTTGTTGCACTTGATCTTTGATGGCATTTGCTTTAGAGGAGAAAACCTTTTGCCCTTTGGTAGACGTCTGGTTCAACGTAACCCTGCATCAAAAGAACCCTCGAGATCCTATAAATGGTTATTGAAAATGCTATGGTATGATGTCATGATGTTATGTACATGTATGCAAAAGCAAGTAAGTGTATATACAGACAATCATATTCACACAAAGCAAACAAGTCCTTAGGTTTAGGCTTGCATGGGGTTTGTAGGTAAGTACCCTCTTGAAGTTAGTTGGCTCATCCTGTCCTAAAATAGAAACCGGGTTCTAAGGAGCTCAATATCATTGGATTGTTTTCTATGTTCATTGTTTTGGTTTAGCCACTTAACTTGCGACCAAAATATTCCAAGAAAACAACCCTCAATGAGTGTAGTATCGAGTATCTACCAAGTTCGGACTGCACCAAAGTCGGTCATCTCACTACCCCTAAAAGGGCTAAGATGGTCAATTAAGGTTCTAAGAGTTCGTTAGTGCTTTATGACATCACTCAGCGGCCCCGTACTCTCCTTGATTGAACTTAAGGGTTACCGGTACTTACAAATATGTCACACTAACATAGCTTACTGCTTCAACCATGTCAGTATACCTCGCACAGTTCCCTCACAGTTTTATTGCTATTTACCTAAAAAGGTGCCCCAAATCCGGGTGTAGGATTTAACAAACCTAAACAAGGACCAAAAAAGTAAAGCAATCAAAGCAATCAAAGCAAGTATGTATGGGTGATCTAAAACCCTAAGGTAACCCCACTTTTGAATTTCTCCCCAGCAGAGTCGCCAGTACTGTGATACGGTGGGAGAACTGACTTGAGGTTTTGCGTTTATTTTCGCACTTGTTTGATTTAGCAAGAGTCGCCACCGACTTTTTATTTTATCCTAAAGGAAAGGTTAAAAAGCACAGGAAAAACCTTTTGAGATGTTTCGTGGGTTCGGGGGGTAGATTATGAAAAGGGAAGGTATTAGCACCCTTTTCATCCATGGTTATCCATGGGCTCTTAGTTACTTTGTTTTAGATCACTTTGCCTTGATTTTCGATTGCTTGAAATTGTGGTGTGTGTGTGTGTGTGTGTGTGTTTTGAAAATGTTTTGAAAAAGAGGCCTTGTCTAGGCAACCGTTGTAACAATTCTTTACTCGAATGTTTTACAAAGGTGTGTATCTTTTCAAAAAGATGTTTCAAATGTTTTTGGAAGTTTGTTTTTGAAAGTGTTTGTGGAGTGTGGTTTTGAAAAGTAGGCAAGTGTGTTTTGCAAGTTGATCAAGTAACTAAGATTTGTCTACCCCTAAATTTACTCAAAGGTTTTTCTCATGTTTTAACCCTTTTAACAATTTTGTTTCACCATTGCATTTGGTGGACAATCTTGTGTTAGGATGTTAACAGGACAGGCGCGGGGCATCGTATGGACCATGAATGCAATGGTGCCAAGTGTCTTTGGCAATTTTGCTTGAAGGGACTTGATCATTTTTAGGCAACTTTCGAAAGCGTCATTGAGGGACTATGATCATTTTGATTGTTTTGTTTTGCCAAAGAAACTCAACGTGCAAGCATGGCCCATCTTGGAAGGCAACAAGCGGGATTACCCTAGGGGTGTAAGTGTGAATGGTGTATTGATTTCATGCATTTGTCTTGTATTAGGTTATCTAGCGTTTGATTTTATTTACATACAAACCCTAAGTCTAACCATGGTATATTTGAAAGCGATAAATTGCGGGAATTTAAAATCTACGCTATTACAAATAAGTATCCGGGAGTGGGGGTACAAATATTTACAAATGGGGATGAGACTTTAATAGGAGAGTAGTGTCCAAATATTTACAACCAAATCGAATTGCTATCTCAAATGTAATATGTATCAATGTATAGGAATAAAGTAATGTAAATGTGTGAATGTATTTGTGTAAGTGTGTAATTATTTACAAGTGGGAAGATGTTTAACTTAATGTAAATTTATGTATTGTTTATTTATTTTGTATTCTTGTATTTTTGTGTTTTTGTGGTTTACTCTTTTTGTGATATCTCCGCCTCTCTCTTTTTTACTGTTCTATAACAGTTTGTTTTATATTCATTAAGCCTAAAGCCTACTGTAAGCCCCTCTTCTTTTTCTCTTATCTCTCTCTCTCTTGACATATTAAAAAAGCATAAAATATTGCTTTAAAACTGTACTATGCTGAAAAAGTAGTTGGCCTAGGAAAATGATGATATTTTGATGTTGCTTGCAATGCATATTTTCCAGTTTTCCTGCATCTTGTTGACAGTATTTTGTACTTCTTTGGCAGCTTTTGGATAGCCTTTTGTACTTGTTGATGTTTTGATATCTTTTGATATCTTTGAACAGTTGCTTTGACATTCAGTTTGCCCTTTTGATTTGGTTAGGCAATTCAGTTTGGACTTCATAGTTTGTTTGATATTTGAATTTGTGCAATTGTAGCTTTTGTGCATTTCACATTTTTGCAAGACATTTTTCTATCCCTCTTTGTGAACCAAGAGTGATCTTGTGATTTGCAGAGAGGGCAAACTGATTCTAGCCAGTTACTTTTAATGATTATTTTTGAATTAACTGTCCGCCTTTAATTTCATTTCATCTGCTTTTGACTTTTTCTTTTTCTTTGTTTTGCAGATAAAAATCAATGGAGCAAAAGAGGAGTAGCAGTAGAATATGAAGATTTAGGAAATTAGGATAGCTTTATTTTACTTTTAATCATTGTAACATTATTAATGTAAACATCTGTAAATAAATTTACAGTGTACAAATAATAATTGTAACAAATAATTAAAGATGAATAAAATCCACTTTTGTCAGACATATTTCTTTTATTTCTTTTCAAATGTTTATTTAATTTATAATTCTTAAATTATAATAAATGGAAATAAATCCCAATTATTCTAACTTAGAATAAATAATCAATAGACGTCTGTCGTTCCGAATAATCGAAGCATTGCACAGCTAAACAATAAATGTCCACATGTCCTTTTTTCACTGATTAAATCCAAACACTGCAAATTCTCAATCAACAGCCTCAGTCCATATCTCAGAGTAAATTAAAAAGCACTGATAGAATTAATTCTTTCTGAGAAATATGCGCACAAAACCTTATTCTTGATTAAATGTCAAAGAAGCGTCCGCCTGATCAAAAC